>OX103724.1:4714944-5914944 GCA_944470365.2 Schistosoma intercalatum | reverse complement strand
ATATCAGAAGAATGAACAAAAATTGGATAGAAATGGAAAGGAGGGCCCAAGACAGAGTGGGTTAGAGAATACTGGTCGGCGTCCTATGCTTTATTGGAAGTAACAGGTGTAAGTAAGTAAGTAACTAACTCCTAATAAAATTGAAAGTTTTTATAGTCAGCTAGAGTCCATCGATAGAAATTCTACTTGAATATAAATCATACTCTTCATATTTCTAACAAAATAATAACTAACTTGTATACAACTTACCAACTGAATGCCATTTAGAACTCATTTATATAGTTTTAATCATCGCATCGAGTTTTGCCATGAAACAGTTCAATTTTAACAGACTATATTATGGTAAAATTGTCATTATTAAACAGTTATCTTGTACAATATTCAAATTATAGGCGAAACAACAACTTATGGATGAACCAATCACGTATAAGATAACAGGTAACGAATTTTGGCACTAAATTCACTTAATTATTTACCTTAATAGAGTCTTGTCATTATCCCTGATGAAAACACTAAATCTTATTCCTAATTTTAATCATCAACTGTCAATTATAATTATAATTCCTCACACTAATTTATAACACTCATTTGATCCTGTTTATTAAATGGACACTCTTAAGGCCAGTCTAGTGTCACTCAAAGTTTGTCCATAAATTATAGTCTCACCAAATCATATTATTAAGTAAAAAAATATTTAATATACACAATTTTATTTTATTTATTATTAGCCTTATGGTATTAATTATGAATTGACGGCATTTATTGGTAAACGAATTGATGACAATCAACCAGCAAGGTAAGTTATATTCGATATCTAAAATTCTATTATTATTTTTACCGTAGAAAATAAATTCTCAATATTATATTTTATAACAAAACGTAGATTGAATTCAACTAGTAATGTTTGTTTGAAATTTTCCAGTGATGTTTAGAATTGAAAATGATCAGGTTCTTATTGGTATATGTACTGCCTGTTCGGATTGTTTTTATATTGTCTTAAGTCACAAGCTTTCTAAGTAAAGATGGATGATAGCTAGCAGTGGAATGTAGGATGTGCGTTTTGTTCTATTTGGGACTCATCAACTAGATGTACCTACAGCTCAGAGTTGATATTCACTCCATGATTCGAAGCCAGTACCATCCACTTCAAACGTCATCATGTTATCCACGTAGCTATTGTTTTTACTAGTCTACTGACAATACGAAATAATTTTAGCCATCTTCATTTTACTATATAATACTGACAGACTTTCATTACTGTAAACTCATTATTCACCTAATTACTTCTTTTACATAAGGTGTAATACGGTTGAATACAAATGTAACCAGTCAAGATTCAAATGATACTAAGAATGTTTTGTCATGTTTCTTCAAGTCTATCTATATGTAACGAGCGAATTTATGACAAAAAAAATTGTCTAATATTTTTCTATCGCTAAACATGGAATATACATTAACCAGACTCCTAAACGAACAAAGTTCTAAAGTAATTAGCCTTCACTAAAATATATCATTTATTTTATCAATTAAAATTAAAGATATATAAAATGTCTATAACGTCAGTTTGCATATACTGTGGTGTGTGCTATTGATGTTGATAGATATAAGTAGTATGTATCACCAATGGAAAGTGGAATCCTTAGCGGCACAACGTTAAAATGATGGAAGAGAAGAGAACGAGAACAGAGGTTATTTGGCACAGTAACAAAGGAACAACAAAGTTTGAGACAATTGTTGGATATTATGCAAATGAAAGTATTTATTATATAGTGGTCAGATCTTACTAGGGGGTTTTGTATATTGGTTGTCTCAACTTTTGTGTTCTCGTTCAATATCATAAGTCTAAAACAGAATTGCATGATTATTAATAGTTGCTCATGTTTATACGATCACTTACAATGTGATTTATATTGTCAGAGTTTAGATTTTACTGACAATACACAACAGTGTTACTGTTAAGCAAATTAAATTATGCAATCAAATAACTTCAAAATAAGTTTGACAAAATAAAAATCGAAATATTCTTTGGAAAACTTTAAGAATCATTAACTGAAAAGATATAAGAATATTGTGTAGCTTTTCATAGAAAAAAATATATTTTCAGATGATGTCATCCCAATGTACAAGGAGATTCGACTAAATGAACAGTGTTCTAGAAGTTAAGCGTTCACTTGAGCGAAACCTATAGGTCTTGGGTTCGGATCACACGAAATGGGGTCGTGGATGCGCACTGTCGAGGAGTCTCACAATAGAACGAAACGGCTGTCCAGTGCTTCCAGGTTTTCTATGGTGGTCTAGCTTCATTTGACTCATGATCTCAATTATTGAAATATATTTTATTAATGAAAGTGGATATTTTCATTTCTGTTTAGCATATATATCTCTTAATTCATACGATTACATTAAAAACGATATTTAATGGATAATACTACTGTTAGGATATATGTAGTTACATAGAATTTTTGATGAAACGTTTATTGAAAATATCACTGCTAGCCTGGATTCTAATTACCATCTTATAGATAGGTTGTTTGTAAAATTAGTGTCGGTTTAGTTTGTTTCAATTCTTTTTATTGATTTCCACATATTTTCACTACATAAAATTTATTGGAAAATAGTATGCACCGTATATAAGAAATTTAGTCTAAATATGATCGAATAATTTCACAGTATTTGTGTGCCGAGTTGATGTGAGACATTAAACAAGAAGAATGTATTTGTAAAACTTCAGAGAATGAATTTGAAATAAATCCAACGTTTCGCCTAGTGATTTGGTCCAAGTTTTTTTAAAGAAAATTTAATCAAGCATCAAAATTATGCTTGATTATATTTTCCTTGAAAAAAGCTTGGATCATATTGTTAGGTGAAACATTGGATTTAATCCAAATTCATTCGCTGAGATTTTACAAATATATACTTCTTTAATAGTATAGACCGGTTCATCATTTATTTATTAAAATCTTGTCTGAATTATTCTATTCAGTTTACAATGTACACTGTAACACACCATTGTATTCAGTGACTTATAGTAAGTCAATCATTTGCAATACTAAAACTATTTTGAATCAAATAATATAAGATGATCTTGTCAACAAATTAAATGAGCACTAAAGAAAAAGAGTACTGTAAGCGGTTCGATGGATTCAGTCGAATGTACTCGTCGTTGTTAATGTAAATTACTTAGATGCACTTACCGAATTAGACAATAATAATCATTCCATTTCTGTTCAGTAATAAATATCTATTACAACCATTCTCAATGGTAATTATTGTAGTTCTTCTCGAATTGATCTATCGTTGATAATTTACCATCTTTTGTTTTTAAAATACTTTCAATCTGTGTTTCCCTCAGTAATATACCTTTATGACCGTTTGCAAATTTGTAATGTTGAATACATGCAAAAACAAGAATTTTACTGTTAGATACGTTTCAATGATTGTTTTTATTAATCAGTAAATCAATCTTTATTCACGGACAAATTATTCCGATGAGAGTGTAATTTATTTGAGCGATGCTAGACTGACTTTGAGAGTGTCCACTTAATAAACAGGATCAAATGAGGGTTATAAATTAGTGTGAGGAATTATCATTAGGAATTAGATTTAGTGTTTTAATCACAAACTAACATCAGGGATAATGCCAAAACTGTATTAAGCCAAATGGACGAGTGAATTTCGTGCCAAAATCCGTTACCTGTTTTCTTATACGTGATTAATTCATCCATAAATTATAGTCTCGCCATTATTCCTATTTTTAAAATACTTTTGGAAATCTCATGAATGACTTGTATACGTACACTATTCTTTCTTCTACAATAAAAAAACACTATGAATGAACTATTTGTTTTGCAAATGACCTTGAAAAACTACCATTCAGAGAATCCGTTTACTGCCTATGTATTCAGTATCCTTTTGTTAAAAAATTTGAAAGGCTTCACAAAGCCTGCCTAATAATAATGAATGTATGATTTTGATTAAAATGATCTGAAACATACCTTGAACCTGCTAAAACATTTAAAAGTAATTGTAACATATATATTCCGTGAAATATTCATAACTTTACAAATTACGGTAGTCAAGCGTGAATTCAAGCTTATGTTATATCGTCTAAAACACATGAATCATTCTATCAATTACAACAGTCTGAAGACGAGAGATTTAATAATTCAATTGCTTTACATCTACTGTGATCAACTGTTTAACTTATCAGAAATAAGCCACTGTTTGTTAATTCAATGAGATTTGTCAACATTCAATATATATGTGTGTTTGTATTTTCTTAAATCTTTGATTTACTCCTTTAAAAAACAATACCTTCAGTGGTTGAGATCATGAGTCAATGAAAACTAGACCACCGTGGGGAACCAGGAAGCACTGGAAGGCCGTTTCGTTTTATTGTGAGACTCCTCAGCGGTGCATATTCACGATCCCGCCATGCGAGATTCGGACCCAGGACCTATGGGTCTCGCGCGCGAACGCTTAACTTTCAGACCACTGAGTCGGGATCCAACGGCATTTATGTCTAACTTCAACCAATCCACGAAATTGAGCCACCGTCCACCACTGTCCTCAGTGAATTACTATCCCACCATGGACCCGGTTGAATTCCACTGGTTACTACTTCTCACTAGAACTCTAGGAAATATCTTTTGAAATCATTCACCAGTGAGCATATATTGATCAATATCAGAAAGGGTTAATTTAGTTTTATTATCTGTTAAGATTGGATGAAGGAAACAAGCTGTTTATTTTCTAAGCTCTTTTGAACAATACATCGATGCATGATTGAGTTGAATCAAATAACTGTAATATAATATATTTTAAATTTTTTTCACTGGTTATTTTATGACGCAATGATCCATTGAAACTTTGCTTTCGAACTATTTTACAATACCATAGTACCAATTATTTCAAACATTTATGTTAATATATATCAAGCTAAGACTACAGGTAGATGAAACACAGTTGAACATTATTTCTATGATTAATTAATAATGTCACAGATTGAAATCATGAGTCAATTGAAGCTAGACCACCATGGAAAACCTGGAAGCACTGGACGGCCGTTTCGTCTTAGTATGGGTCCTGGGTTCGAATCTCGCAGGATGCGGGATCGTGGATGCGTACTACTCAGGAGTCCCATGCTAGGACAAAACGGCCGTCCAGTGCTTTCAGGTTTTCCATGATGGTCTAGCTTCAATTGACTCATGATTTCAATCTGTGAAATTTCTAAAATCTCCATAAACCGCTTCTGATAACTAATAATATTTCGATAAACATTTAACTTATTGAATAAAGAATAGTCATTTTATTTTATTTTCTCTTTACTTTAGTTCAACAGTAACAATTGTTTTAAGAAAATTGACTGCTGGACCAAAAATAACACATCGTCCTTTAGAACCTACTATTGAATCGATTAAAAAATCTATTAATTTACCATGTCACAATGGTGAATTATTTATTCAAGCGTCTATTGAAAAACCGGTAATTTTGACTAACAGTATTTCTTTTCTTGCTATAATCTTATTAAAATATGAATATTTTGCAATATAGACATTTGTGGTGACTAGTATTTTCATGAGTTGAATTTATGAGTCAATCTAAGTTAGACTACCATTGAATAATTTAAAGAGCTGGATAGCCGTTTCGTCCTAGTGTGGGATTCTACAGCAGTGAACAACCACTATCTCAATGACGGTACTCGAACTCAGTGGTTTAAAGGCTAGGCATTCGCATAGGAGACTAAAAGCCCTTGGTTTGTATTTCACTTTCGGGATCGTAAATGTTTCATACTAAGTTGAAACGCTTATCCATTGCTTCAAGATTTTCGTTGGTAGTCTAACTTAGATTGACCCGTTAGTTCAACCGATAAAATAATAATATTTATGAATTGAATAAACTGTGCTTACTGTTGCGTAGACAAATGATTGTTTAATATTTATGCGTAATGATGTAATCGGGCTTATACACAACGCATACTAAAGACTTCATAAAGATAGTCATTTTAATGATTCATATAAGACAATTATTGACACATTATCAATGCTCAATGGTTGAATTACATTTTCACTGATAGTATGCTACATATAGCTTGAAATTCAAAATTGTCAATGACTTGCGATACATGTGATACTATCAAACTATCTAGTTGTATTCTGTTTATTCAACCTCAGTCAGTTAATTAGCCTAATCCTTATCCAGTAATGACTACAAACAATTAATTCAATTGATACTTATTCGAATCTACAAGACGATAAGTTAATCTCAAATCTGATTACTGCTTATCGGATATCTATTGCAAAACTAATATGATCTTATAATCAACTTGAAATGTTTTGAAACAATCTAAAAACTAGGTAGTGTTTTGTAATTTTACATCCGGGCCGCGACCAACCTCCTGTAGGACTGAAATGTAATCACAATCGATTGATCACTGGGTGGTGATCAATGTCATGTGTGTCAAGTCCTTCTTAGTGCCGATCGAACGCCCGAATAGCTCAGTGGTAACGTCTCTGACTGTGAAGCTGGGTGATACGGGATCGAAACCGTCAGGGAGTACCAGTTCCCTCAAGATTACAGGTACACATTGCTGACGAGTGCCAAGTAGCACGAAACCTGGGTCCAGGGTTTCCTGTTGACCACCTTCAACCACCATCTAATCTCAATATATAGTGTACGCAATGTCGAGTCACCTAGACTGTTGGCCACATTGCAACATGGCCGATAGCATTCGATTTGCACGAAGGACTTGACACACATGACATTAATCACCATCTAGTGATCAATCAACTGGCAATAATTTTGTTTATTTTATCATTCATCAGTTTTATACTTTCAGTTTGTGAGCTAGATTTTCTGTACTTCATTTTTTTAAACTTTGATTAACATTACTATGTCAACTTATTTATATTCATTGGATCTTGCAGTAGTGATAATAATTGAAACAATGTTAACTGATTCAATATCGTTTATTGTCATTCTCAATCATGATGCATTCCCTACTACTGATTGGTGTTTATTCGCTCAGGAAAAAAAGCAGGCAAATAACTCTATTAGTTTTAAGTGTTAAAACTGATGATAAACTCCATACTATTAATTTATTCTGAAAAATGTTTGAAACTGCCATATAACTCAACTAGGAATTATACTTTTATATTAGAATACAGCCGAAAATGATATTTGATGAATAAGATCATGAATCGATTGATGATGAGATCATGAGTCATTTGAAGCTAGACCACCACGGAAAATCTGAAAGCATTGGACGGCCGTTTCGTCCTAATGTGAGACTCCTCAGCAGTGCGTATCCATGATCCCGCTCGCAGGATTCGAACCCAGGGTTTTCAGTATCGCGCGCGAACGCTTAACCTACTAGACCACTGACCCGGCATCTAATGGTGTTAATATCTAACCTCAAGCAATTTACGAAATTGCGCGACCATTTTCCATTGTACCAACATAGATACCTGTCTTTACCCTAGACAAATTAGCTCCACTAGTCACGACTTCTCACTAGAACTCCAAGAATTCCCTCACGAAGCTAGTCACTAGTGAGCACATGGTAATTATCAGTATAGGTTATCGATAAACTCATTTAATTTTGAGGCAGTATCACAAAGTGACTGAATTTAAAAATGCCTAGCAACGGATTCAGTGAATGGAGCCTACTGTATTTGTTATGAGTACAAAAGATTATCCATTTCAAATTGTGTATGTCATATTTGGTAATATGAAAAGTTGATTCATTACAAGATATATTGTCAGATATAGATTTATTTTTTAGCCTAAAGAATGAATAACGACATTATATAAACAGTTGCTATATTCAGTACATTTCACTGGGTGGCACTAAGAGTTTTTCGTCATGAATTTATCATTAGTTGATCATTTAATTTTTTTAAAAATTTTCTTCCTTTGTTTTTCCATCTTTAGTTATATAACATCTGGTTTATCAAAACATTTGTTAGTTTACACATAGCGTTACTGGATTAGTAAATTGTAGTTTTTTTATCGAACACGGATATTTTGTATAACTACATGTTAGTATTCACTAATTTCTACATTCTTATTCAATTGTAAATGAGATACACTTATTTAAAGCATAATTATCACATATTTTAAATACGTAAACATCTTTAAGAAATAGTAGATTGATGAGTTTCGAATTAAGGAATATATTCAATGGAGCATACAGTGAGAAATATATAACTACACACTGTGACGCCGATTACTCAACATAGTCATGTATATTATCGTGAATGAACATTTGATATTCAAAGTCTATATATTGGTGATCTTTGAATGAATTCTTAGTGTATACCTGTTTTTTCACATAAAGAAACGCTTATACACTATCACTTATACATATTTTTTCTCTTTGCACCAATGATTACTTAGTAAGATATAGCATTATAACATAATAAACTTGTTACTGTTTTGCTTGTATCTTCCCATTGTGGTTTATGACTACAATTGACTAGTCTGTTATTGGCATATGTGCATACTGTTTGTATGCCTCGATATTGTCTTAATTCACAAGCTTTTACAAATAAAGATGGATAGTGGCTAGCAGTAGAATCCAAGATGTGCGTTTCGTCCTATGAGACGTCCTCTGAGATGCAGGTACATCCAACTGACGAGTCCCAAATAGGACGAAACGCGCGTCAAACTGCATTCCACTGCTAGCCACTATCCATCATTGCTTACAAATAGCTTGTGAATTCAGGCAATATCGAGGCATACGCACAGTATGCACATATGCCAATAACAGACTGATCAATTGCAGTGTTAAACCTCAATGGGAAGATACAAGTAAAAGACAATATCAAGTGAATTCGAATTCACCCCATTGCACAAGCAAGTGGCTATGAGAACTCAGTAGCTGAGTGGATCACGCGATGGCGTTTCAAGCGAATGGTTCTAGGTTCGAGTCCCAGAGTGAACATCAACTCTGAGATACAGATACATCCAGTTGACGAGAAAGGAATAGGACGGAACGCGCGTCCAGAATTCCGCTGCTAGCCACTATCTATCTCTGCTTATAACATAATAGTTTACCATCATCTATAACATTGTAAAGTGTCCACTCACTATATTTTTAGCTTGATAGTATTAACCATAGATGAAGTAGTCAACTTTTACAAGAAGCTTTTATGTAAGAACATGTTTCATACATGGAATGGTTTGTGAATTAGATATCAAAGTAGTTTAGATACCAATTCAATGAGTTTTTACCAATTAGTCAGTAACTAATGTATACTTTTCTCAGCTTCCAATCATTTACAAAGTAGTCAAATATCCTTAATGATGTTATTTTGTCATGAAAAAAAATTGAAAACTATGTAGAATAATATATAGAAAATCATATGATCAAATCATAACTTTTTACTCATCATTTATAAGTCTGTTAATGGATTTCCAAATATCCAAGTCAAATTCATGATTGGTAGAATATAACTCTTATCTGGATCAAGACAAGAACTCACCTATTATATTGAAGGGAAATTCTGTAATATCCAAATTAACTAGAATTGAAAAATATTGATCAATAGATTTCTACTCAAGTTGTAAAGTTTGTGATGAACTAAAAATTTGTTTGTTCAATTTTATTTGTGAATTCATTGTAGCGAACTGCTTTTTAGTTTCAAATAAAAGTGGTACTGTGTTTTTGAAAGTCTATGTCTGTGTTACAAAATTTAGTGATACCTTTTTTTCGGCCAATTTCTTTACTCTTCTAGAGTTAGATTCTCTATGCTCTCTATGGTCAGACTGCTTTTATGTAGTACAGTAACTTGAACAAATGCGCCTGGCGTGAGACTGATAGGTCCTGGGTTCGAATCTCGCGAGGTGTGGGATCGTAGATGCGTACTGCTGAGGAGTCCCATACTAGGACGAAACGGCCGTCCAGTGCTTCCAGATTTTCCATGGTGGTCTGGCTTCAATTGACTCATGATTTCAATCAAAAACTTGACAATCTCTACAACCCCTAAACTTATAAATGCAAATATATTTATCTACCTTGTGTCAATGTAGTTTATGGCTAACCAACTGTGTAAAAGAGATTAAGACCTCTTCTAAACTACTCATTTATAAATTAATTCTATCATAAAGAGGTTTGGAAGTTTTTTATAATGAAAATTGTTTAAATACGTCATCTGTTGTATAATAAGCATGAAATGATATAATACATTTGTTTAAATAATATGAATTGTAAGGTATGTCCAACAGTAATTTCAGAGAAATAACATCGTAATATTTAAAGATGGATTGTGGCTAGTAGTGAAATCCGCGACGTACGTTTCATCATATTTGAGAATCGTCAGCCGGATGAACCTGTATCTCAGACTTGATGTTCACTCCACAATTCCACATTGCTATCACGTTATCCACTAAGCTACTGAGTCTAGATAGTCACGATCCATCTATAGTTAGAATGCTTGTAAATTAAGGCAATATCGTGCAATCCGCACTAGATGCACGTATGCCAATAACAGACTGTTTAATTACAGTCTCAAACATCAATGAGGAGATTCAAAGAAATAATAAAAAAATGAATCACCGCAATCACTGTCCAGCTTAGTTTTTGTAATTATTAAACAGATATTGATATAATTTGCCATGAACAATTAGGTCGATTGCTTTTAATGCTAATAATTCATTCATTTAGAAAAAAGACTGATAGATGCTGGGTTTGAATCTTGTGGGGGGGGGGGCGATCGTGTATGCGCATTACTGAAGAGTTCCATACTAGGACGAAATGGCCGTCCAGTGCTTCCAGTTTTTCCATGATGGTCTAACTTCAATGGACTCATGATTCCAACTAGTGAAAGTTGAAAAGGATTTAGCTACTATAATTATTAAAAATTTAGTTGGAAATATGCAAAACCGATGCTTAATTAATCCACTGATTTACAGGAATTACATGTTTAATTAAAAATCTAGTGTTACATACACGCGTATAAACATGTATCTTGCATAAACATTGACAAAATACCATTCAATGTTCAAATTTATTGTTTTATTATCTTTTTCAGTTGTATTATCATGATGAATCTGTATGTGTATCAATAGTATTGGATAATTTATGTCAATTACCTGTTAGAAAGTTACAAGTTGCAAGTAAATTCATATTTCTTCTTAAACATTACCATTTACAGTTTACTGTTTTTGATGATTTACTTTTTAAAGTAAAACTAAATTATGCATAAAGTGTTAATTCGCTTAACTTTGTGTCTGTGTGTGTGTGTCGTAAGGTTTTTATTAATACGATCAGTTTCAGAAAAAAATGTAATTTGTCTTACTCAGTCATGCACTACTTATACGTAACAGATATAAGTAGTATGTAGAAGAAATTGAAAGTAGAATGTTTATCAGAAGAAGACTGAAATAAAATGAAGAGGAAGAAAAATGAAGAGCAATCACAATAACAACGAGATTGTAAGAATGATGAAGTTGGTAAAGAACAACTAACAAAAGTTATATGAATAATTTATTTAATGTATGATTTTCATGTTTCATATACTCACTGTTTGATTTTTCATAAAATGATACAATGGTTTACCGTAACTAAATCTTCGTTCACTACAATATAAATTGAACTGATGCATATAAACAAAATCAATAAAAAAGACCATGATGTGGGTAGTCACAAGGAAGGTGTGCAGATTGTTAATAGAATAAACAAATTAAGAAGATTGACAAAAGTTATCAAGAAACAACAGAAGTACTGAAGTAATCATTTTGTTGATAACAAAGATGTAGTAATCCGTTCTGTTTTATTTTACAGCAGCAAAACAAGGCCATTAAGAGTAGAAGACACTCGTAAGCTACTAGTATTTGACCACAGATGCCTTAGAAATATTGCTGGCGTCTGCTGGGATCACTGGGTAAGTAATAGTGAGGTTAGACGCACGGTATTAGGAAATGATCGTAAATCAGTTGATGAAGTCGTGAATCCTTATCGACTGAGATGGTTGGACCACGTGTTACGTATGCCTGAATACCGATTACCACGACGTGCAATGCTATCCGGTATTGGAGATGGTTGGAAGAAAGTCAGGGGCGGCCAAACCAAAACGTGTCATCAGTGCTTGAAGTCACTAACTTCTAGTCTGAGCCATGTTGGTAGATGCAGACTACTTGGTTGAGGTCCGCGTGACTATCGTAACCAATGGTTGGAGACTCTTGGTGACATGGCTCAGAATCGATCACAATGGCATAGGTGTATAAACTCCCTGTCTCCCCTTAAACTATGAGATTAAAATAACTTCATATCTTTCTTTCTACGAACCAATTTTTTCTTCTTGTACTATATCTCTGTATGCAATCTTTCTCTTATATATTACCACCTTTGACCTAACCGCTGCTGTGAATCCGGTGTTCATCTTGTTGTGCTGACGCGGTATGGCAACCTGGACCGATGCACATATGTGCCTGGTCCTACGTTGTAGCTGACTGACTGACTGATAGGAAACCCAAAAGCTGTCAGGACTTAAGTATTTAAAATGACTGATGTGTAAATTATTTTACTGGAATTAGTTTAATAAATAAATATAATAATCCTAAAATGAACTGAATTGCAACCAGTGAATGAAGTGATTAAGCTAATCAACATGTAGTGAACAAAGATTTAGGTACGGTAAACCATTGTACCATTGTATCATAAATTAAATACATTATTCACATAACTTTCATTAGTGATCCTTTATATATATCGTCATTTTTCTTACACTTCACTTTATTTCAATCTTCTTCTGATAAACATTCTACTTTCAGTTCATGTTACATACTACTTATATCTGTTATGTATAAGTAATGTACACTTTAAGATAAATTCAAAGTGATCATTTATCTTACCAATTATTTTGTTGTTGTTGAAATTATCCATGATTTCATTTGTTGATCAGTTAGATTTTTAAAGAAAAAAATGAACTAAACACATTAGTTCCTTTATGGAAATTGTTTTCAATCTGTAATGAATGAAGATGTAGATACGGTACCAATCAGATGATCAAATGATTTAACTATTAGATTACATTGGATGTTATAAGACCTAAATCTTATTATACGCTTCAAGAAATTCTTTTGAACACTAACTGATTTTAGAATAAAATATATTACTTAAATACAATGTGTCAATTAGTGAATACCATATTTCCCTTCAATTGTGTTTAATTGTATTATATTATCTATCAAAGTGGACGACCGTCCACTACTTCCAGGTTTTTCATGGTGGTCTACCTTCAACTGATTCATGATCTTGACCATTGAAATTGAATCTCTGATAACAAGTTACATAAATGATAAGCTAGTTTTTTGACCTTATTATAAACTGACATGAAAAACCTTTCACTAATTTGATAATTAATTAAATTAAAAAGAAAGAATAAATAATCAATGAATCTGTTTATAATGGATAGTTTCACCTCAAAGTTAGTATGGTTCATTGATATATAACAAAAATATAGATTACTTTGTGTATTGTTCGATTAATATTGATTATTGGAGAGTGAAAAGCTTGATATACTTTTGATTAGTTAATTGATGAAATGAATATGGTTTATAAATGTTGGTGATTATTATTAGTTATAGATATTATCAGAGGAAACATTGAGGAACCGTTTAGTCTTAGTGTGAAACTCTTTGTAGATATACATGGTATAAAAAGCTAAAATCAGGGCAAAAAGATACACATACCGGCTTTACAATAATCACCAAGGTAAAGTTAGCCAATGATGTCAATTGTAAAATGAATAATTTTCATAAATTACCTGTATCATTCATGTTAATCAAACACTTACTGGTAACTGAGAGGCTGAGATCATTTAAGTTTAAACGTATCTGATATAAAATAAATATTATCATCAGTGGATGTTGGTTAGTCAGTTTCATGAACTGGCTGAAATGGAAGATGTGAATCAATGCATAGTGAATAACAGGTGTGAAGGCTAAAAGCTTGACAACAAGCTTAACCATTCTAGGTAAGTTTTGCTGTTAGATCATAAGTACATAATGCTAAACAAATATCATATTTGGACAAAAACAGCTGTTCACTGTTCCGTATTTTAATTCAACACTTGATTAGTTTCGGTACATCCATTGTATAAGCTAAGAAAATGAAACCGAATTGAATACAACTAAATATCTTAGCTAAAGATATTTCGTAATGAAGTTTGCCGTAGTTGATTTTTTATGTACTAACTGTCAATTCCTCCCAAGGATTACTTCATTGTTTCTTTGAACGGTGGTTATTTGCTTAGCTTATACCTTTTCTACATAAATATTTTTCTTACATTCAGTTGTACAAGTTGCTGAAATTTATGTCTTGACCAAAGGAACGTATCGATCGACAATAGATAAGCATTTCTGCAAGTAAGTAATCTTTTTTTAAAATAAATATCGTTATAGATGTCAGTCAGTCAATCAGTCAGCGACAACGTCGGACGAGGCACATATATGCATCGGTCCAAGTTAGCATACCTCATTAACACAACAAGATTGCATATAAGGACATAGTACAGGAAAAAAGGATTAGTTCGTAGAAAGAAAGATATGAAGCGATCTTAATCTCATAGTTTAATGGGACGACAAAGAGTGCAAACACCTACGCCATTATGATCAATTATGAGCCATATCACACAGCCTTCAACCATTGGTTACGATAGTCACGCGGACCCCTAACAAGTAGTCTGCATCTACCAATATGGCTCAGACCAGAAGTCAGTGACTTCAAGCACTGATGCCATGTTTTAGTTTGGCCTCCCCAAACTTTCTTCCATCGTCTTCAACACTAGTCAGCATTGCGCGTCGTGGTAATCGGTGTTCAGGCATACGTAACACGTGGCCCAACCATCTCAGTCGATAAGGATTCGCGACTTCATCAATTGATTTACGATCATTCCCTAATACCGTGCGTCTAACCTCACTATTACTTACCCAGTGATCCCAGCAGACGCCAGCAATATTTCTAAGGCATCTGTGGTCAAATACTAGTAATGTAACGATTTTCGGCTTACTGTCAAGCAAACATTTTTGAAAGATTTGATCAAATTGATTTCATGTGCATAAACATGTTTTGTTGTCGATTTCCACTTTTCATAATGAGCTGTTTTTTTTGTTGTTGGTTCAAGTGAAAAGGAAGGTTGTTTAATTTCAAATAATCATTGATTGAACTACACTACAGTATTCAGATAGTCACGTTTGCGACTTGATAGTTCGTAGGATTCATACTGGCAAACAAGTACTTGAATTGTTTTGTTGCTTTTTTCAAAATAGAAGATTTTTCGAAAATACTTGAAATAATTTAATTTGATCAGATAGTGTTTGTTTTGTTATTAGGGAGTAGAAATATCATTCAAACTCAGTTACCACGGTAAATAGAAAAAAGAAGTTATGAGTTTGACATTTTTTCAATGTGACTGCTCAGGTAAATCATGTTATAAAGATGTACTAGATAAGAAACGCTATTGTAATTTGCGAATTTACCGACGGTATTCGACGTTGTCCCTGTCAGTGTAAATTATTGTTCATAAATAACGCTGAGATTGTAGACAAAAATTATTTACGAACAGATCTAATATTGTATCAATATACCAAGAAAATGTTTTGATTTTAACATTAACTACAAAATCATTATGTCAGTATGAGGATTTGTAGTAATCGTTTGGAATCGTGGTTGCGTTTTACTGAGGAGTCCTGTGCTAGGACGAAACCGACGTCCAGTACTTTTAGATTTTAAATAATGATCTATTTTAGAAGGACTCGTGAATTCAACTACATGAAAATCATTGTATATACACAAATCATTCAAAAAGGTCGTACTTTTTTTTCAGATTCATTACACTACAATAGAAAATGCATATATTAAATTGTCTAAATGTTTATTATAAACTAACCCAGTGTAATTGAATATCATCAAATGACAAGAAGCTATTCTATCTTTGAACGAAATTGACAATAAAGTTTTCAAATGGGGTTTGTGGAAATTTTAGAAATTTCACAGATTGAATTCATGAGTCAATTGAAGCTAGACCACCATGGAAAACCTGGAAGCATTGGACGGCCGTTTCGTCCTAGTATGGGACTCCTCAGATGTGGGCATCCAAGATCTCGCTACCCGAGAGATTACAATCCAGGACCTATCAGTTAGACATTAACACCGTTGAATACCGGCCGAGTCAGTGGTTAAGCGCGTGGCGCGAGACTGATAGGTCCTTGGTTCGAGTCTCGCGAGGTGTGGGATTGTGGATGCGTACTGCTGAGGAGTTTCATACTAGGACGAAACGGCCGTCCAGTGCTTCCAGGTTTTCCATGGTGGTCTGGCTTCAATTGACTCATGATTTCCATCTGTGAAATAAAGTTTTCCTTAAAATAAGCTACTAGGTACGTAAAACAGAAGTAACTGCCATCTTACCATAAAATTTCAGACGATTAAATTTTTCTTCTTAATTCTTGTCATAATTACATTTTTTTTGCAATTTTTCTCAATAAACTTGTTTGACAACAATGATTTATTGGTTGATTCTAAAATGAATGTTTCCTTTACTTTTTTTAGTGTGAAATTTTAAGATTTATCTATTTTGGTTCATTAAATCACAAGACTACTGTAACGAATTTCCGGATGACAACAAACAAAAATAGACATCTATGAGAGTGTATATATATGAATTTTTTTCGGAAAATAAAGCGTACCTGACTGCCAAAAGATGTTTGTATCTATGACTTATTGTTTGAAAATATTCACCTTATATGATAGGAGTTATATACGACAATAATGTTAAAATACAGAACACTTAGTGAGGAATCATACATTAGTAATGTTATAACTTGTGACCTGTGTGCCCTGTTTATTGTAAAAGGTAACAATACCGCCAATTAGAGAACAGTGAATTATCTATCGGACCAGTGACGAATAAACCCATGCGAGTAGTCTAGAGTACTTATCAGTCCCGCTTCCTGACTAACCCCACCTGTTAAGTCCAGAACATCAATCTCAGCATCTGCGATATGAATCAAACAGACCACATCGTACCATAAAATAGAAAACAACATTTGTACAAGAATTAGCCAAATGTGGCTCTGAATGAAGGAGGTAGTAATTAATAGACAGGGCATAACTCAAGAATGAGAAACCGTATAATAATAGTTCATAGGTCAAAATAAAGCTCATAATAAGATGGACATGAATATCAACAGTTTAGCTATTTAATGATTATACAATACACAATTGTATGAACGAAGAATATTCTTTTCAATAATTTTTCATCAGGTTCTACAATTATTAATCTGGATTTATAATTGTAGAACCAGATGAGAAATTATACGATAAAAATATTTGTATAGTATTGATCCATAAATGGATCCCAAAAGTTACCATTCATTATTCTTATAGGGATATAACAAGTAATAAGACTAAAACTTATGAGATTAGACTCGAAAACAAAACTGTGTGTTATAATTTAGTTATTGGTTGTTAATAGAACCTAGTAAGCAAGTTTCGTTTAGTTTAAGGTTTGTCAGACATATATACCATATGGAGGTTCAAATCTGTTAAAAAATCTAGATCGTTACCTATCAAACTATCACATTTAAAAGTAGCTAACTTCATTATTACTTGAATTGTAAGACATAGGGGTCAGTTTGTTAGATAAGGATTAACGATCTATCATTGACAACACTCTTATCAAACGCAGTTAATATAAGATTTGTAAGCTCAGGAGAAATAAAATATAATGAAGTAAAGAACAAACGATAACAGTTTAGTCATTTGAAAATTACTTATTGTTCAATTACCGATACTCAGTAGAAGTATAGTATATTCTTTTGCTTACTGTAGTCTTCCTATTGAAAATCTAACATTGAAGATGAGTTATAAACAATAAAAAAATTTCATTAATTGTTTTAAAACAATTTTTCTTCGAATAACTTATATTTTCAGATTCATATCTAAAATGAAATAGCTTTTGAAATTCACTTGGTATTGTTTACTTGAATCTTCCCAAACGCAATGGCGTTTGAAGCAAACGGTATTGGGTCCGAGTCCCGCAGTAAATATTAACTCTGAGATGAATGTACATCCAGCTGACGAGTCTGAAAGAGGACGAAACGAGCGTCGTAGATTCCATTGCTAACCACTATCTATCTTTTCTTAGAAAAAGCTTTTTGTTAACGTTTTGTAGTTTGATGTCTTACTTTTCTAATCGAATTAAATGTTAATCTTTAATTCAGTTCTATAAGTTAACCCTTCGTATAGATAAGATTATTTGAGTGTATTCGTAAAGGGTACCGTTTCTTTCGGAAAACTTGAGCGTTTTATATGGTAAAATATCGAAATGAATATTAATCAGCTGAAAGAAACTAAGTGTTAGTTTCTGTTTTAAATTCATGCAATAAATTGGAAGTGTTAAGATATGAGTGAAACAATATATACTCTGATGAATAGAATATGTATTAACGGTAACGATGCATCTTATATACAATGTATCACAATAAAAGTGTCATTATATTTGGTTCTTTATCACCAGCTATTTCTTGTTTACTGTCTTTAAAGTAACTTCATTGCTTTCTGAATAGTACTTATCACATTCTTTACTGTTATGCCCCGATAAGAATAATGAGTGGTAATTTTTGGGATTCATTTGTGGACCAATACTATATAATTGTTAATTAACTATTCTTATCGATTAAATGATAAATATTTCTATGGCAGTCGATTGACTAACTCATCGATTAACTGTTTAAAAATACTTCCATGGCAATATCGATTATACACATATAATTGGTATATATACGTTTTGAATTGTGTTTGTGGGATCGCTGTGAGCTTGCTGGTTTCTGGCTGTTTGCAGAATATACTTCCCCATTCCAAGCTTGGACTTCTCCCTCTAGTTAGCGGGGCTGGGAAGCATCGATAGCTAGCCTGCTGGTCTTCGGTCACCGAGTCTTTGTTCTCGTTCGCAGATTAAGTGAACTCGTGATAACTTCAAACCTAGCATTTACACAATGAGAACTAAGTGAATTCTTTATAGTGAGGATATGTAGTACAAATATTTACCGTTTTCTAGTATAACTTCTACATGGTATTTTTTCGTGTTCATATTGTTTTATGGAATATAATCTTAATTATTTTGGTCAGCACTTTATCTTGCCTCATATTATTCAATTTGTTTTTATTCATTTGATCATGAGTACTGAAAGCTATAATTTTTTTACATTGATATTCTTATTCAAAATACTTGAAAGAACATCAATGTTATTTTTAAGTAGTTACAAATCAGAAACAATAATTAGTCACATAATTCATTGTTTGTTTGAATATTTCCATTAATGTTTAGGATTGTAAGTGATCAGTCACTTATGTGTATCTTATGCAGACTGTATGGATATTGGCTTAAACCATAAGCATTAAAAGATACTAATCTGTTGCATTTCTAAACAACATCAATGGGAAGATTCAAACAATGAATACAAAAATGAACTAAAAATTCACTTTATTACATAAACTGGTAGCTATCTGAACTCCGAAGCTAAATGGATTATGTGATAGCATTTTAGGCGGACGGTATTGGGTTCGAGTTGTAGAGTGAACGTTAACTCTGAGATGCAGATGTATCCAGCTGACAATTCCCACTGCTAGTCACCATCCATCTCAACTGATAATTAAACATTAATAATAAATAAATAAAGTTATCCATATATCACTATGTAGATTATGGCATTTTTTAAGGTAAAGAAAAAAAAATCCAGATAGATTTGTCAGTCATTAATCAAGGCACCAGCATATACGAACATATTTTATGCAGAAAGTTTACAACAACAAAAATATTGGATTGAGTGTAGATATTTCCAAAATCGTATATATAAATATGATAGCTCAGTAATAAATTGTTCAATCTGTATTAGGATAGTAATGATAAGTCTTCTTTAGTTGTATGTTAGATTTTTATTTTAGTCTGGGATAACTTCAGAGACATTCTAACTTATCACGATTACTTTCAACAGTTGAGATCATGAGTCAAGTGAAGCTAGACCAACATGGAAAACCTGGAAGCACTGAACGGCCGTTTCGTCCTATTATGGGACTCCTCAGCAGTGCGCATCCACGATCCCACCTCGCGGGATTCGAACCCAGGACCTGTCAGTTTCGCGCCAGACGCTTAACCAACTAGACCACTGAGCCGACCGGCATCCATCGGTGTTAATGTCTAACTTCAACTAATCCACGAAATTGAGCAACACATCCATCATTGTCATCAGTGAAGTAATACCTCACAACTGATTAATTATTCCTGGAAAGTATACTTTTTAATACTGACAAAGTTAAAGCTGGTAATATTTGTTTAACATGAATTTACCAAAAGGAAAGAGAATAAACTTTAAGCATTTTTTGTCGATGAGTTTATGCAAATACGTATCTTATAATCTAGGTATGAATCATTAGAAACGTTTATGAAAGATAGAGAATATTTATAACTTATAATGAAAACATTGAAGATATTGTGATCTCCGTGTTGGATGATTTGATTGTGAAGGTTTCATCATTCTTCTGAACAACAACATCAGTATGTATCTCAAAGAGAAATCAGACTATTCAACTCAAAGACCATAACACTTTTAAAATAGCTAAAATTATGTATATACATACAATGTACTTCAAAATAAGTAAAAGAAAAATCAATAAATTGTGATACTTATAAGCTGATCAAATTATTTTCCATCATAGGACCTCCTAGAAATAGTGAATTTATCAATTAATTCAAAAAACTTTCTATTTTTAGTCACACACACAAAAAACAGTTAGCTAAATTGTCAATGTTATATCCGGACGAGAATAAATGTGTGGTAACCGTTAGGCATCACTGATGAAGTAATATTATACGTATGTTCTTATTGTATGACTATTAAGTGACTATATTATACATGTATTCCTATTCATTTCATTATACGCTTTTATTTGACTTATTGACCATTATCATACGATTGACTATCCTTGAGTTATTCCTAATTTGTTAGTAACAGTTTCTGATAATCACAGCCACTTTTGACTTGATCTTGTACAAATGTTATTTTCTATTTTATGGTGCGATTTGGTTTGATTTGTTTATTTATAAACTTAGTGTGTCTGAAATATATGATTCGTGTTGCGGAGGCTGAAATTGGTGTTCTGGACTTAACAAGCAGTGGTTAGACAGAAAAAAGACCAATAAAAACTCTCGGTTGCTCGTGTAAATCAGGGTATCTTAATTGGAAATCATATTCCGCAATATCGTATAGCTTAGGACATAATCGTAAATATGAAAAGACAAAAGCAAATTCTAAGTATCAATAACACAAACACAGTCTGGCAATATGACTTTTTGAGTATAATCACTTCTGATGCATATGCCTATTACGTAATATCTTATCCTCAAATTTTCATTCATTTACATCTATGATATTTGTCTCTTTTTTCTTCTATTCTTTAATATTTTCACTTTTTTCTATGCAGAGTTAATCTACCTCAAGCTGGAGAACAACAATGGAAATATACAACACTGTTAAATACTAATTTAACAGATAATCTATTAAAACGTGGTGTTGCATTAGATGGTTATATAAGACAAGAGAAAAATTGGTTAGCTTCATCAACAGTATTGAATTTATCCGAAAACTTTAAAGAATGTTTAGAAATGATGCAAAATATTAATAAAAATGTAAATAAGTAAGTAAGAATTATTAACAGAAGGAGAGGTTTATGGAGATTTTAGTGATGTAATAATTGAATTCATAAGCCATTTGAAACTAGACCTGGAAGCACTGGACGACCATTTCGTCCTATTGTGGAACTCCTCAACAGTGTCCATCCACGATCCTGCCCGCGGGATTTGAATCCGGGACTATGGTGGAGTCATGGATTCACATTATTAGGAAGCCCTATGCTAAAACACACATCTGTATTAAAGATTATAATTGCCATTAACAAACTGTAAAATTAGAAGGGGTAATAAGATAATGATAAAATAACGGACTTCAACAAACCTCATTTGCATACAGAAATCAGATTTGAATTAGTGTTAAAAGTAAGTTAAGCAATATAAAACTGTTTGCAGGTACAGATGTCTAATAATAATTAGTTAACTAAATGCGCTCTTCAAAAATTAATCTTTAAATAAATATTGTTTTTGAGTCAGTCAGTAACAACGTAGAACTTCGTACGTTCCTATATCAGTTCTAATTGCCATACCACATTAGCATGGAGATACGACTGTCGATTGAAATCCCATAATGGTAGAGGTAGTGAGAGTATAAGCACCAATCGAAAAGATTGGAGTTTGAAGATGATATTCAAGGAGTATAATCCAGTGAAACATATTTGGAAAGAGAAATAAGATACAAGGAGAATTCAGAAGATTAGAATTTAGGACAACACAAAGAGTGGATGAACCTGTGCCATTGCTAACGATTTTGAACCATGTCATTCAAGGTCTCTATCCATCGGTTGTTATCATCTCATGGATCTCAAACAAGTAGTCTACACCTACCAACATGGCTCAGTCAACTTGTCAGTGGCTTCATGGATTTGTGCCATGTTTTAATCTGGCCGCCCCTACCTTTCTTCCAATCTACTCCTACACCACAAAACATCGCTCGTCGCGGCATTCGCGTACATAACACATGTCCTAGCCATCTCGACTGATCACGTTTCACTACTTCATCAATTGATTTATCATCCTTACCTAGTACCCGTTTCCTAACAACCGCATTAATTAGTCGGTGGTCCTAGGGATATACGAGCAATGCTTCGAAGATACCTATGATCAAATACTAGTAACCTACGAATACTCTCTACTCTTACCGGCCATATTTCACAGCCATAATGTAGGACGGAACTAACTGCTGCGCACTAAACCCGTCCTTTGGTTGGTAGACTGATATCTCTCCTATACCATAAATGACGCACGTTGGCAAAAGCTAGTCGAGCTGAGATTTCGTCACACACCAGGCCACAGGGGTTGATGAGACTCCTAACATAAGTGAAGTGGTCGACACACTCAACTACTTCACTCCCTATCATTAGTTCAAGTGTCAATGCAACCTAATCCTGAAGCAACATTTTGCATTTTGAGGGGGAGAATCGCATCCCGAACATGCTTGCATTATTGCTTATAGTGGTCAGAAGACTGCATTTTGTCAGCGTCTTCACCAACTAGAACTATGTCATCGGCATATTCCAAGTCAACAAGTGAATCTCCTAGAAAAAGTTCAACCCCTGGAAATTTAGATGGGGAAGGTGTTATCTCTAAAAGCACGTCAACGACAAAGTTGAATAAGAATGGGGAGAGTGGGCAGGTAATCAATTCTGATGACGGTTCGCCATAAGCTCTCACTAGACCAGTTGTGTTTGAGTAGAGAGCCTCTATAAGGTGCTTTGGGTTTGTCAGAATCTCACCAAAATATAAAAACTTCGCTACCAACTATGTGAACTTACAACCTAAAGGTATACAAAAGGTGTTTCTTACGGAGATTACTTAGTTTAAAGATAAATATCGTTAATCTTCGAGGTTATCTAATAACAGCCATTCAAAATCAAGCTTAAAAGTGATGTGTTGTTGCCGATAACACTGTAATATAGTGAAAATTACTTTTAATTAATGAGGCGTAAGAATCGTGGTCGGTGACCTATGCTCCACGAGAAACAACAGGAGTAATTAAGTAAGCAAGCAATAGCTATAAAGTCTGAAGATTCTGAGCACGATTTATGATGAGCTGAGTCGATATGTTTAAAAAGCTACATACTAGAACATAACAGTTGCCTAGTGCTATAAAGATTTGAATTTTTGTCTAGTTCAGTTTATTCTGTAATATGATTTATATCGTCGTTTGTGGCGAGACTATAATATATGGACAAATCAATCACGTATAAGATAACAGGTATCGAATTTTGGTACGAAATCCACTAATCCATTTGGATAAATAGAGTTTTGGAATTAGAGCTGATATCAGTTCGTGATGAAAACACTAAATCTAATTCCTAACCTTAACCATCAACTTGAAATCGTAATTATAATTCCTCACACAGGTTTATAACCCTCATTTGGTGCTAGTTATTAGGCGGATACTCTCAAAGTCAGTCTAGCATCGCTCAAAAATAATCCATAGTCTCATCGACAACTGTTTAACCTTTACAGTATAAATTGTCTTTTTGGATGCTGGCCCAGTGGTTCAATGGCTAAGCGCTCGCGAGCTAGACTGATAAGTGATGGGTTCCAATCTTGCGAGTTGGGATCGTGCATGCGCATTGCGGAGGAGTCCCATAGTGGGACGAAACGGCCTTCCAGTGCTTCCAGGTTTTCCATGGTAATCTAGCTTCAAATGACTCATGATTCCAACTATTGAAATTACTCAAATCTCCACAAAACACCTTCTGATAAATTAAATTAATCAGTACAAACTTCCTTATTTATAATTAAGCTCAGTATTATCAAATTACAATAGAAAATAGTTAGAAATGAACATACTAATGGAATAATTACCCATGATACTTGATAAACGGATGAAGTTGAATAATTTTTTTCTGGTTAGCGTTTTTTAGCGAGTTAGTTTTCTACGGGATGGGGTCGCTAACCCAATGCTCAACCCTCCTCCTTCATCTGAGGTTAGAATCGGTAGTAGCCCCAGAGGGGCTCCAAGTGGAGTTCGGATGAAGTTGAAAGTGTCATGAAATAATCGATCTTTTTTTAAGTAATCATTTATACAGAAAAAGCTTTTTATAATGAGATCAATATATCAATTGGAAGGTTAAAATAGCAGTCAACATTTCTATATACGTATACTGAGAGAAATTTATTTATTCACTGTGACAATTATAGGATGACAAATTCCACACATACAAATAATAACTTCTCACTTGATAACTCTTCTTATGCTTTAATGTTCTGTTCATTTTTTTAGCTCTACAGATCTGGTAATAAAAGCTAATAAGGAACTACATGGAATTGTAATTTCTTATTGTGTTCGTGTTAGATGCTGGATTGGAATCAGGTAAATCACACATTGGTGTTGATAATTCTATCATTATTTATGTTAATCGCTTGCGCTAATTTTGAGGGATTACGGAACCACTTAGGACTGATGAACGGAAAAAGAGTCAGCAACACAACAACAAGAAAGCTAAGCTATTCTACTACACTCTAACGCTGATAACTAGAGGGGAAAGACTGAATTCAGCCGGGGAAATATATATATTCTACAGGCAGCCTGGAAGAACGAACGACAAATACACAACTCAAGCGTACATATATAATACAAAAGTATCCTTGAAAAACGTCACAAAACAGCCTATTAAAAAAAGCAAAAGAATTAATAATATTTAAAGTCTTTCCAGGTGGCAAGAACAATTTAAAGGTTAAAAAATAAGTACTTTCGACGCGAATATGAGGAACCCGAATTTCAATAGTAAGATCACAAACATGAGAAGTTTACTCAGTGATTTCTGGGGATCTAGCATCCCCAACAACTTGATGCATCATAACGTTTGCGAGAAAATGTATTAAACAATCTGATCAGTTAGTTACAAAAATACAAGAAGGTATATTTTTAAGAACAGTGGTATTATTGTTTAACTAAAAAACACGGAGAATAAATATATAAAAGTGGTTAGAAGATGAGGTTAGAAATTAACACCACTGGATGCCAACTCAGTGGTCTAGAAGTTAAGCGAGACTGAAGGCCCTGAGTTCGAATCCCGTGATCGGAATCGTGGATGCGCACTGCTGAGGAGTAGCACAATTGGGCGAAACTGCCGTCCAGTACTTCCACGTTTTCAATGGTGGTCTAACATCAATCAGTTCATGATCTCCACAACCGTATTCTGACAAATATAAGTTGTTTATCACGTGTATGTTTAATTGAAATATATACCAGAATATTTAATACGAATAGAATCAACGACATATCAAATGTTATGGCAGTGCTGTTAAATTTTGAAACTGAATCCAGAATTTCCTTTATTTTTAGTTTCTAGTTAGTAATTTGTACTTAAAGTTGCAGCAGATAAACTATCAAAATAAATTACCAATTGTGATATTGTTAGTATCCGAAGTTTGTGGAGATTGTTTAATTTGTATTTGACATTGCAGATTGAGTGTAGGTAGGTAAACATTATTCAATAGTGTTCAAAACTCTGAACTATTGAATGAAAGTTAACCCATTTATTTGAAGGTTAAATGTTCTTAATGGAACCTTAAGTTCATGGTTTTAATATCTGGCAGGGTTGCCGATGTTCACTGTTGAGGTGTTCTGTAAATAGAAGAAATAATTGTTCAACGCATCATGATTTTCACTGGTTGTTTAGCTAAAGCAGGCTCTTGATAAAACTTATCAATCATGGTCAAGAACTTATTGAATTTAGACAACCAGTGAAAACCTAGAGGTATCAGAAAGCTATTTCATCACAGAAGGAGACTCCTCAGCAGTCCACATATACAAATCTGAAATCGACAATTTAACTTACAATAAATATGTTATCCAACATATTTATTAGGTCTACGACTAATATTTTCCACACTAATGAACTGTTGTTGTAGACAATTTACTAACACAATTTATTCATTTAATACCTGAACAAAAACACTGGATTGATGCAAACGCATTTGTGTTTGATTATTGTTTTTTCCAATCCCTTCTAATAATAATCATCTGCTCACTAGTGACTGACTTCAAGAGACACTCCTTGAGTTCTAGTGAAAAGCCGTGACCAGTGAAGTTCAAACACGTCTGTTGTGAGATATCAGCTCACTGAAGACAATGGTGACGGTGGCGCAATTTCGTGGATTGGTTGAAGTTAGACATTAACACCGTTGGATGCCGGCTCAGTGGTCTAGCTGGTTAAGCTCATGGCGCGAGACTGATAGGTCCTGGGTTCGAACCTCGCGGGGTGCGGGATCGTGGATGCGCACTGCTGAGGAGTCCCATACTAGGACGAAACGGCCGTCCAATGTCTCCAGGTTTTCGATGGTAGTCTAGCTTCACTTGACTCATGAATTCAACCACTGAAATTACTAAAATCTCCACAAAACTCCCTCTGATAGTAATTAAATTTTGAAATATTTTGGCATTTCACAAATTACTTATTCCACAAATTCACTTTCATAAAAGATTGTTAATTCTAGTTCTTCTTTATTCTTAATTATCTTTATTTAAAATATTTTGATAGAGTTTTGTTCTTTGAGCTAGATGGTTTGTGTTGTGACTTTAAGGTCCGGCTACTTACCAAGTAATTTATTCGCCAGTCGAAATATGACTTATTCACTCTTGTTCTGCACTAAACCAATGATGTTCGACCGGTCTGATCAGCGTAGCGTCCTTATTGATCCTTTGCTCGTCTAGCCCGTCCAGTTAACTCCAGAACATCTACAACAGCTTCCGCCGTGCGAATCTTTTATTTCAACCATACTTGGTTTATTTACTAGCCAAACAGACCACATCGCACCATAAAATAGGGAATAACATTTGCACACAATAAAGCCAAAAATTGGCTGTGAACGTGGGAGACCGTAATCAATAAACTCAGTATAACTTAAGAACAGCAAATAGCATAACAATAAATTATAGATCAAAATGAAGCTTATAATAAGGAAAATATAGATATACATAATCTAACTGCTGAATAGTTATACCATAAAATTATATAGATAATATTAGTCCATTAATAGGTCTCAGAAGTTATTCGTAATTTAATCTTCGCTAGGATATAACAGTTTGATCATGGAGCTTACATCGTTCTTCTGAACAACATTATCAGCACAAACTTTAGGTAGAAGTGAAATGTTCGAATTTCTCCACATATGGCTCACAGCTTGCTCTGTAGAACTCGATGTGGATTAGTTCTTGTTGACCTTTAATAATTCATAATGAATAACTCACAATAATGTGGCCTTATATAATTATAGTAATTATTTTGAAAAATAACAAAATGAATACTTAAAAACAAATTTACTCAAAAGTGTCACCTGATTTTCTTCTCATTGAAACCTAATAGAAAACAGTTCGTTTCATTTTAATGTAAATTTAATGAACAATTTTATCTTCAATAAACAATGATGAATTGTATTTTCATAGTTCATTTCATGAATTGAGTTGATCTAGACTACCATTGAAAATCTAGAAGCACTGAACGGCCCTTTCATTCTACCTAATGGTATGCATCCACCATTGAGCATGTGGGACTCAAACACAGGACCTTGGGTCTCGCGTGCGAATGCTTAATCTCTAGACTACTGATCCGGCATCCAACTGTGTTATTGTATAACTTCAATTAATCAATGGTCGGGTATAATTCTTCATTCCTTATCTGAGGTGGATAAATGTCTTCACCCTACACGAATTGGGCTCTGTTGGTTACGGCTCCTCACTTGAACTCCAGGGAATTCATCTTGAAGCTAGCCACTGGTGAGCACATAATTGTTATCGGTATGGGAATTTGTGGAGATCTTAGTATTTATGAAGTATTAAATTTAGATATTGACACTATTCGGTGCCGTCCTAGTGGTCTAGAGGTTACATGTTCGCGCGCGAGTCTGAAGGTCCTGGAATTGAGTCTCATGTACGGGATCAGGAGTACACATTTCTAAGGAGTGTCATACTAGGACGAAACAGTCATCCAGTGCTCCCAGGTTTTCAATCGTAGTCTAGCTTTAATTGACTAATGGATTCATTCTTTGTAATTATGATCTGAAAGTATTACGAATGATCAGAATTTAACTTAATCAAACAAATTCATACGATTTGGTTCAAGTTATTGTTTCTTTCTCTTTGCCTTGATTAATTCATAATTAAAGTATATGTGTATTTTTCTGTTTAGCTTATACATTCTCATCTCTTTTCTTGTGTACTTTGCTAGCCGATGTTCATTGTACATTCCATTCTTATTGATGCAACCGGAGAAAGAGTCTGAAGAAGAGGATAATCATGTAAATTGTACAAATAATCATACTCTACATGTGGATATCGTTCAAATTCATGTAAATCCAATAAGTGTATTATTATTTTTTCTTATAAACAGCAACCTGTGAATTAGCATTGAAATTCAAAAAACTTCGATTATGATTGATTGGTTATGAAGTTAGGTTGAAGAAAATTCCTTTACAGACGATTAGCAATATTCTAGAATATTGTGGAATATGGAAGAGAAAGTAACTTGATTTGACAGGCATAGTTACACGAATACTAACCCAAATGCTTTTGGAGATCGCGAACCAATATAAGTTGAACAGCTAATGAAAATCTGAAAGCTGTGGATAGTCGCTTGATCTTACTATGACACTCTTTAAACTAGGTCCTACCAAAAGTTGAGTAAATTTAGCAAAATATTACGGTTTAATTAAAATGTCAACTTATGTTTATTGTTTCTATTAAGTAAAAGTAATGGATTTAAGTTAAAAATCTCCAATAATGACTCTGATTTGTTGATGAGACTATAATTTATGGACAACCTTTGAGCGACACTAGACTGACTGTCAGAGTGTCTACCTAATAAATAGAACCAAATGAGAGTTATAAACCTGTGTGAGGAATTATAGTTATAATTTACAGTTGAAGATGATTGTTAGAAATTTGGATGTAGGGTTTTCATCACGGACTATTTATCCAAATCGATGAGTAAATTTCGCGCCAAAATCCGATGCCTGTTATCTTATACGTGATTGGTTCGTCCATAAATTATAGTCTCGCCGATTTGTCAAATGACATTAAATCATTAACTGTTATAAGATAATTAATTAACACTGGTTACCACCACCTCAGTAACACCAGACCGTTGTTGCTACCTTGACGTGGTGGTCAGGCTTGCCTATCGTGATGAAGCAGCCGAGCTATAATGGCTGGAACAACTGTTCCTCAAGATCCTACCATATCAGACAGGTCGGTTGAAGAGCGCTAAGACTAAAAGCAACAAACCCAAGGTCCGAAGGCGAAGTCGTACTGCTGACTGTACAGAGGTGTGACAGCAGTAAGGTGTTTCCTTCAGACAACCAGCATGACAGCGATGCTGCCTTCCCACAAGGAGGGGTGGGGTTAGAAAAGGTCGACCCTAAAAATGCACACCTCGACTTATCCCATAGATATCCGTCTCCGGCGGTAAGGTCTCAATAAGTACGGAGCTAACACAAAAATTACCCATAAAAAGATCGTGTGTGACCGACCACAAGCACTTGTCCCTTGGGCACTGCGGTCACACTCCCAGGTCACTAAGATCGCCTTAAATCCAATTTCCTTTTCAGGTACCTCTAGAAGACCTCAATAACAATTAGTTAGCTAACGGTTATATTTCCAAAAACAACAAATCTGAGTTATTAATAAAATAACACTTATGATATTTCATGTTTTGCGTGAGTTGATTAGACCATTAAAAACAGTTAATGACAAACAAAAATACATTACAATCACTATTTTCATCCATTATAATGTAAATCATAATAAGATTTGTATTTACAAGTTATAAATCACGTATACAAAACAGTTGAACTCAGCTGAATTTAACACCTTCAATCAAGAATCATTAGGGATCAAACTTTTCATACTGTCAGTTCAATCACTAAATATGATAGAAAGTTTATTCATTTCGTCCATATTTAACATGATAAATACCCTGATTATTTAAGTAGTAAATACTTTTGTAGAATAAATTGGGTCTACTATAAAAGAACCCTATACGTGTAAATAGTATGGATACGGATCATTTAGTGAATGATGACACACAGTCTTTTGAGTGATAAATAAACAAAAAAGAAAACTAGTTAAGTAACAACCTATTTTTATCTCAAATCCAACTTATATATCTAGAAAAAAGATATTTTTGTTCACTTAGGATTGATATGGTGATCGATTTATTTACATTTTCTCTTTTTTTCCTCCTTGTTGTCCAAGTAAGTTTTTAGTTGTTTCTTTATTTATTTCAATAATTGAGGTCATAATTCAACTGAAATTAGACCACCATAGAAAACCTGTCCTATTGTGGGACTCCTCAGCAATGTGTATCCACAGTCCCCTCCTCGGATTCCGACGCAGGACCTATGGGTCGGCGCGCGCGAGCGCTTAACCACTTGACCACTGAGCTAGCATCCAATGGTGTTCGTATATAACCATTGCCTTCAGTGAGTTACTATCTGACAACAGATCCTGTTGAACTCCACTGGTCACTACTTCTCACTAAAACTCCCGGATATACCTCTTGAAGCCAGTCACTAGTGAGTAGATATTGATTAGTATCAAAAGAGGGTTTTGTGAAGATTGTAGTAATTTAAATAGTTAAGATAATGAATCAACTGAAGCTATATCACTATTTATTTCATCTATAACCTATTATAAATGAGTTTTATAAAGAGAATTACTTCATATAAGACTTTATAGCGTGATTTTATCTCATTTATCTAATCCATTCTAATAAAATTTCATTTTATCCAATGATTATTTATTTTTTCCATGGAAACAAACATCATTTGAAATTGTTTATCTATTGTGTTTGTTTGTTTGTTTTTTGGTGGTAAACATTAAAGCCATTTCACATTTTGAATACATTTGCTTTCTGTATAAAATGAACAAATTACCTAGTTATTTATTCTCTCAGTAGTATATATACTCTTGAAATGTTTATATTCAATCAAGTATTCTATAGTGATTAAGTTAATTAGTGACTCAAAATCTAACTCCAATAATATTATACAAATGATTGTTATTGAAGTATACATATCATCAATCCTCCCTATGCTATCATCGACTTAACTCGCGCTAATGAATAAGTCAAATACGAGAATAGATTTTTGAATGCGTATATTTTGTACACTCATTGATCTAGACAGGAAAATCAGAGGAACGAAATGAAGAGAAGAGAGTGAAGTAAAATGACGCGCAATAGAGAAGGCATGTGAGCCAACTCCATTTAATCAAGCGTTAATCAATATTTATAGCCAAATAAAAACAGGTTACAGACATCTGGTGAATAAGATAAGAAGTGTACACACATACGCTTACATAAAAACAGTCAAGGTTGATAAGTGAATAATGAACAAGATCAAAATGTGACTCAAGTAGAATGAATACATTAGTCTTTCCGAAAGCTAAAATAAGGTATATGGGCTTAACATAATAATCAACACTACACTCTGAGAACTAAGGAGAACATAGTAAATCTCTTTTTATTATTAATACTTAAATTCATGGGTTCATTTAAGCTAGATCACCATTGATAATCTAGAAGCACTGAACAGCTTTTTCGTCCTAGTATGAGACCTCTAAGCAATGCGCATTCATGGTTCCACATGTGACACTTGAATTTAGGACGCTTAACCTCTAGACCTCTCATTATACAACTCATATATATATATATATTCCTAACAGTTATTGAGATCTATCTAAAAATCCGAGATCGAGTACAGTATCATTCAATTACCTCTTCAAATAAATATAAATAGCACTCAATTTTTTACTCACTACGTAAATGAAATAATCTAATAGATTATATTGTTACCGAAAATAATTAACCCTTTAATTACCATTCATCGAACACTAGCTTATGACAGATTTCAGAGTTGAAACATCCGTAGATTTGATGGTTACAGTTTCGTAGATGTTCTTCAGTTCAGAAAATTTTTAAATGGAAAAGATAATGGAACAGTTTGCAGACCTCTACATTTACTTTTATGATAAGAAGTGATACACATATTTAGTTATTCTACTGCATACTACGGTCAAGGAGTAGAAGAATAATGGATATTCTTATGTTTAAATTAACCACTGTATTAAATGGATTAATTTATTACACTGATGATAAGCTTTCTCAATAAATTATCCAGAGAAGGGGTATCTAATTTACCTATCTTTGGATCAAATACTATTGTTCATTCGATCGAAATGCAATAAACAACGTACAAAAAAAAACATGTACTTTAGTCTTTTATATTTAAAGCTGTTGACTAACAATGATGCATCATCACTATACAAGCATTCAGTATGTCATGTCGATTAAGCAAAGATAGATAGCGGCTAACAGTGGAATCCAGGATGCGCGTTTCGTCCTATTCGGGACGCATAGTATGCATATATATCAATAAGAGAGAGACTGATTAATTGCAGTACTAAACATCAATGAGAAGATTCAAATAAAGCAATACCAAGTGAACTACTTAGATTGTTTTAAAAGTTTGTTCAGTTAAGTATTTAAATGATTCTAATTCTCATAGAATTCTAACAAGTCAGACTTTTTAAACCGTTGAATTCATTCTTCAATGTAAACTAGACCATCATCGAAAATCTGAAAACACTGAATAATCTTTTCACCCTAGTACTGGACTGTACAGTAGTACACATCCACAATCTTACACTTGAAATTCGAACCTAAAATCTTTAATCTCATATGTAAACATTTAATCTCTAAACCATTATTGAAACCAATAATCTAGCTTAGATTGACTCATGAATTCATTTGTTAAAACTATTATCATCTCCACAAATTCTCATTCTAATAAATTAAACTTTATATATTCACAAGGATTGGTATAGATTATTGCACAAAGTATAACATAAAACAGTTTAGAAGTCGACTGAACCTCTCTGTATTGTTCCTGTAGATTTTACATTCCCTTATATGATCAACTATAAAGTTTTGTCGTGTATTATCTTCAGTTCAATCGTATATAATTTTATTGATTTATTTATTATATTCAATGAATTATTTAATGTTTCATTACTTATTTTAGCCTCCAGAATTAAAAGTGAATAATAATGAATTAGTGGAAGCATCAAATGACAACAATAAAGAGTATAGTGTATAATGAAGGATTGAATAATTGAATATATATATGACTTCATAAATATTCATTGATGTATTTGTAAACAGTTTGTCAATTGGATTGGTCTGTGTTAACTTTGTGTTTTGTTTTGTTATGATTATTCATTCTTTTTAAAAGGATAATACTGTTGTGTTTTTGTTTTCTGTTTTATTATTATTATTATTATTATTATTATTATTATATTGATGATATTTCATGTTAACACAATGTTTCTAGTCAGTTCATGAACTGGATCACAACTACTGATGTTCTATATACATATATATACTGTGATCACTTTCAGCTATTATTCGTATTCAATAAATGTATAATAAATGAATTGTATTGTATTTTATACTTATTACATCTATAGAATAGATTGAATGTTTATTTTCATTTGTATAATGAAATCTTGCGTAGTGGTTGGTTTGCAATATAAACCTTAAATTTTGTATACTGTTCGTCCTGATAACTGTCACTATAAAACGAATGCTTACTTACTTACTTAGGCCTGTTACTCCTGATGGAGCATAGGCCGCCAACTAGTATTCTCTAATCCACTCTGTCCTGGGACTTCTTTTCTAGTTCCATCCAATTCTTGTTCATTTTTCTTATGTCTATCTCCATTTGCCGGCGTAATGTGTTCTTTGATATTCCTCGTTTCCTTTGGATTTGAAGATTCCATGTGATGGCTTGTCTTGTGACGCAGTTGGTTGCCTTACTCAATGTATGTTCTGTCTACTTCCAGCGCTTCTTCATGATTTCTTCCTCCGTTGGTATGTGGTTTGTTCTCTCCTACAGTAGATTTTTGTTAATAATGTCCGGTCAACGGATCCGAAGTACTTTGCGTAGACAACTAATAATAAATAGATAAATATTAGTAGCTTAAATGATTCGATGATTCATACATTTCACTATATATATATATGCATTTTAGTCTTGTTCGTTCACTCACTTTTCGGCACTACTGTTTCATGTTTACTTAACGCACCTGTAATTTCGATGATCTGTGTGTGGTACAATAATAAACGTAATCAACACTTCATATTTACCTTCTGATTAATATACCGTTGAGGCATTCGTTCTGGCTAACGCAAGCTAAAGATTTTATGTAGATTTATTTCAAGTTGGCTTATTTAAACGAGCAGCATAGTTTTTTTATTTTCTATCCTAGTCATAATCAGTCGCAAGCCAACAAGATGCTCGACAAGCCAGTGATTTGATTTTTCTTCTGCTTCTATATGGGTACCTAATTGCTGTGGAAATAATTATCCTGTAACTAAGGCACAAAAATCTCAAGATTTACTAAAATACCCGTTCTACCTTGTGAAACTCAGGAAACCTACGTTTGCATTGACGATTCTGACGTTTTTTCACTATACTCATGACGCTTCTAAACTAACGGAGAGTATCTTTTACATTTTATATTCTGTCGTCATGCAACAGTTGAACAAGCGGACAGTCTCTATCAACTGATGATCTTTTGAACTGTAAAATACTTCTTATTCTATTCTTGTGTTGTTTTTTTAGTACAAACTACTAGAAATTATGTCCAAAAGTGAAAACAGTAGTTGGTAAAAGTTAATAATAAACCTGGAACAAAACTAAAGAGCTTAAACCTATGGTCTTAGTGTTGAAACAGTCGCGAGTGACACTGCTTAAACAGATGGGATTCGGTTATCCAACCAGGTCTAAACCTCTTGAAATCTACACTGTAATCCAGGAAGTTGATGGAATTGACACTTCAGTGGATATATGACAACATCACGAAGATGTCTAAGTAAATCAAAATGGTGTTCATTATGTAACTCAGTGTTCCCAGCATGAACTACAGTGTCATTTTAATATGCTCCGACAACATCAAGACCCGTTAGAATCTAATTTATGACCTCCTGGGTATTGCAGACGAGATACATAATTCAAACCATAAGAATTTGTAACTGAATAGCCCAAGTAGTAATTAGCTCATCAGAGATTTCATGCAGTGGAATTCGCAAGCATGTACCTTTCAGGTCTGCTTTATGTGGAGAATTTGACCTTTATAATATAAATAGTAACTTTTCAATCTTTTTATGTGTACAAGTTAGCTGACATAGCTACGTATTAAGCGTTTAGTGGTACAACATTTGGCTTTGTGTAGAGAATTTAAATTTTATCGACCAGATCTGCCGTCGTCTCTGAGCCTTAAGGAAGTAGACTAATCAAAAAGTTACCAGCCATTTCAACAGTTTTATTTCTGCTATCCTCACTTATTCAACATAGCATGATGAGGCAAATACATTCGTGTGTAGCAACTAAGCCCTGAACCCCGAAAGTCCGACCTCAAACCTTGATTAGACGTCCGCAGATTTGCATGTCTGTATCTTTCCCAAACTCCTTAATCAACGTCTGGTTAAGTGGTATTTACTGGCAACCTTTGTAGGTATCACTGACATGGTTGAAGATTGGGTGGAAAGTTCATAATAAATATATATTCTTGCGATGTCCTGATGAGCAGAAAACCGTATTTCCGCCCCACTTTAATGTGCTAATAGATTCCAAGTCATTCATATACAACAATTTGTCAGAAGAATGGGAATCAGCAGGCTCATACTTATATATGTATATATTCTTTAACATTTCCATAGGATCATTGATTAAGAGGTCTTACAATCCTTCTGTTACACTTTTTACAATATGCTGATCATAAGTTAACCCAAAGCACCAGTTTCTGATGGTGTAAGTACTTTTTCAACCAACCTTTGTTCTAAGACCCAATGAGCTTCAAGGATGTCCTACTCGATTAGTAGAGTAACGTCGCTGCCTTCTAACTCTGATCAACAAAAATTAGATTAGAGCAGTCCTAAACATTCTCCTTCTCAGGCCTTCTTGATTTATGAAGCTGTGAGTTTCTTACTATAACAGTTTACTCGACGTATAAACATTAATTTCCGTCTTATTAACAGACCTCAAAGTCTTTGCTTGTCAGCTGATTAACTTATTTCAGCTTGATGTAAATCGTCCCACTTTTAATGACGATCCTAAAAGTCTTTAAGTGTCTAATGTGACTAGAGTGAGATATGGATAAGTAACTAGACTAGACAGGGATTAGACTCAGACCTACGCTCTTTTTTGGCGACTCTATATAGTTGCAATAACTTGCTTACAAATTTATGCGGCAGTGGATGGTGCTATTTCTGATAAATCGCGATATTATACGCAAATGAGAATTACAATTTTATCCTCTATGGCCCGTTCCAAGACAGAGAAACTAGAGCCTTTTTTACATCACTTTAGATCACTAATAGCTAACCGCAAGATCATAGCATCAGGAATAATCTTCACTCACATGATCGTTTCCTCATTTTACACATTTTAACTTGTTTACATCCATAGTAGACAGCAGCTGCTGCGTGCAACAGGCTACTTTGCTGAAAGCTCGTTTACTACTTGCAGCAATTCGTTCAAATCTACTGAGTATTATTACAGCACTAGTGAGTTAACTCAGAAATTATGGATAGCCGATCACCTATTATCAAACATCTGTCTATCTCATCCCTTCGATCATTAACTCCAGTGGCTGCTATCCTACTTAACTTTATAAGGTCCAGATTAAAGTCTACTGAGTAAATCATTTGTATAGATTCTATAGAACAACTCTTTATTTAACTGTTAGCTTAGAGGAGACTTTTGCGTCATCGTGTTCTGCACTATTACATTTTGTCAAGTTTCTCAACAATCTCCGGGCCATTTGGTGTACCGTCTACGATGACCAGACGATGGTGGGAGTATGATTCGTTTTTCTATAGCACCTGAAGCCTTTCTTCTACAATAATGTACTAGGAATAGAAGTCGATGGCTGTCATATTTCGCCAGACGAACTTCCAATACTTTGTTGGTCGGCCGTCAATATTACGTTGGTTTGCTTTTGGGAAATTAAGACCCATATTTAAGGATGACATACCTACCCCTATCTTCTTTCGTTCTAGTATTTCTGGAGTCAGCTTGTCTCTAGGATCATGAGAGTGGCTAATAAAACTGCGAACATACCCATAAAGTTTGTCATCACAGTCGGAAGCAGAGGGCGCTTCAGAACTCATATTCTCTTTTGTCTTCTGTGGTCAACTCTTTCTAAAGGTTTGATAATTTTTTCCTCTATCTGTACTGGGAAAATATCCTGCAGCATGACTGGCTACATTTCTTCTTGATTCAGCACCGCATTTGTGACACAATTCATAATCCACTTCACTAGTATTGGCCTGTAGATAATAACAGCTCAATTGAGAACTACAATGACCGAAATTCCAATAGTTGATCTGATTGAGGACAATCAACTACGCGAAGTAAGTATAATTTGGCATGATTCTTCCGTATATTGCACAAAGCTTTTTAGAGTCACTTGTATTAAATTGATCGATGCACGAACTATATGTTTAATTCGACCCGTTCTCAGTTGGTGAGCGAAAAAAATTATATCGAAGGTGCAAAGTGACTCATACAATACAGCTTGTGTCATGTAGTCAACGGTGTTTTTGGCAATAAATAGTGTAATGGATGGAAAAGAAGTGTTTCGTGCCTGAGAATTCCAAACAAAAAATAATCAAATATCTAACTGCAAATGTTGGAGAAGTCTTTTCCATCTGACGGTCGGATGTCAAATATCAGTGACCAAACCACAGAGCATTAGAGTTTTGTCAAACATGAACTCACTGTCAGTAGTCCGAGTATTATATGCCGACAGAATTTAACAAGGGTAAATTTTGACTTAAAACAGGTAATAAGTCCGAGACAAGTAGGAATGTAAAATGCAAAAGATAGTTGTTAGAGCACTCCATAGAAGTTGGTGTACAAGACAAAGTAGAGGGTGAAGAAATGTCAATAATATGTGATAAAGCGCTTTGGAAGAAGTTTATGAGTATTTCTTTCGTTACATAATATGTGAGACGTTTTAGAGTCACCACAATATTTTTTTAAGCGTACAGACTATTGAGTAGGAACCTATGTTGTCAGATAAAGGTTCTGATAAAGATAATTTATTGTTGGATAGCATCACAAATCTTTATATAAATCAGGAGTTTGTTGTGTCGTAATTTTCGAGGAATTTTCAGCTGTCACCCTAGAATTGATTCACTCGAGTTACAACTTTATAGATGGCGTTTCAGAATCTATTAGTTCACACAAGCACTTCACTCGCTTACCCAATATTTGAAGATGGCTAAGTAATCAATGCACTGAATATCAGAACGTTTAATCCGATCCGCACCTCAAATCGTTCTAAAAAATGTCAGGAAGTAGACGGAAATGGTTTCATTATAGTTCTAAACGACAGGACATATTTTCGTGTGAGTGACTAGTTTGGAGAGAGCCTAAACCTTGCACCGATGAAAGCAAGTATCGTTAAGATCCGGAATAAATTGCCACCAGGTCATCGAACTATCGATTTCGAGAATCATTAGGTACATCGTGTTCTTTTCGTTGCTACTGTACAATCTAGGAATTTCTAAGCTGATAAGAATGGAAGATATGGGACAATGCCATGAAAACTAGACTTCAGCGTGAATACATCTTATATCCGGACGAATAATTAATGAATGTTAACTTCTAGGAATTATTTACGAATTATCATTACATATATTTTTATTGGATAACTATTATGTAACTGTATTATATGTATATTCATATTCCCTCTATCATAAGCTTCCATTTGACCTATTGCCTATGGTTATACGATTTATCATTCTTAACTTATTCCCAATTTATTAGTTACAGTTTCCCACGCTCACAGTCTATCTTGTACGATTCTTACTTTTTTATTTTACGGTACGATGCAGTTTGATTTGCCTGTATGTAAACTATGTATGTCTGAAATGTACTATTCATGCAGTGGAGGCTGAGATTGCTTTTTGGATTCAACAGGCAGGGCTAGGTGTGAAGGGCCGATGAGGATTCAGAGTTGACGCATGGCTTCTAGTACTGTTTTGATGTATCATTGGTTTAGCACAAGAAAAATGTCATATAAATTGATGTCCTAATTGGTGGTTTTGTCACGTAACAATTAACAGAGTAAAGTCATAACATCATATTACTTATTTTGCCGCCATTTTGAAATTAGCTGCTAAAATTACACATAGTTTTATCCGTCTAACAATCAATTACTAATGAATCCCCACGATAACAGAAAGCATATGAAAATTAGTGTCCTTGCCGAAACGAAGTCACAAGCCTCTTTTACAGTTCAAACAAATGACTGATTTTCATGATGGAGTGATGTGGTGATTGAATGAACTAATAATACCTTTGTACTTGTTGAATGCTCGATTTCGAATTCCAAATACAATACATACGTTTGTGCTTGTGTCTCACTTCTTAATTCAATTGTGTTATTTCTGGGACTCTTAGTTCGTGCTATAATTCAAATAATTCAAAACATTATAAGTGATCACTAAAGTATATCATAAATACTTCACTATAGAGGTAAGTACCATTTGGATAATAAACTGAGAGTCCTCTATTGTTGGGTTTTTATGTGGAGGTTATCTAAACTCAAATACTCCTAGATCATCCAGAAATTGCATGAGCAACCATATTTGGTGAAACGAGAAAACATGACGGTCAAATGCAAGAGCTCCATGGAGTTAGGGACTCAATAATCATGACATAATGTCAAAACTCCCTGAATCAGGCCGCGGATATGTGCCAAAAGATAATGAACGGGCGTGGTTTTCCCTTATACGTAAAGTGTGGAAAAGTAACCCACACTGTTTGTTTGGTTGCCGGATAATTCCCGAGCCTCTCACATGCCCGAATCCACTTTTGGCCAATCTTAGCATTTCGGAAGCTAGTCGGCGCATTTTCGAAATTACAGATGGCCCTGTAGTCGTGATTTGACGTTTAACATTGATGGTTTTACAGCAGTTTTGGTCGTGTTACATACATGTAAGGGTACCTGTTGTGTGTCCGATGAAAATGTGGATCAATTACATGCTTAACCGTGATCGGGCACTACCTACAACCAGAAAATGAAGTTCTCAGAGTAAGAGAATCACAGAGATCTGTTAGTTTTTTAAGTCGTTTAGAGCAGGAATTTGACAAGGTAGCCTCTTTTCTGGGGGTTCTGGTGATCTCCAAATCCGATCGATAAATGCACCCAGTTTTCTGCGGGGTTATTTGGTAATGAGACGAGTTCTACTTGCGTCTTTTGAGGAAATACTGTATAAAGAGGCCTTCGCTAAAAGTTCGTTGACTGATGAACTCCCTCATATGCAACAACATTTCTGTTTCTGAGATTTTTTCGGAGTTAGATATTGAGGAATAATTGGTCCAACCGTTATCGACTGGCTGGGTTTCCATATTTAAAGACAGCCTTTATGAGTGTATTGTAAGGTTCGAAAGCATCACTAATAACTATACTAGATCTAACCTTTTGGTATTTCGAATTATTTGAATTGTAGTATGAACTAAGAATCCCCGAAATTATGCAATTAAATCAATAAGTACTAGATGAGCACAAACGAATGTATTGTATTTAAAAATCGAAATCAAGCAATCAAGAAGTACAAAAGAATCATTATTTCATTCAAACACCACATCCGCCTCAGCTTAAATTGGTGTCTAGGTGTCTGTAATTGATTGTACATCTTCTCGAGTTCATCCTGTGTCTGTCCAACATTGTATTGGATAAGAACTCTGTAGTATCTAGAATGTGCTCATTAGTATTGGAATTAACAAACGAAATCGGAACAGACTCATCGGGAATTGTATACAATCAGCATGTTGGTTTTGTACTGGAATCATTAATATCTGGAATTCGAACCATAGATTTTCCAACATTATCCTCCACCACGAAATAACGTTGGATCTTTATATCCCCAAGTTATGAATAATGTTGCTTCATTTAAGACATGTTTCTCACATTGTTTAGAGTAAGCATTAGAACTGTTTTTGTGTTAAGGATAAACAGCATTTGATATGAAATCATCTGAATTGTAATCGAAATCGAGGTCATTTGGTACTCGTGCTTCGCATTGAACAAGTTTTTCACAAAGATCAAATGCATTATGAGGATAGGCAATATATGATATGACATCAGGATTTGATTCTTCTGGAATATTTTCATGAAATTTAATAAGAATTTCATCGCAGAGTAAAGGATCATTAGAAATATCAGCATCTATCCAAACCACATCAGGTTTTCCATCATGATTATGTTCACTCAACATATTTTCCTAAGATTTGTTAGAAATTTCGTCAGAAATATGTGAAACATCAGAAAAGTCATACCTGGTACAATAACATGAGAATTCTGATAAATGGATTGATTAGAAACCGTTGTCTCACAAGGATTCTGAGTTTCATTTAACTCCGAACTACTATATGACTCTACACTGTCTTTTAAAATCGTCGATAAAGATAAATGATCATTATGAATAATCGACTCAGTACAATCAGAATTACAAGACTTGATATTAGTTGCAGTAAGATGAGCATCGGTATTACAGACTGACTGAGTATGTCCAATATCACCACATTCAAAGCACTTAGAATTACGAAATTTACATGAATTAAAAGAGTGGAGTTTGCCGCAGGACAAACATTGACCAAACTTGTCCCCATCTTCATGAAATGCATTGCACCTCCTCAGTGAATAATGTGCATAGCTCTGCGTATGCACTGGGTTGGGATTACGTAGTAATGTAGTGGTGTTTTTTATATTTTCATGAATCATTTTACGAGATCTTCCTCCTTTACCGCATTCGAAATTTGTATAACTAACATAATCTAGCAGTAGTTCCTTGAGAGCTGTTTAAGGAAGCGAAATGAGCTTTTCAGGCATAGCCAGAGTTTTTAATAAGCTATATGCTTCTTTTCCAGTAAATGTGAGGAAGTGTGCCACAATATTAACATCATCATCTTCCTTGGTCATAGCCCAGAATTCCAACCTTTCCAAATAATCCTCAAAAGCTTTAGAAGTTGAATGAATATCAGACTTTTCGATCCCAGGCTCCAACGCGACGCCACCATGGTAGTTCGAATTATTTGAACTTTAGTATGAACTAAGAATCCCCGAAATTATGCAACTGAATCAAGAAGTACTAGATGAGCACAAACGAAAGTATTGTATTTAGAAATCGAAATTAAGTATTCAACAAGTACAAAGGTATCATTAGTTCATTCAAACACCACAAACCTATCTGTAGAAACTTTGTGGTCATGCCTTCGCTACTATGAGAAATTGTGCACATGGGTCCTTTACGTCATATTTAACAGGACCACGAATCTTTATTATCAGGCCAGAATGGCACGAATGAATATAGGAGGCGCAAGATTCCTCATTTTTGATAGTTTAGGTACTTGTTCCAACGTTATGTAGACAAAATGGATAAATAGACCGAAAACCCCAAGGGTAAAAAAATAATATCGCGATATGTGAAATTGAAAAGGGATGTATAATGTCACAACAAGGAACAAACTTGCAGTTCATCGTTTGATATAACCTGTCATTTCGACTTCACAATTAAGATCCCACAAATATTCAGGGTTTGACAACACAAGATACGAATTAGGCCGAATCATAAGTCAGGGATGAATGAGTTGGAAGATATATTTGGAGAGTAATCGAAATGTTGAAAACCACTCTATCTAACCTGGCTAGTTGTTGAGAGGGATGAGTAGAACGGCGTACATAATTGTAATCTGGTATGAATTCGTTGTCGAGCGCCCTTATTTGGGGTGTCCTCAGTAAAACTGATGAAGTCAGAATCAATGTCAAAGACTTACACAGCTTTTTACTTTGAGGATTGATTTACCGCTACAAGCTAGACTACAACCGATCAACTTCACTGGAAACCGATAATTGTTATGTAGCACAAAAAAGGTCAAAAAACTGGCTTGCACTTATCAGCTCATCACAAGTATACTTCACTTGTCTTCTTAGTGTTTACTCAATCGATTGAATATTGAATATGACATGACAACGGAGTAACTTGTCATGACCGCGGTGTTTGGTCATTTGTTTTTAGACTGCCTCAATGTTCGCTTAAATATTCTTCATTTTACCTTGACTTCTTCTCTCTACTCTGCCGCCCAATTTTCAAGCAGTTTCACATGTAATGAACATTACATGTGAGTCAAAAATGTGCTCCCATTTTAATTTTAACTCAACTGTAGTTCTAAGTCAATTAGGCTGATTAGTATCAACTGTCTATCGAACCATTTGCCTAAAAACCTATAAACGCTGTTCACACAATCCGTCTACCAATTTGAGGAACCTTCAAAATGGTCAAAACCAATGTCATTTGTTAAAGTGATATACCTATCATTATCTGAAACTTGGTGAGGGAAACTATGATTCTTATTCGTGGGAATCGTTTTGTGAGACGTCTTTCACTTTATCGCTGCAAGTTATGTATGACAATATACGTGGTGGTAGCAGTTTTCTTCATCATAGCCAGTTTGCCGAATCTTCCGCCTCGGGTCGTTTACACTCATCCTGATGAACTTACTGATAAGGAGCTCTGTAGCCAACCAGGAAGCAAAGGTATTTTTGTAACAGTTAATTTATCACTTACTAGTCTGTTGCCCGAAAAGTGAAGAGCTTGATCTAACCCAATATAGCTCAGATACTCCCACAGATTTTCTGAACTTGTTATATGAAGCTCAGCATGTTTGTGAGGGGAGTTGGAAACCGCAATGTGTGTCTTCACAAAAAATAGCTGTCATTATACCCTATAGGGAACGAGAAAAGCACCTTAAGTTATTATTGCCAAGACTACATGCTTTGTTGCTACGACAAAATATGCCGTATTATGTTTTTGTGATTGAGCAGGTAAGGAGTTTATGTTGATAGTATAATTTGTAAAGGTTTTGATTTATTCTTATCATTCCATCATCTGTTTAACATACTTGTGGAATTGAGACCACTTCAGTTTAAAAAATTGATGGAACTGACGTAGTCGCTGAGTAGTTTATTTACTAGTGACCCGAGCTATTCCTGTTTCTTTGTCGTTCGATGATGACAGTTGTTTAATGGAACAGTATAACGGTTTAACACTAATTACTTGAATCCCCAACATTGTGTTGATCGAATCTTTCTCAAAGATATCAGGCTAACTTTACAGGACAGAAATTCGTGGATCATTCATAACTAATAAGTCACTGTACAGAATGTATACTAAGGTTTGCAATAGAACATATGTTAATTAGTCTCACTATTAGTCAGATAAATATAATATTTGGTCACTACGTGCACGCCACTTACATTTAAATGCATACCACTAATTTCTGACTAAATATAGCGTATTTCATGCATCAGAGTAATATATGAAAAGTTATAACTACTGCTTATTCCTCGCAATTACAAATTTTAAGTGTAAGGAGGCTCGTTGTCCCACCTAGAGACGTCCAACTTTGCGGGATGAATTGGGTCGTGTCACCAAGCTTGATCAAAAACTATCTCTCCTTCTTGAATAATTAAAAAATATGAAAGTCAGGGATTCGTTTTGAGAAGAATTAGCCATGCGCCTAGTCTATCTTAGAAAAACGGTTTATCTTGGATAAGCTTGGAATGGTATCCAGCTGGCTTTAAGCACAATTACAAAATAAACCTTTTGACTGACTTAGTGTCTGAAATAATACTCTTTAACCATCTGATTCTAAAACAACTCTTGTAAAAAGCAAAACATGAATAATCAGGATGATTTTAGACCTAGAAACAAATGAACCCAACAAATATTTGCTTAACATCAGGTTGTAGATCACGGATGTAATTACCGATGCTAAACTACTGTCGAAGTTCTCAAACCTCGGGACAGAATTGGACTCCATTGACCGAGAGGTTTTGTGGCAGTGTTTTTCACAGGAAGGTGTTCTAAAGAAGTACAGAAGCTCTCAAATGGTTCTGCATTTGACGCCAATTTAGGAGGGCTTTTATCAGGGTCGCCTACCGTCCCACTTCTGATCCAATTTCTTCGCAGATGCATCCAAAGAAATGACACCTTTCAATTTTAAGAAGTTAGTCAAATCGGGTGATTCACCTGTTAGTTTTTCATACTCAGACGACATGTTTTTATTCAGTAAAAACACTGGGTTTTAATACTAACATGCATAAGTATGGTAATTAGGAGTATTTGAATTATAGCATGAACTAAAAATCATAGAAATAGCGCAACTGGATCAAGAAGTACTGGATAAATACAAACGAATGTACTGCATTTGGAATTCAAAATCAAGCATTCAACAAGTGTAAAGGAATCATTAGTTCATTCAAACACCACAATAAGATACCTTTAGTCCCTTTAAATCAAAAATATTGCTCTGGGACTGGTCTGTGTTAGTGTCTAAACTTTGATATCTTGGTATCCTCATCATTCCAGGTGGATTATTAACTAATAAAATCTTTGGATGGATAGTATTCATTTCTAAATTATTTTCAAACTGGTCTTATTATCTAGGAAATTTATCTAGTTTTGCTATATACATACATATTTTAGTTTTTTAAACTGACTGATTATTTTTTTCTAAGGCTGGAACCACTCCTTTCAATCGTGGACTACTACTTAATGTTGGAGTTTTGCATGCACTGGATATTGATCCAGATATTAATTGTTTTATCTTTCATGATGTTGATCTTTTACCTGAGAAAAGTGAAAATTTTTATATTTGTGATACAGAATTAAGACATTTATCACCTGCTGTTGATGACTTCCGATATCATCCACCATTTGTAAACTTTGCAGGAGGTGTTGCTGCTATGTCTAAAGAGAATATTTTCAAGGTGAGAAAAAAAGACGTTATGTAATGTAATAAAAATTTGGAAACATTCTAAAATATTTTGTTTCTATCCCCAAGTATTATATTTTACTAAAGTATGCAAATAAATGGTTTTTAACTTTCTAGGAAAACACCTCAAATAGATGTACCTTTTAAGAACTAAATTAAGAATTCATTTACAATGTTTGTAATAGTTTCTTGTCCTTTAATTAATCAACAAAATGAAAACTGGTTCAGTGTTAAGACTACTATAGTTTGGTTTATTTATGAAGTCTTTTAAAGATAAGGCATAATATATGATGCCTAATAAGTGTGAAAGAGTAATTCAAATGCAAGAGATAAGTTCTTAGTTAGTGATTGTTTAGTTTCTCTATATATCTTCTAAATAACTTCTAGATATGTTGAATGAAACTATCTTGTCGTGTACCACTTGAAATTTTACAAAAGTGTACTACTACAAAAATTGCTAATTGGAGTACAATTATCAGTATAGTTCTCTAATATCAATTTACCATGTTGTTGTTTTTAGACACAATAACTATATATTCCATTTTACAGTTGTTTATATTCGTAGCACTCAGTAATCTTTCTATTTCATCTTCAATGTTAATACTTAGCTTAGCTGATATACATCTGGTATCCAGTAAAAAGTCTGACAATCATCTTTGAGAAGATAATTAATTTGACAGAGCAAGAGTTACTGTAAACGAATTTCATCAGAGCTCATATTCAAGCATACAAATCCGGTGTATCACAATTTAATATCCTTAAGTAGGAATTTAATGTTTAATAGCGTAAATTGACTAAATTCTTTTATAAATTCTTAAGCTGTTATTTATTAAGTTAATCATGTATTCTCAAAAATGTTGACTCTGACGACTGTGATGTGTGCTACTGATGTCAACAGTCATAAGTAGTATGTACCATCAGTCAAAAGTGAAATACCTGCAGGTAGAAGGTTAAGAGGATCAAAGAAAAGAGAACGAGAACAAAGAATGATTGGTGTGGAAACGAAAGAACAGTGAAGTCTGAGACAAATGACTGACATTTTGTAAATGAAGTATTTACTGTATGTTTCTCAGATTTTACTGAGAGATTCCGTAATTTTGTGTTTGAATACATTCGATTGTCCCCACTTGTGTTCTCGTTCTCTTCACTGAACATTAATCGTTAAGCTTATATTATATAAGTTTACTTTAATGTATATTCGATTTCTTTTGCCCACTGCTTTTTTATATAAGTACTATTTTTAATGATATTGAGAACTATGAAAACTTCGACTATTACCGATTCGTGTTTTACCTTTTATCAGGGGAAATTCGGATTTAATGTATCCGTTAAATTATACTCATTATATGTTTGATGCTGGAAATAAACACAAAAGCGTTATCCAATATGATATGAGTAAAAATGATGATTTGTTTATTAGCCTTTATGAATGTTTTCTTTAACTCACTGGAAATCAACCTTTTAATCATTTAGTGGTAATTGAAGTTTTAGCGCGTACATATCATTTGTTAGGTAAAATAAGTCATATATATATTGATTGTTGGGATCTTCCTATTATTGTTTAGGATTATAATTGATCAGTCTCTCTTGGAATATGTGAGTCCTGTGTAGATTACATCGACAGTGAGTTGCAGTGAGATGCAGTAATTATCTGGTGTCTGTAGATATATGGATTACGTAAGGAGTTTAAAGCGAACAGTACTGAATTAGAGTTTCATTGTGAATACTAGTTCTATGATGCAGGTGTGCCCAACCAACAAATCCAAAATAAAACAAAATGCATGGCCTGGATTCCACTACTAACCGCTATACACTTCTGTTCAAAAAAATTCAGCTGTCCTCAGTTTTTCGATAAAAACAATAATTGATCATCTTCAAACAAAATCATTTCGGCTTATTTTTAAACAGTTGAGAGAAGTCCCAAGATCTAATTCAATTCACTTAGAAGTCAAGTTAGTTTGATCATACCAAAACTTGACTGATCGAATATAATCAACATTACCTACTCACTTATTTACTTACGCCTGTTATTCCCAATGGAGCATATGCCGCCGACTAGTATTCTCCAACCCACTCTGTCCTGGACCTTCCTTTCTAGTTCTGTCCAATTTTTGTTCATTCTTCTCATATCTGTCCCCGTTTCTCGGTGAAATGTGTTCTTTGGTCTTCCACTTCTCCTTTGGCCTTGAGGATTTCATGTGAGGGCTTGTCTTGTGACGCAGTCGGGTACTTTCTTCAATATGTATCCTATTCACTTCCATCACTTTTTCCTGATTTCTTCCTCAACCAGGATCTGGTTTGTTCTCTCTCCCACAGTAGATTGTTGCTGATAGTTTCCAGCCAATGGATCCAAAGTATTTTGTGTCGATAACTATTAATAAAAATTTGTAGTTTCTGGATGATGACTTTCATATTTCTCAAAGTTTTCGTAAAACTCTCATGATATTTCTATTGAAAATTCTGACTTTGGTATTGTTTGACAATTGTTTTGAGTTTCAAATGTTCTTCCATTGTAAATATACTGTTCTTTCTTTACCAATCCACACCTTCACATCTGTATCAGATCCATCATGTTCATCAATGATGTTGCCCAGATATGTAAAAGTTTTTACATCTTCCAAATCTTTTCCATCAAATGTGTTTTGATTGTTGCATACTATATTGTATTAAAGAATCCTAATTCTCCCTTTCTGTATATTGAAACATTAAGAATTAAATAAATATATCATTGATTGTTACTAATTAACTAGTCAGTATTGAATATACTTTTAATTATCAGTAATTATCGTTATGTTTGAAGTGATGTTTCCTTTCCCTCCCCCTTTTTTTTAATTTTAATTTTTTTATTTTTCAAATCAATAGATCAATGGATTTCCAACACGTCATTGGGGTTGGGGTAGTGAAGATGATGAATTTTCAGCACGTGGTTTAATTTATAATTTAAAATTAACTAGACCACCAGAATTTATTGGACGTTATAAAACACCAAGACATAAAAAACATTCTATATCTATAAACCATCAAAGTGAATTTATTCAATTTCGTAATTATTTACATGATGGTTTATCTATTTTAATACAAAAAAATTTTTATCAAACATGGAAATTAGAATCTGTTCATAAAAAAATCAATAAAATTGTATTCAATCATAATAATAATAATATTGAAACATTTAAAATTCCTTCATTTTTAAATGAATGTACGCGCCAAAATATTTTTAAACAATTAAATATTACTAATGATTCTTCTATTGAAATTATTCATAATTTAAAACAAATTTCATTAGATAATATTCAATTATTAAATTCTTTTTCACGTGATGATTTATTTATACATTTTATATTTGATCCAATAGATTTATATAAACAATATAAAAGTTTAATAAAACCTAAAGGTAATCATACTGATGAATCTTTATGGTGGTTTCTACATTTCTATGGATGGATATAATATATATCTGCTATAGGATATATATATATACTTTTTGCTTGTACCATATATATTTTGATTACGTAACAGATAAATCACCTTCAAAATGGAGTTGTAGTTTGCAGTTAACAACCGAAGCAAACTCTCGATTTATATATATATATATATATATATATATATATATATATATATATATATATATATATATATATATAGATGTAGACATTTTGCTTGTACCATACTTATTTTGATTATTTCCCCCACCCCCCAAAAAAACAAAAAAGAAATATATATATATATATATATATATATATATATATATATATATATATACGAAAATCAATAAGATGGAAAATAGTAGTTGGGTATATCTTGTACAAAGATCTTATTGTTCCTTTATATTATTCTTATTTTATTTACAAATAATTAACTTTATGCGTACATATTCTTTATATCCATGTATATAATAATAATAATAATTATTATTATTATTATTATTATTATAATTTTCAAACTGTATACCGGTGGTTTTGTCTATATTGAATAATTAGCAAAGAAGAAGTTCTAATGTGATATACAATGTATGTTAAGTATAAGTGTATATTTATGTTTATTCGTTAGATGACTCCTTTTTTTCTTCTTTATTATTTTGATGTAAATTATATATAAAGAATAGAATATAAATGGTTTGTAAAGTGTATGTCTCTTTTGTTTGTTTGTTTGTTTGTTGCTTACTTATTTCATTTTGATTTGTTGAACTGGTTTTATTGTTCAATTCTGATAATGATAAAATAACTTTCTATTCACAAATTCAGTCACTTACTTTAAAATGAGAAGAATGTTTGGTCGATTGTAAGGGTATATCATTTTTCCACTATCTAGTATGTTCACTATACCAGGTCATGATGTTTAGTAACCATTGTAATTTGAGTGTTGGTTGAAAAATTAAAAGTTTTGATACGTTAGTTGTGGAGATTAGTTCAATTATGAAATGAATCATTGAAAGCACTGACTATCCCATTTTTAGTTCAATCTACACCCACGAGCTAGTTAAGGATTAGAACGAGGACATACAGTTATCATGGAAATCACATTTCTCTAAACCACTAGAATAAAATGCAATGGTTCAGATTTCCAACTTCATTTAAATTGTGGTTTGGTTCAATTGTCATCCAGTATCATATGTAAAGCCCGCCTTCTTTTAAATACATTTGAATTTCACCAGTCATGTCGTCTTAGTAAAAAGTAAAGTTTGCCATGTTATTAGTTACCTAAAATTCAAACAAGCTTAAAAGATTTAGTTCAATAAAGAGTACGAAATCCCTGTAAAGACGCAATAAGAAAAGGAATACTAAAGAAACTACTCCCTAAGTTTATTATAGCTGTTTGGAAAATATGACATAGTGGACTACCATACTAATAACTTTTGAGCGTTTGATCCTATTTTACCTATCCAGGTAGTCAGTAGTTTTTCCTGAACAATATATCTAGCGGATAATACACTGATCAACATAGTACTGTATAATTACCCTCTGTGCTTTCAAGTGCATTCTGTTTACTTACTAATAAGTTCCCCTTTTTCATTTATCACGAAATTTAGCAGATAACTTATGCGTAATACGTAAGAAAACGAAAACAACAATATTCACGAAATACTATTAATTCAGCGTATCTTGTTTCTTTTTTTTCGGATTAATGCAATGTAATAAGTTTAGTAATTTCCAATTATTGAAGTTATGAAAGCACTAGGCGGCCGCTTTGTCCTAGTACGGAATACCTCAATGGTGCGCATCTACAATCTCGCACGCAAGACTTGAACCCAGATTCTTCAGTTTCGCGCTCGAATGTTTAACCTACAAACCACTGGGCCTGTATTCACTGTTGTACAAGCCTATCCTCAATAGACCCGCAATATTGCCTTATCATCTCATATAACAGAATGAAACTAACATGCAGTTCTTCCATGCCTTCAGTGGTGTCTGACTCAAATCGATTCATGATTTCAATTAAATTCCACCATCTCGGCAATTACATACTGACTATTAATACAATTTTAAATTTGAGAAAAATGTCAAAAAGCACTAATCATAAACAAACAGTTCGTTTAGAATGTAAAAGAGGTTAGGAATCCCATTTTAACAAAGTTTTTATGGTTGTTTATAACAGTCTAATAATATCTACAATGTTATTTAGCATTATAATAGTGACCTAGGAAGTCACGAATATAATCGATTGAAGAAAAAGGGTCAAAATACTAGTTTTGCTTCTGTGACCAGGGCAAGTAAAGGTTAATTACTGACTTTTTTGATATAAAGTCAAGTTTAAGCCAGCTAATGTTTATGGCTTCGGCCAAAATTCATAAAATCAAATTGAACGGTCTGTTAATGACTTTAGATGCATTCATAAAGTCAATATTGCACCTTGTGTACAACAGATGTCTTCTTATTGAGCTACAAATGCTGTTTTGTCCTGAAAGGCGTATATTCCTGGTAATATGCTCAACAAATCAAATAGAAGTCTATCTTTTCTGTCTTTCAAATGTACATGCTTTTAGATGTGGATGTCAATTGATATTCATAATGGGAGGTCACATATAATCGGTACTTATCTACTTTTGTTTATCTTACTGAATATAGATTCCCATCATATAGAACTGATTTCGTAGAATAAAATTTGATTTTCGAATTCCGCTTATTTTTTGATCATTTTTACTTATGGTTCAATCACCTTTGAATGTCAGTTATTTTGGGGGTTTATAAACTTCCGTTTTGTTTACATATTAAGTATTATATTAGTATCAGAATGGATTTTGCGGAGATTGTAGTAATTTCAATAGTTGAGATCATGAGTCACTTGAAGCTAGACCACCGAAGGAAAGCCGTTTCGTCTTAGGTCCTGGGTTCGAATTCCTCGAGGCAGGGTCATGTATGCGCACTGACTAGGAGTCTTACAATAAGGGGAAACGGCCGTCCAGTGTTTCCAGGTTTTCGATGGTGGTCTAGCTTCAACTGACTCATTATCTCAATTATTAAAAGTATTATATTTCTTTAAAAATGATTCAGTGTATTCATTTTCTCTGAGATAATTGTTTATCACAGTACACTATTATTGTAATATTAGTTCAGGAATATAATTTATCATCAAATAGTTTTCCTTTCTCTATTCTAATTGACCAATATTCTATTATTGTACTAGATAACTTCATTAATGTTTACATAATAACTTTGAATGATTACTTAAGTTGATGTTTGTTTATTGTTTTAATGGATATATTACATATCAACAATAGGTTTTTTCGCAAATTGAATTATAAAAAAGATAAGGAGGGAACTATGCCAAATACAGAGTTGTTTGAATGATCAAAAAATTGTTTTATAATGATTGTCATCGTCACTAACTGACTGAATGATACATTGTCATATCTATAATCTACTCACTATTCTTATCATTTTCAAATTACTTATGAACAAATTAATGTTGGTCAATTAATAGTTATAGATTCAGTTGGTATTGTTTGTTTGAATCTTTCCAGTGATGTTTAGGACTGTTAGCTTCAAATGCCATCACGTTATCCACTAAGCTACTGAGTTCTGATAGCCACTTGGTTGTGCAATGAGGTGAAGTTTAAATTCACTTTGTATTGCTTGTTCGAATCCTCCCATTAATGTTTAGGACTACAATTGATCAGTCTCTCTCTTACTGGCATATGTGTATATTGTGTGGATTGTCTCGATATTGCCTTAATTCACAAGCACTATGAACAAAGATGGATAGATACTAAAAGCGGAATCCAGGATGAGCGTTTCATCCTATTTGGGAATAGTCAGTTGGATGTACCTGCATCTCAGAGAAGATTTTTACTCCACGACTCGAACCCGGTACCGTTCACTTCAAATGTCATCGCTTTATCCACTGACCGTCCTGGATTCTACTGCTAGCCATCATCCATCTTTACTTATAAAGCTTATGACTTAAGGCAATAGTAAGGCAATATGCACATATGCCAATAAGAGACTGATCAATCGCAGTCCTAAACATTAATGGGAGGATTCAAACAAGCAATACAAAATGAATTGAAACTTTACTCCATTGCACAACCAAGTGGCTATCAGAACTCAGTAGCTAAGTGAATAACGTGATGGTATTTGAAGCCAACGTTACTGGGTTCGAGTCGTGGAATGAACATCAACTCTTAGATGCAGGTACATCCAGATAACGAGTCCCAAATAAGACTAAACGCGCATCCTGGATTCCACCGCTAGCCACTAACCATCTTTGTCTATAATTATCAGATATATTTAGTTTTGAACAAAATCATTTCTAAAAAATATGTAAATGTCCTTAACCTGTTGCGATGTCTGATTATACTTTATTATATTCAATTTCTAGGACAGTCTCTCCCATTGATTCCTAAATAAATTAATGGAATTATAACATAAAAGGTTGTTTGCAATAACAATTACGTAATGAGAATAATAATAATAAAATATTGTGTGTGTGCCTTGTAAAATTAATAAGTTAGCAGTGGATTGTACTATGAATGAAGTAAGGTGATTAAAATATTTTTGCTACGCTAATCATTGGTAATAGATGTGGTTAAAAATGAAGTGATATTAGAAAAAATTATGAATAAAATAATGAGGAGCAAGGTATATGGGATGTAGACAGCTCATGCTTTCAATTTGGATGCACAAACATATCCCAGTATCGTTTTAAATGGGTGAAGGGAAGTTAGTTGAAAGTTCCATACTTTAACATCTAATTGACTCTAATCATTTTACCAATTCACAGGTTAATTTTAAGGTCATTTGTACAATTCATCCAAAACTACCTAGTTTTTTTTTCTACTTAACTCCTTAAAACAGTAGAAGCTCTTGCCATCCATGAGTTGAAGCCAGATATGTACGTACAAAAGAAGTATGTCTTATCCTTGTCGTTACCATGGTCACCAGTTATTATTATTATTATTCATACTTGAAAGTGTATCCCTTTCCCTTAAATTATGTTTCATCTTCTCATGATTTTATTCATAATCATTTCTAATATCATTTCGTTTCATTTAACCCCATCTATTACCTTTATTTGGTGTAGCAAAAACATTTTAGTCATCTTATTTCATTCATATTATAATCTGTTGCTAACTTATTAACCTTACAAAGCGTTCTATAACAATTTTTTTTATTTTCATCAAAACAATTAAACAATTATTGACTGTAATCATTGAAAACTAACCATCCTTATTGTATATCCTACTATAATTTCCTCATAAAATCAATCAATTACTACAGAACAAAAGAATAAAGGTGAAACTATAATGATTCTTGAATAAATAAAATACCTATGTTCATATATGTATATAATAAATATGTTTTTTATATCCCAATGAGTAGAGAAATTGTATATCGGGTGTTTCGTGACCAAATGTAAGTCACTTCTTCAGAGTAAATATATATGTATCCAGTGCACTTGTTGGAACTATATGACTCGAAATTACTTCCATCAACAAAATGATGAAGAGGAATACGATTGTCTGTGTTTAAGTGTATGTATGTATGTATGTGTGTAAGTGGGTATGTTTGTCTAATGAATTATGGAAAATGTAAATGTTTCATTTCATCACAAGTTATGAATATAAGACGAGACGGCCGTCCAGTGCTTCCAGGTTTCCAATGGTGGTCTAACATCAATCGGTTCATAATCTCGATCAAACCTTAACAATCTCCACAATCCCTTTACTGATAATTACCATGTACTCACTAGTGACTAACTTCGTGAGAAAATTCTCAGAGTTCTGATGGGAAGCCGTGACCAGTGGGTAAAAACAAGTGTCTACCCCAGTACAATGAAAGATGGTTGCGCAAATTCGTGGATCGGTTGAGATTAAATATTAACACCGTTGTATGCCGGCTGAGTGGTCCAGTAGGTTAAGAGTTAGCGAGCGAGACTGAAGGATTTGGGTTCAAATCTTGCGATTGCGATCGTGGATGCGCACTGCTGAGGAGTCCCACGATAGGGCAAGACGGCTGTCCAGTGCTTCCAAGTTTTCAGTTGTGGTCTAACATCAATCGGTTCATGATCTCAATCAAAACCTAATAATCTCCACGACCCCTATACTGAGGAATTTTATTATCAAATTTTCAAACCATGATTTCAACTGTACCGTTTCAATTTTACAATATTTGAAAGTAGTATTTATCTTTGACTTCATCTGGGACCCATAATATTATGACCGTAATAATCATTAAAGTCTATGTATTTGATAAGCTGATGAAATAACCTTATTGTACATCAGGAAAAACAAAGTGGATGAACGTACTTGTTAAATTATTTGTAGTTGATCCTAATAAACATTAAAGTCTATGTATTTGATTTTGAATCACCTTCATTGAAAGTTTCTATAGAAATTATACACTTATATTTTAAAAGGTTATACGGATAACATCGTAACTAGGTTATAGAAGAGTATGAGTAAGTATTCGATCTATGTTATTTGATGAAATGGAGTCACTAATTACATACTTGTAAATATCAAGTACTTAGAATAGTTAATGTAATTATGTAATAATTTATGTAGACTAGTAAAGTGAAAATTGTTTATATACAAAATGCATGAAACATGATTATCTTGAGTATGGGGTTATACAGATTAATGAATTTCATTGAAATCATGAACCAAGCTAAATCAGACAACTACTAAAAATCTGTAAGTACTGAATGACCGTTTCGTTCGCGTTAGCGCGAGACTGAACGTCCTAGGTTCGTCTCTCGCGCGCTGGATTGTGGATGGACACTGTCTATGATGAAACGTCCGTCCAAGGCTTCGACGTTTTGTTGGTTATCAGATTTAGATCAGCTCATGATTTCCATTATATAATTATCTGTTTGACGAATATGTAAAAGGTGATGAAGAAAACTTTGAGGTAATTATAACAACTAACTGCACCTGGAGCCCTTCGAGGGTTATTACTGTTCCCTAGCCGAGATAAGGGAGGAAGGTTGAATATGGATTTAGTAACCACATCCCGTAAAAAAACCATGTCAAAAGAACGCCAACCAGTATTAATCATTAATCAAAATCAACTCTATATCTACTAAAATGTAGCTGGATTTACTATCCATGAAGATCCAAGGTTTGTAGATGTCACGTACAATATTATACAATTTAGTGTTTGAGCATGCAATGAGTGGTCTATATTTTTTATAAATCTACAGTCGATTTAATTTAGGAATTCTATTTTCAGTCAACACTTAATGCATTTCTCATCTACTCCCCAATCCGTTATCATTACTAATATCTCTTCGAGTAAATAAATAATTTAATAGTTGAATTCATGAGTCAATTAAAGCTAAACCATCATGAAAAGCCTGGAAGCATTGGATGATCGTCTCATCCTAGTATGGCACTCCTCAGCAGTACACGTACACGATCCCGCTAGTGGGATTCAGGCCCAAAACCTATCGACCTCTCTCACGTGAACGCTTAACCTGTAGAGCACTGGGTTGACATCTAATGATGTTACTATCTAACCTCAACCATAAATTAAATTATTTAATTACTAAGTGTTCAAATGTATTGAAAATTTAGACAGGGATTATTCAACCGAACAATCAATCAACAATAAGTTGTAATCTTTTGTATTATATTTTTGTGAATAGTCACCTTTTGTCAAATTGTTCTTAGTCACTTGTCATATTGTGACCTACATAGTACACTACTCTGTCAATTAATGATTTGTTCATGAGATGATATATATAGCATTATCTTTACAATGTTTCATTAATATGGGTGTGTTTTCAGCCAAAATAATGATTAATTCAACATAATGTAGTGATGTTACACTAATCTCGAAAATAAAACAATCCATTATGTAGCGGGTAAACACCATTCACTCTTTTTGTAAACAACCATCTAAACAGTTGAAATGCTTACTTAAATACAATTACAATGCCATAAATTGCCTGTCCCATCGAATAGCTCATTTGTTTCATTTATGCTCTGTTAATGTAAGTTTGAGTAGGAAACCATATAAACCAATATAACGTTTATAATTAAATTGTTGAATGTTGTTGGCAGACAATCATATAATAAATAGAAAGTGATGACTAATATTTAAAAATTAATTGAATTTATGAGTTGATCTAAGCTAGATTACCATTGAAAAATTGGACAGGCCGCATCATCCTAATATGAGGCTATTCTGTAGTACGGATCCACAATCCCGCATTCGGGACTCGAAGCTAGGTCCGTCGATCTTGCTCATAAACACAACTTTTAGATTACTGAGACGGCATCCAACGGTGTTAATGTCTAACTTTAGTTGGTTCATACAGTAACACCCTTTACATCTTTAGTTGATATCTAATTATTCATTCAGTAGATAGATAAACATTTATGCGTATTCACAATGGGAAGGTTTGATATGTAAAACACTAATATATAGAGCGGGTAAAGTATGGTATAAAGAGAAACTAATGAGTTAAGAACGCGATGTTTAGATATCTACTCAAATTTAAATACCACGTATAATTAGCAGTTGAAATTTATTTGTGTGATACACTAAGTGTTTTAAAAAGCAATAAAGAAAGTACTTTTTACCACCATAGGGTAGAAATGATAGTGCTTGCTGTGTTTGAAGCGATTACGAGTTCATCTAGTCTGCGAACGGAACAAAGACTCTCTTACCAAAGACCAATATGCTAGCTATTCTGATCCGTCCCAGCCCCGCTAACTAGAAAGAGAAGTCCAAGTTCGAAACAGGGAAATATATTCAGCAGCAGCCAGAAACACGAGCAATAATAACAGACACAAATCAAACGTATATATATACAGCATAAAATTGTCCTTGGGAAGCGTTACAAAATAGCATACTAAAAGATACAACGAACTAATAGCGTTTCAGTCAGCTACAACGTAGGACCAGCCACATATATACATCGGTCCAAGATGCCATACTTCATTAACACAACAAGATAAAAGTAGTTAATTCAGAGGTGGTAATATATAAAAGAAATATTGCAATAAGGATATAGTACAGGAAGAAAGAATTAGTTGGTAGAAAGAAAGTTAATAATCGATTTTGAACTCTTAGTTTAAGGGAAGACAGAGAGTGTATACACCTAAACCACTGTGATCGATTATGAGCCATGTCACCAAGAGTCTCCAACCATTGGTTACGATAGTCACACGGACCCCAACCAAGTAGTCTGCATCTACCAACATGGCTCAGACTAGAACTAATAGCGTTTAACATTCTCCCAAGTGGGAAATACATCATAAAAGTGAAAATAAGCGCTTTCGATGCGAAAACAAGAAATTTAAATTTTTAAAATAAAATTACAAAAATAAGGTATTTACCAAGTGAGTTCTGGGGATCTAACATCCTTAACAGTGTTAAAGTGATCAAATGCGTAATTCTTTCTATGTAGATTGTATACAACAAGCAACTGAACACTATCACTAACTACTAATTAAAAACAATGTCCTGAAACACAATCAAATTTGTTTGCGTTGTATTTTGTTACCAATGTAAACAGATACCTCCTCTTGGAATTTAAAGCAAAATCCAACTGTCCATTTGATTACATAGCATTTTTGCATCAAAGCTGATATCATTTTGTAATAAAAATCCCAACCCTAATGCTTAATTCCTAACCTTAAATTCACTATTCTAACCAAGAATAATGTGAAATCTCTGAAATGTCTTGGGTCACCATAAGGGTTTATGAAAATAAATAGTTTATATTCATATAGGCAAATTTAGGTGTAGTTTTTTTAGATTTATAGGCAGAGTAACCTATAAAAAACGTTAATAGATCCATTATGTGAAATTTGTTTATACCTTGCGATATTATTGTCTTGTTTTCTGTAAATTGTTCATTTTATGGAGCTGCTTTCTAATTGAATAAGAACTAGAATAATCTTAGTTATTTCTAGCTCCTCCCTATACAATGATCTTGCCTGAATAATTATCGATAAGACCAATAATAGTCTATTCAGTGACATGTATTGTTATGTTCTATAGACTTCTGACCACTGAACTCTTTAAAGGTGTAATCATATTACAAAGTTTTGTTTAAAATCAATTATTCTCGCTCATGGATATGACAGTGATTAGACGGGTGACCTTGAGGAAACTCACCTACCTACTAGGGTTAAAATAAGGTAATGAATTATTGAGGAACTAGTATTAGGGTTCAAAATTAGACATTGGGGTTAGGAATTACAGTTACAGTTTTCATGACATGCTAATATAACCTATAATGCCAAAAGGCTATTTAGCCGTATGAATGATGGAATTTCATACCAAAATCCAAAACCTGATATCTTTATTATGATGGGGAATAAATGTAAAATGTTCGTTATTCAATATATAGTAGGACAGATAAAAAATTTTTAAAAAAGGCGTCGACTGAATTTAACCTTTCATCAGAAAGTAAACAACTGAAGTTAAATGAGAAAGGGAAGAATAGTATAAAAGGAATTTGAAACTAACAGACATTCAAATTATATCAATATCAAACACTGACCACCCTTTGTCATTTATGTTCATCACACGTAATTCATATCGTTGTTATTGGTCAAAATATCACAATTTGAAAGATGGCCAAAATATGCCTCTTGGGAAAAAGACTAATTTCTTTAAAAAATGACTCATATCTGATAAATTAGTGATATATATGTGATTTAAGGTGAACAATAAGGAACACTTAACCAAAATTCATATTTAATTAGTCGTGTTGACATTGAACTCCTTTACGAATGAAGTATCAGCTGACCAGACTCTTCTGCAACTAATTCTACGCAATAAAAATGACTAACTATTTATTTGTTTTCTTTTATTTACTATACTTCTGACTGTTTATCATTTCTTGACAAAATCAATTAATATAAATAATGGAACCTCTCCCGAGTATTTAAAGTTAACGGTGATCAAATTTTAGATGTTCTCTGGAATTTCATGTGTTTTATAGTTTTACTACAGTTTTCTAAGTTTTGTTGTCTATGGAAATTATTTTTCTCGCTTCGAAAAACAATCAATTGATTCAAATTATTATCATTACAATTATTGTCATTATTAATACTATTACTGTTATTACTATTATTATTATTATTATTATTATTATTTTCCACATTATTCACCCTCTTTTATACTTATACAGCGGCTCGTCTTTGGTGGAAATTCGACTGTATCTAAACGTTCTCGAATCACTGTCCGGTTGAAAATTGTATGTTACCACCGAATACGAGAACTGAAGCAGTTTTTCTGAAACCACGTGCACCATTCAAACTGGCTGCCTTCAACGTTCGCACATTTATGCAGGTCGGACAACAGATAGGGCTGGCTATGTCTTTGGAAAGTCTTAATATTGATGTTTGTTGTCTATCCGAGACCCGTATTCAAGACTCTGGCGAAAAACTACAAATTCGATCTCCATCTGTCGCTTCGAAAAGCTTGTTTTACGTGCGCTTATCCGGGGACCCTGTGGCATCTTCGTCTGGTCTTGCTGGCGTTGGTGTCACACTAAGCGCTAGAGCTGAGGCACCACTAGTTGATTGGATCCCCATTAACAGTCGGTTATGTGCTGTTAGATTAGAACGTTCCATCAAAGTGAGAAGAAATCGGCGTGAGAAACGATGTCTTTTCGTCATCTCCGCCTATGCCCCGACAGATTGCAGCCCGGATGCAATCAAGGATGAGTTTTACCACCAATTATCTGTTCTTCTCCAGAAAGTGCGTTCGACAGATATTGTAGTACTAGCCGGAGACTTGAATGCTCAGGTCGGGCGTCTAGGCACAGAAGAAAGTCGTTTAGGCGGCCGATGGGGACTCGTTGGTCGCAGGTCAGATAACGGGGACCGTCTACTGCAACTTTGCACAGACCACAACCTGTTTCTGGCTAGCACTAACTTTCGGCACAGTCATCGCCGATGTGCCACCTGGCGTCCTCCCTCTGCATCCCAAGCCTGGACTCAGATTGATCACATCGCGATCAGCTACCGCTGGCGTGGTTGTGTACAAGACTGCCGCTCCTTTTGGAGTACCTATCTGGACTCTGACCATGCCTTGGTCTGCGCCAATCTTGCCTTACTTTTCAGTGGCCAACGGAGTGACCACCACCAAAAGATTGATGTTAGCAAGCTGGTTGCAACTTCTGTTGCAAGTAAGTATCAAACCGAGCTAGCCTCTAGGCTAGCTACCACTCCACCGAAAAGTATAGATGAGCATTGGTTGCAATTGCATGACGCCTTGAAAATGGCGAGAACAGTCAGTTGTGGGTTTGCGAAACGTCCCGCTTTTAAGCACTGGGTTTCTTCTGGTTCCTTACAACTCATTGAAGCCCGTCGGTCTACTCCGGGTGACCGTGAGTTTGACCATAAACGAAGGATGTTATGTAAGGAAATCGGGCAAAGCTTGCGTAAGGACCGAGAAGCCTGGTGGTCGATGCGTGCTAATGAGCTGGAAGCAGCAGCTGCATCTGGTAATTACCGGAAACTCTTCCAGCTCATCCGAGCCACTGGCAGCAAGAAGTCTGGTGTGAGTGAAACAATCTGCGAGGATGATGGGATGCCAATCACTAACATCCATCGACGTCTTGGATGGTGGGCAGAATTTTTCGAAGGGCAGTTCAATTGGCCTGCTGCTCCGGCAACATCAGTCAGACTGTCCTGCCCTCCATGGCCGGTGACGACTGATCCACCAAACGAGGAGGAAGTCCGCAAGGAACTCCAACTCTTGAAGCGATACAAATCACCTGGCCCAGATGACTTACCTCCGGCTCTTTTTAAAGATGGTGGTGACTTTTTGACTAGGGAATTGACGACGTTGTTCACAAAGGTTTGGGAACTAGAGAGTGTACCAACGTCATGGAATGAGTCGATAGTTGTCCCTATCTTTAAAAAGGGTTCACGTCGTTCCTGTAACAACTATCGGGGGATAAGTCTACTTCCGATTGCGTCCAAGCTATTGGCTTCCGTCATTCTTCGTAGGTTGTTCAAAACCCGAGAAAGATTGACTCGCGAGGAGCAGGCTGGGTTTCGTTCTGGTCGAGGATGTATTGATCATATCTTCACCCTCCGCCAAATGTTAGAACACCGCCATACTTTTCAAAGGCCAACAATCGTAGTGTTTCTTGACATCAGGGCTGCCTTCGATTCGTTGGACAGAACTGTTCTCTGGGATTGTCTATTGAAGAAGGGTGTGCCTGAGAAGTTTATTAACATCCTAAAAGCCCTATATACAAACACCTCAGGCAGAGTGAAGGCATACAACCACCTTTCTCCATCGTTCCATTCGAGCAGTGTGGTTAGACAGGGTTGCCCAATCTCACCATTCCTCTTCAACTTTGCCATCGATGACATTCTGGAAACAGCTCTGATGAATGTAAGTAATGGTGGTGTGGACCTGTTGCCTGGAGAAAGACTTATCGACCTTGAGTATGCGGACGATATTGTCTTACTGTGTGATAATGCCCAAGGCATGCAATCCGCACTTAATCAGTTGGCAATCAGTGTCCGTAGGTATGGTATGTGCTTTTCACCTTCGAAGTGCAAAGTACTTCTACAAGACTGGCAGGATTCCAATCCTGTACTCACCCTGGATGGTGAGCAGATAGACGTAGTTGAGAAGTTCGTGTATCTGGGTAGCTGCATAAGTGCTGGTGGTGGTGTGAGTGATGAGATCAATGCACGAATAGTGAAAGGCAGAGCGGCTTATGCCAATCTGGGCCACCTTTGGCGCCTTCGTGATGTTAGTCTGGCTGTAAAAGGTCGGATCTACAACGCGTCAGTAAGAGCAGTTTTGCTCTATGCTTGTGAAACCTGGTCTCCGAGTTGAGGACGTTAGACGACTTTTTGTGTTCGATCATCGCTGTCTCCGAAGGATTGCTGACATTCAGTGGCAACACCATATTAGTAATGCAGAGGTTCGGCATCGTGTGTTCGGGCACAGAGATGATAATTCAATTGGTGTCACCATCTTGAAACACCGACTTCGGTGGCTTGGACATGTCCTACGAATGTCGTCCCAGAGAATTCCACGTCGTGCGTTATTTGCCGACCCTGGGACTGGTTGGAAGAAGCGGAGAGGTGGTCAATGCATGACATGGTGTCGTGGTATGAAAGAAAGCTGCAAAGGACTGGCTTGTGTTGGTCCTTCACGACTCCCTGGTTGGGGTCTGAGAGATGGTGCTACACAGTGGTTAGAGACGTTATCAGATATGGCTCAGAATAGAAGCCAATGGCGATCCTGCTGTAACCTTCTTTTACTTTCTTCATAAAAAGTAGTTGTGTCTCCCTTACCTGAAAGATTTCTTCTGATTCTACCTTTTTCGTTCACTCGTTACTACCACACTACCTTACACCAATCTCTTCGTTATTGTTCTCTTTTTCTTTTGCATTCCTTGGTTTTTTTTCTACGTCTCTTCGAATTTTCATTGTTTTGTGTGGCGCATATATATTGGCGCTCTTCTGTACCAATATTCATGTGTTCAAATGAATAATAAATAAATAAATAATAAGTTTTGTTGGCGAGACTATAATTTATGGACGAACCAATCAGGTAAGAGATTTTTGGCGCGTGATTCATTCATCCATTTGGCACGATACTGTTTTGTCATTATAGCTGATGTCATTTTGTGATGAAAATCCCAAATCGAATTCCTAACACTGACAATCAACTGTAAATCGTAATTCTAATTCCTTATACAAGTTTATAAATCTACATTTGGTCCGAGTTTTTAAGTGAACCCTCTCAGGGTCACTTTAACATCGCTCAAAGGTTATCCATAAATTATTGTCTCACCATTTTGTTCGTAAATATATAAACAGAAAATGTGTTGATATCGTTATTCTGTGATAATCGATATAATGAATAATAGTGTAATATTTATTCTAAAATCTCCACAAAACCCATTCTGATAATAATCACCTGCTCACTAGTGACCGACTTCAGGAGATACTCCTGAAGTTCTAGTGAGGAGTTCAACCAGGTCTGTTGTGAGATAGGAACTCACTGAAGACAATGGTGTACGGTGGTGCAACGTCGTGGATTAGTTGAAGTTAGACATTAACACCGTCATATGCCCACTCAGTGGTCTAGTTGGTTAAGCACCTGGAGCAAGATTAGTAGGTCGTAGGTTCGGGTTTCGCGGGGTGCGCACTGCCGAGGAGTCTTAGTATTTATATATATATATATATATATATATATATATATATATATATATATATATATATATATATATATATATATATATATATATATATATATATAGCTACAAGCAATATGATTATGAAATCTTTTTAAGATCTGTCATAAATTTACTAGTATAATCATATCACTCAAAATGAACACGTGTAAATAATACTCAAAGAATATGTTAAAATGCTTGACATAACAACAATTGATCCGGTAACACGTTTCATAATTGTTTGAGTTATTGTTGACCCTCTTTCTTTTTTTTTTCTTTCGACATTTTGTCATAAAACTAGATTAAACTTATTAGTGCTTACCATATAACTTTGACTTATTACTCAATTTAATGCTTATCTATTATTTAATCGATATATTGCATTACAACAAAAGACATTGTGAAATTGGATTATAAAAAAAAAGTTAAAAGCGGGGGGTTGGGTGAGCAGAACTATGCCAAACACTGAGTTATTTATAAGATCAAAAATCATTTCATTAATGAAAATATAACTGTATTTGGATACTCTTTTAATAAAAAAATTGATTATCCTTTAAGCTTTCTAGTAAGGTTGATAAAGCTTCTGTAAACTTTGTATAACTGATTTATCAATATAATTTGTTCTAGTTAACTCTTCGAGCATTGTGATTGTGTCCGTTTTTTTGGTATCATTTCCATTAGATACGAAATCTTTAATGCCTATTAATCTCAACGGATCAATTCAAAAGGTGAGATTAGAATTTATGTACAAACCAATCGGATTTAAGATAATAGATCACAAATTTTGGTGCAAAATTCATTTATCCATTTGGCTAAATAGAGTTTTGATATTTTTAGTTGATATCAGTTCATGATCATAAACTTTAATTCTTATCCCTAATCCTAACTATTAGTTATGAATGATGAATATATATAACCTTCATTTAGTCTTAATTAGCAGACCCTCAAATGCCCTGATACGGCCGAGAGTGGGGAGAGTCCTCTCTCCCTCTCGAAATGCTCTCACCTGGTCACGCGTATTTATCCTCTGCCAGGAAAGTCCCACTCACTGTGTTCTTGTGGCGGGGGTTTTGTTTACGGAATTGAGAGGAAGAAAAGCGAACGTCCGGCGCTATAACCAGGTTGGTGGACATAGAGAGTCCACCTAGTGAAGTTGGAAAACCACAATTCCAAACCAATCGTGCACATGGTCTCCAGTATCCTGATGGAACAAATGAGGTATCTCCTTACGTTGCTCCACTGCCTTGTGGATCACACCTTCAGGTCGAAGGCTCCGGGTGTGTCACCCTAAGTAAACCACCTTCTTCGGTTTGGGCAGTCGGGCAGTATCACAGCGCGTATGTATTTGGTGTCTCCTTGTACCAAAATAAATAAGATCTTCTTAAGGTCACTTTAGCATTACTCCACTCAATTCGTCCATAAATGATCGCTTCATCTTTTATACACACACACACACAAAAATCAAACTCGATTCAATATTCATACAACATTTTTTTAAATTATTGATTATCATTCAGTGAAATTGTTTTTTAAAATTTAATTTTAAAATTTTTTTTTCTAAGTACATTCAATTCAATAAAATTAAAATATCGAATATTAATCAATAAAATTAATCAATATTGATGTCATAGAATTAATTAAAGTATTTGTGCAAGCGATGATTTTGTTGTTGTTGTTGTTGCTGTTATATAAATGTCCAATTATTAGATAAATAATGAAATGAATTATGAATTTTAATTAACTTTTAATAGGTTTACATTTATTTTGAACCTATTTTGTGTATAATACAAAGTTCTGCATGAAGAATAGCTGATAGATATATTCTTACTCTCTCCTTTCCTCTTTTTTTTTAGTGGTTGACTGGATTATGAAGACCTCGACATCTGAGAGGAAATATGAAATACAATAGACAACTTGAAATCAATTAGATAATATGGATTTCGAAAATGACCTGACCTTTCTATTTCATACACATCAACAAATGATGGTCAAGATAAACAGTGTAGCATCAGCCACTGCATCAGTAGGCCTCTACATACACAAAGGAAAAAGTGAAATCCCCAATTACAACACGAAGAACACTCAATCACACTTGATGGATATTTTCTGAAAGATGTGAAAAGTTTCAATTTCTTGGACAGCATCATTGATGAACATAGAAAAACTCATGCAGACGTAAATGCAAAGATTAGCAAAGAAAGAACAGCATTCCTACAGTTGAAGAACATATGGAACTCAAAACAACTTTCAACCAATATCAAAGTGAGAATCCTCAATACGAACGTCAAGACAGTTCTACTTTACGGAGTTGAAACTTGGAGGACTACTATAACCATCATCATGAAAGTACAAGTATTTATAAACAATTGTCCACACACGGTACCCAATGTTTGTTGTCTAGATACTGTCATTAACAGCCTACTGTGGGAGATAACAAACCAACTACTAGCTGAGAAGGAAATTACGAAAAGACGTTGAAAATAGATAGAACACACAATGAGGAAATCATCAAACTGCATCACAAAGCAAGCGCTAACCTAGAATCCTGAAGGAAAATGAAAAAGAGAAAAGCCAAAGAACACACTAAGTCGGGAATTGGAAGCAGACACGAAAAGGATGAATAACAACTGGAAAGAATTGTTTAGGAGAAAGTTGGATGGAGAATGCTGGTGAGTTCCCTATGCTTTTCCATGAGAGGTAACAGGCGTAAGTAAGTAAGTTAGTCAGTAAGCATCTTGTGTGCCAAGAGAATGTGATGAGCGGTAAGTGAGATTATCTGAAAGGATTGATCAAAAGACAAAGTAAGCCAGCTGCTCAGTAAACACAACTACAACAACCTCCATCAAGAAGGTACAAGTATTTATAAATAGCTGTCTACGTAAGATACTCAACATCCATTGGCCGGATACAATCAGTAACATCCTTCTCTGGGAGAGAAAAAAAAGCTTCCAGCTGAAGAAGAAATTAGGAAAAGACGATGGAAATGGATATGACATACATTACAGAAACCATCAAACTGAATCACAAGACAAGCGCTAACTTGGAATCCTGAAGGTAAACGGAAAAGAGGAAGTCCGAAGAACAGATTACATCGGGAAATGGAAGCAGATATGTAGAGAATGTATAACAACTGGAAAAAGCTGGAAAAGATTGCCCAGGACAGGATTGGACGAGAATGCTGGTAAACGGCCTATGCTCCTTCACGAGGAGTAACAGGAGTAAGTAAGTAAGTAAGTAACTTTAATAACTTGGTCTGAATTACTGCTTACATACATTTAAATGTAATGTAATTGCTTAATTACCTATCAAAAGATCAATGATCATAGCAGTTATGCACATTTATTTTTCATACACTCAGTTTAATTTACCAATCATTTATACCTTCACGTTATTTAACAGCATATAGATTTGTGATACACTATAAAAGTACCAGTATATGTAATAAAACATGGAAACAGTATCATGCCCATATTTGATAAACAAATTTACTGTCTAAATAGAACAATTATGAGTATACTTTGACATGGTTACTATATTATTTTATATTTTTCGAAATGAATTCTCCATCATAAATTGTGTTACATATTTCCAAAATTCCTGACTACTGCAATCGAAAGTACCAAGCTCAAAGGAGCGATTGATGAAATGACGTATTATTCGAAGTATGTTGATGATACATTCATCTTATGTAATAATCAACAACATGCAACAAATCTGTTAAAGTTTTTCAATGAAGCTCATCCAAATATTCATTTCACTATGGAACATGAAAAAGAAAACAAGTTCCATTTTCTCGATATCGTGATGAAAAGAAGAAAGGATGGTACAGTTCAACGTTCAGTTTATAAGAAAGACACATGGAATGGTAGTTATCTTAATTTCAACAGCTTTTGTCCAATCAATTATAAAAAGGCACTTGTCAAAACACTGTTTCATAGAACAGAAAGAATATGTACTGCCGATACAATAGAAGAGGAAATTATGAATGTTAAAAAGTGTTTAAGAAATAACGGATACCCATTGAAATTTATTGAGAAATATGGAAAACGTGAAGATAAAATACCCAAAGAAACTACAGTAAATAACAAACCTGTTTTTATTCAACTCAAGTTCAAAGGCGATAATGTCACAGGGTCAATCAATATGAGACTAAAAGCTACACTGACAAAAACATATCCTGCAGCTAAATTGATTGTCCTGTCCAAAACGACATGTTCTTCGATACAATCAAAGGTCGACAGGTATCCCTTTCATGTTACCACCAACTGTGTATACAAATTTACATGTATCTGCCAAAGCAGTTACATTGGTAGAACAGAAAGTAGAGCCTATGTCCGATTCAAAGAACATATTCCGAAAGGTTTAAGATCAAATGGATTAAAATAATTCAGTAGTGCCATTGCAAGACGTCTTCTTGACACAGGATATAAAGTCGATACACTAAAGTCCTTCAAGGTGATCAACAAACAATCAAATTCAAACCTTTTGAAATTCGCGGAAGCAATAGCAATCAAACGTTTAAAACCAGATCTTTGTATACAAAAAGAAACAGTAATAAATCTTTCTTTGCCCTGGTAACATTCACCCCACCCCCTTTTATTTTATTTATTTTTTTATTACGTCATTTCAACTCTTTGAATTTTATAATTACATCATTCATAACTGACCAATTTCAATTTATATCTCTCTTTATTAACATTATTCTATCTTCAGTTACTTCATTACATAATCGTCTAATGTGTTTTAATTCCAAGATTTCTAATCACTATTTACAATTTTCTGGAACCTTCCCTCCCAAACTCTATATATTCGAAACAAAAAATTTTATGACCTCATTAACTCTAACGAAATCTTTACCACATTATGTTACATTTATTCATCCTTCATCGCCCTCTGTTGTATAAGTATGTCAATATCTATAATAACGTTGAATTTCAAATATTTTAGGTTGTAAGCAGCTGATGAGAACCCAATGAAATAAAATGAATCCATTTATTATTCTGCACCAACCTTTGTTCTTGTTCTCTTTAAAATAATAAAGGGGAACTATGTGTATGAATACTACAAATGGGTATGACTGTTGGTTAGCGATTCGATATAATGGCTACTCATTACTTTCTATGTGAAACAAGATTAAGATGACTCAATGTAATCAAGAAAGGGAAACTATTACTAACAATTACACAACTGATTTAAAAACTGATCAAAATGTATGGAGTTTTAATATCCGATTAATGACTAACTTTAAATACATGAAATCAGTAGTTAATCAGTTTTTGTATTCATGTATACAATTTGTAAAATCTATAAATTCACTGTTCTCATTAACCATTACAACCAAATTATTGAGTTTCGTATTTTACTTATTTCTAACTTATTCGAGGTACACTTCTAAACAATGAACTACGGGAGGTCTTCTAAAAACAATCGACAAAAGTTTAATGTACTGATAATCTTGGGTGTTATTAAGCTAATCAAGAAACTCCGCCTAGTTATGGAATAATTCTCAATACAAAACAATGAAATAAAGGTGGAATAACAGCTTTGATATATTTAATTAATTATCGCATGTTAAATTGTTCATTGTAGTGAAGGTAAAAGGTTAAGTTAACAATAAACATACATATTAGGAGTCAGGCTAGTATCGCCGATTCATATTATAAACTCATAGTGTTTTCGTCATCATTTGTGATCAGTTATAATTTAAAGGTGGTTAGGATTGGGTATAAGTAGCTAAACCGACGTTTCGAATTAGGTTTACAAACTAGAGTCAAGGTTTTCATCGTTAGTCGACATTACTCGTAATGAAATGCTTTTTAGCCCTTCTGTTCACAAATCTTGAAAACTTAAGATTGAGATTTAGCCTAACAATAAAAAAGGGAGTATATTATCTCTTGATTATTCATTGAATTCAATTAAGTGCTTTAATACGAAATTTGTCTTAGGATTAGGGATTTTTTGTAATTTAGCTTAACAATCTTCTTAAATTCACATTTTAGTTGCATATAAGATATTTTTGTTGACTCCGAACATTTTAACAATCCATTATTGTCAGTTTTCATATAGATATTAATAATACAAGTTATCCATCACTACATTTTACATTTCGCGCAAAACACATGAGGAGATCTGATTGGCTCGATCAAGCCCGTCAGTATACTATGCTTTTCCCAAATCACTATATTGTCAGGCTATTGCTAAATTTTTTAAAGTTCATTGTCTTATACTTAATGTTATTTCATCAAATAATGTACATTTAAAAAACGTTTCCTTTAAGTGAATTATTATAAATAATCAGCTAGCTTATAACTTATTGGGATACTAAATACTGAAAATCTCAAACGGTAACATTGAACGTTTTCATACATTTTCCTGAGTCTATCATTTAAAGAGAAAAAAACGAGATGACACATTCATTCAAGAGACATTCAATGAAACATATCTGAATAAATAGAAAATGTTCTTTAAGATTGATTAATATTTTATGTTGGAAAACATTTGTAAAATATAAGCAAAGATGGATGGTGATTAGTAGTAGAATCCAGATCGTACGTTTTGTTCTATTGAAAACTCATCAACTAGATATATCTGGTTTTCACTACAATCCATCATCCATTTTTACTTAGAAAGCTTGTGAATTAAGTCATTTTGCACAGGATGCATATATGCCAACAATAGACTGATAAATTGTAGTCCTAAACATTAATGGGAAGATACAAGCAAATAATACGAAATAATTTTTTGATTGAGATCATGAACCGATCAATGTTAGACCACCATTGAAAACCTGTAATCACTGGAAGGCCATTTCGTCCCATTGTGGGACTCCTCAGCAGTGCGCATCCACAATCCCACCCACGAGATTCGAACCCAGGACCTTCAGTCTTGCTTGCGAACGCTTAACCCACTGGACCACTTAGCTGGCATACAATGGTGTTAATCTCTAACCTAAACCAATACATGAAATGAATTTGTAAAAATACATCTTGAATGTGATGTATAACAGTTTTTTCAAAATTGACTCTGTGAATTTTTTATTGTAAGAAAATGAAATTTTCAAATCAAGCGGCCATTAGACTTTAATGTTTGATATTGATGTGAAATATTATAGAATACACATGTATTATTACCATAATCGTTTGTTTAAAGAGTATTGTGTTTTATCATAGTTAGTATGGAAATTAATTTCATAAGCTGTTTAATATAAATTGTAGTGAAATATTAATAAACAATATCAAGTGAATTTAAAGTTCACCGCATTACACAACCAAGTGGCTAATAGAACTCATTAGCTAAATGGATAATGTGATAAATGTTTCCATTCGTCGAATGAATATCAATTCCAAGATGTCGGTATAATTCAGTTGACCAATTTCAAAAATAAAACTAAACACTCATCTTGAATTCTATTACTAACCAACATTCATTCATTCATTCATCTTTATTATTTATGCAATTGGTTCCCTTTATGAATTTAAATTCATAAAGGGAACCAATTGCATAAAATTTCTGAAAAGCCGTCTCCCTGTCCACATTTTCAAGTCACTCAACAAGTTGGTGACAATTCGTTGCAGGATATCGAGAGAAACAACAAGATTAAAGTTTTTGTCACGTTGCCTTTGACGAAGGCTGTTTCCCCCGCCACATTTTTAAAGCTGTCCGCGCCTGTAAAATCTATTATTTATCATTATTATTACTTTAAATAGTTAATATGAAAATTAATTTACATAAGCTGTTATAGTAAAATATCAATAATTTGAAATAGTCTACTTAATAAATTTCAATCATGATCATTATTCAAGAAATAGAATTCATTTTAAATCAAAGAGATTGACATATACACATACATACACATCACACACATACATAGATACATGCATAGATACAGGCATAGATACACGAATTATTTAATTTTGAATTGTATTCACTTGAACTAGCAACAAATACTCAGTAACATAAAAATAAATCAAATATTATTGATTTTATTGAATGAAAAATCTTTTTATATAAATATATATATTTAAGTTTATTTATTATTTTATTTATATGGATCATATATATACAATTATAGTCGAAGTTTAGATAATTCAATTATATATATATATATATATATATATATATATATATATATATATATATATATATATATATATATATATATATATATATACAAGTAATCTCCTTATCACTTTGACTAAGTGAAATTTAGAATAATTCCGTTTTTTGAGAACAAAAAAGAAAAAAAAAGAAAAAAAAGAAAACCAATGGTAACACATTTCATTATTTAAAATGTAAAAACGAATATTGTTTACTTGTAGAATATTAATGTGGTGTACGTTACTTATATACACATAAGTAGTATATAATGATAGTCAAAAATAGAATGTATTTCAGTAGGAGACCAAAAAGGAAACAACGGGAATGGAAATGAATTGGTGTGAAAACGTAGGAACAATGAAATTTGAGATGATATTTGTAAAAGGAATAATTAAGTTTGTGACAATGAATTGATATTTTAACTTTATGGTTCTCAGATTATATTAAAATGTTCTGTAATTCGATTGTTCCCACTCGTGTTCTTGATTTGTTTTTTTATGATTCAACATGAATATATATGACTGTGATTGTAAGTGTTATAATTCGTTAGTTATTATTCTATAACCTCCAAAATTGTGCATGGAGGACAATTGACAGACTCATTCGAGGTAAAGACCGGTGTCAAGCAAGGTTGCTTACTCTCACCCTTTCTCTTTCTCCTGGTGATCGACTGGATCATGAAGACGTCAACACCTGAAGGGAAACGCGGGATACAGTGGACATCTAGGATGCAGCTGGACGATCCAGACTTCGCAGATGATCTGGCCCTCCTATCGCAATCGCAAAAACAAATGTACGAGAAAACAACCAGTATAGCAGCAGCCTCAGCAGCAGTAGGTCTCAAGATAAACAAAGGGAGAAGCAAGATTCTCCGATACAACACAGCATGCACCAATCCAGTCACAATTGACGGAGAAGATTTGGAAGATGTAAAAACCTTTACATATTTGGGCAGTATCATTGGTGAACAGGGTGGGTCTGATGCAGATATGAAGGTATGGATCGGCAAAGCAAGAGCAGCATATTTACGACTGAAGAACATTTGAAACTCAAAACAATTGTCAACCAACACAAAAGTCAGGATTTTCAATACAAATGTCAAGACAGTTCTAATGTATGGGGCGGAAACCTGGAGAACTACGAAAGTCATCATCCAGAAGATACAAGTGTTTATTAACAGTTGTCTACGTAAAATATTTGGGATCCGTTGGCCAGACACTATTAGCAACAACCAACTTTGGGAAACAACAAACCAGATTCCAGTGGAGGAAGAAATCAGGAAGAATTGCTGGAAGTCGATGGGACACATATTGAGGAAAGCACCCAACTGCGTCACAAAACAAGCCCTCACATGGAAACCTCAAGGCCAAAGGAAAAGAGGAAGACCAAAGAACTCATTACGCCGGGAAATGGAGATAGACATAAGAAAAATGAACAAGAATTGGATAGAATTAGAAAGGAAGGCCCAGGACAGAGTGGATTAGAGAATGCTGGTTGGCGGCTTATGCTCCATTGGGAGTAACAGGCGTAAGTAAGTAAGTATTCTACAACCTGTGGCCGGTTAATTTATCAAGTGATTTACTCGTCAATCTTATAACCTTAGCACTGTGTTGACCGATGTGAGCAGCTTAGTGTCATAATTGGTCCTATTTCTGAATAGCTCTGCCTGTTGAGTCTAGAATGTAAATATTAGCCTCCGTTATATGAATCATATATATTTCAAACATACTTGGTTTAAATTTATTTGGTATTGTTTGAGTTAATCTTCTAATTAATGTTCAGGACTGATCAAGTGATCAGTCTTTTATTAGCATATATGTATTTTGTGTGGATCGTCTCGATACTGCCTTAATTCACAAGCATTATAAGTAAAGATGGATAGTGGCTATCAGTGAAATTCAAGAAGCGCGTTTTATTCTATTTGGGACTTGTCCAATAAATGTACCTGGTTTATATACAAACCAACTAAATCATATCATAACATAAATAAAATAATAATAATTTTATAAGATCAAGTCAAAAAAGTAATTGAGAACATGGGAGACGGTAATCAATAAACTGAACATAATTTAAGAACAATTTAATTGTATATTAATAATCTTTAGGTCAAAATGAAACTTATAATAATAAGAATATAAATATACATAATTTAGTTACTAAGACGATAATGTACAATATTAGTCCATAAATAGGTCTCAAAAGTTACCTATAATTTAATCTTTATTAGAACATAACAGTAATGATTAATATTAATTTAATGTAAATAATAAAATGAATTAATAGAATTGATGATTCTGTGAATTATGAAATATCATAGGTAAAAACAATTTTCAATCGTTTTGTTTTAGTTAAATCAGTCATAGATTTTTAAATGAATATTTAGATCTACATTGTTGAAAATCATGAATTTCTTGTGAAAATCTTGAAATTATTCTCTAGAAAATATCAATAGTTGAGATCATGAGTCAATTAAAACTAGATCATTATGGAAAACCAAGAAGCAGTGAATGGCCATTTCATTCTATTGTGGGACTTCTCAGTGTATCCAGGTTTTCTATGATGGTCTAGTTTCAGTTGATTCATAAACGTAACTGTTGAAATTACTTAGAAAATAGCTGAAAAACCCTAGTATATGTACTTTATACATGTTAGCTTTAAAAGCTTCATGCTGACTTACTTCATGAATTCGTTCTGTAGTGAACAAGAACACAAATGGGTACAATCGAATGTATTTGAATACAAAGTTACTGATTTTCTTAATAAAATCTGAGAACAATACATTGAATACTTCATTTGTAAAATGTCAATCAATCATCTGAGACATCATTGTCCTGTCGTTTCCACACCATTCACTTTTTTGTTCTTATTCTCTTTTCTTATTCTTCTTCTTAACATTCTGCCTCTAGGTGTTTCACTTTTGATTGATGATACATGCTGCTAATATCTGTCGACATTAGTGGCATACACTACAGGTCTACATACTATTGTAATTTATTAAAGTGGATAGATATCATTTCGTTACAAGAGTGAAACAGAATTTATAACTGTATCATAACATGAAGAAGCTGAGGTTATGTCTCTTAACTAAGTTAGTTTTTCTTCAACAAGAAAAACAACGTTTATTTAGAAATTAGTTAATGTCAAGTTATCTTATTTAGTCATTCACATGTATTCTACTCATTCAATAGATTATGTACCTAGACGTTTTACAATTACAACGTGAGATAAAATGAAGCAGAGTTGTATTTTATGCCATAACCATTTATGGAAACACTATCCTAAGGATATGCATTTATGTTTCCATATATGAAATGTACTGAAATGAGTTTTAGATGGTGGTTGGAGGTAGTCAACAGGAAACCCTGGACCCGGGTTTCGTGCTACTTGGCACTCGTCAGCAAGGTGTACCTGTAATCTTGAGAGAACTGATGCTCCCTGGCGGATTCGATCTCGTGTCACCCAGTTTCACAGTCAGAGACGTTACCACTGAGCTATCCGAGCCGTGACTAACCTACATAGTGCCCGCAGTGTCGAGTCACCTAGACTGGTGGCCACATTGCAACATGATCGATAGCATTCGATCTGCACTAATAAGGACTAGACAAGCATGACATTGATCACCACCCAGTGATCAATCAATTGTGAGTACTGAAATGAGTTATTCAGAATAAAACCTTGGTTCATGTAGATTGTCTCCAATCATTACTTACATCAACAATAAGAAATGCTGAAGTCAATATTTGACTTCTACATGCAAATATTAATGGATAACCATTAGAGTTGATGAATATCTGTCATGATATTATAAACATAACATAATTATTCTCTTGATAGTATAATGCTAGATTCATCTCCGACTGATATCTACATAAATTAAATTATTTCATTACCTTATTACTGTAATTATTTTTTCTGTCATATAGTCTACTTTAAAAGTTGATTATGTCTACTCTATCCAAACCGTTTAGATTTATTCATAGTGCTTTAATCAATAGTCTAACATTATCATATTTGTAATCAATTGTCCTTGTTTCTAAGTGGTTATACATAATAATATGAGTTATGTACAATTTATAGTAAAATGATTACATCATACAACAATTGATTCAGTGTAAGGTTAATTTTGAAATTTTAATGTCCTATTGAGATTAAAATGTAAAAAGTGATAAGCAAAATCTAATTTATAACATCAACTTCGATAACGTTTTTCTGTCTTTTAAATTTCACTTGAATTGTACACCCTTCTTTATTAGTCGAGAAATGTTTTGCTAAAACTATATGTCTATTCTCTAGGTTAGAATAGGCTTACTTGATCAAGTATTGTTCAAGTACACTATACATCTGTACTGAATCTTAATTCGCTGTCACACTTCACAAAGTCAACCAATTAACGAATCTTAATATTCTTGTAGTTTAGAGCTTTCCATCCTAATTTAGCAGGTATCTCTTAAAATTTAGAACTGTCTATTCGGAATTACAAATTTATGGAGATTTGGCCACTTTCACTACATACCAATTCAGAGGATGAATTTAATTGTTTGTAACTATTTCATATATCGACAACAAAACGAAATATTGTTGAATTCATGAGTCGATTAAAGCTAGACCACCATCGAAAACCTGAAAGCACCAGACGGTCTTTTCGTTCTAGTATAGGATTCCTCACAGGTGGCACAATATTGTGGTTTGGTTGAAGTTAGACATTAACACTGTCGGATGCTGGCTCAGTGGTTCAGAGGTTAAGTGTTCATACACGAGACCGAAGACTCTGGGCTCGAGTCCAACGTGCAGAATTGTAGATGCACAATACCGAGGAGCCCTGTATCAGGACGAAATAGCTGTCCAGTGATACCAGGTTTTGAATGGTGGTTTAGCTTAGACAGACCCGTAATTTCATGTGAAAATGTACTCAATTTCATTGTTTTTTCTTCATAAAATACCTGGATTTACCAGCTTACTACAAAGGCTGCAGATTCCGACAGCAATAAACGGGAAATGTTTGTTATTTGATCTATTAAGTGACCGAACGATAGACTTCGCTTATGAACACTGAGAAGTTAATCATGGCTATGATTTATTAACTATCTGGTCATGGTGCTCAGTTCATCTACTATAAGAACATGGGCGAACTATCGACATCCATAACCAATAGCTTATATGCAGTATATTTAGAGAAATGTACTGTCTTCTTGAAGAGGATGTCGTAAGAACTTCATACTACAAGATAACTGTATTATTGTTTTTCATCTTTAGGTCAAACTGATATGATGCATATATGCCAAAAATCATGTACAAATGATACTAATCAATATATGCAATGACAGATTGTAATAACCTCTTTATAAATTTAACTATAGTTTAGCTAATCTTAGAAGCATGATTTTGCCTGGCCTAAATTACAGTTCGTACTACTGTTAACAGTTATGTTACGTTCTATACATGTCAACAATTGACCTATAATAAAAATGGTCATCCGTTCGTCCAGTCCAAACAGTTTCTCATAATACCAGAATTTCGCTTAGCAATTTTAAATTGAAACATCATCTCAAGGCACGTACAAGTAGAGTCGGTTTCGAACTCTTTTTTTTGAATACATAAATGTTATATCCGAGCGAAGATTAAATCACGGGTAACTTCTGAGACCTATTAATGGACTAATATATTCTTATGTTATATCTATTCAATAATTAAATTATGTATATTTATATTCCTCTTATTGTAAGCTTCATTTTGACCTATAATTTATTATTGTACGATTTACTGTTCCTAAGCTATGTCCAGTTTATTGACTACTGTCTCCCACGTTCACAGCCACTTTTTGATTTTATTGTGTACAAGTGTTATTTCTTATTTTATGGTTCGTTGAGGTCTGTTTGGTTGATATATAAACCCAGTAAGTCTGAAATAAATGATTCGCTGGAATTGGTGTTCTGGATTCATGTGACGGGCTAGACGGATGTAGTACCAATAAGAACGCTAGGCTGCTCATACCGGTCGAACGTCTTTCCTTTGCCACAGTGTTAAGGTTGTATAAGTCGTATTTTGATTAGGGGATAAATCACGTGGTAAAAAACCGGAAATAAAGTCATAACAATAAGAACGGTCTCAAATTTTTAATACCGACACTACGAAACGGAACTGATGCAACCATAAAACTAGTTCAAAGATAATTTATATTATACACACTGACGGTTGCACTGTCATCGAAAGTACAGGAAACGCATATGGAATGAGAAATGACAGTAATTTATTTGTTAAATTTGTAAAGGATTAAAAATACATTAAAATCAATTTGTGTCTGGTCCTAAAACGAGCCTCTATCGGTCTCCTGGTTTCAACTCCATACTCATTCGTCCTCTGTGATTCTCCGTATTCGATTGCCGTATGCTCTCCATATCCTCCATCCCTGTTATTTCTTCATTCATAATTGATACGCACAGTTCAGTAACCTTCTATAAATTTACTATTGACGAAAACCTGAGATTGAGTTTTCTTGCAGTCCTTTAGGAAAATATATTGTCTTGTTGGTCAGCTTATTTTCTTCTTTGAACAGGCTATGTTGATTTACAAGCTTTTCTACGACTATTTCCATCACATCTAAATTTTCTTTATGGCTTCTGATTCTTATGGAAATGCGGATCATGAACCACTTAATGACAGTATGTTGTCGTTTCATAATTTCTGATTGCGCTCTTTAACGCTTCAAGTATAACTTAGTCAAGAACAAGTTATCGGTGTCTGAGACAAAGTTCAAAATAATAGATCTAGTATTTGTTTAAGTTATTTACGTTCATTGTTTGAAGTAAAGGTGATCACTAGAGGAATATTTACCGTTTATATTACTTTTCATAAAATAATAACCAATAATTATCATTTTAAAACTAATCATCTCATTAAACATGCATTATGGAAATCACCAAACTGTATCACGAGACAAGCGCTAACTTGGAATCCTGAAGGGAAGCAAAAAAGAGGAGGGCCAAAGAACAAATTACATCGGGAAATAGAAGCATATATTTAAAGAATGTATAACAACTAGAAAGAGCTGGAAAGGATTGCCCAGGACAGGTTTGGATGGGGAGCGCTGGTGGGCGCACTATGCTCCTCCACGAGGAATAACAGGCGTAAGTAAGTAAGTAAGCAAGTAATCTCATTAGACAAAACGGAATGAATAAAATTTCTAGGATGGAATAAAAAACAATTTTCATTAAAAAAAATATAAAAATCACTATACCGTATATATCATTCCGGGTCGATGAATGACATGTTATAGTATGAAATGTGACCGAGTGATAGCTATTTATAAGGGCATATTATTGACCCTATCCTTTAAATTAATGGGTCATAAAAAATCCCAAACATGATATCATATCATAGGCAACTGAAAGAAATCAGATTTCAGGTCACTCATCCTTCAATTAATTAGGACCTGTTTGTTAGGACAAATTATAGCAAGAGAACCAGTGAACATCAAGAATAGTTTTTTTAAAAACTTAATTTTTGTTTAATCTTCCGGTCAACTTTGCAGTTTAATATAATCTGTAGGCTCATAATGATTATACACCTAATTCAGAACATGTAGATAACAGTTTCGATTCCAGTATCGTGTAGTTTCTGGGTTTTTCTGAAATACCCAAATATCATGGGTAGCAACAATTGTAAGCAGTATTAAGATCTCTTTGAAATCACTCCGGTAAAGATACGTTTCTATTATTTAACTTTACAAATCCATTTAAATCACTCATCTGTGATAAACGGACACGTTTCATTATGTAATACTATTCAAATCTACTTAGTATTGTTTACTTGAATCTTCCCATCGATATTTAGGATTGTGATTGAATAATTTCTTATTGCCATATGTGCATATTGTACGGATTGTTTCGAGATGCAGGTATATCAAGCTGACGACTGCCAAATAGGACGAAACGTGAATCCTAGATTCGACTGATAACCGTCTTTGATTATAATACTACTCAGTTTAGTTTTTGTTTTATAATTATTAATACACGATAGAGAATTATCATTTATTTGTTTTATTATAAAAAGATGTTCATTGTACAACATTTTGTTTGAAATTTACTTCCTCAATAAACTGATAGTTTTGTATCAGTTGGTCATTTGTCATTAAAATCAGTTTGTCTTCAAGTTATCGTTTATTGAACAAATCAATTTTCATTATCTTCCTCACATAACTATCATTAATTCATGCTTATCTGTGATTGTATTTGTACATAAAAACATAAATCTCTAAACATATCTCATGAGTTGAATTGAATGAATTGACCGTAGAATAAATTTTCGGAGATAACTGACATGAAATTGTAGATCTGGGTTTCGAACCGGTCGAGACTCATCAGTAAGTAGTATTTACAATCTTGAGTGGACTGATTATCTATATTCAGTCTGTTTCTAATATCCCATGAATTCATGCAATTATATCAGCAGGTTTTATCATATAGTTTGTTCATTTCATAGATAATCGCTTAAGAGTAGGGTATTGACGTGATTTATTTTGCAGATAATTGACAGAAAGTCTAGAAGATGAATATTATTATTACTACTTGTAGTAGTAGCAGTGTTATTAGACCATCTAACTTAACTTCATCATAGTCATTTTGCTCAAGAATTTTGAGTTCAAGATCTTTAGAGTTATTTAACAATAAGGAAATTTTTTTAAGGATCTTAAATAACTTTATCGATCGTTTATTTAATCCAGTGTGCAATTCTATCGATATTATAAGATCTCATTATCATGTTTCCAACAATGACTTAAAGTGTGATTTCACAATCGATCAATGTGCTAAAATTATTATAACAGCAAAACTGAATTACTTATTGCTTTTGTTTAGTAGTATAACCATTTTAACAAAATTTTGACTAAGAATTTGCAGTGTTTTATCCAGTGATTGTGTTATATTATTTTGGTACTGTAAACGTTATTAAGGTATTTATAATATCCCTGGCATTGTCAAATAATAGTAGTGTATATAAAATTATCTTAGAGAACGAATGAACATGATCCGAACCTATGAAGCAGAAAATTTACGCTGATCAATTTCCAGGTGTTTCAGTATCACTTGTTTATAATCGTTTATTCATTGAGAAAACATTTGAACTGAAAATGATTTACATCATATATATTAGCAAAGATGGATAGTGTCTAGCAGTGGAATCCAGGACACGCCTTTCGTCCTTTTTGGGACTCGTCAACTGGATGAACCTATATCTCAGAGTTGAAATTCACTATGGGACTCAAACTCAGTACCGTTTGCTTCAAATTCCACCACATTATCTCCTTAGCTACTGAGTCCTGACAACCACTTGGTTGTGCAATGGGGTGTAATTTAGATTCACTTAGTGTTGTTTGTTTCCATCTTCCCATTGTTATTTTAAGACAAAATGCGCGTCCTGGATTCCACTGCTAGCCTTGTGACTTAAGGTAATATTGAGCCAGTCCACACAGGATGCACTGTTACATCTATCGAAGCGTCCAAGTCACCCGATTGAGATACGCGCAAAACCAAAGTTTACAAAACAACGATTTGTCTACAATAGCGGTTCTTTATTAAATAATACACAAAATTTAGTTACAAATCTAAACTTGTGGGGTGTCTAGGCGTTTAAACATGTCATTCAAGAATGAAAATAACAAAGGCTTCGACAGTACAAAAGACGGCTGATAGCTGTGTCTAAATTTGATAACAGTTTACGAACAACCGAAACCCGAACCAAGAGCAAACAATATAGAAACTGTTGCGTTTAAACAAATGCACAAAACTGTGGACAACGGCTACAGCGATTAAGACACAGTAATTATAATGATAAATACAATGATAAGTACAATAAACGTTATAAGTATGTGTGAACATTTCAGAATATTACAGTACAACTTGCGTTACAACATAAGTGTGAAAATTGTTCGGAATACAACTGCTTACTGAATGTAAATAAGTAGTATAAACACTATACAAAAGAGTAGAAAGGGGAACATGTTGGAACATTGTAAGACAAACTTAATATGCACATTTGCAACAAGAGTCTGATCAATGTCAATCCTGGTAAACAATCGGAAGATACAAACAAGCAATATCAAGTGAATTTATCTCATATATAGTTTGTTCATTTTCCAAGGAAATAAATGATTAAAATGTTATGAACGGAGAAGCCCATTTGATTATGAGGTAATTAAATTTCTATTGTACACTAAGTTATCTCGTAGAATAAACAATAAAGGTATTTAGAAAAATGGAAATTCATAGAGAAAAAGAAAATAAATCCCCAAATTTTCACTACTTGGACTGCATGTGCCCTGGCTTAGTGGTATTTACCCTAGACTTCAGCAGTTATTATTTAGGTGTTGTCACAATTTTGTATGTCGAAAGTTTACTACTCATGTATTTAAATAAGTAGTCGAGAACTAGAAGAAAAATGTGATGTTTTTTTATGTCCCTAGATGATATCGATAAATAACATTTGAACGCATATGATCATTTAAAAGGGGTTCATTCCGGGAATAATAAGGAAATAGATGATAATCTAGGCAAGTCCATTGGTTTAAATCAATTAATTAATTCTACTTTGAGATCTTTACAGGAAAAAAATGATGACAAGTGACTGAGGTTGATATGAAGATAAGAGCTGTTCAGTTGACGAGACAATTAGATCGTATATATTAACAGTAGAAAAGAATATTAAGCCGATTAACTCCTATACTGAGTGTTATAACGGTTGGTTTTCCACGTTTACACGTATGGGACGTTAATTTACCTTAGACGATTATCTATACTCGATTCCCTCCCAGTGTCTATTCTGCAGGACGTCAACACAAATCAGATCAAGGACACGTGATTAGCTTGATCACAGCAAAAATATATTTCCACACTAAAAACCCAACAACAATGAACAATCAATAATAAGTAAGTAATAGTAATAAGGATAGAGGAATATATAATAGATCTGACACCTGTCAGACTATCTACATGTCTGACTAAGCAGAAAACCAATCATTATCATTCTCACCCACACATCGTAAGGTTTACTTTGGCTTTAGTGTTGTATTATAGTGTGGTGGCTGGTATTATGTCAAGCCAACTTAGGCTATTATTCTAGCTTCTAGGCAGACCAATTTATTCCTTCTTCTCAAGTCACTTTTGACCTTATCAACCATTTACTTATTAACCCTGAATGTTTTTGAATCATCGCGTGTTTGTGTTAATTGTTCACCCTATTCATTACGTGTCTCTAACGTATTTTTGTCTAAATATAAATATTGAGTCACGCTTGATTAAATCAGGTTGTCTCAATCTCCTTCTCCATCGTTTGTCATTTTGTTTTGCTCTGCTTCTGTCACTTCTCGGATTGTCTGTCCGGAATCAATGAGTATTTGAAATATACTTGTTCAAACTTCCTACTTGTACTTATATTTATCCCAACATTTTATAACGCAGATTAAGTTTATAAAAAATATCTGAGGATTGGATGTATGTATATTTTGATAACCATCCCCATACGATATAACTGGAGTCAGATATAGGGCCACTAAAATGTATCCCATCTGTGCTACTCCATTCTTTGAATGAAATATCACACGGACAGAGGAAATTGTAGTTCATTTAACCACTGTACTGAAACAGTGTATTCACTTGATTAACGAATTAGATTCTGATGATTTGAATAATCTTATTCCTAAATTCTGTCAGTCAGCTTACATTTATATATATATACAATGGTAATAATTATTATTGGTTCTCTCTAACTGTATAAATCCTAGAAGTGGAATTAACTTCATGAAGATCTTAGACTCACGTTTTTGGTAAGCGCGGATCATTACAATAATTGAGCTTATTTATGGATCAAAACAATAGCTTACATAAATTGACGGGCACATTCGAACCTGATCAATCAGTATTAAGGACGAGGTAAGATGATATCATTTTTAACTCTAAGCTCACTCAGTGCAAGTATACAAATCAAATTTACATTTTATGCATCAAATGTTAAGTATTTTCTGAAAGTCAGTAGAAAGCTGTAAATCTAAATTAATTACTTGTATGCATATTGTGGGTGCATTTTAGATCGTAGGAGTATTTATAATGACTATGGCCCAAATAGTACGTTGTCATAATCAAAGACATGAACACTCTACTAGTCGAAATGTGGATAACCTATTGAAGAAATGAGATATCTAAACCCATAAATTACGTAGCAACAAAAAGAGTTTGAGCCTTAGTGATAATAGAATTCTACTGATCAATTTGAAATTTGCCAAACAGACCATAAATCGTGATTTGGACGATTCTTTTACCAGTTAGCTGTGTGACTGACATACATATCGAATTATTTATTCAGATAATTATCACATTCCTGGTTATTAAAACTATTGTTAACTAGTATTTCAATGAACAAACACTCAGATGGGGAAGAACAAGTCATTGGCTGATGCACAGTCATACAGTGGTTTAGTAAAATGTGAAAATCTTGCGTAAATTACATCATCTAAACATCTGTGGATTGTCTCTTACAAGTTGTATTGCTCCTTCATTCTTGTTGTTATCTTGATTGCTTTCAGTTTCCTTCTCTCTGCTCTTCATTTCAATCTTCTCAACCTCCTGCTCGAAGACATTCCATTCCCGACCAGTGTTACATACTACTTATATCTGCACACATAAGTAGCACACATCACAGTTTTCAGCAAGACCGTTTTAAGCATTGTCCCATTAGTTTATTCTGCTCATTAATTAGTAAAATATCAGCAAATAAACACGGTGGACTTTTTGAGAGCGTTAGTATTTGAAGCATAGGTACTCCATGATATAGATGTGTCGGATTGATAATACTCGAACAAGAAAACACCTTAGTCTTGGATTTCACTCCGAACCGTAACCGAAAGGTAATATGAACTTATAATTGCTTATGTCTCTTACCCCTCATAGAGGAGCATAGGCAGCTCACCAGTATTCTCCATCCAACCCTTTCCTGGGAAATCTTTTCTAGTTCTTTCCAATTGCTAACAATCTTTTGATGTCTACTTACAATTCTCAATGAAGTGTGTTCTTTGGCCTCCCTCTTTTCAATTTCCCTTCAGCATCCTAAGTTAATGCTTCCTTCGTGATGTAGTTTGATGATTTCCGCACTGTATACCCTATCCACTTCCAGCGTCTTTCCTTAATACGACATTATTGCTACATCTGATTTTAGTTGATGTTTCTATAGAGACTGATCAAAATTCATTCTTATTAATCAATAATGAGATGACACTAACCCTTAAGAGTGAGAAGCGTTTTAATATAAACAATAGAATATTCTAAATTTTGAAAATTTGGTCAAATGGATCTTCTTGATAAATTCAATTTTCTTATCCCTCCGTATTCATTTTAAAATAAAAAATAAACTCATAGGGACTAATAAATTCTCAATTAATTACAATAAAATAAATACGAGATATTCGCAATAATAATATCTAATGAACGTAATTTTTTATAAATGACAACCATGGACGATCTCGCAATACCGTGGATTGGTTGAAGTTAGACATCAACACTGTCGGATGCCGGCTCAGTGGTCTAGAAGTTAAGTGTTCACACACGAGTCCGAAGACTCTGAGCTCGAGTCCAACTTGCAGGATCGTGGATGCACAATACTTAGTAGCCCTGTACAAGGACGAAACAGCCGTCCAGTGCTTCCAGGTTTTCAATGGTGGTCTAGCTTTAATCGACTCATGAATTCAACTATTAAATTGCTCCAATCTCCACAAAAACGCCCATTCTGATAAAACCTATTTCACCTGGATTTTATATAAATATTTCTGTTGAATAATATCAATTATTGTAATTACAAGCTTTTAAATGGTTGAAACGAATGTCTCAAATATTTTCAGCTACTCAATGTCTTTGGGAAATTCCAGGATATAATACAAGCCAAATCTAAGTTAATCTGATTGGTTAAGAATATTGATGTGTGTGCGAGGCGATAATGATTAATTATTTACTTAGACTAGTAGATAATCTGCCATGTGTTAGATGAGTTATCCATTCTCCTAGCCTTATTATTATTATTATTGTGGTTTTTGTCGGCTTTTGGTGTGGAAATATACCTACGTTCTAGTCAGGCTGGTCGCGTGTACTGAGTTGTGTTGAAATCTGGTAGAATAGACACTGAGAGGGTATCTAGTGTAGATATTCGTCTAAAACAAATTATCATCACATTAGTGTAGACGGGAAAACCGAGCATTATAACAAACATACTGATTATTACAAATTTTAGTGTTTCCCTTCATTATTCAAAACTTTGAGGTTACTTGCAAGTATATAAATAATAAGCAAATATGGTGGTGGCTAGCAATAGGCTTCAAGAATTGTTAACTAGATGTACACTCAACCTCACTTTAGCGCACAAACAGGAGGCTATCAAGACTCAGTAGATAAGTGAATAACATGATGGCGTATGAAGTGAACGGTACTGGGTTCGGGTCCAAGTGTAGACATCAACTTTGGGATGCAAGTACATCCAGCTGATGAGTACCAATAGGACGAAACGTGCATACTGGATTCCACTGCTAGTCACTATCCATCTTTGCTTATAAAGCTTGCGACTTAAGACAGATAATACCTAGTAAATTTATAGAACTGATAATCGTATATTTTGCACCGGAACTAATTCTCTGTATGAAGCTGTATAGTCGTATATCTGCCTTGTAATTACTTGAGTGTTTAAGCAATGGCCTTAGATTTGATGGGAGTTTTTGAAAAATTCGTTTGAATTTGTTACAGTTGCTCAGTACAATAGACTTTACAAATAGTAACCAATTTACATACAAAGAAGATAACAAAATAATATAAATTAATTATCAAATAACTCTTGTTACTTTTTTAATTAAGATTTTATACAAATCTAAGACTGTAGTGTCGGTTACTATATTAAGCCCATATAATTTATTCTAGCTTCTGGATAGGCCAAGTTTTCCATTCTTCTTGAGTCATGTTTTGATTGTGTTAGTTATTCACTTATCAACCTTGACCATTTTTATATGAACGTATATGCGTTCATTTCCTATCTTACTCATCAAATGTCTGTAGCTTATTTTTATTCGGCTATAAATATCAATTATTGCTTAATTAAACGGAGTTGTCTCACACGCCTTGTTCACCGCGCGTCATTTTGTTTCGCTCTCCTCTCTTCGCTCCGTACCTCTGATTGTCTGTCCAGATCGATGAGTGTACAAAATATACGTGGTCGAAATTCTTCCTCGAATTTGGCTTATTTAATTCCGCTATATTCACTAAGGCGATTTAACTCAATAGTTATATGTGAGGATTGACGACTTGTATATTTCAAAAACAATCAAGCATACGATCTAACTGAAGTCAGATTAAGGGTCACTGAACGATAATTTTATGGAAATTATCTATAAAAAACAGGAATGTTATTCAGTCATAAATAATGTAGTTCTTAGCATAAATTACATCAGCTCAAACTACTACACTTGATTAACAAAGCAAAAAAATTAATGATATACATACCGAAAGTGAAGGAGAGATGATAGTAATGTTCATAACTGTGAAACGTCCATTAAAGATATTATGAATTGAAGAGAAGTAATTTACTTAGTAAGTCAAAATATAGGAAATAACATTGAGGTGTGACATTTTTAGGGTCAACCTTTTCTAACCCTTTCCTTCCTTGTGAGAAGGCAGAATCGCTGCAGATACTGGTTGTCCGAGGGAAACACCTTATTGCCGTCACACCCCTCTACAATCAGCAGTACGACTTTACCCTCAGACCTCGAGTTGCTGCTTATAATCCAACCGTTCTCCAATCGACCTACCTAGCATGATATAACCTAGAGGAACATATGTTCTAACCAATATAGCTCGCTTGAGTCATCACAATAGGCAAGTCCGACCACCACATCAAGGTACCAGCTACAGTCAGTCAGGTGCATCTACTCTTTGTGTTCTCCCAGATTCTCATCTGAATTCTTCTTATCTCTTTTATTCTTCTCTTTGCAAATTTATTTTACTGGATTATACTCCTTGAATAACATCTTCAAACCTTAGTCTTTCCGATTACTGCTTAAACTCTTACTACCTCTACAACTACGGGATTCGAATCGACAACTACATCTCTGTGCTTATGTGGTATGGCAACTTGAGCTGATGTACGTACGTACGAAGTTCTACATTGTTACAGACTTATTTACTAAATACATTAATATTGACCTTGTAACTGAAATAAGCTACTTTTGAAACTATTCTTTAAGTATTCAGTAGATATACTTTTAAACAATGTTGAATACAACCTTACATTTGACGCGTTAAATGTTACTACTATATCTTTTACTGTTCATCAATTACAATACATTAAGGATGCGTAAAATAGATTAAGAAGAATTACCGGGTGGGGAACAGGTGAAACTATTTTCTTATGTTTACTGATCGCATAGCATAAACAGTAAATTGTGTAGTGGTAGACTTATTTTTAACGTACGTCAAGAGAAAAACCACAACAAGATGGTTTTTATCCCATGATATACTTCAATGACATCTATCATTTAAGCCAATCATGAACAAGAAATTAAAAGTGATTTAATAGTTAGGTTCATGAGTCAATTAAAGCTAGATCACCATGGAAAACCTAGAAACACTGGACGGCAGTTTCATCCTAGTATGTGATTACACAGCATTGCGCAACCACGATCCCGCCTCCCGAGATTCGAACCAAGGACCTTTCGGTTTCGTGCGCGATCGCCTAACCTCCAAACCACTGAGCCGGCATCCAACGGTGTTAATGTCACTGAAGGCAATTGTGGACGGTAGCTCAATTTCGTGGATCGGTTGAAGTTATAAATCAAGACTGTTGGATGCCGGCCGGTTCAGTGGTCTATAGGTTAAGCAACCAGGCGTGAAACCGATAGGTCCTGGGTTCAAATCTTGTGAGGCAGGATAGCGGATGAGCACTACTGAGGAGTCCCACATTAAGACGAAACGGCCGTCCAGTACATCCAAGTTTTCCATGGTAGTCTAGTTTCAACTGACTCGTGAACTTAACTATTGGAATTACTAATAATATCCACAAAACCCCCCTTTCTAACCATGAAAAGTAAATTCATAGAAAGAGAAATTACGTAAAAATCTATTCATTTTTCTACAGAAATTATTCAATAGAATATAAGCTTAAAAGTACATTGTAAAACTGATACAATCAACTGTGATATACAAAAAAGAGAAAAAGAATTTTTTTAATTTTATTTTTCTACATAAACAAAGTACTAGGCTGTTTCACTTTGTATATACTTTTGGTGACGAATGTAATATTGATACTTCAACTATGATTTACAATAATTAATCTTGATCTTCATGAGGTATATCAATTTGTTTCTTTTCTGATTTGTCTTCCGTCGGCTACAACGTAAATAAAGAATAGGGAAAACTTAAAAAATATCCCAAATATTCCATAGAATGAAAGTTATTAGTAATGAAATAAACCATGTATTTGAAATAAAATGACATTGTACCATCTCTAGTGGCCTATGCTCCTCTATGAATGGTAACAGGCTTAAGTACTTACTTATTTACTTACGCCTGTTACTCTTAATGGAGCATACCCGCCGACCAGGATTTTCCAACCCACTCTGTCCTGGGCCTTCTTTTCTAGTTCCATCCAATTCCTGTTCATTTTTCTCATGTCTATCCCCATTTCCCGGCGTAATGTGTTCTTTGGTCTTCCTCTTTTCCTGTGGCCTTGAGGATTCCATGTAAGTATGTAAGTATGTAAGTAATATCATCTTTAATATCATCATATACTAGTTTGAGAAAAGTTGATTTTAAACTAATCAGTAATGAAAAGTATAATAGTAATGTAGTGATTGAAGACTTGGTGAGGTGAACCAATTACATCAATGTCTTTGTAAAATATGAAAATCATATATGAAATACTTTATTTGCACATCATTCATCAATTGTCTCTTACAAACTTCATTGTTCCTAAATTCCTGTTTTTATTACAACTACTCTACTTCCATACTCTTCAATTCAATTTTCTCAACCTTCTGTCGTCAGTCATTCTACATACTACTTATGTCTACAGTAATCACAGTAATAAAAATACTGATTATTCTTAAAAAGCCACAACGTTCATGAACATTCATTATTTGGTCACAAAAGGAATAAGACGTTCATAGACCTTTAGTATAAATCGAACATTTTTTGAACTAAATAGTTATACATTCACATCCTACATTTGATTGTATAAACTCTCAAATGTCATTAGTCTTATTTACATCCCTGTCATAATTACATTTAGTGGAAATTTGCAGACTACTTTCTTAAACGCTTACTTATGATACCTTAACACATTTCACTCAGTTATTGTTTTTTCTTTAAAGCTAAACTACCCACCGATTTGTATGAGTGGATTATACGATACCAAGATTACAATGCTGCTTTAATCCATTAACCAACAATTGCATTCAAGATAGTTGTCAAATCAATGATTCCATTGAGAACTAGTGATCTAGATTCTTCGAACTTTTTTATAACAATGAGGATCAGAAGAATATAAGTAATATTTTGACGAATTAAATCTGTGTTTAACTTCTATGAATTCTATGATTCTTTCAAAATGTTAATTCTTATCTAAGATCCAATAGTTATTTCGCTAAACATACATTTGACAAATATTCTATTCACTGTAATCCGGTGAAGTCCGCTAGCGTTATGTAGAATACAAAGTAAGCTATTAAACCCGCAGTGAAATATAATAGGCGCATTTCGTCCTAACACTAGGATACAGGTACATTCAACTGACGAGTTCCAAATAAGAAGAAATGAGCGTCTTGGATTCCAATCCTACCCACTGTCCAAATTTATTTAGGAAACCTGGCTTAATGACAATTAGGATTCACATATACACAAACAGATTTATCAAAATTCAGTCCTTAACACTAATGAATGGGAGATTCAATACCTTCAAAATAAAATGAAATGAGTTAGTTTTCGTTTCATATAAGATATAATTATTAGAATATTTATAAGAAGATTTCTAAAGACATGATCTTATACTCGTTTTCAGTAGTCACAATTAGCGAAAAATGGTTTTCTAGTAGCGTCAGCTTTATTTAATCTTCGATTTTCCGTATTTAAACATATTTTATAAAGTTCTAAACATTGAAAGTGTTGTTAAAGCGGTATGTTGTTGTACACCTCGTCGTGCTGTACAGAGTATTTTTTATTTAACATCTGATAATCATGAAGCAGTAATTTAAATGAGACTAGAAGTGTTGAAGTGTTTTTATACACCAGATGATTCATTTATACACAAATACTTTCACAATAATACAAAAGTTAGATCTATTGATTAAACTTAAGTATTGTAATAAGCAGAGATGAATGATGGCTAATAGTGAAATCCAGGATATGTGTATCACCATATTTGGGACTCACTAGCTGGATGTACCTGCATCTCAGAGTTGATGTTCTCTCCAGGACTCGAACCCAATACCATTCCTTTCAAACGCTGTTGCAATATCCACTTACCTACTGAGTCTATTATCTACTGGATGCACACATATCAATAATAGACGATTCAATTATAGTCCTAAGCGTCAATCGGAATATTCAAGCAACCATTATAGGATGAATTAAGTAGTTTCGTTCTTGATTTTGTGTTACAACGTACTACTAACTATTATTAAGTCCTGTGCTACTTTTTACAGGTTATATGATGTTACAAATATTAATTTTCATAATTAACATCATTAACTAATTTCGTTTAGATCGACACTGAAAACCAGGAAGGACTAGAATGGTATACCTTTCTGATATGGGACTCCTGATCACTATATATCCAGTATGTTATTTCAGTGAACTCAGTAATTTAGATTCGTCTACCCTATTTTTTGATTCATATGCTCATTCGTTTATTTTCTATGTATGTGTAGAGAGTTAATAATAAAAAAAATATTTTTGTTATATCCCAATGAGTAGGAAAATTGTATTTCTGACGTTTCGTGACTTAATTAAAGCCACTTCTTCAGAGTAAATAAATAACCGAAAGTAACACAAGTTTAGGTAGTACATTTGTACCACAGACCTGTTTATTATTTTGTTGAACTTTTAGAATAGAAGTAAATTAATACAAATTAATGTTATTTGTCCATTCTAATTAGAGTTTTAAGGTAAATTCTGATAGAGTTTTGATGTACAGACCTTTTTGTCCATTGATATGAAGTACAATAAAATATTTAGATGATATTGTTATATTTCGACGAGTATAATAAACGGTACCTGTTGGGATTTATTTCTGGATCAATACTATACATATATTTTCATTGTGTAATTGTTATGTAACTAAACTATTCATGTTCGTGTTCCTCATATTATAAGCTTCATTTTGACTTATAAACTATGATTATACGATTTACCATTCTTGAGTTTTGTCCAGTCTACTAATTACAATCTTCCACATTCACAGTCACTTTTGGTTAGATCTTGTACAAATGTTATTTTCTATTTTATGGTATGCTGTGGTCTGTTTGGTTTGTATATAAATTCAGTATGTTTGTAATACATGATTTATATCGCGGAGGCTGTGATTTGTGTTCTGGACTTCACAGGCAAGGAAAAGAATCAATCGGGACTTTAGGCTGCTTGCACAGGTTTATGAGTCATTTGTTAGTTGTATAAGTCCGCATATCTAAATTTGTCAATCGTATTCGTGGTGATCATCTAAGCAATGGACATAACAGATATTTTAAACAGCTTTACTTTTTACCATATTGAAGTAAAAAATATATTCAACAGACCTATGATCAAGATTTATTCTACGCGCTGATAATTCCAGTTGTAAGATCAGTCACCTGACTTAGGTAGTTAGTGCGAATTCAAAAGAAGGTCCTTAACATAAGTTTATTTTGTTTGACATTTGATAATAAAAAAATGATGCTGCCCTAATAACTCATTGTTTAGCATTTCTAACCGTTGTATAAAGTCACAATTTTTGTGACAGTGTTGTTTCATTGTTTCTGGATTACTTTATTCAATGTCATCCAATACCATGCAGTATGTAAAACAATCTACTAACATTCTGAATAATTTAAAATAACTATCTTTAATGCCAAAAGTTTAGGTAACATAATAATTATCAATAAAAGTTTGTGAAGATTGTTAACCTTTGATTGATTTCATGAATGGATCATTATTGAAGGAGTCCTACACTAGGATGAATCGATTGTCCAGTGCTTCCATATTTTCAATGCTGATCCAATATTAATCCATTCATGATATCAATCTAAACATAATAATTATTAACAATTATTAATGTAAAATTGAAAATCATTTCGACCTATGTAACCCAGTGGTATTAACTTACCTGATTTTCTACTACATCAGCTTGAACAGTATGAGTAGTTAAACGTATATCATTATTATTTATAGGGCTAGGTTCTTTTTCTGGTTGCATCAATAAAAATGGTACGTGAACAGAAAATCGACTAGAAGAGAAATAAATTCCATTTAAAACATAATTGAAATTATTACTGATATTATCATTAAGAGTAGTATCAATATTTCTCAGTAAATTATTATATTACGTATTATATATATATATATATATATATATATATATATATATATATATATATATATATATATATATATATATATACAAGTGAAATCAAACGGATTCCTTGCTTAGTTATAATATATGCTATCTTAATAGATTGCCAAATGAAATCTCAATGGAAACTTCAATCACAGTATTTAGGCACATTTAATCATCAATCTCTGATTAGGATAAGGTGCTGCATGTCGTTAATTCCAACGTTAACCAATAGTTAGAATATAAACAAGTTGTCAATGAAAGAAATATCGAAGACCTCATCTTTCAATAGTGATAGACTAATATAAGAAAAACAATTTACAACATTTGACTGAATTCGTCATTTTCTATATACTAATACTGAGATCGCCGACTAAAGGGAAGACACGAGATATCATACTAGAGCTGTAGAGTCCTTATCGATTGAAATAAAACGAGTCAAATTTTTCACGGTGAAGACAACCTTTGACCGACGCTAAAGTGACGTTGAGAGTGTTCACCTAATAACAAGGGCCAAACGATGGTTATAGACCAATGTGAGGAATCAGAATTATGATTTACAGTTGATAGTTAATGTTAGGAATTAGGTTAAGGGTTTCCATCACGAACTAACATCAGCTATAATGCCAAAACTCTATTTAGCCAAATGAATGAATGAGGTTCGTGCCAAAATCCAAGACCTGTTATTTTATATTTGATTGATTCATCCATAAATTATAGTCTCTCCATTTTCACTTGTAAATCTTATTCTAACTACTTCAAAAAATCCAAATTATAGAAGACGATGTCACGAAAACCACACTTCACTATTCAGTTTCATTCAATGAACTTAATTTATGATGTGAATGTAAATCGTCCGTGGTAAAAACCTTTGAAGTTATTATCTGTGATGATGTGCATGTACTTTATATTTACATCTAGTTATCATGGTTAGGATCAAATAAGTCGTTGTGACAGACTATAAGGCTTGAGCTATAGTACCTTTTTGACACATTATAATTATTTAAATTCATTAACAGAGATTCGCAATACTTTGATTTAATACCTAAGGTATTCATTTGATAGTTATTGACTGAAATTGTAAACCAAAGGTTACTTTTAAGAGTTTGTATGATCCTACTACTAAGATTGAGAACCCCGTTTGATCGATCTTAATGGATGAATGTGTTCAGACAGAGAATAACTCTGTATTGCTGACAGTATACTTTAGTACTAAGAAAGTTAATGGCTATATAGAAACAGTAACCTAGTGAGAAATACATTGGGATTTGAATCTCAATACTAATGTCAACACTGCGATGCCGACAAGAACAACTAATGAATGTAACATATAAGGAAACATAAGTCATGAATTTCACTGTTAGTTAGTTACAAACCAAAAAAAATCGTTAAACCAAAAGCCTTAAATCTCATTTCTAATTTTTTCGGTTCAACGTAAAGTTTGAAAGTTTTAGTAAATTTCACAGATATCGTGTATAGGTATCTGTTGTGTAGACGAGGCCCAACGTTGATTGGTTGACATTTCGGATAGTCTGTTGAATAATCTGTGAACTCCCACAAATTTTCACAAATCTCTTGTAATAATTTTGTATCTAAATAAACCATTTAATTAAATGTATAATAAGATGATAATAAATAAAGATTATAACACTAATAAATGAATTACCTGATCCCTACCCAACATCTAACACGAACAAAGTATGATATAACAACTCCATGTAATTCTTTATTTGCTTTGATTGCCGTTTCCGTAGATCTAGAAAAAAAACGATGATGGAATCATAAACAAAGGTATCAAAAAGATAAAAGTTATGGACTGATACCTCTTAAATGTCTTGATTATTTATAAAATGATGTATGACTTGGATACTGTATAATCCCTGAATAAAGTTTATGACGAATTTTGAACTATCAGTAAACTTAAGATATGATGTTGATTAGGTTATTAGGGGCAGTCTATAGGAAACCGTAGATTAGGGTGTCTTAATACTCAGTATTCATCATGAAGGCGTATCATGAAGTAACTGATGCTCCCATATCATCTAGCTTTACAATTTGAGACTTCAACCTTCAGCTCTTTGGGCTGTAACGGACTTCGTGTATGAATTAGATATTAATAACTTACTGACCACTGAGTAATGATTGATTTAATGTTTATACAATTCTCAAGGTGCTCGTTGAATTCTGACAATCATCAGGAGGGAAACTTTTCAGTCGAATAAATTTTACAAGAAGTTAGATTGTTTCAGAGTTTTTAGTGAGGATTTTTCGTCACTACTGTGGTAAAATTATATCTGTAATAGTGGGGAAGTGCGGGCTAATAAATAATACATAGATTACTATTGATAAAAGACAGACAATTGTTAAAATATTTACAGCTTTGTGTATTTTGGTGCTTACATTCATAGCCAGCTATAAAAAATCAGTAACAATTATTTTATGGTAGTGCTGCCACTAGTTTTACAGATCAGAGATCAGTTACTTAGAATGTCAGTCAAATCCACAATAATAAAAGTACCGATAACTAACAAGTAAATAATAATTGAATTCATGAGTTGATTTAAGCTTGATCACCACTGAAAACATGGAGGCACTCGTAAAATTACTAAAATCTCCACAAACCCCCATTCTAATAGTAATCATGGGCTCACTATTTACCAGCTTCAAGCTTAAACTCCTGGAATTCCAGTGAGAAGACATGATTAGTGGTGTTCAATCCGTATCTGGCGGAGACAGTTATCCACCTCAGAAAATAGATGAAGGTTTGTGAAAGATCAAGGATCAATTGAGGTAAGATATTAACGCCTTTGGATACCGTTTCAGTAGTCTAGGTTTTAGGCGTTCTCACACGAGACCAAAGGTCCCGGGTTCAAGTCCCACATGTGAGATCGTGGATGCGCACCGCTGAGAAGTATCATATTAGGATGAAATGGTCATTTAGTTCTACCAGATTTCTGATGGTGGTCTACCATAAATCGATTCATGAATCAAACTGTTAAAATAGTTACAATATCCACAAATCCCCATTCTGAAAATAAATAATAATAAATCTTTTGTCTCATAGATTCATTTGCAATGTTACGTTCACTGAATTGGACACTTTAATTCCGAATCCTTTATTATTATTCTGGACTAATACTACCTATGTCGTTAGGTGATGACGGCCAAATCATATCGTGAATTAACCCTCCTTCAAAATATAGACTAATGGAATTGTCTACAGGCACTGTATTTATTGCCTAACCTATATATCATTAAGAGGAGTTGTGGAGATTTTGGTAATTTTAACAATTGAATTCATGAGTCAATCTAAGCTAGACCACCAGTGAAAACCTAGAAGCACTGGATGGTCGTTTTATCCTATCATAGGACACCTCAGAAGTAAGCATCCACGATCCTTCATACGAGACTCGAAACCAGGACTTCCGGTTTCGCGCACAAACACTTAGTCATTAGACCACTGATTCAGCATCCAATAGTGTTAATGTCCAACTTTAATCGATGTTACTTAACGCCGTAGTGTTTGGACATATACAAAATTAATAATAAACAACTGTTTAGCACATTCTTTAACGGCTGTTCTGCCCAAGTGAGTTTGTGGTGAAAAATTATCGTTAAATCCATTTATAAATGATCATTTCCTATAACATTTTTCTTAAATGCTACGAATAGGATTACTTGGTAAAAAGATACTTTATCTTCATTTAATCTTGGAATTTACCTTGTGACAGTAAATGAATCTCCAGAATTAATAGCTCTGTAAATTTTCAACATTGGATGCTGACCACATTAATTTTAGTGAACTCACCTAGATGAAGGCGCTCGGTCATATATCCTCACCAGATCGCTAGTGGGAACGCCATGCTCAACTTACCCTGTAATTGCTAGCCTGTTTTGATCAGTCGATTCTCGATACACTGATAGCCTATCAAATATATCTTTGAACTTCCTCGCTTTTGACTTTTGATTCCACTTACTTACTTACGCCTGTTACTCCCAATGGAGCATAGGCCGCTGACCAGCATTCTCCAACCCACTCTGTCCTGGGCCTTCTTTTCTAGTTCCATCCAATTCCTGTTCATTTTTCTCATGTCTATCCCCATTTCCCGGCGTAATGTGTTCTTTGGTCTTCCTCTCCTCCTTTGGCCTTGAGGATTTCATGTGAGGCCATGTCTTGTGACGCAGTTGGGTGCTTTCCTCAATGTGTGTCCTATCCACTTCCAGCGCTTCTTCCTGATTTCTTCCTCCACTGGGATCTGGTTTGTTCTCTGCCACAGTACGTTGTTGCTAATAGTGTCCGGCCAATGGATCTGAAGTATTTTGCGTAGACAATTGTTAATAAACACCTGTATTTTCTGGATGATGGCTTTTGTAGTTCTCCAGGTTTCCGCCCCATACAGTAGAACTGCCTTGACATTTGTATTGAAAATCCTGACCTTGGTGTTGGTTGACAGTTGCTTTGAGTTCCAGATGTTCCTCAGTTGTAAATATGCTGCTCTTGCAGCATAATTCATAGTAGAAGGTGTCACTGGTTAAAGCGTTGTCGAACTCCAATTACCTGTGGCATCTTCAACCTCTTATAACTCAATATTTGAAGTAATCAATGTTTTTATTAACTTTTTCTGAAAGGTTCTTATATTATAAGTCTAAAAAAAATTGTATTACGATAATTGACTTAGGGTATATATTAAAATCTTGATTATATCAGTTAGCATTCAACTATGAAAATGGCAAGATTCATATCATTTACTATTAGAATATCTACATGAAATTTATGATTAGTACATCTGAAAGGTCACATACTAATGAAATAACATTGCGTAGATATGTTAGTGTAATTGTATTATTAAGAAACACTTTTGTTGTATGATAAGTTATAAATATTATAGGAAATTCATATGATTATATGATAGAAAATGGGACAAACATTCTATTACCGTCATTGTAATAATAGTAATAGCTTATAATTTGACAACTAATAGTTTTCTATATGAAAAAGAGGTTAAAAAGATAGAAATTATCGATTAAGGTAGAAGTTCTTTTTTATTATGTTGAGAGTTGAAATAACCAATTCGATTAGTCAATGGAATAACTTTATTGTGAATTAAGACAAACAAAGTGAATGAATGCACCGGTTTTCGACATATAAGTCAAATTCTTTAAAGTTCATTAAAGTTTGTGTACTTGATTTTTAAATTACTTTCATTGAAAGTTTCTCTCATATTTTGAAAGGTCATAGATAATGTCATGAATAGGTTTCAACGAAGTATGAAACAGCACTCCATTTATGTTGTTTGATGAAATAGAGTCACTAATTATATATTCAAAAACTTCAGGTACTTAGAGTAGTTGATGTATTGATGTAATGATTCATGTGAAATAGTAAGATAAAAATAGTTGATATACAAAAAGTTTGGTAGATAATTATCCATTTGATGAATATGTAGAAAGTGAAGAAGAAAAATTGAAGATAATCATAACAGTACAAAGTTGTGGAGATGATTGATTTTCATGGAAACCATAGACTGGTCAAAGACAATCGAAGGTGGTCGTGCAATATCGCGGGTTGATCAAAGTTAGACACTAACGCCGTTGAATGCCAGCTCACTAGCCTAGAGGTTAAGTGTTTGATCTCGAAACTGAAAGTTCGATCTTCGTGTGCACGGTTACGGGTGTGCACTGTTGAAGAGTGCAATGCTAGGACGACATGGCTATCCATTCCTTTCATGTTTTTAGTAGTGGTCTGAAATTGGTCGGTTTATAATCTCTATGTAATCATAATAACTGAGTATTAAGTCTGAAAATTAAAAAGTTAGGACCACGGTAATGAAAGAATAATCATGGTGCTTTAAAACATAAATTTCAGGCTTTGTTTAAAGAACCTTTCAGGCTTATGCAGTACAAAGTATTTGATTCCTACTTCTTTAGAATTGATTCGTTTATTGTATGGAGTGTTCTGGTGTGTAAGATTTTCTGTTATAAAGCTTAGGATCAGTTTGTATTGTTATTTTGATCGTTATGTACGGTAGCTCTAAGAGATGTTTAAATTTGCAAACGCAGTCAATGATAACCTTTTCGTTTTCCAAATGGTTGAACTTGACCAACTTAGGTTTCTCATATATAATAAACTTGAGTTTATTTCTATATAGAAATCTTGATAAAGGAATATTTAGAAGTCCCAGACTAAAATGAAGCAACTATTAATTGTCCCCTAGTTTTAACGGTTAGCGTTAGAGAATTATTACAACCACCATCAAGAAGGTACAGGTATTTATAAATAGTTGTCTACGCAAGATAATCAACATCCATTGACCGGATACCATCAGTAACAGCCTACCGTGGCAGAGAACAAACAAGCATCCAGCTGAAGAAGAAATTAGGAAAAGACGATGGAAATGGATTCGACATACATTACAGAAATCATCAAACTGCATCACGAGACAGGCGCTAACTTGGAATCCTAAAGGGAAGCGGAAAAGAGGAAGTTCAAAGAACAGATTACATCGGAAAATAGAAGCATATATGAAAACGATGAATAAAATATCAAAAGAGCTAGAAAGGATTTTCCAGGACGGCGTTGGATGGAGAATATTGGTGAGTGACCTATGCTCCTTCACGAGGAGTAACAAGTGTAAGTAATTAAGTAAATAAATTCTAATAATTCTTCAAGTCCTGTCAATTCTAGATGAAAATTTACTTCAAACTGTATATTAAATTAAAATCTGAAAGATACTTTTTTTAAATTATAAATTTTAGCTTACTCTTCAGTGTTTTTATAAATATTTTGCATTGTTTCTAGACATTCACCTAAATCTGAAGATAATTTCAATATTGTTGATGAAGCCAACCAATTTTTCTCTTGTTTAATATAACCTTCTAAAGCAACACCCTGTTTTGCTAAGGCATCAGTAAAACTAGTATCTAATGATATTGTATACTTCCATTGTTGCTCACCAGCTTGAGGAAGATTCTCTCTATAATAAATAGAATATCAAATGAAATAATAGTAAGTAAAGTGTACTATATTGATTAATAGACTGTTTAATTTATTTTATAAAAAAAAAGAATTATACATAATGGTACTTGAAATTACAGTTTGCTGTCTAAGAGGTTGGTTGATTTAATCATAAAGAGTAGTATAATAATGGTAGATAACACAATAATTCACTTCAGCAGATTGAAGAGTTGAATAAACAAAAGTGGCATGTTTAAACAAAGATTACTTATCATTTATTTAAAACCAATAATAGTGTATTGCTTTGATTTGAATACTGAAAATGACTCGGCATTATATACTTTTTTGAATAATAGAATTAGGATAGAAAAACTGTTTATTATTATATAATTGTGGTTCACTACGGCTAGAACTTAGGACTCAGTGGATAACGTGATGGTATTTGAAGCGAATGGTAATGGGTTAGAGTCAAGGAGTGAATATCAACTCTGAGATGCAGGTACATTCAGTTGACATGTTCGAAATAAAACTAAACGCGCGTCCTGAATTCCACTGCTAGACACTATCCATCTTTGCTTATTATGCTTGTGAATTAAGGCAATATCAAGGCAATACGTACAGTATGCACATATGCTAATAAGAGACTGATCAGCTTGAGTCCTAAATAGCAGTGGAAAGATTCAAGTAAAAAATACCAAATGAATATATATATATATATATATATATATATATATATATATATATATATATATATATACACGTTTCCTGAAGATGGCAAAAGTTTTTCTGACTATGAATTTGAAGTAACAGTATGATTTCTAATGTATAAGAAAACGCATGTATATGAATAGATATACGATCTTATATCGTTTAGACGACTGATATATCAAAATGGAAAGATATAAATTCTTTTGATATTTTCCAAAGTCTACCTGCTTTGTTACATTATCTGGTTGGTGTTATTTTGGATTATTTTACCAATATTTCATAACTATAAATGAAATGACAAGGTAGTGAGCAGTAGAGTTCAATCGGGTCTGTCTTGAGATATTAACTCACTGAAGATAATGGTGAATTTGTCACTCAATTTAGTGGATTAGTTAAAGTTAGACATTAACACCGTTGGATGCCGGTCGGCTCAGGGGTCTAGTGCTTCCGGGTTTTCCATGATGATGTAGTTTCAAATGACTCATGAATTCAACCAATAAATTAATATAATATCCACAAAACCCCTCTCTGATTATAAACAAAATTATATTCGTTTAAATTGCTATCATGAATGGAGAAATGTTAGACTACTATTGAAAACCTGGAAGCATCCACGATCCCGCACGCGGCGTTCGAATTCCGGACCTTCTAACTCGCGCACGAACGATTAATCCCTAGACCACTGAGCTGGCCGTCATCCAATGGTGTTAATTTCTAACTTCAACCAATCCACGATATCGCGCCACCATTCATCATTGTTTTCAGTGAGTAACTGCCTCATACCCGACACGGTTGAACTCCACTGGTGTCGGCTTCTCATTGGAACCCCGTGAAATTCATTCTGAAACCATTCACTAGTGAATACATTATAGTTATCGGTATAGAGTTGTGGATATTGTTAAGTTTAAATTAGTCTCATGAATTGATCAATATTAGATCATCATTCAAAACCTGAAAGTGCTCTAAACCAAATCCCTATATCGACCGCTAGATCGAATTCCACATATAAGATTGTAGATGTGCCCTGTTAAAGAGTCGCACAATAAGACGAAACGTTCATCTATTGCTTCCAAGTTTTCAATGATGGTCTAACGTTGACCCACCCATCCATCCATCCATTCATCATATCGATCTAATTTCAACAATCTCTACAAACTCTATACTGATAATGATCATCATCTTACATTTAAATGAATGTGTTTTCTTTTTTTTAAAAAAAAAGAAATATTCGCTTTTTTAATGTTAATTATCATGCAATCAGTTAAACATAATACAATTCAATAGTATTTGTTAAGAAAGTTTCAATCAATTATTGAACAATGAATAATTCATTTTTAATTGATTGACATGATGAATTAAAAATTACATTAAATAAATCAGTTATTTTCAGAAGGGGTTTATGCAGATTATGGAAATTTCACAGATTGAAATCATAAGTCAATTGAAGCTAGATCAACATGGAAAACCTGGAAGCACTGGACGGCCGTTTCGTCCTAGTATGGGACTCCTCAGCAGTGCACATCTACGATCCCACACCCCGCGAGTTTTGAACCCAGGACCTATCAATCTCTGTGAAATTTCTAAAATTTCCACAAACCCCTTCTGATAATAATCACCTGCTCACTAGTGACCGACTTCAGGAGATACTCCTGGAGTTCTAGTGAGAAGCCGTAACCAGTGGAGTTCAACCAGATCTTTTGTGAGATAGGAACTCAGTGAAGATAATGGTGTACGGTGGCGCGACTTCGTAGATTGGTTGACGTTAGACATTAACACTGTTGGATGCCGGCTCAGTGGTCTAGTTGGTTCAGCGCTTGGCGCGAGACTGATTTTATTTATTTATTTATTTCAACACATAAATATTGGTACAAGAGGGCACCAAATATATATGCGCCACACCATATTTGTGTGTGTAGGCTGTGATACTGCCCGGGTGCCCAGACCGAAGCAGGTTGTTTTCCTAGAGGGCCACACCCCGAGCCTTTGACACAAAGGTCTGATCCACAAAGCAGTTGAGCATCGTGAGGAGATGCAGTCTCACGCTAGCCGGTGACCAACGTTTGGTTCATACGCCATTTGTTCCCGCAGGATACTGGAGCCCATGTGCACCATTGGTTTGGAATGCGGTTAAAGCGCCGGACATTCCCTTTTCGTCCTCTCATTTTCGTAAACAACAGTAATGCCACGAGAAGGCAGTGAGTAGGACTTCCCTGGCAGAGGCTGTATACGCATGGCCCCGTGAGAGCATTTCGAGGATGAGGGAGGGCCGACCCCATTCTCGGCCATACCAGGGCATTTGCGGGCACGAGACTGGTAGGTCCTGGGTTCGAATCTCACTAAGTGCGGGATCGTTGATGTGCACTGCTTAGGAGTCCCATGCTAGGATGAAACGGCCGTCCAGTGCTTCCAGGTTTTCCATGGTGGTTTAGCTTCAATTGACTCATGATTTCAATCTGTGAAATCAGTTACTTATTAAAATTAAAAATTTTTTATAAATGAGAATAAAAGTGAGAGGAGAACGTATATAGATGTGGTATGAGCTACTTATATACACATAAGTAATATATAGTGATAGTCAAGAATAGAATGTATTTCAGTAGGAGATCAAAAAGGAAACAACGGGAATGGAAAGGAATTGGTGTGAAAATGTGGGAACAATGAAATTAGAGATGATTGATTGATATTTGTAAAAGGAACAATCACGTTTGAGACAATGGATTGATATTTTAACTGTATGGTTCTCAGATTTTATTAAGATGTCCTGTAATTCGATTGCTACCGCTCGTGTTCTTGTTCACTACATAGAGATTGTTGTGATTTAATTTAAAACGAATGGAATCAATTTTCATGTTTGTTGATTTAAGAGAATAATACAAATGAATAGAAGTAATCATTATGAATATTAGCCATTCATTTAAATAATGAAATGAAAACAAAAAAAGAAAACACTTGATAAAGTTTGGTTCTCTGAACTGGACAGTTTGATCGTTGAGCTTTGATCGTTATTTTGAACAACATCATCAGAACAAATTTCAATTAGAAGTGAAATGTCCAAATTTCATCGTATATGACTCACAGTTTGTCCTGTAAACCTCGATCTTGATTGGTTATCATCAACCTTCAACCTGTCATTGTTTACTTTGCAAAAAACACTACATAGGACAAAGCGGACCTCCTCTTCATTTTAGCCTGTATGAACATTAATTAGTGGTCAAACGCTATGGCACATCTCCACTTACATCAGTGCATGCGGACGAGTGTGGACGCAAATTCGACTGGAAAAATACTGAGATCTTGGATAGAGACAATTATAAAAACACCAGAGAATTTCTAGAAGCTTGACCCTCGGTCAACCAGCAATCAACAAACACATTGAAATCGATGCCGTTTATCGAACAATCAGAAAAATTATGGACAAATATAAGACGAAAAATCAACTCAATTGGGGATACAACAAAAATAAGGAAGTAAACAATGACAGGTTCATGGTCAACAATAACCAGTCAACATTGAGGTCTACAGGACAAGCTGTGAACCACATGTGGAGAAATTCGAACTCTTCACTTCTATCTGATAATCGTGCTGATGATGTCGCTCAGAATAACGATGAAAACTCCACCACCAAACCGTCTAATTCAAAGAACAAAACTCCATCGAAATCATCCACCTGAGCTAGAAATCTTCTCCACCATCTCGAAGAAAACACTTTCTTATACCAAAAAACTAAAATTCATTGAAGTGTATATAAAAATTACTAAATGTGATAAACCTATTAGTCTAAAGTTATGAAGTGAATGATATAGATAAGAATTTCTAATCATGTTGACATGGTGAAGAAGATTTATAGCTCACGTGAATAATTTAGGTGAAGTTTTGTTTTCTGAACTGGATAGTTTGGTTGTGGAGCTTTCATCGTTCTTCTGAACGACATTCTCAGTGTAAACTTCAAGTAGAAGTGAAACGTTCAAATTTCTCCACATATGTCTCACAGCTTGTCTTGTAGACCACGATCTTGATTAGTTATTTTTTGAGTCATATGTGGAGAACTTCGAACATTTCACTTCTACTTGAATTTCGTGCTGATGATATTGCTCAGAAGAACGATGAAATCTCCAGCTCAGAGAACAAAACCCTACCCATATTTTTTAGAATTATCTGTGAAATAAAGAATGTTGCCAGAAATAATGTGTGAAATTTTTTTCCATACATTTATGGTCGTGTTTTGTTTGGCGAGTTTGATAATTTAATTATTTAGCTTTCATTGTCATTCTGGACAGCATCTTCAGAGTCTACTTTATGTAGAAGTAAACTTTCTAGTTATCCCACAAGTATGTTATCGTTTTATTCCAATAGTTATTGAGTAACTGTTTTCATTGGCTTTGTTGTCATCATTTTTCTTTTCACTTGTATTGGTCATTTTTGTTGGTTGTCAGTCAGTCAGTTACAATGTAGGACCAGGCACAAATATGCATCAGTCCAAGTTGCCATACCTCAGTAGCACATCACGTTGAATGGTGAAAAGCAGTTAACTCAGTGGTATTATATATAAAAAATGCATATAAGAACATGGTAAAAGGAGAAAGAATTAGTTCGTAGAAAGAAAGATATGAAGCGATTTTAATCTGACAGTTAAGGGAAGATATAGAGTGTATACACCTACGCCATTGTGATCGATTCTGAGCCATGTCACCCAGAGTCTCGAACCACTGGTTACAATAGTCTGTTGGTTGATTTTTGATTTAATAGATTAGATTTATGTCTATGAGTCTGTTCACTGATAACAGTAGCATGGAAAGGCTTTGTCATTCGTAAAGTTTTCCCTTGAACAAGAATTTTTCTTCATTTCTCCTGTCAAATCAATGATCATATTTGTCACAAAGAATTCATATTGATTCGGCTTACTATTGACAACAAGTATGAGTAAATTTATTTGAATAAAGATAATTTTTTCTTTGATGTTAAATTGACATTAATTGTACGACAATGGAGAAGACAGGTTTTTTTAATATTCGCTTAGGATGTTTCATCAGTGTATGTATATGATGCCATCTGGAACTGAGTCAAGCACCGTCAGGGTCCACCGTATGAGCAAACTACCTTTAATTCATTGTCTAAATCCACTGCTTTACATTATCAACTATGATCAGTTCATGATATAATAATTATTAGTCAGTATCATCTGTGAGTTACTGATTCACTTCAAATACGTCTATCTTCATTCATCACTTCACATTAAAACTTCAGGATTTATATCCCAAAATTAAGTATGTTTGATTATATGATCAATACTGAATAAAGAGGTTTTGCGGTGAGTGTCTACACAGCGTTTAAATAACTATCATTCTAATCTGATAATCGTTGAATACTGAATAAATTATTCAAATATTAATGATTATTTAACACAAAGATTCTTCTCTAAGGAACAGTAGACAAGCTGATCTAACATGATAGTCTGAATCAAACATCATCTTTATTATACACACATTTAAAATTAATAGGTTAGTAACATAATCAATTATAGAAATCATTCAATGAAATAGTTTCGTTAAAATTAAACTTTATTAGTTTTAATAGTTGAAATCATGGTCAATTGAAGCTAGATCATCATGGAAAGCCTGGAAGCACTGGACGGCCGTTTCGTCCTACAGTGGGACTCCTCAGCAGCGCGCATCCACGATCCCGCTTCACAAGATCCGAATCCAGGATCTGTCGGTCTAGCGCGCGAACACTTAACCGAAACCAATAGTTCCTGGGTCCGAATCTTACGAAACGTGATCGTGGATGCTCACTGCTGAGGAGTCCCACTGTAGGACGAAACGGCCGTCCAGTGCTTCCAGGCTTTCCATGATGATCTAGCTTCAATTGACCCATGAATTCAACTATTGAAATTACTATAATATCCACGAAACGCCTTCTGATACTAAATTTCTTTGTTGAAGTCATTAAGATTAATACAATCTTATAATAAGATAGTGCACATAAAAAAATAGCTTACTTGCACAAATGTTCATTTATCGTAGACCGATATGTTCCTTTTGCCAGCAAGTACATTTCAGTAACTTGAACAACTAATTCGAATTTTTTTTTAAAAATAAAAAAGTAAAACAATAATGAAATAAATATTGATTGTTCTATTACAGAAAATCATGAAATAATGGAAAATTCGTCGAGTATATAATCTGTGGACGAACCAGTCAGGTATAAGATAACAGATCTTGGATTCTGAAGCGAAATTCACTCATCCATTTGGTCAAATAGTGTTTTGACATTTTACTTGATGTCAGTTCATGATGAAAAGCCGTAAATCTGATTTCTAACCATAATCATCAACTGTGAATCATAATCTTTATTCTTCAAAACTGCTTTATAATCTTTATTTAGCCCTAGTTAGTAGGTAGACACTCTGAAGGACACTTTAGTTGTCCATAAATTTTAGTTTCACCGTAAATCTTTTACAGAAATATAAATGACCTTTTTAAATAGGAATAATGACTAACCTACATCTATAGATTTTGGGATAAAGATGAAGTTTAAAATTTTCTAGGAAGTAAACTACATTAATAATTAGATGTATGAAACTTAAGATATCTAAATAAAACGAAACTTTGTCAGTAATTCTACTGTAAATCTATATTACAAAGATTGGCAAACATCTTTATCAAACTCTTAGCACAAGAATGATGTACACAAACAGATGAAAATCACGAGAGAAACTGTCCAATTATTCTGAATAAACAACTGATTATTTAGCAAAGATAGTTGGTGGCTAGCGGTGGAAACCAGAATGTGCGTTTCGTCCTATTTGGGACTCGCCACACCGGGACTCGAACCCAGTGCCATTAGCTTTAGACGCCATCAAATTATCCACTTAGCTACTGAGTCCTGATAGTCACCTGCTTGTGCGATGGGGTGAAGTTAAGATTCACTTGGTACTGTTTACTTGTATCTTCTCATTAGTATTTATTAAGTAATTACTAGCACCTCAAACAAGTAATTACATTATAAGAGTGTACAACTTTCTCTGCCACCCCCGTATGTAATACCGTCACGTAAATGTACATTACTATTATTAGTATTGTTATAATTGGTAATATTAGGTCTATTGTTACCATTGTTAATTTTACAATCATATAAGGAATTTCAATAATACTCAATTTATCCTACAATTTCTCATTATATGCAAATTATTTCAACACAAGTTTTAATCTAAATTTATATGTAATTTAAAATGTTTCATTCTCTTGAACTTGGGTATCCTTTTTGGAAAACTAGTATGGCCGAAGACTTATTGCCAATGATAATGTTTGTTCAGTTTATGTCTTTATTTGATAAAGGATAGATAGGAATGTAATATGCAAAACGTATTGATGTTTTAGACTCTAACTGATAAGTCTCTTATTGGCATATATGCATACTGTGAGCAATGCTGTGACATTACCTTAGTTCCCAAGCATTATAAACAAAGAAAATTATTGACTAGCAGTAGAATCCAGGATGCGCGTTTCTTTTTATTTGCGACTCATCAACTGGATGTACCTGTAGTTCACAATTGATGTTCACTCCTCGACTCGAACCCAGTACCTTTCGCTTCAAAGTCTATCGCCTAATCCACTTAGCTACTAAGTTCTGGCATCCAACAGTTTGTGCTATGGGTTGAAGTTTAAATTCATTTTTTATTGGTTGTTAGAATCTTCCCAATGATGTTTAGGACTGATCAATCGACCAGTCACTTATTGGCATATGTGGCTTGCCCTGATATTGTCTTAAGTCACGAGCATTGTGAGCAAAGTTTGATGGTGACTAGCGTTGGAATCCAATACGCTCGTTTCACCCTATTTAGGACTCGTCAGCTGGATAAAAAATGAATTTAGACTTCACTCTGCTAAACAATCTAGCGGCTATGAGGACATGATGGCATTTGAAGCCAACGGTATTGGGTTTGAGTCGTGAAGTGAACGTCAACTCTGGGATCCAGGTTCATCCAGCTAATGAGTCCCAAATAGGACGTGACGTGCATCCTGGATTCCACCGCTAGACACCAATCATCTTTGTTTATAAAGGGTTTAATCTATGTTTATAAAATCAACATATTTGGCATTTTATCTTATCTGAAACCTCTTTTTTGTCTTCCATTTCCATTAATATATTGTTATTACCTTTTGATTATTTCTTCATAATTATTAACTAATTATTGTTATATCATTTATTTATTATGCTCTTTATATTCACGTAATGGACATTTATTTCTAACCCACAATATCTTTTAATAATCGTTTTTATTATTTAGTGAATTAACACAGCTTGTTTTATATAATTGATAAGTCCAAACAACTGATCAATAACTTGTTAACACTTCTTAAGTTGACAGTTAACTTTTATATGGGTTCTGTTTTAGTCTATTACGTAGTCTTGAAATTTGGAAACATTTTCAATCATTATCTTATATGATGCAGTACTAGTAATTAACATGTGCTCACTAGTGACTATCTTCGTGAGGAGATTCTCGGAGTTCTAGTGAGAAACCGTGACCAGTGGAGATAATCCATGTCGGGTAGGGACAGGTATCTACCTCAGTACAATGGAAGATGGTAGCACAATTTCGTGGATTGGTTGACGTTAGACACTATCACCATTGGATGCCGGCTCAGTGGTCCAGTAGGTTGAGCGTTTGCGCGCAAGATCGAAGGCCTTGGGTTCGACCGATATGTGCGGGATCGCGGATGCGCACTGCTGAAGAATCCCATACTAGGACGGAACGGCTGTCCAGTGCTTCCAGGTTTCCAAAGGTGGTCTAACATCAGTCGGTTCACGATCTCAATCAAAAACTTAATAATCTCCCCAAACCCTATACTAGTAATCTATTTTATTTTAGATTTTCTACATTTTTCTACATTTAATATGAGATTCATTAGTGATTAGATATAACAATTATAATTTATCAGTATAGGATTGTGGAAATTGTTGAGAATAGATTAATTTCATGAATGGGTAAATGTTAAACCACCATTGAAGACATGTAAGCAAGGAACCATCGTTCCGTACTAGTATGGGACTACTCGATAGTTTGCATCCACGATCACACACGTGGGACTCTAATCCAGGACCTTCGGTCCCGCAGGTGGACACTTAGCCTCTAGACCACCGAGCCGGTATCCAACAGGAGTATTGCTTAACTTCAATCGATTCATGATCTTGATCAACGCTTCATCCATTGTCTGAGACGGATAGCTGTCTCACACTCGACACTAGTTAGACTTCATCGGTTATGACTTCCCACTAGGGATCCAGGGAACCCATCTTAAACCTAGTCAGTGGATGAAGAGTTGTGCAAGATCAATGATCGATTAAAATTAAACATTAACACTGTTTGATGTCAGCTCAATGGTCTAGAGGCTATAAGTTTGCGTGGGAAACCGAGAATCCTGAATTCGAGTCACATGTGTGTATTCGTGGATATGCACTGCCGATTAGTCTCATACTAGTACGAAATGACAGTCCATTGCTTCTAGGTTTTCAATGATAATCTAACACTGATCCATTTATGATATCAATCTAAATTATAATTTACACAAAATTTATTCTTTATCACTTAAAGATATCAATTAGGGAATTATTGAATGTTCAGGTTTACTGAACAACTGTCCAATAAAAAAATTTGATTCTTTCTAACAGTTTCTATTGAAGGTTAAGCAATGGACTAAAACCAGAATATAAATGTCATCTTTCTTTCTGTATGTATAATATCTATCATACATTCGTCATACTGATATCTATTGGGTATAGTAACTGTTCAACAAAGATATAACTATAGAAAAATTTATTTAGTATAATTATTAATTGAAAGCTCTCATTTAGATACTAAGATCGAATATAAATTTACGAAGATAAATAATAAACAAATAAATCATACGAGTCATTATAAATCCTTGCCTATATTGGTATATTGCCTAAGTAAATTGTACGATCATTATTACAGTTCAGTGAAAAGCACTCAATCCAAGATGTACTCAGTATAAAAGCCAATGTAGAAAGTATGTAGAGAATTAGACAGATTTCTTTTCTTATTGTCAGTGACAAACTACAACTAGTTCCAGCTCTAAACCCTATTTTTTTAGATCATGGGGTGTACATAAAATCAATGACTAATTTAGATGAAAATTGTGAGGTTTAATATTTTAAAACTGGATTATGATACAGAATTGTCTTAAGACGATTTATTTATTTATTTAAACACATAAATATTGGTGCAAGGAGGCACTAAATAGATATGTGCCACATAATCATTTGATTTTTGTGACGGCTGAGTTACTGCCCGGGTACTCAAATCGAAGCAGGCGGTTTTCTTAGAGGGTCACACCGGAGGCCTTCGACCTAGTGGTCTAATCCACAAGGCAGTGAAGCAACGTCAGTAGATGCAGTTCAATGATAGCCAGTGACCAACGATAGGTTCATACTTCCCCAAGGATCCTGGAACTGATGTGCTTATCAATTTGGAAATAGGGTTTTCCAATTCCAACTAGGTAGATACCCTATATCCACTAATCCGGTTAAAGAGCTGGGCATTCGTTTTTTTGTCCTCTTAATTTCGTAAACAAAACCTTCGATGCGAGGTGGCAGTGAGTAGCACTTCCCTGGCAGTGGCTGTATACGCGTGAACATGTGAGAGCATTTCAAGAGGGTGAGCTAACTTTCCTCACTCCTGTATTAAAACAATATAATCAATGATTCACTTCTTAAATTTCAATTAGACTTATACCATAGGTTACGATTAGAACTGAAAGTATTATCTATCGCCATTGTCCGTTTTTATGAGCACATATTGCCATGAATTCGTAAATTAAGCACACAAAAAAAAACATTTGTTCGATGTGCTCTAGTATCAATGATTATTAAAACTTAGTTAGCATATGATGGTAATAATGTAAGTTTAAAGCTAATAATGAAATGCTTATCAGAAAGAAACGAATATATTTAGAGTGAATTTGCTTTTGTGAAATAACTGCTGACATTCTATATGTGACTTTTAAGAAAACAAAAGACAGATACTCATTTAATCATGCCATTTGGTAGGTTATATTCAATTCGATATATATAAATGAATATACCATTATCTCTTGGATACTATTTCATTAAGATTAAGTTTATAACTAAATTCTTTAAACTTCCTTAGAATTCAATTCTAAAGACATTTTTTATGCTCTTTTTTTACATGTAAAGTTTAAAGACTACAGATCTGTTGTTTGAAGTACATGTACTAATCCTTTTTCTTGTTGGCGGTGGTGTAGACGGTAGAAAGTGATAATATTACTACACAAGTTTATTCAATATACAAATAAAATTGATGAACATACTTGCTATTTGTAATTTTCTAACTGATAAATTAGAAAAATTATCCAATACAATTGATACATTGACTGATTCATCATGATAATATAACTGGAAAATGTAGGTGTAAAGATAAAGATAATACATATATTGTATTATTTTTACTATACATGTTGAAAATAATCAACTTATTTTTGATGGAGTTTTGTTGTCTGAGCTGAATGGTTTGATCGTGGAGCTTTCATTGTTCTTATGAACGACATCATCTACCTGAAGTTTGTGTTGATGATGTCGTTCAGAAGAACATTGAAAGCTCCAAGACTAAACTATCCAGCTCAGAGAATAAAACTCCATAAAACTAATCCACCTGAGCTACAAATCTTCTCCATCATTTCAAAAAATTAACTTGTTTCATTGTTGAAAATATAAATGACACTTAAACATCTATTCAAAAATGAGATCATCTATTCGTTATAGTTTATTTAGATTTATTTTCAACGGATTTATTATCAAGCTGTACTAGTTCCATGAGGAAATGTGAACAAGGAATAACCAAGATGACGCAATAGAAGGATTATAATAACAAATCATTCTCACGTGTAGTTTAGAATGGATCACTTAATTCTAACCATCATACGTGAATAAAGTGATCTTGAGTGCTGTCAAAGATATGAGGGCGGTTATCACTTCCCGATTGCCCGCACCATGAAAGGGTACTTCTAGAAGTACTTGAAAAGGAAATTGGAGTAGAGGTGGTTTTAATGACCTGAGAGCGTGACCGCAGTGCCGAAGGGACAACTGCTTGAGGCCGATCACACATGATCTTTAGTGAGTAATTTTCTTGTTAGCTCTGTACTTGTTGAGACCTTACCACCAGAGACGGAAATCCGTGGGATAAGGCAAGATGTGCATTTTTAGGGTCGACCTCTTCTAACCCCACACCTCCTTGTGGGAAGGCAACATCGCTATCATGCTGGTTGTCTGAAGAAAACACCATATTACCGTCACACCTTCATACAGTCACAAGTACCACTTCGCCAACGAACTTTGGGTTTGTTGCTTTTAGTCTTGCCGCTCTTCAACCGACCTGTCTGATATGGTAGGACCTTGAGGAACAATTGTTCTAGCCAGTATAGCTCAATTGGTTCATCACGATTGGCAAGCCTGACCACCACTTCAAGGTAGCAACAACATCAATTACCACGACGCGCAATGCTGACTAATGTTGGAGTCGGATGCATTAGAGTTACAGGCGGTCAAACAAAAACGTAGCATCGGTGCTTGATGTCACTAACTTCTAGTCTTAGCCATGTTGATAGATACAGATTACTTGGTTGGGGTCCGCGTGACTATCGTAACTAATGGCTGCAGACTCTGTACTACTACTACTACTACTACACAATCTTACTTTCATATATTACTACCATTGAAGTAACTACTTCTATGAATTTGGTGTTCATATTGTTGTGTTAATGAGGTGTCGCAACTTAGACCGATGCATATATGTATCATGTCCTGCGTTGTAGCTGACTGACTGACTGACTGAACCATCAATCAACAAACAACTGTTTTTATTCATAATATAATATAACTATTTAGTTTGATTTAATCTCTTTAGTAAGAGATTTGTTGAAAGAAGATAATGAACTGGTTTAGAGAAAAATGTCGGCATTCAACTAAAAGAAATCAATAGCTTATCTCGAAATCTATAGTTCAAGTCATGACAAGCAACATATTCTGACAGTCACTACGGTGTTAGTCTGAGTACAGTTGTTAATATTAATTTATTCCCAGTTGATATTAAATATTCCATGGATGAATTGTTTCTTATACCTTCAAACCTTGTCTTTATATCATAACAGGAAAATTATGACCTAGATTAAATAAGTAAGGAATAAATTTACTAAGACTAAGATGAATGATTCACCTGATTTTGTTCAACACGAAATAATAACATTGATTCTCAGATTTACTTATAAAATGAACTATAGTCTTACGTCAATAAATAGGTTATTGCTTATTTGGTATTCGAGGGATGTTTTAGAAAAAAACCATTACATTGTATTCACTTACTGTTATTTAACTTGTATCTTTCCATTGTTATTTAGGACTGCAATTGATCAGTCTCTCATTGGCAAATATGCATCCTGTCCGAATTGCCTCGATCTAGTCTTAAGTCAGAAGTTTTTTAAACAAAGATGGATAGAGGCTAGCAGTGGAATCCAGCTGGACGCGCGTTTTGCCCTATTTGGGTCACGTCAGCTGGATGTTGATGTTCATTCCGTAGCTAAGTGAATAAAGCGATGACATTTGAAGCGAACGGTACTGGGTTTAAGTCCCGGAGTGAACATCAACTCTGGGATACAGGTTCATCCAACTGATAAGACCCAGATAGGACGAAACGAGCGTCATGGATTCCACTGTTGGTCACTATCCATCTTTTCTTAAACATTACATTACTATAAAGAAACGGACTATAAAAGATAATATTTACTGGTTTTTCAACAGACGCTGTAAGAACCACTTCTCCTGAATAACATAAGAAATTGATTGTTTTTCTAGTTGATTCAGCTACTGGATATAAGGGACGATTGATCAGTTTAGGTCCAGCAATATATCTTCTTAGAACAATTGTTACAGTGGAACTAGAGTATAATCAAGAATAGGAAAAACATATTAAAAAGTATGGGAATATTATAACTAGATAGTTGAACAATTTGCATCATACGTAATCTTATAGAATTTATTCAATTTGAAATGATTTAGATTATCTCATTGTTGATAATTTTTGACTAAAATTTGATCAGTTTTGGTTGATGTATTTGTATTCTTTTAGGATCGCTTCGATATGGCCATTAAAGACATACGTTTATACAGAACTAATGAAATGTGGCTAGCAGCATCAACTCTGAGATGCAGATATATCTAGCTGATGAGTCTTAAATAGGGCGAAACGCAAATTATGGATTCCACTGTTAGCGGTATGGTATCTATTCTGTGTTTGAAATGAACGATGCTGGGTTTATCTATTTTAAACTAACCCTCTTACGATTGTCCCAGATTTACCATGTCTCTCATTGAAGTAACAATATTTGAATGGTTATGCATATATTAAGATTTGAAACCAGAAAGATCAGTTTAACAACCAGCGCATCACAAAAGCCTTAAGATTATTCATCAGGAGTCATTTATTTTGTCACTCACAGTGATTTTCATGTTTCCATTTACTAACTCATTCCTGAACAACAAGGAATCATTTTGCAAAGTAGTTCTCTATTAAATAACGTATGAAATATAAGAGAATTAATTAGGTAGTCATTCAAGATTTCAAACAATTTTCGTTTCTAATCTGTCTCATAGTTGTCAATTAGCCTGATTTATTACAATAGTGTGATTTATCACTATTTTACAAAAAAACGTTCTGAAACATAAAAATGCCAACGAATAATTTTCAATGACACATTTAGAGGAATTATAGTGTAGTGAACAAGTATACAAGTGGGGACAACCAAATGTATTTGGACACTGAATTGTAGATTCTCTTAGTAAAATGCGAGAACCATACAATAAATAATTCATTTACAAAATGTCAATAAATCGTCTCAGACTTTATTGTTCGTTCGTTTCTACACCAATCCTTCCCTGTTCTCGTTATCTTTTCTTCAATCTTCTCAACCTTCTGTCCCTAGGTGTTTCACTTTTGATTGAGGATATATACTACTGATATCTGTCAACATCAGTAGCACACACCATAATAGTAATAAGCGTTTGTTCAATAAATTAATTATTGTTAAATTCAGGTTGATTGGAAGGTGAATCAATAAAATCAGACGATATTTATACAACGCCGCAAATTGGCTTAACTCGAAAATGTAAACTTCCAGAGTGCTGACAATGTTATTGAATGTTTTCTTACACTAAAAATGATCGAATTATTTCATGTTTCATAGTGTAGAACCTGAATATAGACATATTTATACCGAGTTACATTTTGGTCCTTCCTGTTTTTTTTCAACAATTCTTCAGCAGCAACTAGTTGGCGAGACCACAATCTATAGATGAACCAATCAGGTATAAGATAACAGGTTTCGGATTTTGGCGCGAAATTTATTCATTCATTTGGGTAAATAGAGTTTGCCATTATAGCTCATATCAATTCGTGATGAAATCTAATTCTTGACTTTAACTATCAACCGTAAAGCACAATTTTAATTCCTCACATTGGTCTATAACCCTCATTTGATTCTAGTTACTAGGTGAACACTCTCAAGGGCAGTTTAGCGTCACTGGAAGTTCATCCACAAATTATAATCACACCCAGATTTTTTAAACTTCAGAAAAATAAATAGTTTGGATCATTGGTGTGTATATAAACCTTCATTAGGTGAATCAGTTACATTATTACTAATCTGTAAAGAAGATTAACTTTAAATCGATCAAACTAACCATTACAGTATTGTTTCTGGAGGCAAAATATTTAAATTGAAAAAAGAAACAAGTAACATACCTAATCGGTAGACTGCTGTGAATTTTCTGACCAGCGAATGCAGTCAGTGCATAACTGACACCGTATAACTAGAAAAAATATATATATCGAAGTAACAAAGAGAAAGCCGGGAGATGTAAGAAGAAAGAATGTTAGGCAACTGGAAAACCCAGATCAGTTATTTTCAATATAAATAATGGCAATGAAGAAAATTTTATTCGTCAAAGAATTCAAGTAACTGATCAAAAACAAATACATAGGAACATTTTTATTGTAATAATGGTAGAAACTCTGTGGATGCTTTTTTCAGAATGGGGTTTTGTGAAAATCGTAGTAATTTTTTTAATTATTAAATTGATAAGTCGAATTTAGATAGTTCAGTGGCCTATAGGTTGAGCGTTTAAGCGCGAAATCGAAGGTCCTGGGTTTGAGGCCAACATGCGGGATAGCGGATGTATGCTATTGAGGAGTCCCATACTAGGGCGAAACATCCATCCAGTGCTTCCAGATTTTCAATAGTGGTTTGATTTAAACCGACTCATAAATTCAACTATTAAAGATTATTTTATTCTCCATATCAACGAAGATAGTTTACAAGATAGAATTATTCAGTTGCATTGTATTTATAATTAGATAAATCTTTCATTTGGTACAGATGTATGTATAATGAGAAGGTATTAATCATTTCAGTTCATATTATAGAGGGATACAAAGTAAAAACAAACAGTTGTTTATGATCATGACTTCATTACATCATCATAGATGGATGTTATATGGCTTAACACAGCTTGTAGTCATCCGAATTGGAGGAGATTAAAATCCCTATTTTAATAACTGATTATTAAATATATTCTATGTTAAATTTGATAGGTAATATGTGACTGCCAATTTTTTCATACACATAAAGACGTTTAGTGGAAATTACTAAATGTTCTATGATTTACAGCATGAAGCATTATTGATAACTAGGAAGCATCTTATCACTATTTCATTCTAGCGTGCAACTTGAGCCAGAATTCAATCGTGAAAATGTCTAAACTCAATCAATTCGTGATATTCTAATTAAGTGATCTAGAGATCAATTGCTTGTACTCGAAACTAAAAGGCTTGAGTTTGGTCAGAGATTGGGTCGTGAATGTATACCACTGAGAAATCCTGTACCAAGACGAAACAACTTTCCGGTATTTCCTGGATTTGTTTGATAATGTAACTAAGATTATTCTGTGATGTTATACATGAAAATTATTTCTCTTATTACCTGAACTTATGTTGAATGAATATATGACCTTATTTGCATGTAACCTACTGTTGGTAAAGCGCATAAGTTAAACTAATTACTTAATGTAATTTAGTAAACCATATTCTTTAATCTAGTCAATAATTTAAACAAACTGAAATCATCATCTCAATGCATTAAACACCCATTATAAATAGATGAAATCGGTTAACAATACTTAATCTAAGACATGTGTTTAAGAGGTTTAGTAATTAATTTTAATACTAAGACAGAACTCCTAGATTTAGATTTTAGTGGCCCTGTAATATCTGACTCCAGTTCGGTCGTTTGATTATCGTTATCAACTTATGCATGTCGCCAACCTTCACATATAATAATCAACTTAAATCACATTAGCGAATAACAGAATTAAATAAGTTAAATAAGAGAATGGACTTCGAATACGGGTATTTTGTACAACCATTGATCCAGAGAGATGAACAAAGAAACGAAACAAAGATGCCAAAGAGAAGAATGCTAAACGAAGAGAATTGAAGAATGTATGTTAGCCAATTTACTTTACTTAAACGTTACTCAATATTTATGGTCATTTCGAAACGAAGTGAAGCATTGCAAGGTAAAGGCTAAACGAAGCGAAACGAATTATTAACAAGGTTAAAATTGATTTAAGACGAATGAATAAACTGGTCTATCCGGAAGCTAGAATAAGCTATTTGGGCTTGATATGGGGCCAGCTACTACAAGATTATAATTATTCTATTGTGCCTTGTAATAATATACATAAAAAAGAATATTTTCTTTCATAAGGATGACTATTAGATATTTACTGAACACAAATAAGCAGAGAGCAGTAAATCTTGTATACACCTTGATTTAATTTTTAACAGGTAATCTCACGAGGCGCGATTATGGATGAGGAATGCTGAGGAGTCCCACAGTAGGACGAAAAGACTGTCCAGTGCTTCCAGGTTTTTTATGGTGATCTAGCTTCAATTGACTCATGATCTCAACTATTGAAATGACTATAATATCCACAAAACCTCTTCTGATATGAATAGTATTATATCAAGAACTATAATAAAAGTTTAAATGTATAGTCTATAATAATTCATGATTTCCATAAGATTCAATTATTTCTACAGACATCATACATCGTATACTAACTAGTCATTAATTTAGTGAAAGGAATTCCAATGGACTAAACAGATGCCCAACGCTTTCAGTACTTCAGTGGATATCTTAGTTCGATTCATCATATCAGTAATAATCAACTAATAGTAAGTTACTTAATGGTATACAAGTTCTGAGTTATTTTTATTTATGTCAACAATTAGTGATAGCCATGGATTCCACTGATAGTCACGATCTGTTTCTGCCTATAATGCTGGTGACTTGAAGCAATATCAAGGCAATTCGCATAGGATGCACATATGCCAATAAGACACTGATCAGTCGTAGTCCTAACCATGAATGGTAAGATCTGAACGAACATTAGAAAATTGAATTAGGAATGGCGTCATTAAAATGTTCAAATGAAATGAAGCAAGTTGGCATAAAATTCAAAAAATGACGAAATATTATCAGAATAGGTTTTGTGGAGAATTTTAGAAATTTCACTGGTTGAAATCATGAGTCAATTGAAACCAGACCACTATGGAAAACCTAGAAGCACTGGATGGCCATTTCGTCCTAATATGCTTCCAGGTTTTCTATAGTGGTCTAGTTTCAATTGACTAATGATTTCAACCAGTGAAATGACGAAATAATTAGAAATATCGGCGAGACTATAATTTATGGCCAAACCAATCAGGTATAAGATAGCAAATCTCGAATTTCGGCACGAAATTCACTAATTCAGGTGGTTAAATAAAGTTTTGTCATTATAGCTGAGGTCAGTTCGTACTGAAAACCCTAACCTTAACCATCATCAACTGTAAAACATCACTGTAATTCCTCGCACAAGTTTATAACCCTCATTTGGTTCTAGTTATTACGTGGACACTCTCAAGGTCAGTTTAGAGTCGGTCAAAGGTCGTCAATAAATTATAGTCTCACTGAAAGATCTTTTTAAGTGATGTAAAATAGCAAGAATTATGTACAAACAAAGATAAAGAGTTATATAAGAGTACACAGACGACAAGTGTGATGAATAGAAAAGAACATAACACTTCATTTATATATTGACCATCGTGAATATAATCTTTAATACAGTAATGATAAATAAAAGTATAGACCATTTTAAACATGAGATTAATAAGAGGAGGTGTCTAAACTTTTACGAACGTAGAGATTTGGTTAACTAAGCTAAATTTTAATGTCTTCAAGCATATCACTGAAATCTATACGTATGTCAGTATAAAGCTCAATTATTTATTTTCCAGGTAAATGATTAGTCATGATGTGGTGTTATCAGAGCTTAGATTGATATCATGAATGGATCAATGTTAGACCACCACTGAAAACTTTGAAGCGATGGACAGCCGTTTCGTTCTAGTATGGGACTTCTCAGTAGTGTGCATCCACGATCCCGCTCGTGAGATTGGAACCAAGCACTTTCGATCTCATGCACGAGCGCTTAATCTCTAGAGCTCTGAGTCAGTAACTAACAGTGTTACTGTCTGACTTTAAGTGATCCATGATTTTGCATGACCCTTCATCTATTGTCTGAAGTAGATAACTTTCTTACAACCGACACGGGCTGAAGTCCACTGGTGTCGGCTTTGCACTAGAACTCCAGGGAACTCAACTTGAAGTTATTCATTTTCGAGCACATGAGGAGTCCCACACTACGATGAAACGGCTGTCCAGCGCTTCCAGGTTTTCAATGGTAGTCCGACATTGATCCATTCATGATATCAATCTAAACTTAACAATTTCTGTAACCTTATACTGATTAATATCAGGGCATTGGAATCATTTCTTATACAGGCACTTGTTTAGAGATGATAGAAAAGTCATACCTGGATAATTATTCACTAGATTATTAATTTTATATTATTAGAGGATTTATTTTATGCCTTTTATTACTATTAAGATAAAGGGTTTGTGAAATCGCGATTATTCTTTCTTAGACCACCATTGAAAACCTGGTAGAACTGGATTATAGTTTTGTCTTAGTATGAAGCCCTCCAGCAGAGTACATCTACGACTATACGACTAGAAACTGAACACAAAAGTTATACTCTCGTGTGCGAACATTCAACTTCTAAACCATTGAACCATCATCTAATGGCGTTACTATTTAACTTCAAATTATGAAATAATATTATCACAAATTACTTATAATCAATTGGTTTGTTTTCCACCACTCTTACGAGGGCGCTATAGGAGGACTATGAGTAAAGGGTAATTTTTAGAGTTTATCGCATATATTACAACACGCCTATGAAGATGAACTATTCGTTATTATAGGTGTAGGGGCAGCAAAACCAAAACGTGACATCAGTGCTTGAAGTCACTAACTTATAGTCTTAGCCATGTTGGTAGATACAGATTACTTGGTTGGGGTCCGCGTAACTATCGTAACCAATGGTTGGAGACTCTGGGTGACATGGCTCAGAATCGATCACAATGGCTTTCGTGTATAGACTCTCTATCTTCACTTAAACTAAGAGATTGAAATTGCTTTATATCTTTCTTTCTGCCAATTAATTCTTTCTTCCTGTACTATGTCCTTATACACAATCTTACTTTCATATATTACTACCATTGAAGTAACTACTTTTATGAATCCGGTGTCCATCTTGTTGTTTTAATGAAGTATGACAACTTGAACCGATGCATATATGTATCATGTCCTGCGTTGTAGCTGACCGAATGACTGACTGATAGGTATAGGCAGCCTTACACTTGTTCACTGATTGTTATTTAGCTTAAGATATTTTCATTTATTTACATAGGATAAAGCTGATAGAGTTTTACCTATCGATTTATTTCTTTTGATGTTTAAGACAATTGAAATGAAGACCTTGGGTCAATTTTACTTAATATTGAGTGTTATATATTTTGATATTACGGATAAATAAAAGTCTTTGTTCTCAATTGTCCAAATAACAGAAAATTTGTTCTGTTAAGATAAATCTATTCAGCTGAAAAAGAATTATATTCATCAATAATAGATTATTTTAAAACAAAATGCTGTTTAGGGGATTGAAACAATGAAGCATTTATGATAGAAGATATCGTCTTTCCATGTACTTTATCCACTAGATTGAATAGATAAATAACATGTAGAGGAAAACTGATCGAATAGTTTCCACAGTATTTGGGCACCGAGTTGATGTGAGACATTAAAGAAGAAGAATGTTGTATTTGTAAAATCTCAGCGAATGAATTTGAAGTAAATTCAACATTTCACCTGGCAATCTGGTCCAAGTTTTTTTCAAGGAAATAACTTGAAATAGCTTCGACCAGATTTTCAGGTGGAACGTTGGATTTACTTTCGCTGAGATGTTGCTAATACATTCTTTCTCTTTAATGAATAAACATTTTTCTTTGTACAATAAAAATTAAAGGAAATTGCTGAAAAATCAAGGTTTATTTCATATCATTAAAACTGAAACAATTTCATCTCAGTATAGAAAACAACAGCCTAAAGTAGATAATCATTGGAAGTTTGAAAGTAACGGATATCTGTTTTGTCCTACCATCGAACTACTCAACAATGTTCATCCACAAATCCACTTCAGATCGAAAATAGGACGTTTGATTTTATCACGACAGTTCCCATCTAATGATGTACATTTCTAACTTAAGTTAATTTTTGATATTGCATGATCATCTTAAATTGTGTTCAATGGATAACTGTCTCACATCTGACACAGTTGTACCCGATTGATCATTGTTTCTTAGTAGATTATTGGAATTACCTTCTCTTAATTAATGACTACTGAGTATATGACAATATTCAGTATGTGATGTTTGTAGTGATTGTTGAATGGTACTGATAGTACTAGCTGATTAGTTAATAAAGTAATGTGCAATAAAAGCAAATATTGGTCGGCTCAATTGTTTTTTTTTATACCTTTTCTTGATATATTCATTTCTTAATGAAATTCTGTTTGACAACTGTAGTGATTCTGACCTCATTATAATTTACTAAAGTCGAAATTTTCATTGACTGTATGCCTATAGAAGTCTGTATTTAGATTGATGCAAAAGAATGATAATGATTGCATATTAAGCATTACTCAGTGTAACTTTCAGTGAATATTAACTATTACGATGTAGCTTTCATTAAAAATGTATGGAGTTGTGTAGATTGTTGAGTTTAGATTGATATAATGAATGGATGAATGTTAGAACACCATTGAAAACCTGGAAGTAATGGATGGCCTTTTCGTTCTAGTATTGGAATCTTTAGCAATGCGTATTCACGATCACACACGCGGGACTCGAACTCAGGACTTTAGGTCTCGCGCGCGGATTGGTTGAAGTTATCCATTAACATTGTTGAATGCCGACTCAGTGGTCTAGAGGTTAAGTGCTTGCGTGAGAGACTGATAGGTCCTAAGTTCGAATCTTGTGAGACGGGATCGTGGATGCGCACTGTTGAGGAGTCCCACAATAGAAGGAAATGGGCGTCCAGTGCTTCCAAGTTTTTTATGGCGATCTAGCTTTAATTGACTCGTGATCTCAAACATTGAAATTACCATAATATCCACAAGAAACCTGATATGTTTTATATATTTACGTATATATGATTAACGTTTTAAGCATTTAATTGTATCCCAATTCAGTGAATACAATACGTCATTAGAATGTTAGATATTTAACAAAAGTAATAAGTAGTACTGATCATTCTTTGTCAATTAATCTAACATCAGACTCTTGGGATTACTCAGCCATAGTTAACGTAAAATCTGATATATATATTTTGGTTCAAGTTCTCTCAAGAGGGTAACATAGAAAGTTTTGAAGCTAGGGAGAGAAAAAGGGAGACTGGTCATAAGATAATGAGAGATTACAGTTATTGTTCACGTATAAAATGTTTTTTCTCTTCATAGAATTATAAATTAATTTACGTAATACTGATTATATTTTAAGGAACTAATTGAAATTACTGCGCAAATATTGAAGTTTTCTTAGGGACTGTAAGTTATTGCCAATCACTAATATTACGTGTTTACTGTTGGAATGATCTAGAAAACTCCTCGAAAAAGTCAACAAAGGCTCCAAAAACGCTGAGAAGCATCTTATTCAATCAACATTCACCAGACGTTTTGCCAAAAACATCTAAAAAATGAAGAGTCGTATGTTGAGTTTCAGATTGGACGATTACCTATACTGGTACTATGTTTTGTAGCGTCCCAGAATATTTTTGGAAACCTCAGGTCATAAACGAACCTTTAGAGTAAAGCGTTTTTACCATACTTCGAGCCTTTTCTTTCGTGTTCAAGTTGCTATGCAGATCTAGGCTGGGGGTTAGAAACCAAATCTAGCGTTCAACCTATTGTGATTGACATGATAGTCGATCTGAAAATGACGAATTATTATATCTTGAAATCAAGGCTCTATAATAGGCCTATGGTATTCGCTAATTACGGAATAGCTAAGTTTATTCTAATACATATATATTCTTTGGCAGACTCAATTAAATAGAGAATGAAACCATAACACTTCAACGTTAATAATCAAGAATTTAATATGTTATGGGGAAGATGGGATTTCCAAGGTAACGTTTTATTCTGAACACAAGTCGAAAACTGAAATGAAACACCTGTGCCAATATAATAACATCCAATGACTTTGCGACACAACGAAACTATCAAACTAGAAAGGGCAACATCCCAATCAGATGATAGCTAAAGTTATATCTGAAATATGGATTAGAACAGTACTGTCACGGGTAGTATCAAAGAAACCAAATAATCTGAGCCCTCTGACGCTCAAATATATCAAGCAGTTTTGTTACGATTTACATTTGAAGTCATTAAAACTAAAACAAACGTTTCACTTCACTATGTTTGAAAATTACTTGTAAGAAAACGTATTAACGTATGAAATTGGAACTCATCATGAATTATAACCAGCTGTGGAACAATTAAGCATTTCTCTCATATCTTAGATCAAAATAGATGGAAGAATTTATCCGTATTGCATCAAATAGTTTTATTATGCAATCTTTATGGAGGTGATAATAGTTAACATTGTTAGTATTTCCCTCTTCATACTACCATCATCGTATATTCGGAGGTCTCTTTCTTCAATCGTGACAGCTAATGGTTTTTTTTAATTGTGGTTTGTGAGTAAACATTTTTCGAAATATTGGAACCAATAAACCGCCATTGACTCTCTTACATCAGCCAGATTGGACGCAATGGTTGTAGATGTCTATTTTATTCAATGAATAACTAGTGGGATTATTTGTCACAAAAAATAACTTAGAATGGGTAAACCCAGATTGTAACTTAAGGATGAACCACTAGAATTAATGACAGCAAGTCTTGAGTTCTGACCTCGACGTTTATTCATCTGTATGGCTGAATGGCATTTTGGCAGTAGAGTTGACGTCTGTTCGTGATAAAAACCCGAATTCTAGTTTCTAACCCTAAATCCGAATCCTAATTCCTCATATTATTCTATAACCCTGTATTGATCCATAGCGTGTGGGTGAATATTATCAATATCGATTTAACATCGTTCTAAGGCTATCCATAAATTTTAATCTTACCAAGTGTTGACGTTTATTCCTTCATTTCGGCAGCATCTATTGTTGTCAGTTTCACAAGTTAGTTTACCAGAGAATTTTTTTGCGTAAATACATAATTATTAAACCATTTTGAAATTATCCAATTAAAGGTAAGTATTTCCATTTCATTTATACTGCATGATGTAGCACAATCCAGGTTGAAGAATTGGTAACCCTCGAAACTATTTTATGAACTGTTATTAAATATGTAATAAATAACTGGATCACAATGTTCTGTATACTGTAAGCTTACAGTTGAACTCCTAACAAATGTTAAATATCTTACAATTTGCAATGAGTCCATTGTCTATATCTTATCCGTTTTCACTTCCACTTTTGGCATGGTTGTGTATATCATGATAAGATCTAGATTGGTTTGCCTGTATATAGAGCCGTCTGTGTTTCGGATAATAATGCTAGAAGCTTGGTTTCTTTATCTCCTTTTAGGAATCAAGGCAGAAAATTAACGGGACAGAATGGATAAAGCGTATGTTAGCCTTCACTCAAGGTTAATCGTGTCGGTGTTAATGTACCATTGGCTAAAGCCTAGGACGCTAGACTATAGTATACACAGACTATTGAAACGGTTATCAAGATTTTAATAGCTAAATCTCATAAATGATCAGCATCTTGAATCTGATTTATCTAAGCCTATATCATATACACAAAGTACGGTATGAAATAAGATGATAAAGATATAAAAATTGTTACTTTTCGAGAATCATCTTCATTTGGTTGAATCGCAACTGATGACGGTGATGATGTAGGTATCTGAAATCATTGAAATATAAATGAAAATGAAGAAAATTTTATCAACTATAAATGAACATTGTTTTATGAAAAAAGTACTGATGGTATACAAGGAATTGTGAATACAATTTTTGCCATAGTTACTTATTAAATAAATGAAGCTTAACTCAAAATAGTATCTTAACTTTCGGAAAGAATGTAATATTTAGGCAGTAACCCAAAATAAATCTATCGTTAGTCCACATATATTAATAATGTAACTCAAATCGATTGAATTTTTAGCTGAGATGGATGATTTTGGTAGAGTGCCGTCCTCTTTGCTTGTTGATTGGATAGCTTACTTCTATCTTTAGTTTATGCTACTGATGTTGTGCAGAAAGACAATGTAAACTTCATAATTAAGTAGTCTAACTCAATGGATGTAATATCATCTAAATGGCGCTAGTCTCGATAGATATTTACCATAAGAACGGAATTTTAATGACATATTATTCTGTATCAGTGTATATCATCAGTTGATAAGCTTTTATTGAGCTAAAATTCATTAAAATAATATTAGTTCTTATAAAAAGGAAGGGTTGTCTAGGCGCTATTGCGTATGACCATCAACCACTGAGTCCTATGTTGGAACCACTCATCATCTAATTCATTTTAGGTAATTGGATTGTATCATTAGCGCTCACGCTTAGCGTTTAGCGCATGACACGTAAATAATAATAAAAATGATTTTCATTATTTTATTGTACCCTTGATTATACTAGATCTACAAAATACCTTTTCTTTAAAATGGTCTATTAATGGTTTTGGGAAAATATGACTACTCAAAGTGCATTTCACGAGGTACTGATGATATATGTATATGGTAAAGGAATCCCTTTAAATATTCGAAACTAATCTGTTATCTTTGATCTAGATGTGTGTTGTTATAAGACTAGAAATAAATTCTGAATTAAAAATTTCATAATTATTGGTAATCCTATTTAAGATGTATTGACAACTATTTGAAAGATCAAACTTAATCAGATATCAAAACGTTGAATCATTCTTTTTGAGACCTTATCAACAAATGATTTAAGCTATTGTCCCGGAGTGAACATCAACTCTGGGATGCGAGTACACCCAGCTGACGAGTCTCAAGTTGGACGAAACGCGCGTCTTGGATTCCACTTCTAGTCATTATCCATCTCTGCTAAGCTATCATTGTTTAAAAATCATATCAATTTCATGAAATCAGTTTCAAATAATAGTAATAATTTATTTTAAGTAATCATCCACGGTACTAGAAGTTGTTATAATTTGTTAACAATAAACGGAAGAATGCCAACTAATGGTATCTAGCTTGTATGACATACTATTTATATTAGCAAAAGCAGCAACTGTAAACAATGTAATAAATATAGTAAATTATGTTGCTTTCCATTGGAATGTATTTTTTAAAAAGAATATGTCATTCAGTCTTACTCTTTTAGATCCTTCTTCATAAATGAATATAGGAAAACAACATGGAAAAGAGTTGAGAGGTAAAGAACCGTGAAGTCGGGGAAGTTGGAACTAACATGAAAGCCTATCATCAAGATTATATAGTAATGGGAGTTTAATACCTATAAGATTTTGTAAGATCCAGTAAGAATGTGTCTCAGTACACGCTATTGTATCCTACATCAGCATGATGAGAAAAACAGTGAAGCTGAATGAAATTATGCTGGGGAGATCTTTGAAATTCCTGTAAAAAATGCCCAAAGGGACCCTTAAAGCACTACGAAACATTTTATTCAATCAGTATTGAATAGAAGTATCTCAAAAACGTCTAGAAAGTGAAAAGTCACTTGTCACATTTCTGATTGCATGATTACATATCCTGCTAGTATATTTCATGGGGTCCCAGAACTTTCCAGAAGCCCAAGGCCATATAAAATGCTATAAACACTTTATTCTTTTGTGTTCAAATTGCCGTGCAGAGTTAGCCTATGGTTATTAGAAGAGCTTAGGAAACCGATTCAAGCGTTCAGTCAAAAGATTTATCAAATTGGAGTGAATAATTAAAAATATAACATTTAGAGTAATGTATGAATGTATTCAACTAATATACCAGCATCGGTTATTAGCTATTTTGATCAAAGTTAGTAACTATTAGATTACTATAAGAGTAGCACCATATCACGAGTTCACTAAAGTTGAAAATATAAATCCTATGATCTCAATATGATGGTTAGAATTCATTATATCTGACAGAAAATTTTAGTGCTACGAAAATGAATTTGTGTGTCCCACTGAAATCTGCAAAAAAACCCAGAAAATTATTCATGTAGAAGGTTTGTACAGTTTACGTGTTCACAAGTGACTAACTTCCAGAAGCATTCCACAGTTCTCAATGGCTAAACAAGAAACCGCTAAAGATCAAACATGTCGGCCCTGAAATAGGTATGACGAACGAAATAGGTAATGAACGTAGAGCATCACAAACCGATTGAGTTCACGAAACAGAACTAAACTATATGCACAGCTCACAAAACAGGTAGTTCCTGGATTTAATTCTTACCACAATTGTTTACATTCACTGCTATAAAGTTCCATATTACGATATGAGAGGTATACCACTAATTCTTAGTTTTCAATAATTGTTTAACTAAAGTTATTCCATGAAATAAGCCAAAAATATACTGATTGTACAAACTCGAATCAGTATTACATTAGAATGAAAGCCTCATTTAGATCCATTTAACCTTCATTAAATCAACATAACCATGTAAATTCTTTAATAGATTCAGAAATTACAACGAATAACAGTTCATCAGTTGTATGTTTTTTTTTAAAAATAATACACTATTTAAAACTAAAGATTATAACAACCAATTTAATATCACAATTAATCCATCTAAATAGTTCAGATCGTGAGTCCATTGGAGCTAGATCACCATGGGAAACGTGGAAGAACAGGATGGCCGTTTCGTCGTATTGTGGGACTCCTCAGCAGTTTGCATCCATGATCCCGCATGACGAGATTCCGACCCAGGATTTATCAGTCTCTTGCGCGAGCGCTTAACCTCTAAACCACTGAGCCGGCATCCAACCGTGTTATTGGCTAACTTTCAGGCTTTCCATGGGGGTCTAGCCTCAATTGACTCATAATTTCAACTATTGAATTTACTGAAATCTCCACAACACCCCCTTCTGATACTAATCAACATATGCTCATTAGTGACTGGCTTCAAGATGTATATCCTGAATTTCTAGTGTGAAGCAGTAACCAGTGGAGTTCAACCGGGTCTGTTGTGAGATATTAACTCACTGATGACAATGGTGGAGTTTTGTTCTCTCCAGCTCAGAGAACAAAACTTCACCAAAATCATCCACCTGAGCTACAAATCTTCTCTACCATCTCACTGATGACAATGTTGGACGTTTCGTTCAATTTCGTGGATTGGTTGAAGTTAGACACTAAAACCATTGGATACCAGCTCAGTGGTCCAGTAGGTTGAATGTTCACGCGCACGACTGAAGACCTTAGGTTCAAATCCCGTGAGCAGGATGTTAGATGCTCACTGCTGTGGAGTCCTGCAATAGGACGAGACGGCCACCCAGTGCTTCCAGGTTTCCAACGGTGGTTTAATATTTCTTCTTTTATGTGATTGAAAACTGATGTTAAGTGGAAAAAAGAAGGAAAACTTTTTTCTTATTTTTTAAAGTTTTCTCTATGGCACTTAAAAGTAAAAATAATTTGTGAATAAATTAAATATCACATAATTTATTATTTTAATAAATAAAACAATTAATAGAGGTCATAACTGATTACTTTCAATTATTAATGTTATGAATGATTTATTGAATAAATGTTAATGTATATACAACACTGGCAATAAATGAAACACTTAAGACTCGAGGTAACTCTACATTCATTTGAAGAGGTGACATATAAAGCTTTATCTACTTTTAAATGAAACATATTAGAATTTCCCTATCCTCCTCTCTCTCTCTCTACCTCTCCTTTCCTCCTCCCCTCTCCCCCCTCTCTCGCTCCCTATATATAAACAGTTACGGTAATGGGACTTTCAAAGATTACAAACGAGAACAAAAAAAGAGTGTATAAAACATGACTAAAAATCTTTTATTTATTTGCATGAAATCACAATTGATTGATCACTGGGTGGTGATCAATGTCATGCTTGTCTAGTCCTTATTAGTGCAGATCGAATGCTATCGATCATGTTGCAATGTGGCCACCAGTCTAGGTGACTCGACACTGCGGGCTCTATGCATTGAGATTTAGATGGTGATTGGAGGTAGTCAACAGGAGACCCTGGACACGGGTTTCGTGCTACTTGGCACTCGTCAGCAAGGTGTACCTGTAATCTTGAGGGAACTGGTGCTCCCTGGTGGATTCGATCTCGTGTCACCCAGCTTTCCTGTTGACTACCTCCAACCACCATCTAAATCTCAATACATAGTGCACGCAGTGTCGAGTCACCTAGACTGGTGGCCACATTGCAACATGATCGATAGCATTCGATCTGCACTAAGAATGACTTGAAACACATGACGTTGATCACCACCCAGTGATCAGTCAATTGTCATTACATCTCAGTCCTATAAGATGTCGGTCACGGTCGCGATAGCCTATTCGTAACGTCTCCGATTGTGAAGCTGGGTGACACGGGATCGAATCTATCATGGAGTACCAGTTCCCTCAAGATTACAGGTACATCTTGCTGACGAGTGCTAAGTAGCAGAAACCCGGGTCCAGAGTTTCCTGTTGACTACCTCCAACCACCATCTAATTTGCATGATATATCAATTGATGAGATAATATATTCATCTACAATCTATTTTATTGAAAATCTTAATCAATGTTCTGTATATGTGTAATATTCTATTATGAAAAAATGATTATATCTACGTGTTCTGGTCGGAAATTCATAATCTATAATTTTGTAATTTGATTTTGTTTATCATTACCAAATGTACAAAGTATTTAAATGATATAATGACTGTCTTGTTCATTTTTAATACCGGTTAATTATGATGATTTATTTGTCAATCTTAGTACTGTGCCAAATCAATGATGTTCGATCGGTATGAACAACTTTACATCCTTATTAATCCTTTTTCCTCTTAACCGTTCCACTTGAGTTCAGGTTCTACTATGTGAATCACATTTGGTTTATATACCAGTCAAACAGACTGCATTACACCATAAAATAGGAAATAACATTTATACAACATCAAGCAAAAACGTGGCTGTGAATGTGGGAGATTTTAGTCAATAAACTGAACTGCAAGACTATAATTTATGGACGGGCTTTGAGCGATACTAAAGTGACGTTGAGAGTGTACACTTAATAATTAGGACAAAATGAGGGTTAGAAACTACTGTGTGTTGAGTCGGCTTCCGGAGAACTTCAACGGAGCCTCCAGAGGCCCAAAAGGAGCCGAAGGGACCTAGCCAATCAGAGTATGATGGAACGTTCTGGAATTCCAACGTGGCGTGCTACTATTGGTCGGTAGCATAATATGGCGTTAACGGATTGGCTGAAATATGATGTTGATTTAACAGACGCCAACATCTATAAATACCCTTGATTTTCTGTACAAAAATGAACCTTGGGATAAAGTATTTTCTCTCATCCTTGTGTCTTCTCTCTGGTGTTCAAGTCGCTGTGTAGTTCTAGTCTGCGGGTTACCAGATAGCTTAGGAATCGTTTCATCGACAAGACGTATCACTGTGAGGAATTGGAATTATGATTCACAGTTGATGGTTAAGCTTAGGAATTAGATGTAGGGATTTCATCACGATCTGACATCAACTGTAATGCCGAAACTCTATTTACCCATCTGGATAAGTGAATTTCGTGCCAAAATCCGAGACCTCTTTTCTTATATCTGATTGATTCGTTCATAAATTATAGTCTCGCCAATTGAACATAACTTCAGAACAGTAAATCGTATAATCATATTCTTAAGGTCAAAATGAAGCTTATAATAAGAGGAATATAGAAATGCATAATTTAGTTGCTAAACACTTATATAATAGGAATATATAAATATATATAATATTAGTTCATTAATAGTTCTCAGAAGTTACCCGTAGTTTAATCTTCACTAAAATATAAAAACAACCAACTTTTCAGAGGACTTTACACAGTCATAATTGTTTATCAGTGAATAAACACAGCATGTATCTCACTGACTGGATAGAGATCCGAATAATTTTAAACTTTAATTTAATAAAACTTGTAAATGAGATATCATTAAACTAAATGGATTAATTTCAATGGTTGAGATCATGAGTCGCTTGAAGCTAGACCATCATGAAAATAAATTATGAGTAAAGATGGCTAGTGGTTAGTAGTTGAATACATGATGCGTGTTTCGTTCAATTTGAGACAAGTCAGTTAGATGTACCTACATGTCAGAGTTGATGTTTACTCTACGACTCGAACCTAGTACCTAGTTCATATATTATTCTCACTGTCAGAAATTTTACATAATAAACTATTAAATTTTAAATAATCTAATATTTATTATGTTGGGTTTTGGTTGATAAGCTTTGATCAGTATAAGGTTGTGAAGATTGTTGGATTGTATTAAAATCATGAACCGATCAATATTAGACTACTATTGAAAACCTGGGAGCATTGGATGCTTGTTTTGTCCTAGTATAGGATTTCTCAAAAGTGTACATCTACGACTATTGGATACTGACTCAATGGTATAGAATTTAAAGGGTTCATGAGTGAGGTTGAAGCTCCATTCCCAGTTGAGAGATCATGGATGCGTACTACTGAAGAATCACACATTAGAAAAGGAAACCACAGTCCAATGCCTCCGAGTTTTGAATGGTAATCTAACGTCCATAGGTTCATGATTTTAATGAGAAACTCTCGAACATCATCATTAGAGTAGAAATTCGGTTGTTTATAAAATCAATAAAAGAATATGTAAGTCACAAGATAAATATCTACTAATAAGTTAGGGTAATATATCCTATCATTTAAGACTACTTGAGTAACAAGAAACATCAAAATGAACTCAACGAAACTGTACTTCATTTGAAATTTATTGATGATTTATCTCATCTAGGACTAAATTCAATATCTAGTATCTTAGGAATTATTGATATACAACTGAAATGATATCCAGTATCTAAGATTGATTCAGTTAATAGATAATTACTCGTTGAGTTCATTACTGCATATATAATGTAAAGAATATGACCTTATGCATAATTAATATTTGTCTATAGAAACATGATGGCTATAAATAGATTGTCAATCATTTTCCTTTTATATGAATAACGAATGGTAATTAGTATTTTATTGTTTCGCGACATTATTATCATACTTTAAAGTAAATGTTTTCATTTACTCAAATCCTTTATACAATAACAATGCCCTTAATACACAATCAAATATCGACAATTCTCTTTCCCCATTTATTTATTTATATACAAAATTTAATAGTTGAGTTCATGAGTCAGTTGAAGTTAGATCATCATGGAAAACCTAGAAGCAGTAGCCAGCTGTAGGATCGTTAAAGCGCACTACTGAGGAGTCTCATACTAAGATGAAAAGATCGTCCATTACATCCAGGTTTTCTATAGTGGTCTAGCTTCAATCGAACTCATTATCTCAACTATTGAAATCAGTAGTATATCGGCAGAAAACCCCTTCTGATATTAATTCTACATGTAAAATTTGAAAGAAAAAATAAAAGTAATTTAATGGTTGAATTCATGAGTCCATTAAAGTTAGACTATCATGGAAAACCTAGAAGCACTGGATGACCATTTTGTTCTAGTATGAAACGTCTTTGCAGCAAGCATGGAAACGATCGTCCAGTGATTCCAGGTTTGTCTTTAATATACAATCAAATATCGACAATTCTCTTTCCCCATTTATTTATTTATATACAAAACTTAATAGTTGAGTTCATGAATCCACAAAATCCCTCTCTAACTAAAATTTTTTCTTGCATGCAGGATCATAGAAGCATACTGCTGAAGATGTTCATACTACGATGAAATGACCGTCCATTACATCCAGGTTTTCCATTCATGAATTAAACTATTAAATTACTATAATATTCACACACAAACCCCCCCCCCGCGTTTTACAAAATTATCAAAACTTACAATTATACGAAATGGAAATGCTAAATCACCATGTTTATTTATCAGTTTTACTTGAAATGGTGATAAATTATTCTCTTTTAATGTTTCACAAATTATTCCATATGGATCATTATCATTTAATATTGTACATGAAATTTGTTCATTTGAATCAATTTTACGCTTTGATAAACGTTTTATTTTTTTCCATGTATTATTCCATTTTTTATTACCTTTAGTATTATTATTATCATCAAATGGATGATTTGGCCATAAACATTTTGTATAAATTAATAATTCTTTTTGAAATGTTAATCCTAATACATCTAAATCATCACGACCAAAACGATATGAACATGTAAAGATTAAAAAAACATATTCAGTATTCTTTACATCTTGTGTCATAGTAAGTATTCCATCTAAATGAGAAAGAGAAAAAAAAAGAAGAAAGCAAATAAAAACATAAATGTAAATAGAACAGAAGATGATGAAACATTAAAGTAGATTGATTTCACAAATATATATATATATATATACATCAGTCAGTGGTCTTGGATGTTGTTAGAGGTATGAGGGCGGTTATCAGTTCCCAGTTGCCCACACCGTGGAAGGGTACTTCTGGAAGTACCTCAAAAGGAAATTGGATTAGAGGTGGTCTTAATGACTTGAGAGCGTGACTGTAGTGCCAAAGGGACAACTGCTTGAGGCCGATCACCCTTGACCTTTAGAGGGTAATTTTCGTGTTAGCTCCATACTTGTTGTGACCTTACCGATTGAGATGGGAATCCGTGGGATAAGACGAGATGTCACACCTCTGTACAGTCAGATGTACGAATTCACCATCGGACCTTGAGTTTGCTGCCTTCAGTCTTACCGTTCTTCAACCGACCTGTCTGGTATGGTAGGACCTTGAGGAACAATTGTTCCAGCCAGTATAGCTCAATTGGTTCATTACGATAGGCAAGCCTGACCACCACGTCAAGGTATCAACAACGGTCGGGATATATATATATATATATATATATATATATATATATATATATATATATATATATGTATAGTTCTACACCATCACATAATCAACCACAGGTTTTAGTGCTGACATGCATGCTGTGACATAAGGAGGAACAACAAAATTGTGTTTATGAACTCAGGTTTAGTGACTGTAATGCAACGTATGTAGGTGAGATATTAAGACAACTGAATGTGAGGTTAAAGGAACACAATCTATGCTTACAGCACATTCGTAAATCATCAGATGAATAAAACTCGAGAATAAATCAGCTATAGCATTACACTAAATAGAATAGCGTCATATAATTGATTTCAATGGCATAAGAATCTTTCAAAAATGCTTTAATTCTTACAAAGAACGACTAACAGCCGAAAGACTACATATATGGGCTAATTCAAACAGTATTAATATAAGAGATGAAATACAACTGCCTGTCCCGTGGCAACTAATAATTAATAAGTAAACCCAAGCTCCCTATTTGTTTCGTATTTTCTGAATAACAGAAATTACATTCAATGGTTCAAATCAATTATCTTATCTGAATATGTTAAACAATTAACCGGAACATTAAAATAACAAACATTCATTTCCAAATACATTCTTCCTCTTCGAATTCATTTCTTCATCTTATCCATTTATCTTCATTTTATGCATGCTGTAACATTATTGATTCATATCATTAATAAACATTATATGTCAGAAGACGTTTGTGGAGATTTTAGAAAATTTCACAGATTTAAATCATGAGTCAGTTGAAGCTAGACCACCATTGAAAACCTGGAAGCACTGGACGGCCGTTTCATCCTAGTATGGAACTCCAGGTCTGTTGTGAGATATCAGCTCACTGAAGACAATGGTATATGGTGGCGCAACTTCGTGGATTGGTTGAAGTTAGACATTAACACCGTTGGATGCCGGCTCAGTGGTCTAATGGTTAAGTGCTCGCGCGCGAAGCCAGTAGGTCCTGGGTTCGAGCCCCGCGTGGTGCGGGATCGTGGATGCGCACTGCTGAGGAGTCCCATACTAGGACGAAACGGCCGTCCAGTGCTTCCAGGTTTTCAATGGTGGTCTAGCTTCAACTGACTCATGATTTAAATCTGTGAAAACATCATATGTGTTCTTAATATTCACCGACCAGAGACAATATATAGTGAATGGGATTTCTTCTCACACCACTTATGTATACACACAATCTGTTATCTTAACACTTTTCGTTTCATGCCACATGTCTCTTACACACTAATGCAACTACCTAACTTAAACCGTGTTCACGTTGATCGGATGACCTATTCAGTATACAGTAAACCGGAAAACCATGTACCTATTTATATTCGATACTTGTGATGGTTGATTATATTTCCTTAAAAAAGCTTGGACCAGATTGCCAGATGAAATGTTGGATCTAGTTCAACTTCATTCGCTGAGATTTTACAAATACATTCTGCCTCTTTAATGTCTCACATCAACTCGGTGCTTAAATACTGTGGAATTATTCGATCAAATTTAGACCAAAGTTCTTATATATATATATATATATATATATATATATATATATATATATATATATATATATATATATATATATATATATATATCATGAACTGACTTTTGTAATACATCTATTGAAATTTGCAATAAGCTATGAGAAGAGTTCATGTAATATTGTGAGTGGATTGGCGTCAGATATATATACCACTGAACCTTAGTTTAGTGATCCAGGGATTACGACTTTTTACGCAAGATCAAAGTCCCTAGGTTCAATTTTCTTTTTCCGGTGTCTTGATTGTTTAATGTGAACGAATCAAACGTCTACTGATCCCATGTTTTCAATCATTTGCTAACTTAAAACAGTTAGTGATTCTAACAAATTCTAAGGTATTGTGCTTTTTGTGGATACTAAACATCGTAGATTCAATCGCATAGAGAATCATGAGCGTAAACCAGTAACAAACTATGATGTACCAGATATTCTAGAATACTTATATCAGTAACAAAATATTCTGATTATTTATAAAATTTATGCTCTCAAAGAACATTTTGATTCATCTAATATTTAATTATCATAACCCTCAAATAAATCAACTGTATAGTTTACATTTTACATAATTTCGAAAAGTTTGTAGTGTCAGTTACTATGTTAATCCAATATAACTTATTTTGGCTTCTGGAAAGGCCAATTTATCCATTCATCTTGAATCACAGGTACATCCAGCTGATGATTCCTAGATAGGACGAAACGCTCGTCTTAGTTTCCGCCGGTAGCCACCATACATACTTGCTTAGGTTTTGTATATGCATTTTATTATTCAACTTAATACATTCTGAATGCTACTCGAACGTTTCATAATCGTATATTGATTTTAGTGAATAAATAAACAATGATAAATCAAATATGGAAGCTTTATTTATCCCATTTATGTAGATTCACTCGATCGCAGCAGATAAACAACTAAAGATATAACGTTGGAGTTGGTAACACACCAACTCAAAGAATATATAACATGGCATAGTTTTTATATGCTGCTTTGGTGAGACAATAATTTATGGACAAACGAATCAGAGTTAAGATAATAAATGTTGAATTTTGGTGCGAAACTCATTCATTCATTTGTCTAAATAATGTTTTGCATCTTAACTGATGTCCGTTCATGATGAAAACAATAACCCTAACCATCAACTGTAAATCATTATTCTCATTCTTCAGACAGGTTTATAACCCTCATTTAGCTCTAGTAGGTTGGTGGACATCCTCAAGGCCACTTTAAAGTCACTCATAGGTTGTCTATACATTAAAGTCTCATCGCTGTTTCTATAAATTGTACGAAATACTATTAAGCAAACAAAGCATACGCACTCGCCAAAAGCGATCCGGCATTGCGAGATTCGAATCCAGAACCTACCAGTCTCGCACGCGAGCGCTTAACCACTAAACCGCTAAGCCATCATCTAACGGTATTAATCTCTAACTTCAACCAATCCACGAAATTGAGCTACACATCCATCATTATCTTCATTGAGTTACTATCACACTACCAAGGAGTCTCAAAATAGGATGAAACACACGTCCAGTACTTCCAAGTTTTTCATGATCGTCTAGCTTCAATTAACTAATAATCTCAACTATTACATTTTTCTATAACATTCACAAAAAGCACCCATTCTGATATTAATAATGAATCCTTAACTAAAACAAAGATCTAATGTAAAAAAATAATCAATTATGATCTAAATGTTTCATTTATCCAACAACAAGAATAAGATGATCACCTAGACGTTATAAAATAAATTTAAAAAATCACTTAGGAACAAAACAAATTTAATCATCAACATTTTTGTTGATATGACAAGTGTTTTAATAAATAGTTTTATTGTTCTCTTTAATTAATTAAATTATTTTATTTCCATCAATGTTAATTAATTAAATTTCCTTATTATTTTCGACCAACCAACAAGAAAAAAAACACAAAAAAAGGATGTCATGTTAGTGTTCACTTCCCTCTCCCTCTTTCACCCTCCCCTCCCTCCTCATCCCCCTCTCTTTTGTCACTTAATAAAAGCATAGAGTTTTTTTTGTTTCAAGTTATATAACCTTGTTGTTTGACTCTTTTCTAAGATTATTGTTTACGCATTATTAAAATACTGTAAATTCAATAATAATAATAATAATATTAATAATAATAATAATAATAATAATAGTGGTAGTAATAATAACCTGGAAGAAATCCATTAAGTTGCTCATTCCAATTAGTATCAACGACAATATAAATTAACTTTGGGAAAATGTTATCCATCATGGTATGTTGCTTGGTTTCCGTGTTATTGATTAATTAAGTAACAAATTATTATTATTATTATTATTGTTGTGTGTTTATATATAATAGAAGCATTAGATAGAAATAATTTTCGTTTTGGCTTGTTCAGTCATTTATTGAGTATCTGGGCTACTTAACTCCTCCTGGGCTCTATTTGGGGCTACTACCGGTCACAAGCTCGGATAAAGGAGGAGGGTTAGGTATGAGGTTAGCGACCCCATTCCGTAGAAAACTAATTCGTTAAAAAAATGATTCAATTTGGGCTACCTTTTCCTGTCATTTAGATATTTCAATAAAATATCTGTTTCATGTGTGTGTGTGTTATAACATATCATTATGTCTATTAATCGCATAAGCTATTCAAGTGCGTTTGTATATAAGTTACAAAAAAGTGTATTCACAGACATCATGGTTGCAGGCAATATCCAACCAGAAGAATGTATTACTAGTATAACGGTTGTGGAGATTATTAAGTTTTTGATGTACATTAATCAAATATCTATTCCTCAACTGCTAACAACTGACTTGCGATCACTCAATATATATGGTCAGGATCGATCAAGAAATAAGAAGAAACTTGTTGAGATACTTTGTGCTAAGAATTCTATATTGTACTAAAAATATAGTATTTAATAAGGCCAATAATTAAAATCACTATAAGCAAACATGGATAGTGGCTAGCAGTGGAATCCAGGACGCGCGTTTCGTCCTGATTGAGACTCGTCATCCGGATGCATCTGCATCTCAGAGTTGATGTTCACTCTGGGACTCGATCTCAGTACCGTTCGCTTCAAACGCCATCGCGTTATCCACTTAGCTACTGAGTCCTGATAGCCACTTGCTTGTGCAATCGGGTGAAGTTTAATTCACTTGATATTGTTTTACTTGAATCTTCTCATTGATGTTTTAGGACTGAAACTGATCAATTTCAGTCCTAAAACATCAATGAGAAGATTCAAGTAAAACAATATCAAGCGAATCATAATAATGTTTGAAATAGATGTCTCCAGATTATTTAGTCATTCAGTTAATGTATAACGATGTAAAAAACTCTACCTAAAAATCAAATGGGTGCTTGAAATAGATTTTCTGAAGTTTCGATAGCAATCGTGTTCTGTGAAATTCACCACATTAAAAATAAAATAGTTATTCATTAATACTATCAGACAATGATCTTGCAATAATGATGTGTAGATGATATTAGATATAAAGACTGATAAACTTTAGTTGAATGAATGAACGGTTTTATGCTTTGAGACTAGCATTAAGGTACCGAATCCCATCTTTTTTGAAGCAGTTAGTGATCTTCATAAATGTGTCTTTAATTACAATCACAAATTCATTATTTGCTTCATAGTTTTTCCACTGAAATTGAATTACTGTCAAAACTGTCATCTCAAAGTATATCACAGAGAAAATATTAGTAGAACTTAACCATGTAATGAAGGTTTGTGAGGTCAATATCATTTATGACAATGGATAATCTAGCATTATTAGAAAAGCATTTGAAAGTAGAATTTTAAATCTTTAGATTTTAACTAGATAGTCTGAAAGTACAGTTGTCATCGACGGTCGTTCACCTTCACTGTTCTAATGCTGATGAGGTTATCAATGCAAATTGCTTACAAGTTTCATACTACAATGAATCAGCTGTCCTGGATTTGAAACGATTATTTAACCAAAGTCAGTTAATAACATAAAGATATAAAATTCAATAATCTACGCAATATCATATCACATTTATATTTAAGTAACATGATATTATCAGAAAGATGATTTGTAGAGATTGTAATCGAATTCACGAGTCGATCCATATTAGACCATAATTAAAGACCTGAAATCCTCAAACGGGTGCTGGGTTCGAGTCCCGCATACAGAATACTAGATACATATTGTTGACTAGTCTCGTACATGGACGAAATGGTCATCCATTACTTACAGGTTTTTAAATGGTGGTCTAACTTTAATAGGCTCAGGAATTCACCTTCTAATGTTTTTTTATACATATTTATTTCCCTTGAATAATTCCAAGTTTATGTTTGTTAAATTATCTTTATTCTCTTCTTCTTCTTCTTCTTCTTTTTTCTTTTGTTGTGTGTTCCACATTGATTCATGTTTTGATTAAAATAATAAATTGTAAAAATTTTAATTAAATTCTTTGAAGAAAAATTAAACGACCTGATATCTTGAAACTTATGAAATGAAGTGAAACAAAAAAGGAAAAACTACTTTGTAGAAATGAATAAAAGATAATTATTAATGACTATTTTAAGTAGTATATAAACTCCGTTTTATTTTTAAATAGGAAGTCAATAAAATAAGGACAAAATATAAAATCTAATTATTAGGCTAACTTTTGTAGAATTTTCCAAGAAAATATAAGATGGACATTAATAAACGTGATGGTTGATGGTTGAAGGTAGTCAACAGGAAACTCTGGATCATCAAATGATGATCAATCAATCGTAAATAGATCTCAGTTCTATAGGAGGTCAGTCACGATTTGGATAGTCTAGTGGTAACGTCTCTGACTGTTAGATGAAAATATTACCCCTGAATACAGTTGTACAGCTTCGGAAAAGGATATCGTCGTAAAAAAAATTTTCTTACTGAAAATTCTTCATATCTTTTGTACCATATCATATGAGGGTTCTTTAAATCTTCCTGTTGATGTTAGGGACTTAAATTAATCAGTCTTCTGTTCGGATTACCCTAGGAATACCATCAATCCATGTGAATATTATCCAGATTTGAATGAGAATTCATAAACATTAGACAAGCTGGTGGCTCTGTGGACTCGCTAGCTTAATTCAAAGCTAAGAGCACGCAGTTTGAATCACCGTGTGAACATCGACATGGATGAAGCTACATCTAGATGAAGAGTCTCAAGTGAGACGAAACCCACAGCCTGGATTACACTGATATCCCCTATCAAATTTATATTAACAAATTTTATGGTTAGTGAAAATTCCATTATTGAGGTGATTTTAAGATAAACAAACTTAAGGAACGATTCCCATTGTTTCATTTCTACAGTGTCTGAATAATCGACACGTCATTCGAGACAAATACCAACTATTGTTAAGGAAGAGTTTTTCTACACAACACGAGTGGGACCTCATTTAGTTCCAACAACAATTATTCTCAAAGTGTGGTTGATTATCGTAAATATAAAATAGATTACTAAATATATTTTATGAGTTATCTTCAGTCGTGATAGACTATGAGAAAGTAAACATCAGAAAAGTTATATTAACTGCAAACTGTATAGTTACTTGAGTGTGAATGATCATTGAAATTAGGAGAGAAAAGATACACAACCAAACAAGGGAAAAATTAAAAATCTTGTTTTCATTTGAATATCTTCACATGACACACTCAACAGATTCAACAGTTTATAGTTTTCAGGATGACGGTTGTGGTGATCGTTAAGTTTTTGGTTGAGAGCATGAATTAATTGATGTTAGACCACCGTTGTAAACCTGGAAGCACTGGACGGCCGTTTCGTCCTGGTATGGGACGACTCAGCAGTGCGCATCCACGATCCCGAACCCCGCGGGAATCGAACCCAGGACTTACTGGCTTCGCGCCTGAGCACTTAACCATTAGACCACTGAGCCGGCATCCAATGGTGTTAGTGTCTAGCATCAACTAATCCACTGCTGAGGAGTCCCATACTAGAACGAAACGACCGTCCAGTGCTTCCAGGTTTACAACGGTGGTCTAACATCAATTAATTCATGATCTCAACTAAAAGGTTTATAGTTTGCTGGTCAAACTTTAAAGCACCATTCAGTAAGCAGATGAAATGAAATAATTACTTGCTTGAATATTTTATAAATATTTTGTCATTTTTGCTACGGTAAACAAGTGAGAAAATGATATCATGGTCACTATAGGAACTGAATGGCTTAAATTTGCTCCATCGACTGGTTGTTAATTGGGTTTCATGCTAAAATTGTATACAGGTTTCAGTTACCACGTCCTCACCCTACATTCGTTTGAATATCTATTTTTGATTGAGATCATGAACTGATTGGTGTTAGACCACCACTGTAAACCCGGTAGCAATGGACTGCCGTTTCGTCCTATTGTGAGATTCCTCAGCTGTGAGCATCCACGAGTCCGCTCGAATGATTCGAACCCAAGACCTTCGGTCTCGTACTCGAACGCTTAAACTGTAAACCACTGAGTCGGCATCCAACAGTGGTAATTTCTAATTTCAACCCATTCACAAAATTGTGCGACCATCTTCTATTGTACTGAGGTAGATATCTGCCTCTACCTTACATGGACTAGCTCCACTGGTCACGGCTTCTCACTAGAACTCCTAAGAGCAACATAAGGTGATGTAGTCCCATGGTTGCCAGTGACCAATGACTGGTTCATACGCCATTCGTTTCCTGAAAATCCAATAGCCCACATGCACCATTGATTTGTAATCAGGGTTTTCCAACTTTTATAGGTGGATCCTCCTCGGACATTTTCTTTTGATTCTTCCAATTTTGTAGACAACAGCAATGCCGCAAGGTGGTAGTGAGTAGGATTTCCCTGCCAATGGTTGTGTGCACGTGACTACATGAGAGCATTTCGATAAGTAGAGCTGACTCTTCCCACTCTCGGATGTACCAGAGCATCATAAGATAAACATTTCCTAACAAAGATTCATTCATTTTCAGTCATAAATATTGACAATAGGATAATTCAAACATTTCTTGATAGACATTTCTTTTTGTTCCATTTAAAGCCCTTTACATTCCTGCATAGTAATAATCTTACCATTTAAAGTAATTTATTTGCTAATTCTTATTATCCAAAAAATCACCAGTAATAATAATAATAATCCTTCCAAATCTAAAGTCATTTTTCCCTTTAATAACATACAATTTATAGACAAATTCTTTAACTAAACTATGGAGGGCGGCTAATTGAATAATTTAAATATTGCGGGAAAATTAAGCTGAATGTTATTTAAATGAAATATTTAAACAAAAAGACTTTAGTTACTTTTACCTTTCAAACTTTTAACATGGATATATATTTAAGAAAAAAAATGAAATGACTTTGTTTTGTAAATGCGTAATTTTTGAAGAAAGAAAAGAAAGAAAAGAAAAGAAAAGAAAGAAAGAAAAACTAATTAAGATCGTTTTACAGATGAATGAATGGTATAATGAAATTATAATGATTAATTTACTGCAGAGAAAAAAACAACAAAAAAGAAAACATAATGAATAATGATAATGGCGTAAATGTAAATTGCTTATTACTATTGTTATTAGTATTATTAGTATTATTATTATTACTAGTACCCTATTACAGTTTTCATTCTTTTGTATAGACAGAATGCATTTAACTGCAAACAACGTCAAAAAAATGTAATTAGCAAGTAATGTAACTAAAATTGGTTCAATTTTAAAGAGTTTGTTCTTAAAAAGAATTTCTATAGTTTATTATGTAATCGAATCAACGACACAGTATGGATCAGGTTTATAGTGAATAATTAGAAAATATGATGATGATGATGATGCTTTGGATGATGATGCTTTGGATGATGATGATGATGATGATGATGATGATGATCATTAGTTGAATTCATGAATTAATCAAAGCTAGACCACCATGAAAAACTGGGAAGTAATGGACGATGGTTCAATTTCATGAATTGATTGAAGTTGGACAATAACATTTTTAGATGCCAGCTGAATGGTCTAGATGTTAGGTGTTCGCGCGCGAGACCATAGGTCTTAGATTTGAGTGTGGCATGCAGGATCGTGGATGTGCACTACTGAGGAGTGCCATACTAGAACAAAACGGCTGTCCAGTGCCTCCAAGTTTTCCATAATAGTTTGTTATAATCGTCTCCACAAAACATCTTTCTGGTATGTTTGTTGTTTGAATTCAATGGTGATACTTTAATTTATAGACGAACAAATCAGAGTTAGGAAAATAGATCTTAAATTTTGATGCGAAATTCATTCATTCATTTGTCTAAATAATGTTTTGGCATTTTAACTATTGTCAGTTCATGATGAAAACAATAAATTTAATCGCTAACCCTAACCATCAATTGTAAATCATAATCCTCATTTTTCATACAGGTTTATAACCCTCATTTAGCTCTAGTAAGTTGGTGAACATTTTCAAAGTTATTCTAGAATCACTCAAAGGTCCTCTATAAATTATGGTCTCACCAATCCAACTTAATGACTGAATGTAATTTTGTCTTTTAATTTTGAACTATTTAAGCTATCTGTCAAACACACACAAGGACTGACATTTGCAAATATCATATTTAGTTCAATCACTTTATGTCAGTATTAATGATATAATTAAAATTGTCATACAGTTAAAGAATATTTCAGCTCATCAGCTGACTAAAGTTTATCAGAAGATACAAGGTGATTATAAAAAAAGTAGGTTATATTGAATGCTTTGAGTATACTTAAAACACTTAACATAACTATCCTAGGCCAATACATTCAAGTTGATTGATGGAAATTCATATTGATCGAGTGATAAACTATTATGGTTATGATATGGGATTTTGTGAAAATGATAGACGTTTCATAGATTTTAAATCACTAACTGACCTTCGTTAGTTCAACACTAAAATCCTGAAAGCATTAAACACCTGCCTCATTCTAGTATGAGACTCTACAACAGTGAGCATCCATCATATGGGATCGAACACAGGACCTAGGATCTTGCAAACGTTTAACGTTTAGACCACTGAGTCAGCGCCAACTATATAAATGTATGACTTCAAACAATTCATGATATTATGCAATCATCTTCCATTGTCTACAGTGGATAACTGTTTGATTTACGACATAATTCAACTTCATTAATCGTAAATTTTTTAAAGTTAGACATTAACATCACTAGAAGCTTGCTCAGTAGTCTAAAGGTTAAGCGCTTGCGTTTGTGATCAACGGTGGTGATACCGTTTACCGCCTGTCGGATTGTGGATACGCACTAGAACGAAACGATTCATGATTTGAAACTGTCATTTGCTTTCAGTTTATTTGAATAAACATCCGTGACATTCACAAAAACTTGGTAGAATAATAAACAAAGTCATAAGGATGGTAAGCAACTGACGTTTCATAGAATTTTATTGAATATTAGGCGAGACTCTAATTTAAGGACGACCTTTGAACGAATCTAAAATTGACCTTGACAATTATTAGCCAATCAGAAGACAGTTAGTATAAAGTGAGAATACATTGTAAGTAAGTAATGAATTACAGTGGATATTCTTCTTTTACATGATTTAAAAACTTGTTGAGGTTTGATAAAGGTTCAGAGGCTCTGAATTCATAATGCATATTTTATAGAAACTCGTCCATAGGGTTAGTGGTTAGGGTTAACCACAATTGTAGCCTGTAAGTAGACACATCTTCTCTAAAATCCGATGTTAACCGATCGCATGTTAGCACACTAATCCTAACCTAACCCTAAACCCTAATCTAACCCTAACCTTAACCCTAATCTCACCCTAACCCTAACCCTAATCTAACCCAAAAACCCTAACCTTAGACCTAAACCCTAATCTAACCTTAACCCTAAACTTAACCTAACCCTAAACCCTAATCTAACCCTAACCTTAGACCTACACCCTAATCTAACCCTAAACCCTAACCTTAACCTAACCCTTAACCCTAATTTTAACCCCAAACCCTAACCCTATGGACGAGTTTCTATACAATATGCATTATGAATTCAGAACTTCTGAGTCTTAATCAAACCTCAACAAGTTTTTAAATCATGTAAAAGAAGAATATCCACTGTAATTCATTACTTTCTTGTAATATATTTTTACTTTATACTGTCTTCTGATTGGCTAATAATTGAAATTGCTCAAACGCTTCTCATTGGCTCGTCCCTAAATTAGAGTTTCGCCGTCCCATCTGTTGTAACCTCTCATTAATCACCTACTCTCTAAAATCCGCTGTGAACCGATCGTATGTTAGCAGCGCGTGTTGAACTTGGCTCCGTGACCTTGAGATTGCTCAAACGCTTCTGATTGGCTCGTCCCTAAATTAGAGTCTCGCCGAAAATTCAAACATAATGTTTCATCTTAATTCATAGTTTACAATGAGTTGATTAGGATTAGTTCAAATGAATATCTTCGCTAAAACAATACACGAGTTAACGTATTAGTTTATCAGTTTAGATTATAAAATCTTTAGCTTAAAGACACTTTGGCGAGACTATAATTTATGGATGAACCAATAAGATATAAGATAACAGGTCTCAGATTTTCTCATGAAATTCACTCATTCATTTGGGTAAATAGAGTTTTGGCATTATAGCTGATGTCAGTTTGTGATGAAAACCCTACATCTAATTCCTAACCTTAACCATCAGATGCAAATCATAATGTTTATTCTTCAAACTGCTTTATAACCCTCATTTGGTTCTATTTATTAGGTGGACACTCTCAAGGTCACTTTAGTGTCGCTCAAAAGTCGTCCATACATTATTATCTCACTGATACTTTTACAGATTATATCCGATATTCCACTTATGAATTGACAACACATTTGATCCCGAAATTTACATAAACCAAACTAAGCGATTCTTGTTCAACTGAGATGTTTCATGTAAAAAAAGAATAGCCGCATGGTTCTTAAATAGTTTTCACAGTAAACTAGTTTAAAACTAATACGTAGCATATATACATTGGTTAAATAATAAATTATGTATGAGACATAACATATACAGTATTGACAACAGAAGGTTTTCAAGAGATATATCCTGGAGTTGTAGTGAGAAGCAGTGATCAGTGGAGTTCAACCGGGTCAGTTGTGAGGTAGTAACTCACTGATGACAATGGTGGATGTGTCGCTCAATTTCGTGGATTAGTTGAAGTTAGACATTAACACCGTTGGATGCCGGCTCAGTGGTCTAGTTGGTTAAGCGCCTGGCGCGAGACTGATAGGTCTCGGGCTCGAATCCCGTGAGGTGGGGTCGCAGATGCGCACTGCTTAGAAGTCCCTAAATAGAACGAAACGGCTGTTCAATGCTTCCAGGTTTTCCATGATGGTTAAGCCTCAATTGACTCATGATCTCAACTATTGAAATTACTACAATCTTCACAAAACCCCTTCTGAATAATAATTGTTTTCGAATACTCTCATAGTCGTATCCTTTTATTACAGTTTTTTCCAGGTTAACATTATCCTAGGTAATCAATATTTTCAAGAACTAACGATAGACAATTTATCAAACCTTAGAAATAATCCCTATGTATTTTCTATACAACACAAATAAGTTAAAACCAAAACTTCTTATACTCATTTGAATAAAAGCTAGGGGATGATTGGTTGTGGGAGGTATCGAATGAAGATGTGATAAAAATGTATACATTAACTAAAGTTTAAACTTAATTGCAACGGTTAATGAAGATCTACTATTTGAAGTGTTTTGTATCATTTTGATCTATCGCTTAAAAAAGAATATAAATAATGAATGAAATAGATTGAAAAACAGGTCATGGTGGTATAGTTTCATTAATTACTTACCTTGTTTCTGTTTCTGTTTTGATTTTTTGTTAACTCATTATCATTCATTCATTGAAAATTCGGTGTTTAACTTATCACTATAGTTTAAAGTTCTTCGTTTTGTCTTGGCAATAATGTTTAATTAACAATTCCTAATCCTGATAAATAATCATTATGTGTTCAATAATGACTAGATTTAAGATGTGTGTCTAGTGATAAACTGTGATCAGTGAAGTTCAACCGTGTTTGTTGTGAGGCAGTGACTTACTGAGGACAAAGGTGAATGTGTCACTCAATTTCGTGGATTGGTAGAAGTTAGACATTAACACTGTTGTATGCCAGCTCAGTGTTCTAGAGATTAATCATTTACGTGCGAAATCGAAGATCCTGGATTCGAATCCCGAGAGTGGGGTCGTGATTGAACACTGATGAGTAATCCCACAGTAGGATGAAATGGCCATCCAGTGCTTCCAGGTTTTTCCATGGTGGTCTAACTTTAATAGACTCATGAACTCAACTATTAGAATATGTTGATATTTATTTAGTTTTCTTTTTTAATATTATAACATAAATCTTTTGAATTCAAGGTTAGGTTTGGCTGAATTAGATAAACAATAATTTGTTTAAACTAATTTTCTATTAATTTAGTAAATTAAGTTCATTTGATTATTTATGAGATTCAAAGAGAATGGTATTTTTTAAAAGATTGTGGTGTATTTAATTGTATATTAAAATTATTAATGATTATTACCAAGAGAATAGTGATATATATATGTATATACCCCTAAATGCCCTGGTAAGGCCGAGAGTGGGAAGAGTTAAATCTCCCTCTCGAAATGCTCTCACATAGCCATGTGCATACAACCACTACCAGGAAAGTCCTACTCACTGCCACCTTGCGGCGGGGGTGCTGTTTACGAAACTGAGAGGATAAAAAGCGAATGTCTGATGTTGAATCGGGTTGATGGATATGGAGGATCTACCTAGAGGGGTTGGAAAACCCTGATTACAAATCAATGGTGCATGTGGGCTATTGGATTTTCAAGGAACAAATGGCGTATAAACCGATCGTTGGTCACTGGCAATTAAGAGACTACATCACCTTACGTTGCTCTACTGTCTTGTGGATTAGACCTTTAGATCAAATGGGTACCAGGGCAGTATTCCATCCGTCACACAAATCGAATGATTTATGCAGCGCATATCTATTTGGGGCATTCTTGTACCTATGTTTATGTGTTTAAACAAAATAAAACAAATGGTTGGACTGCATTACCTGAGGCATTTTCTTAAGTATATAAAGACTCTAATATCAATGTATATTAACAGAACATGTCTATTGTAACATAAGAGTTTTCTGTTCTCTACAGTAGATGAAAATTAATATAGGAATAGTTTTTCAACTAGTGAATATAAGAAAAATTAATGAACTGAAACGGGAACAAAACAATAAGAACTAAAGAGAACTATACTACTGTTTACCGATATCAAATTCATAGGGAATTTGACTACTAGTGTAGCTATTGATACATACTGATGATTTGTCATGTTGTAGAATAAAACAGTCATTCTGTATTTAATCGATGTTAAAGTGAATTGAATTATAGAGAGAAAGGCTTTTACAAGGTTCAGTGGACACATTCCTAGGGACCTACGTTTGAAATGGAGTAAAGTTTTTATAAGTGTCGTTAGCTGACTATTTCTCGATAGAGAAAATGAAGTGAATGTAAATGATACATTCAAAGCAATCAACAGTTAAAAAACATACCAGTCTTACTCCGTTTTACAGTGGCGATCGCTATCAAACATTTCCGACCTGATCTAGGTATGCAAAAAGGAAGTTTGATTAGCATTTCTTTACCATAGTGACTGGATATTTGTCCAACTTTCTTCGTTAACTTTGATCTAGTTTTAAACCTTGTCTTCAACCGTTTTATCTTTGTTATTCTTCTCTTATATAATCCGATTGATGTTCACATATTTTCACAATCAAATTCACAATTCAATGTTAGCGAGGCCACAAATGAAAACCTGGAAGTACTGGACGGTCGTTTCGTCTTAGTATGACACTCCTCATCAATGCGCATCCACAATCCCGCACGTAGGACTGGAATCAGTGACTACTAGTTTGTTAGTATATTAGGTAGATACTTGTTTCAAGTTTTATACATTCTATGAACCATAGCATTAATGTTATTTTTTATCAAATCATCTTAATTAAGAAAGGTTGACCGCGGGAATTTCTTCATTAAGCAAATTAATTAATAGTCTACTTATAATATATTGAAAGAAATTTTCACTTATATTTTCTTTACTGGCACAAAACTAACGAACATAGTTATCAACATAAATGACACAAATCTTGGATTCGTACTACTGAGGAGTCCCATACTAGGATGAAACGGCCGTCCAGTGCTTCCAGGTTTTTCATGGTGGTCTAGCTTTAATTGACTCGTGATTTCAATCTGTGAAATTTCTAAAATCTCCACAAACCCCGTCTGATAAAAAACAGTTAAGTTAATCTATCATCTCTTTGAAAAAAATATAACATATAGTAGTACACTTGTGTAGCAAAATAATAAACTCTCAGTGTAAATAGCCCTGTATGTATGTCAATCATTACATTTTATATGGTTTTATGTTTAAAGGATCTTCTATCAGTAAAATTACAAAGTGCCTCTTTTAACTTTTATTTTCATCGTCTGGATTATCTTGATATCATTTAAGAGTTAGAATTACTACAGTGACATTAATACATTAACTGAACTAAACACTTTAGTCGTTATGTAGTGAACGAAAAGTTAGTGGGAATGACCAATTTGTTATTTAATGCAAAATCACACAACAATTTACTTAGATGAGAAAATCATGCATTAATTACATCATTTGGACATCTTCTTACAAGTTTTATTGTTCCTTCATTCCTGTTGTTAGCTTGATTACGTTCTCTTTTCTCCTCATTTCAATCTTATCAATCTCACAGGCATTTCACTTCCGATCAGTGCTACGTACTACCTATGTTTGTCATTATGAATAGCATACACCACATTCGTCCTTCCTTTATTGAGCTTTTCTCACAGTCGTTCCGATTGCCCTACCGCTATCTTATTTGTTGCTGTTCGTGACTCGCCCTTCATGATACCAATGAAGTCATCTTTGCAGTTGACAGATATTTGCGTGCTTCTGCTTGTATCCTCTCTGGATCGTGTAAGCCGCGCCATGCCTATTCATGACAATGTACAGTCCTTCCCACTTTAGATCAGCTTACTTGATCTTAGTCCCCTTCCTATGGTTTATCTCCGTTCTCTACACTTTACCAGGTCCCTCACTACGAAAAGCTTCCACTTTCACCCCTGTTCGCCTTTTTTTGTCCGATATTTGTTTTTTTCTCGCGTCCCTGATAGCCTCACTCCTCTCTTTTCTTAGTCTTGTTGTAGTGCACCTCTGTTGCTGCGAACAAGTATTATTATTATATATTGGAAGTTGCGACTGTCTACCATACATCAGCAAAAATTAGTAACTTCTTAACTGTTCTTCGTATGAAGACACGACGCACTAGCGAAATTATTGATAACCATCCCTTTTAAAGTGCAGTTGTTTCTTTCTGTGAGTCCATCCGTCTGTGATGATACGGTCTAGTTCAAATCCTTTTGATATCAAACTGCTATAGACAGACTTTAAATTCTGCACTTTCGAAACAAGGACTCCGGTTGGTTAATATCATCTTCGGTATTACGTGACCCGCTACAATGTGCCGGATTACTATTTCAGTCACTGTTAGTACTCGCCGGTCTGTAATGTGAACGGCATCTACTCAACGTGCAGCATGTTCTGTCATCACTCGCAGGTACTAGGTACCGCTAGCCGTGTGTGGAAACGGTCTGATTACATCGACCAATCATAGATCATCAACTGCGGTTGTTGCTGGTAATGACTGTAATGGCAATTTTAGGTATCGATTACTTTTCATTAATTGGAACCACTGGCAAGGTAACACATATTGGGCAAGATTGTCTCTCATAACTGGCCAGTACGCACTCTGTCTTAAGAAATCCGTCGTTCTTGCAGAACCCGTATGCGCCACCTGGTGATACTCTTGAATTACTTTACGCCGCAAATCCTTCAGGATCATCACCACCAATTCTCACTGTCATCCCGCAAGGTTAGAGCTCTCTCTGTTCCTTATATCTGTCAACACGAGTAGCACGCATAACAGTTACATGTTACAAGTGATTTGTCGTTGGATAAGAAGTTCAATGAAATAACCTTACTCTAATCTCGTGTTGCAATAACAAGCATAGTTCTCTCACTACCTAAACAGCTCTTTTTAAAGTGAGCCTTTACATTGGAAAAAAACGGCGGCAGCGCATTTTATTTACTAAAAATCATAAGCAAAAACATTTTCTTAGTTTACTATTCGAATAGAATTACTGTGCAACTTCTTAATTATTCAAAGTTTAATATTCAATTTGTTTTTTATACAAAATGATATACATAACCTTTTAATGAAAGAAAAAAGGGTCAATTGGAATAGTCATAAAGAAACACCTTTCTGGTATTATGTGACCCATGACCAAAACTGGGAAAAGCAAACAAATGCCTCAAGCAATATCTTAGAAACAAATATCATTCCTCTACTTAATTACAAACTATTTATACATTCAATTTAATGCATATATACATACAAATATTTGGAGAAAAAAAAACTGATTAGTAAGCCTTAAATTAATTTTTTATTTGGAGAATTGTCAGTAGAAGTTCTTTACCATTTGAAAAGTTTACAATGTCACTGACAAGTGGACTGAGTCATGTTGGTAGGTGTAGAATACCTGGTTGGGGACCGCGAGATGAAAACAACCGATGATCAGAGACCCTGAATGACATGGCTCAAAATCGTTTGCAATGGCGCAGGTGCATTCACTCTTTGTGTTCTCCCAAATTCTAATCTTCTGAATTCTTCATCTCCCTTTCTGGTCTCTCTTTCCAAATTTATTTCCCTGGATTATACTTCTTGAATAGCATCTTCAAACCCTAATCTTTCGGATTACTGTTTATACTCTTACTATCTCAACCACTATGGAATTTTAGTCGACAACTGCATCTCTGTGCTAATGTGATATGGCGACTCGAACTGATGTACGTGCGTACAAAGTTCTTCGTTGTTACTGACTGATTAACTCACTAAATAAACATAGATCCAAACTTTAACTTACTGAAACAATTTAAATATAAATAACTGTTCAATGAACTAACTAGTTCATTCTTATTATAGGCAGTGATAACGTTTGAAATAAATTTACATCATTTGAAAAAAACAAAGTGTTTAAATACACTGTTGAATAGTACATAAGTCGTTTAATAATATTTTCAACACTACATCAGTATACAATTATTCATTTACACAAGATTAAATACATAAGTTTGAAATTTCTGCCCCTAAATACCCTGGTACAGTCGAAAGTGGGGAGATTTAGCTCTACCTATCAAAATGCTCTCAAATTATCATGTGCATACAACCACTGCCAGGGAAGTGCTACTCTCTACTTCGCGATGAGGGTGTTTTTTACCAAATTGAGAGGACGAAAACCAAATGTCCGACGCTTTAAACGAAATGGTAGATATGGGGGATCCATCTAGGGGATGTTGGAAAACCCTGATTTCAAAACAATGGTGTACATGGGTTCCAGGATATTAATTGAACAAATGACTTATAAACATATTGTCGGTCGCTGACTACCATGAGACTGCATCTCCTGACATTGCTTCACTGCATTGTGGATCGGACCTTTAGGTCAAAGACTTTGGGTGTGGTCCCCTAAGAAAACCAGCTGATTTGGTTTGGGCACCCCAACAGTTTCCCATCCGTCACACAAATCGAATGATTTATGTGGTGCATATATATTTGGTGCCTCCTTGTACTAGTGTTTATGTGTTTAAATAAATATATAATCAGAAGGGTTTTTGGAGATTGTTGTAATTTCAATAGTTGAGATCATGAGTCAATTGAAACATTGCATCAACGTCCAAAGACTAAATGAATATTAAATTCACTTAGTATTGTTTGCTTCAATCATACCATTGTTGTTTAGGACTGTAATTGATAATTGAGATCATGATTTAATTAGAGCTACACCACCATGAAAAACCTGGAAGCACTGGATAGCTGTTTCGTCCTATTGTTTGACTTCTTAGCAGTGCGCATCCACGATTCCGCCTCGCAAGATCCCAACCCAGAACCTATCAGTCTCGTGAGCGAGCGCTTAATCTCTAGATCACTTAGTCGGCATCCAACGATGTTAATGTCTAACTTCAACTAATCCACGAAACTAAGCGACACACCCACCATTGAAATATTGAGATGTTGCACGTAACTACTATACTAGCCTTAAATTCATTCATTTCGTCAGATAAAATCTTGGCTATCTACTGTTTTAAAATGTTCATACATTTAAGTCATGAATTATAGTTCGTAAACATTAAAACTAATCGTTACTAAATATATACTTAAGAATAATTAGAAAACCTTTACATATCTGGGCAGCATCATTGATGAACACGGCGGATCTGATGCAGATGTGAATGTGTGGATCGGTAAAGCAGTAGTAGTGTATCTACAATTGAAGAACATCTGGAACTCAAAACAACTGTCAATCAACACCAAAGTCAGAATTTTTAATAGAAATGTCAAGATAGTTCTGCTGTATGGAGTAGAGACTCGAAGAACTACGAAAGCCATCATCCAGAAGACATCAGTGTTTATTAACAATTGTCTACGCAAAATACTTCGGATTCTTTGGCTAGACACTATCAGCAACAATCTACTGTGGGAGAGAGAACAAACCATATCCTGGTGGAAGAAGAAATCAGGAAGAAGCGATGGAAGCGAATAGGATACATATTGAGGAAAGCACCCGGCTGCACCACAAGACAAGCTCTCATTTGGAATCTTCAAGACCAAAGGAGAAGTCGAAGACCAAAGAACACATTCCACCGAGAAATGGAAACAGACATGAAAAGAATGAACAACAATTTTATCGAACTAGAAAGGAAGGCCTAGGACAGAGTATGTTGGACAATACTGTTCGTTGGCCTATGCTCCATTGGGGATAACAGGCGTAATTTCAGTTCAATTCAAATTCAAAACGATTTAATTATAAGCTGAGATGATGGTTGCTAGCAGTGGAATCCAGAATGCGCGCTTCGTCTTATTTAGGACATTTTGTAACTTAATGTAAACTAATCTGAAGATGTAGCCTACATTAATCACGAAACGTCAGTAATACATTCTAGTTATTAGGATATACCAAAAATTATTTTTATGATCAACTTTCTACCCAATGCTCAATTTATATGAAAGTATCAAGTCTAACTTTGGCACTGACACCTATAAAAAAACCATTTACATCAATTCTTTAAATAGTGTTACTTTGTGAGCGTAAAACTCCTTCATCAAATTCATTTCACTCGGAAAAATGTTCTTCCATTGCCTTGACTAAAATGCTTTAAAGAAAAATTGTGACTGATCTAGGTTACTGAGTTGTCTACTTTCATAAGACGTTGATTAGTGAATATTACTGATAAGGATTTGAATATTATTATTATTGACTGGAAAACTACTCTTAATGGACCATGTTAAACGGCTAAAAACCTTTTCTTACATAGCAAGAGAATATATTGGTAATCAATAGTAGATAAATAGATAGATAGATAGATAGATAGATAGATAGATAGATAGATAGATAGATAGATAGATAGATAGATAGATAGATAGATAGATAGATAGATAGATAGATAGATAGATAGATAGATAGATAGATAGATAGATAGATAGATAGAAATCCCATCAATTAACATGCGCTCAATATTTCTATTCAGAGTCAAGTATCCTTGAACTAACAGATCAAGGGTTTCTCACTATCTGGATATATTCTTATATAAAACTTCTTTTTCTATTGAAGCTAAACGACAGTGTTTGCAAACGAATTCAGTAATCAACATTATAATTTAAAAAAATAAACAACGAATTATAGAGGAATAAGTATTTTCTCCCTCCTTAGATTTTTCTCTTTTTCCTTCTCTTTTTCTCTTCCAAACATTTGATTATTCTTTATTTAAGTGAATTTATTCTTGGATAAACATTTTAACATCAAATAACAAAGGAAATCAAACAAAGAATTTTGATCCCATTGTGTATTTCATAAATACAAAAGAAGCAATTAAATGAGTAACACTGACGTTTCGTTAATTTATAATAAAATATTATTGATAAAAACAAAGTTGAATAGTGATTAGTAAAAGTATTCAGTACTCGAGTTTCGTCTCATTTGGAACTCATCAACTGGATGTATTTCTATGCCAATCTTGATTTATATACTGAAACTCATACCTAGTACCTTCTGCTTTAAACCCTCAACATGTTATCGGCTTAGTTAAGAACACAGAATAACCATTAACTTGTGAAGCGGTGTAAATTTTTATTCATTTATATTAATTTCTTGAACTTTCTCGTTGATGCTATGCTCCACAATGACTACCAGTGCTTCAGTACAAGTGCATCCATTTGATGAGTCCAAAATAAGACGAAACACGCGTCTTTTTGACATCAGTGGAAGTGTTCAAACAGTTATTATAAATGAATAGATATATCAATGTTATTTATCAAACTATTTTTATATTGTAAAATATTATGATAAAAATGTTCACCTTCTATAAATCAGAGGATTTTGTACTAACCATTTATATACACCACAGTATTTACTTGGTAAGGTAAATATGAATCAACTAACTTACTTTAGCAAATGAGATAAAAACATTTTTGGGAGGTTTAAAGTTTCAAAATGTTAAAAATTCTCGTCTTATATAAAGGAAATCGACACATGTAAAAAAACTATAGTTTTTTTGTTAGATCTTGATGAGAAACGCGTTTCGTCCCACTTGGGAATCATCAGCTGGATGTATCCGTATAATGCTTATGACTGAAGGAAATATCGAGGCAACTCGCACAGGATAAAGATATGTTAATAAAAGACTGATCAATTGCAGTCCTAAATACCAATGGGAACACTCAAACATCTAATATAAAAATGAATTAGTACCTAAATCAATTGGAAATAAACAACTTATGTGCAAATCCAGAGTTTAATAATTATGTGATTTGATTTGGGCAAATTTATATTATTACTAACGTACTTACTAAGCAGATGAACGTGTACCTGATTTGTGAATTGAATAATGCTCGATTCTTAAGACAAAACTGTTAAGGCGATATAAATTATATCCATAAACTAACTGGATTGTTTAATTAATTTTGTATTGTGTATTTGAATCTTAAATTGAAGTTTAGTACTGTAATGGATCAATCTCTTATCGAAATATGTGCATCCTGTGAGGAACGCCTCGATATTGCCTTAAGTCATAAACATTCTAAGCTGAGATGATGGTGGCTAGTAATGGAATCTAGGATGAGCGTTTCATCCTACTCGGGACTCTTCAGCTGAAAGTACTTGCATCCTAGAACCTAGTAGTTAAGTGGATAACATTATGACGTTTGAAGAAAACGGCACTCGTATAGCGAACGAGAACAGAAATGGAGAAAACCAAATGCACTTTAACACAGAATTACAGAATCTCTTAGTAAATTCTTAGACATATGCTGTAAGTACTTCATTTACAAAATGTCAATCAATTGTCTCAAACTTGACTGTCCCTTTTGTAAAATTTTAATTATCTGTCTCACGTTTGATTGTCTCTTCATTTCCACACTAATCATTCTCTGTCCTCTTTCACTTCTGTTCGACCTTCTTAACCTTCTGCCACCAAATATTTCACTTTCGATTGATAATACATACTACTTATATCTATCGACATCCGTAGCACACAACACACTAAGTTCGAGTCCTAAAGTGAGCAACAACTCTGTGATGCATATACATCTAGTTGACGATTCCCAAATAGGCTGAAACTCACCTCTTCGATTCCACCACTAATCATCATCCATCTTTATTTATAACCAGATTATTGTTAATACATGAAATTATTACACATAAAAGTGACATCGTTTAAATGTTGATTCCTTTTCAATGATAACAAATTAGTAATTTGAACACTTCTTTTTTTTATAGTTTTAACGTGTGTTTTCCCCTAGCCCCCCCTGTTTTAGTTTTTATTCGTCTTGTTAGTGAAAACTATTGTATTGTATTAATTACCAGGTTTAACATGGTACAATTTCATTTTCTTCTTCGTTTTTTTTCTTTTAAGAAAAAAATACCAAAAAAATAAAAAAAAGAAACTCTAAAATTACACATTTATTCAATTGTAGGTCATTTGGTCATGTTATTCCTGTTGAATAACAAATATACGTATATATTACTTATATATATACATACTACTTATATCATCAAAATAGTAATCGTTGACCTATTTCTTTTTCTCTTATTTCTTCTTATTTATTTCATCAATATACGTATTGTCCAAATTAATTAGAATAAACAAAAAAGAATTAAAATGATAAAAGAAAAAAAATAGAGAAAAAAATAGAAGAAAAAAACTACTGCCAATAGATAGATTCTAATTAATTCCGTTTTTTTTTCTCCACTTTTGACTTGAATCCATTTTTTGTGTTTTCTTTCGTTATTTTTGTTGTTGCCTATTTTCTGTAATTTTTTTTTGGTTTTGAGAAGATATTGATCAGATGTTTTTTGAAGAAAAAAAAGATCCATGTTTTGTGATTATGTAATGACAAAGATGTTAGTAATAATAATAAACCCAAAGAAATTACAGAGAATAAAAAACCTATTTTTATTCGACCTAAATTCAAAGGTGATGATGCCATGAGGTTAGTCCATATGAAACTAAAAACTGTATTGACAAGAACTTCACCTGAAGTTAAACTCATTGTTCTATCCAAAACAACAGGTTCTTTGACACAATCAAAGGTCGACAAGTATCTCATTCATGTTACCACCAACTGTGTATACAAATTTACATGTCTCTGCCAAAGCAGCTATACTGGTTGAACAAAAAGAAGAGCTTACTTTCGATTCAAAGAATATATTCCGAAAGGTTTAAGATCAAATGGATTAAAATAATTCATTAGTGCCATTGCAAGATATCTCTTTGACACAGGATATGAAAACGATACACTGAAGTCTTTCAAACTAATTAACAAACAATCAAACTCCAACCTTTTGAAATTTGTCGAAACGATAGCAATCAAACGTTTAAAACTAGATCTATGTATCCAAAAGGAGGCAGTTATAAATCTTCCTTTACCCTTGTAACATTAAACCCCCTTTTTTATTTGTTACGTCATTCATTATTTTAACTCTTTAAATTACATATTAGTCACTTTTCCTCAATTCATAAATGATTGATTTCTAGTGGTTAAGTGCTCACGCGCGAAGCCAGTAAGTCCTGGGTTCGAGCCCCGCGTGGTGCGGGATCGTGGATGCGCACTGCTGAGGAGTCCCATACTAGGACGAAACGGCCGTCCAGTGCTTCCAGGTTTTCCATGGTGGTCTAGCTTCAATCGACTCATGATTTCAACATGTGAAATAACATTAATCTATTTTCAGTTACTTAATTACACAATCACCTAATATTTGTTTACTCCATGAGTTCTAATTACTATTTCAATGTTCTTGAACTTTCTCTCCCAAACTTCATTTTTTTTTATGACCTGATTGAACTCGATCGGAATCTTCCGTACATCATCATATATATATATTCATCTCTAATCACCCTCTTATGTATAAGTATGTCACTATCTGTAATAATGTTGATGTTCAACTATTTTAGGTTGTAAGCAGCTGATGAGAACCTAACCACATACACAATGAATAACATATTTCTCTACATCACTCATTGTTCTTACTCTATTAAACATAACACTAATAATAATGATAATGTGAAAGCATCTTGTCGGTATTAAAATGTTGTTTTGTCTAAAGTTTTATTTTAACTTTTTTATTTCCAGGTTGTACAGTTCGAATGATCGAAAAAAAATTGTTTTTTTTTTGTTGTTTTCTTTATTAGTCTTTGGGGATTTGTAAATTACTGATCCCCGATCCATCATTTTATTTTTTTTGCGGGGGGAGGGGTGAATGATGTACTGTTAGACCTCATTTGAAATGAATATAATTATTCTAATTCTTGAAATGGTCAATTTGTGATGCTTAGGGATAAAATTCGTTGTGTTTTTTTTTCCTTTTTGACTAATAAACATATACCTTTATGAAATAAACGAATGAGAATGAAAGAAACACTAAATTAGAGAAAACGATATTAGCCACAAGAAAATGAATTGAACACACATGGAACAAAAAACGAATGCAGCTTAATTGATATGGTTTTGAACTACTTACACGTCAAAGTAGTATATTATGATCTTGTCAATAATATTCAGAAATGTTATAATATTTTTTAAATAGTTGAATTCATGTGTTGATCTAAGCTAGACTACCATTGAAGACCTGGAAGCAATGAAGGATCGTTTCGTACTAGTATGGGACTACTCATCAGTGTGCATTCACGATCTCGTAAGAGGGATTCGAACCCAGCACTTTAGATCTCGCCTACAAACGCTTAACATCCAGATCACTGAGCCGGTAATCAATGGTGTTTATGTCTTACTTCAATCAATTCGTGATCTCGCTCAATCCTTTATCGATTGTCTAAAGTGAAAAACGGTCTTCATCCAAAACGGATTGGGCTCTGTTGATCACGGTTTCACATTAGAACTCTAGAAGTTCCATCTAAAAGCTAATCACCAGTGAACTCATGATTATTATCAGAAATGGGATTTGAGCAGATTGTAGTGTAAACATTTTGAAGTACGTTGATAAATATTTTTTTGGTGTATCATTTTTAAGAAGATTAGACGATTCAAGAGTAAAAGTAAATAGTTAACTTATGAAACTATTCAACAGCTGTTCAAATATTTTAGTCATATAAATGTTGGTTAGTTTAATTTTCATATTTTAATTGCATAATCGGTAATTGGTAAGGATCAAAAGATAAATGGTTTGTTTCATTCCAGATTCCAACCATTTGATTGAGATTATAATACGATCAATGTTAGATCATCAGTGAAAATCTGGAAGCAATTGACATTTGTTTCATCCTAGTATGAGCAATACACAACTACGACCCTGCATTTCATTTCACTACCATCAGATAACTTATGTGTAATTCGCTATACTTCAATATTTATAATACTCAAACTACTGTTATTGTTCCTTTGTATTATCTATCTACAGGGTTAACTTACAAGATAGTCATATCAAACTCATAATGACGTAACATTTCTTAATTGAATTATTCAATGTTAGAAATTAGGCGGGTAAGTTTTAGTTCTTTTTATAGTTGATTCACAGTAGGCAGGGAAATGTTATTTTAACAATATTTTATCTTAGAATATCCTCATTTTTTTTGTCTGCTTACTAGTGTCTAGCTTCGTGAGGGAATTCTTGGAGTTCTAGTGAGAAGCAGTGACCAGAACAGTTAATCCGTGTCGGGTAGTGACAAATGTCTATCTCAGTACAGTAGAAGATGGTTGCACAATTTCGTGTATTGGCTGAAGTTAGACATTGACACCGTTGGATAGAGGCCGACTCAGAGGTCTAAAGGCTAAGCGTTCGCGCACGAGAGTGAATGTACTGGGTTCGAATCCCGCAAGCAGGTTTGTAGACACGCACTGCTGAGGAGTCCCATAATAGAACGAAACGTCCGTCCATTGCTTCCAGGTTTTCCATGGTGGTCTATCTTAAATTGGTTCATGATCTTAATTATTGAAAGAAAATCAGATTAATTATTCTTTATGTGGAAGAAATGAAACCTCTGAAGGTAAAAGTTAAAATTAAACTATCAAGAAATCAAGCAAATTATTATATACAAATACTATTCCATAGATCTCTGTGTAGTGAACAAGAACACCAGTAAAATCTGAGAACCAAACAGTAAATACTTTATTTGTAAAATATCAATCAACTGTCTCAGACTTGATTGTTTCTTCGTTTACACATCAATCATTCTCTGTTCTCGTTTTTTTCTGTTCGATCTTCTTAACCTTCTGCCATCAGAAATTTCACTTTCGATTGACGATGCATACTACTTATATCTATCGACATCAATAGCATACACCATATCTAAATATTGGCGGGCTTCTTGAATATCTGGGCTACCTGTTCTTACTATCTAGATATTTCAACGAGTTATCCACCCTTTGTTTATTTCAACACATCATTATGTCTTTCAATCAGTTAACCTATTTAGGTTCCTTTATGAAACGTCTACAACGTTTCACTTTACAAGTTACAAAAACGCCCAGAGACATCGATGTCTCCATGATCTTGGTTGCTGATAATATGCAACGAAAAAAAGTGCACATTATTCAGATATCGATTCTTAAAATGCTTAATGCTAACTGATGACCATTCATCATGTATCATCAAGATCGACTAAGAAGCTTGTTGAAATACTTTGTGCTTAGAATTCTATATTGTACCAAGAATAGAATATTGACTATAGCTAATAATAATATGCCTAATACTAACTATGAGGTTTCAAATGAATTCATGAAATTCTAACAAAGTGTAGAATTTAGCCGATTTCGGAAATGTATCCGTGAATTGTATCTAATGATATTTTATCTTATTGTCAGTTGATTAAAGTTGGAAATGTACATTTTATCCAAGATCTTCAGGTTTCATGATAAGCACAACAAATTTAAATCAGTATACTTTATAACAGATTTTCCATGATCAGTTGACTAATAACTAAATTTCAGCTTAGCTGTCTGACAATATTCGGTTTCTTACTTTACCTAGAAGTTACCTATTATTCATGGCATGATATTTTGAATGAAGTATCATTGAATAATAGCTGAAGTTAAATTAGTTAATGAATGATTCTCAATTTTCAGTGGTTCTTTTAATGAAATTTGTTTGTGAGAGAAATTAGTTTTAAATGAATATTAACTGGAAACAGACGGATACATAATTGTGAACTGAGCTAATCATATTTATCAATATGGGGTTGTGGAGATTATTATGTTTTTGATTAAGATCATGAATCGATTAATATGAGATCATCATTGGAAACCTGGAAGCACTGAACGGCCGTTTCGTCTTGATTTCTGAACAGTACAAAATTCCGAAGCATTTGTTAACCGTAACAAAACTCAAGTATGAATAACTTGATTAAATATTTACATTACTCATTGTATATCAGATAAGTAATTAAGGATATATTGAAATACTGGTTGCATGAAACCAAAATCTTGGACTAGTATCGACGTTTTGAAAATCTTCACTCATTAAAACTGTGCTCCTAAGCTTATTTTTAGTCTATATAATTTATTTTTTTCCATAATACCTCATTAAGATATTCCATTTGTAATGGTATCAATCTTTGCATTATTTATAGGAAGGAATACTACTGATCAACCTCTGCTAAGCATTTGTGCATTTTGACTTAGTTTACTAGACATTGTCATTAAGTATGGTTTAATTTTAACTAATGATAGAATTCAAGATGCGCTTATAGTCTTATTTGGAACTTAGTAGTTAAGTGGATAGTGCGATGGCGTTTGAAACGAACGGCATTGGGTTGGAGTCCCAAAGTGAGCGTCAACTTTGAGATGCAGGTACATTCAGCTGACGAGTCCCAAATAGGACGAAAAGCGCGTCAAAATGGATTCCACTACTAGCCACTATCCATCTTTCTTTATAAAGCTTGTAAGCTAAGGGAATTATAAGGCAGTCCACACAGGATACACACACGCCAATATGAGACTGATCAATTGCAGTCCTAAATAACAATAGGAAGATACAAGTAAACGAAATCAAGTGAATTTAATTCTATTTTAATTTTCTTCATCTAAAGAATATGGATCATTATGACGTATACATTTGTCTAGTAGAACGATTAAATCATTTTGATTATCTAACAATTTTCAAAGGTGATAAGCTATCACCTAAATTCTGTATAGAACTAGCCATCTGATAGATTTGGTCAAATTTTGTATTTGAGTTGAAATATCCAAAGACTTTTTGTTATATCCATAACTACTCAAACAAATTTGTACACATAAATGAATTAAATGGGATGTCTGGCATCAATTAAACTGCCGTTAAAGAACAAAGATTATTTAACAAATATCTCATTTCACAGGTTGAAATCATGAGTCAGTTGAAGCTAGACCACCATTGAAAACCTGGAAGCACTGGACGGCCGTTTCGTCCTGGTATGGGACTCCTCAGCAGTGCGCATCCACGATCCCGCACCACGCGGGGCTCGAACCCAGGACTTACTGGCTTCGCGCGCGAGCACTTAACCACTAGACCACTGAGCCGGCATCCAGTGCTTCTAGGTTTTCAATGGTGGTCTAGCTTCAACTGACTCATGATTTCAACCTGTGAAATTTCTAAAATTCTCCACAAAACCCATTCTGATAATAAATATCTCATTATCATTTGGATTTATTCAGCAGTACAAATCTTTATCTCTACATAGCTTTAAACATCTATATCCATATTCACTTCAACAATATGTCCACACACAGATGATAGACTGAATCGAATTATCCACATTATTCAACATGAGTTCGATCACTTCATACAGTAACTATCAATGTTAGAAATTCTTCTCAACTTATTGTTATCAAAATTGTAGTCTAGGAACATGGTTTATTTTGTTGTTACTAACATGTATACATTCATATATCATAGGCCTATTCTTATTGTAACATACTAAACAATAAGTTTTAATTCTACATCTTCATCAATGTACATCAGCTACTTTTCTTTATGATATCAACTTGTAAAATTATTATATAATCATGTCAATATAACAGAAGTGTTACGTATGGATAATCAAGGGAATTGAAAATCAGCACATTTTAAAAATTGAACAAACATGATAAGAAAGTTATTTTAACAATTAAATTCATGAGTCAATCTAAGTTGAATCACTATTGAAAACGTGGAAGCATTGAACGACAATGTCCTGGAGTTCTAGTGAGAAGCCATGATCAGTGGAGTGTAATTTGTGTCGAGTTAAGACAGTTATTGACCCTAGACAATGAATGAAAGAGCTTACACAAGATCATAGATCGATTAAACATAGGCATTAACACTATTGAATGCCAGTTCAGTGGTTTAGAGGTTAGGTGTTTGTGTACGAGATCAAAGGTAATGTGCTCGAATCTCGCTTGAGGGATCATGGATGCGCATTGCTGAGTAGTCTCATACTGATAAGAAACGACCGTTCATTGCTTCCGGGTATTCAGTGATGATCTTAAATCTATTCATTAATTTCAACTATTAAAATTATTACAATCTCCACAAATCCCCATTCTGAGAAAAGTTATTGTTTAAAAGTGGAATAATGAATAGTTTCTTTTGAGATGATGAGACTAGTAAAACTGAATGAAATTGATTGGCAATTGATTTTTTCAATTATAAGTGAGCATTTATGTCGGAGAAGTCAGAGAATTGTAGTGATAATTCTATATCTTCATATTAACCATATAAGAATTATACGAAATATCAACATATCTTCAGATAGTAGAAGTTATTCCGCTAGTTTGATATTGGATAGGGTAAAATAAGTTTTTATTTAAACGTTTACAGATTCATAAATGATTACTTAAAAAGTAGTAACTTATATCTACCTTGATAATATAAAGCCACTTGAACAGGAGAAAACTTAACCATCCGTAATCATCATGTTTACTGAATCTAAGTTAGGTGTCTTCTTTAAATAACAAGTGTTTAAAACTAAATAACAAATGAATCTCTATAGAACACATGTCAGATAATGTATATTAGAGGAACTTTTAGTGAAATGATGTTAGTGACATCCAGGTTTTGATACTCCAGTCTCATTTACATTTTTTTCACAGGGTAAATTAATGTCATTAACTTAGTTATTTATTTAAACACATAAACATTGGTACAAAAAGGCACTAAATAGATACGCGCCACAACATCATTCGATTTGTGTGAGGGTACAGATACTGCTCAGGTGCCCAGATCGGAGCAGGTGGTTTCCTTAGGAGACCATACTACAAGCCTTTGACCTAAAAGTTTAATCCACAAGGCAGTGGACTAACGTCAAGAGATGCAGTCCCATCGTAACCGGTGACCAACAATAGGTTCACACATCATTCGTTCAAGTAGGATCCTGGAGCCCATGTGCATCACTGATTTGGAATCAGAGTTTAACAACTCCCCTTTGTGGACTATCAGTGTCCACCGACCCGATTAAGGCTCCGGACATTAGCTTTTCGTCCTCTCAATTTGATAAAAATCACCCCAGCCTCGAGAAAGCAGTAAGTAGGATTTCCCTGATAGTGGTTGTATGCACGTGGTCACTTGAGAGCATCTCGAGATGGAAAGCTGATTCTCCCTACTCTTGGCCGTACCAGGACATTTGGGGTCATTAACTAAAATAATACTAGATCCTAGTAAGTGATGTTTAATAATTATTATTCAACAAAAAACTCTAAATCCATACTTCCGTGGTCATAAATTTTATAAAACTTGAAACTGATTACTTAAAGTGTAGATGAATTTTGTGAAAAGATACTCTAAGTGGAATTAAGTGATCGACAAAAGTCAACGATAGGTAAAACAAAAAGATGACCTAGTTGTTGACTATCATAACTTCAAATTAATTTATATTTATTTAATTGAAAGAGAATTAACACATCATCAACACTTCTCTTGTTATTTCGTGAAATGATGGGAATATAAGTCTTAAACTAAGAAATTCCCTGAGTAACAATGTCTACAAGCAATAAAACTCAAACTTTAGGATTTTTTGTTAAAGGAAAAAAATTGCTCTGATATATCAAAAGTGTAACATGATCCTGAACATCAAATTAGCCCTAGAGACAAGATTGATTTTTAGTAAGACTAGTTATAAGAATATTTGATATGTATTCGAAGATTTATCATATAGTTATGTAATATGAAACAATGAATGTGGTGATACCATTTAGGCAAATCGATCCAAACAATTGCATTGGGTTCGAATCCCACGAGGCGGGATCGTGAATGCGCACTGCTGAAGAGTCCACAATGGGACGAAACGGCCGTCCTTGGCTTCCAGATTTTCCATGGTGGTCTAGCTTCAAATGACTCATGATCTCAACTGTTGCAATTGCATTGTTGTTTTCGTGCTTAATGGTTATATAATGTAATCATATATAATAAATAAATAATAATTTTACTTAACATTGAATTCAATGAGAAATGGTAAATAGTGCTTCTAATGTAGTGTGTACTACTGATATCGACAGATATAAATAGTATGTATTATCAATCAAAAGTGAAATATCTGACGGAAGAAGGTTAAAATGATCAAAGGAAAGAAAATGAGAACAAAGAATAATTGATGTGGAAACTAAAGAATAATCAAATCGCTAATCTTAAACATCATTAGAATTGAAATGGAAACAATGAGAAAATCACAGGTTGTTCTAGCTTATTATTTCATTATATTAATTAAACAAATAAGAATGAACAATAGTTTTAAATAAAACAATTAAATTTAATGAAACAAAGTCATCTATTACGAAATACATTTCTATGCCTCAGTTCTTTACCCGGAATCGAACAAGTACACGATTTATAACATGAAGGGGGTTAAGAGGTGATTCAATAAATCGATATGTCTTTCCTGCTTAGAAATGATTACGTAACTTCTCTAAGATAATTAACAACCAATATAGTCTAATAGGAAGAAACAAAATAATACTTGTATTATTTGTGTAATGTGTAATTTCTTTTTTAGGAGTGCATCTTTTCACCTTTATGTTTTTCTCTATACAAGGCTAAATCAATCGTATAATTGTTTAGAGTGTTTTGTACTTGTCAAGTAAATAATTACTTTAGATGGTGGAGACGATTTGTAGTTCAGATGAATGATTTTGGCAAAGTTTTATTCTCTGAGTTGGATAGTTTTGTTGTGGAGCTTTCATCGTTATTCTAAACGACATCATTGTCATCAGAATAATGACAAAAGCTCTACGACGAAACCATTCAGGTGAGAGAACAAAACTTCATCAAAATAATCACTTATTCTATTCACTTGTGAATGGTTGTTTTAATAATGTTAATTAAACTCATCGATAGATCATTCGATTCAACTATAAATTCTGTAAATTATTCAGTATCAATGAAATTACTGATTGTAATTATCAGGAATAACACTTTGTAGCAATAGAACCAATACCAATAAACTATGAGAATCTAACTCAATTGAAATCTAATGAGAGATATTATTTTCCAAAAAAAATTTGGAAGGAATACTTTTGGGTTATAACGTTTTAATGTCTATACCGATTATAGTTGTCATGATTAGACTGCTTTGCAAACTATTCCACTCATTTTTAAAGACAACTCATTATTGTTATCCCATAAAAGATGTATCTGCACTAGATACTGAGCCAATTAGTTCGACATGATTTACACAATGTTATGCAAAACAATGTAAAGTTTTTATTTAATTTTAGTCTCTTCCGTTTTTAAAATTTGAAAAATGTATGATAAAATGAGAACATATTCATGGGGTGGATTAGGGTTTTATCTCGCAAATCAATTTTTTATTGTGATTACTTAGCTACACATACTTGATGAATACCTCACGGTTCAAGCAAGTTATTTTACAAAATAATCAACCTTACTGATTGCAAGAAGAAAAACAAGGATCCCTTGAAACACCTTAGCAACTTTTTATTAACGGAAAGTATATGAATAGAGTATCACATTTTTTATTATCAATTAATAAATAAAACTCACGCATAAGGTCCAAAAGATGCATTAAGTTGTGATTATTTGTTAACTCTACCATCTTATTAGAATTTAAAGTGTCAGTTAACCTTTTTTGTTTGCTTCATCAACCGTGTAATTTTGTTTTTTGACAACTAAGTCAATTTTCTGTGAAAATAATGGAAACAACTGAAAAACAAAACTAAACATGATGGCTCAGCTCTTGAATTTTATGAACGTATAGGGTTCAAATTCTGAGACTAGATAGACATTTTCAAGTGCTCTTGAAAAATATGACACTTAAAAACTTTTTTACAACGCTATTCAACAAGTTCTATTTTTTGGGAAGGTTCTGGTTAGAAATGTTTGTGAGTTAAGTCAAAGATCTCATATCAAGTTCGATGTTTTTTCGTGCAAACATAAACTCTGTAATTACGCGATATACACTAAAATATATGTGCTTAACTTTTTTCCTGTTTTGTAAATAAAATGAAACTATATTAAACCTTATAAGCGAAGATGGATAGTGGCTAGCAGTGGAATCCAGGACGCGCGTTTCGTCCTGTTTGGGACTCGTCAGCCGGATGCACCTGCATCTCAGAGTTGATGTTCACTCTGGGACTCGAACTCAGTACCGTTCGCTTCAAACGCCATCGCGTTATCCACTTAGCTACTGAGTCCTGATAGCCACATGCGTGTGCAATGGGTCCAAAAACATCAATGGGAAGATTTAAGTAAAACAATATCAAGTGAATTATATTAAACCTTGTTTGAATTTGGTTAGAGGGTTAGTTTTCACATATACTTTATGTTAATTAGCATGTTTCGACAGGAGCTTTCTTTTATTGATAAAGTATTAATTTGCCAAAGAACAACATATGTATTTTGTTCGATATCACTTCTTGTAATGATGTTTTCATCTCTACAGGATATCAGTCATGCCCTGTAAATTATTTTTTGATTTCGGTCGCACTATAAGAGATTCCATCACTTCGGATTTGTAGGACAGACAGAAGTAATATTATAGTTTATAGTAAAGCTTTTCCACTTTGTACTTCGTTTCAAGTTAATAATAATGGCTTTAGAAAACTGAATTAAATTCTTCTTTTAAAGAAAGTGAACTAAATTTAGAAGTTGATTGATTGCATTTTTCTTATAAAAAACGTGAATATTAGTTAATCTACTTAAGTTTAGTTTGAACTCAGTCTCAATATTCAGTAGAAATCACGAACCGGCAATTTATTTTTGGTGACCTCCTCTTCAGTGTAGCTGCTTAGTGTACAAAGGTTTCATTCACAGTTCAATAATTGCTCAAAATAAATCACCTTATCAGATACCTACTAACAATCGAACTGAAAATTTCTGTGTATAAGTATATCGCACAACACACCTCTTAGGTGCCAAAGAAACTTGGAGAGTGCATAACAACTTCTTGCTTAATACACACTAGAAACCTATGTTTGTGTTCATTTTTATAAACAATAAATGACTGTTTAGAGTGGTTGTGAAATCACTTTATACATATGATTTCAATGAAGTTCAGTAGCCTCTAGAACCCCTTAATGAAAACGCGCGTCATTGGAAAATTAGTGAAGAGTAACATTTTTTAGTCCCATTCAAAAATATAAGCCTTGGTTAAATCAATCTTGAAGGGGAAACTATGTTTGCTTATAGTCCCTTTTATGAAATAACTTGTGTAAATAATATTATTTCGTTGTAAAATCTGTTTTACAAGCATTACGGTACCCAACATAGCGTTTATTATGACTCGATAGGATCCGTTGCCATCCGGAAAATAAATTGCTGAGGAAATATACACTTATTTTTAAGTAGTTCGTCGAACTAAAACGAGCACAAACAAACACTGTCATTTTTAGTTTAAATATTATGATTGCAAAATCTGCGGGACCAGATTAAACGCGTCCTAGATTACTAAAAATGCCCAAAAACCATATCATAGATTCATCAAATATATGTTTTAAACTATCTACAACCCAAAGTAGATTACTAAGCAACTGAAATAAAACCGTAGTTGCTCATATCTTCAAAACAAGCACGAAGCATAAACCTAAGATCTACCTTCCCGTAAGCTTAACCGGTCTGTTCATTAAACTTCTAGAAAAAATTGTTCGCAACGAGTTGTTTGAGTATTTAGACAAAACCTGACTCCCTCAAAAAAGCAGCACGGCTTTGAGAAACAGGTATTCCACGTCTCATAAACTTATTAGTAGCTTGGAAGCCAGTGTTCTCTTAATGACCTAAAGCTACCAATAGTTTTCACATTCATCGACTTTCATAAAGCTTTACGCAAAACTCTGTATAACCCGCTGTTGTTTGAGTCGATTGCTATCGTAATTGGATGTGATTTACTTATGTGGATGAACGATAACATATTTAAAAATCAAAAATCAGTAGGCGTTAAATCTAAGTCGTTTTCTCAGGGTACAGTTCTGACACCAGTATTACTCTTTATGTATGTAAATAACTTTCTAATAATAAGAGTAAACTGACCACGATTTCATAGCAACAATAACATTGTATCAAACTTTCGCTTACTTTTATTATTCTTCACTAAGGTTAGTTTATGGGGACACACAAATGTTCATAAATCTAGAAGCAAGTACCTATAAGCTTACTACTAGATGTCCCATGGAATCACCAACCAATGGGAGTTCATACCCCAACACGTCATTGAAGCTCCATCTGTCGAGACATTCGGAAAAAAGTTTGATCAACTAAGAAACTACTGTTTCCCGCACCAACACAGAACCAGGATACTAATTTTGTGCGAAAAATAAACGTTGCAGAAACCGAAACATCAAATCCTTCCATTGTGTACATTTCCGTCTCAAATATTATCTCATGGGAAACCTCTCAATAAATATTTACTTTGCTAACATGCCACAGCCCATCAAACATTCAGATACATCAAGTTACACCCTGTTTTGTGAAAACCTTAGCTTACTCGTCAAATGTTGGCTGAACTCAATGACGACAAAATAGTATCTCTGTGACAAACATGCATAAACTAAATGATCCCTTCTTTAAAATGCGAAAGACACTTTTTACAGACGCTTTATATTGAATGCAAAAAACACTTAGACTTACCGATGGGATCAACATGGTCGAAATGATCAACGAAAGTTCTTCGATCCAAAAACAGTGACAACTAATCTAACATTATTCAGCACATCGTAAATTTACCTTTCCGTCAGGAGTCGCCTTCTTTAAAACACTGAGTAATTTTAAAATAAGTTAATTAAATCTTACTCGAAGCCCCGTCCTTCCGTCCCTTTAGACATAATTTTGGTTGTGGCACGATAACAGAGTCATTATCAAAACTTTTAACTATGCTCATGTAAGTCAAGGTCGAATGCCTGTGCGTTTAACGATTACAACAACACACATTAACTTTTTAAGTCTAAAATCCTGTGAACCAGTCCTCAGTAATTAAACTAAATAAGAAGTTTTCTTTAAATATTTTTAGCATTTCATGATTTTCACTGAACGCGGGCCTTTACTTGTAACAATACTATATTTGCAGTAAATAAGTCTGAAAGTCTTTGACTTGGCGCTGATATCGTCTGTTTTACTGGACACATCCCAGGTGCATCAGCGTCAGATTACAGTTGAACACACCGTGCTATTCATTTCTTGCAACTAGCAGCCAGCTTAGACCAAACGATCCTTAACATATCGACAGCCTTCCAAATATATTTCCCAACTCACTCATCCCTGACTTCTAATTTGATCAGGTTGGTATCGTTCGATTAGAAGCATGTTGCGGACAAGAGCCTGGTTGATCCCTGAAATTCTGTGGGATTATTAAACCTGCAATCTCTGATATTATCGAGTATATTGGCTTACTTCAAATATTCGAAGTGTCCCTAAAATAAACAAGACATCCACAGATCTAGTTGTTTAAATAAATTTCTTGAACCACAGGAAGGGATTAACTTGAATTATCTTGTTCAGGAAGATTATATGATCGATCAAGAGCTGTCATAAACAACCCTCAAACTACCAGTAGAAGAAAACTACACAAACAAATAGGGATATAGGATAGTAGATAGGATCCAGTATTGTGACGCAATGCAGCATTTGTGCTAATTGATGATTCCTTTGTGCCTCCTTGTGCGCTGATATGGATTTGGAGTATTATACGCCCTGTTTTGTTCGTCTAGTTCAGCCTACCTCAAATGGTTCTGTTTTAAGAATTGTCGGTTACCAAATCTATTCGAATACTTCGAATGATCATAGGCGACTAGCTATATAAAAAACCTCAGGGGGTAATTCTAAGCATCAGTGGTTCATTTTGGCTATGCTCATCTCAATCTAGTATACTTGAACTGAAATTAAATTTCCCTTAAGCTTGAATCATCTTGCATCGTAGTGAGATGTTTGGGTTCTACTCTTGATGCACTGTAGTCGTAATACATTGAAAGTTACTTTTAGGTGTGTAGCAGCTTAAGGTGGGTGGTTAAAAGTCAGCTGAATGCCTTCAGTTAAGATCAAACATATGAATTAATTATTTACTTACCATTTTATTATGAGTTGGAACGATAATCCCGACTATGTAATATTGAATGTTGAAAGGCATTTCTATTTAAAGTAGGACTTTACTCTCCGGTTCTTCTATGGGCGTGTGACACTGCAAGCACACTACAGGTGGACTCATATGTGACACACGCCTGTTGCTCATAGAACGTTTGAAGCCCTCATCTATTAGCTACTTAAGCATTATTTCTGTCTACCACTATTAACCAACGATTTTGAGCAAACTGTTTTCTAGTAAAATACAGTTATAATGAGCCAGGTCAATCAGTCTTACTCATCGTATTCAGGAAACAAAAGAATAATATTCAAACGTCATAAGGTCTACAAAACTCAACATTAAATAAAAATCACACTGAATTTCATCTGTGATCAGGATGATTCTTAAAAGCCAACGGTTGAAGTGTTGTCGAACATCAAGACATGAGTACAGGTATCTGCCTGGAAAGAAACTAATCGAAATGCTTGAACTTCCCACAATCGTATCGTCATCCCCCAGAGCTGGAATGCTATGTTCCAAACGAGGCTTATGCATTCAATATCCAACAATAGCAGCGGCTGCCACAAAACCTAAGTGGTTGCAAACAGCACCGTTAATTACATCCCGGTTCCCTCATCCATTATGCCTTACAACGACTGCTCCCGCACTTGGTGTCTGCAAACTCCAGAAGCTAAGAAAATTCAACCGAGATTCACCGGTCTTGTCATCGCAAAAGACACAGACTGAACAGTTATGTCTGGTGTTTTGTCCCGTATTCAGGGAATAAATCTTGTGAGGATTGAATATGTTCCTGCAGGGCTCTAAGAGGGATATAAACTGGCTTAATAATGATGGAAAAAATCGATTTCATGCTGCCCCCTGAAATGTCTTAATAGAATCCCAACTACTGCATTATGCGATGGTTTTCTCAAGCAATCACACATTGAAAACCAAATACGTGAGCAAGGATGATTTTATTGGCTATTCTGCTGCTTCCGATAAGTCTCTTTACGTCTAACAATGTAGCATTTTTTACAATAGTGGTTTTCAGTCGATAGGAACTTGCAAAATGTGATGAATCACAATGTCATAATATGGATAGGGGTCTTTAGACCTCTCTTTGATGATTTATCGTGTAACGATGTGACTTTTGGGGTCTTGAAACCATAACGGATTTCACTTTGAACTGTATGAGTTTTGTTAATCGTTAAAGTTCTCGAGCAACATTTTGGGTGTCAACATTGGGTCCTGATTAAAACTATCTAACAAACATACATGAATATCAACAAATTTTTCAGACTGTAAACTATGAGTAGCTTTTAATGATTTCAATTGGTAACGAGAAGGATTTTCCTAACTTAAACAGCTCACTCTCGCGGTTTATCATTCTGACACGTGTGAGAAAATCGTCCTCTTCGTCAATTACTAGCCTCATGCATCAATATCGAGGATCAAAAATCGAAGACTGATCACCAAACATTTGACTAAGAGAAGTGATGGTGTTTGTATAGGTAGATTTCACGTGTATTTTGGAGTGATTTTTCAATATCTGTCGAATTTTCGTAAAAAAACACGTGCTTTCCATCAGTCTTCTTGGTCTCCGGAATCAATATCAAACGTGTCTCGTGAGGGCGAAACCAGGTGTCAAATATTACGTTTGACTATGGTTCATAACTGCACGCAGCAATCTGATTGATGTCATTATCGAGCTTGAATTCAGATATGGAGGTTTTTGGTGTTGAGTTCTTAGTAATTTAGGTACTAGATGACAATTCAATCAGTTTGAACTCTTGTTCCATTAGACGTTCACCCTTACCATTGACACATCTAACAGCCATACCCGTCGCCAGTTGTTGTGTTTTGTTATCGGGGTTCAGTACGGCTAACTTTGTTACAAATCTAGGAATGACAACAACTGAGCTACTCTAATACGACCGGTTTTCTTCGAAACTGACAACAATCAATTGTGCTCAACACATCGCACCTCGACCGCTAACCCAGAAAGAAGACGGAACTGGAGATAACTTCATATGTGATAGGACGGTCAAATCAAACTAAATTGGCACGGAAGTTGTTGTTATGGTAGCGGAATATGACCTTCAGGCATGTATCATTTTAGCGAAATACAAAATGTGACAACCAACCAGAGGGAAACGGCTATGCGGGAAACTGAGTTGGTAGAAAGTAATAACAATATATTTCTGCAATGGCAGGTACACGCCATGTTTCCAGGCATGAGCTATGCATGCATGTTAAAGAATATAGTCCATAAGAGTGGATAATAGTTTGTTCATTCAGATATACTGAGTAATCTTCAAATTACTCTTTAAAGTGGCATCGCGTCCACGTTACACATGAGATCCAATCTCGTCATAATTGCGTTAGGATTTTGGCCATGCTAAGTATTTATGCAATGTAACATCTTATAGTTGTTATAAAGTAGACTTGTAGGGCGCTTGGTGTGAACTATGACCTTGGGACAACTCGTACGTCTAGTTCATTACAGATGTCGGAAGTTCCATAACTGTTCCCTCGGAGCATGATTCTGAAGGAAAAAAGAGGAACCGAGGAGCGACAAGGCACTTGGATACGAACGATAAACAATACTTAACATTTTGTATTGGAACGGACAGAGGTATGAGAAGTTATTAGATTAAATTCACACTAGCTCTTGTAGCTAAAGTGAAATGTGAACAGAGGCAGTTTCGATGGAGATAAAAGAATTAGTATCGTCGTACATTTCACAGTTCATTTGTTTGATCAAATATATGTGTAGGAATAGAATTTTTACTACAGATTCAACACCAGTCACCCAAAAGCTACCTGTATGTGTTTTTCATGGACAAGACATTGTGGCACATTAAACTTTCCGGATGTTAAAAACAATAAAGTTAAAAGTTTGAGCATGAAACATCATGCCTGTTACATACTATTACAGACGGATTATTTAGGCAGAAAAACGGAAGAAATCGCACTTAAGTATGCAAGGGTAGATGCTCTGTAAGTCATCTGTCATACATCCTATCAAGTAAATGCAAAGATGGAAGTTACAAAAAGTCCCCTAACTTTATTTTGGTGCGAAGTTTATATATCCGACTATCGAGTAGCGAGAAGTGACTATGCTGCAACGAACAGGTCATGTTATGTCAGTAAGGATAGATACCTCTCGTCATCAAGATGGCGGTGGACAGACTAGCCACCATAAGATTCCACAAAAGATCATTATTTCGAGCTGCGTCTGCTGATTATGGAGTCCCTTAAGTCCCCACTAGTACCTCGTTAAAGTAGATTAAGCCTTAAAGTCTGATGGGCTGGAATAAACATTCAACAGTTTCTTATGGTCTTCATCTTGCTTGTAAGGGAGGGCTAGTGTTCAAGTCCCTCGTGATTTCGAGCAATCAAAAATTAGTTAATTACACAGGTGATCAATACTTAAAACTTGCAGTAATTTTTCTCAGTACGTTCGGAGCTAAACTGAACATCTAGGTCACTTTTGAAAGAGGTAGAAGGGCCACCACTTTAATGCTGATAGTCACCCTTCATTTTATATGTAGAGAAAGCCAGGCTAGCAGGTTACGTAGATTTTTATTGACTTTGTGGAATGAACCGGTTGGAGCGTGAGGTTCTAAATTGTAAACACGCAGTCCTTTCAACATTCATTGTGAGATAATAAAAAATATATTAGTGACACAAAATAAAAAGTAAATAAATACTCGCGCATTAGTATAGTATTCTAATTATCGTATGAATTAGGAATTCCAGGATTAACGCAATTGAATTAAGAAGACACAGGCACCAACGAATGTATTGTATTTAGAATTTGAAATCAAGCATTCAACCAGTACAAAGGTATCATTAGTCCATTCAAACACCACATCCGCCACAGCTTAAATTGGAGTCTAGGTGTTTGTAATCAATAGTACGTCTTCTTCTCAAATTCATCCTGAATCTGTCTGACATTGTATTGGATAAGGATTCTGTATTATCTAGAATATGCTCATTAGCATTAGAATTAACAATCGAAATTGGAACTGACTCACCTGGTTCCTGAAATTGTATTTGATCTACATGTCGACTGTGTGTACTTAAGTCATCGATGTCTAGAATTCGCACCATCGATTTTCCGACATTCTTCAGAACAATACCCGTAGATGGTCGAAGATCATTTCCTCGATAGTATGTAACTTCTGCAGACTCTAGGCATCTCATATTCGACCGAAGAATTCTTCCTTTCAATAGCTTCGCTGGAGTCTCTTTTGTCACAGAATGTTTGGCATTTCTATATTGCAATAGAAAGGTATCTACTCCCCTCTCCAGCTCATTAAATGTTGAGGGGGCTATAGAATCAATAGCAGTCTTTAATGTCCTAACAAAATTCTCTGCCTGACCATTAGAACACGGATGTCTGGGAGCAGTAAATAGATGCTTGCACCCTATACCGTTCAACCAGGTAGTGACTGCATCCGCAGCAAAATGTGAGCCATTATCAGTCACCAACACCAAGGGAACACCTTCTCGACTAAACACCTTTCTTAATGCTTGTATTGTGAAATCAGAATTTGGTGAAGTTGTGAAAAAAACTTCAGGCCACTTTGAAAAAGAATCAATGACTACCAGTGCGTAGTATTTACCAAGAAATGGTCCACAATAGTCAGCATGAATCCTCTGCCAGGCCTCAGACGATACTGGCCATGGCACCCACTTCGAAGGATGACTTTTCAACTGACGACATTTCTCACAATTGTTCGCCGTACGACATATATCTGCATTTATCTCTGGCCACCAACATGTGAGCCTTGCCAAGGACTTCATTTTCTCAACACCTAAATGACCCCTATGAAGATCTTCAAGAACAGATTTACGCAATGAAGGAGGAATGACAACACGATCATTTAAACACAGAATACCATCAGGAGTAGTAGATAGCTCATCTCGCTTTGAAAAATAGATGGGAAATCTCCGTTTCAAATTAGCATTCCAACCTTTCCTTATAGCACTGAGTATACATCCAAAATATCTACGAGTTTCTCTAATGAGATCTGAACGTCTCACTGGTAAAGGTTGCACTAACAAACAATCCGAAGTAATAATAGGTTTATCTTGTAATGACTGTCGAGAAATGTAATCAACATGTTGAATCTGTTTGGCACTTCTGTGCTGAACGGTATAGTCATATGCACTCAAAGCAATACTCCATCGCTGAACCATAGCTGCTGAGGAACGTGCTAAGGATTTTTCGGGATGATAAATAAACTTTAAAGCTTCATGATCAGTAACAATAGTAAATTTTTTTCCGAATAAATATTTATGAAGTCTTTTAACAGCCCAAAACACAGCTAATGCTTCTCGCTGAGTCTGTGAATAACCTTGTTCAGTAACAGTAAGTTTGCGTGAAACACAAATAACTGGTCTACCTTCCTGTTCCAAAACTGCACCAATTCCCACAGGTGATGCATCAGTAATAAGCACAGAATGTACATTAGGGGAGTACGTTCGAAGAACAGCATCACTTTGAAGAAACTTCAGCAGACTTTGTAAGCATGACTCTTGTTCCTCACTCCATTTGAATGAATTGGATGTTAAAATATTAAATAAACAATTTGCACGACAAGAAAAATTAGGAATAAAACGAGAATAGTATTGAAGAGCACCCACTAGTGAACGTAATTCTGTAAGATTTTTTGGAGACGGTGCATTAGTCAGTGGAGCTAGTTGTTTCATATCTGGTCTAAAACCATTACCATCAACTAGGTATCCAAGGCATTCAAAACTAGATACACAAAATGAACACTTATTTGGATTCACTGTTATATTCTTCTCAATTAAACGACGCAATAAAGCAATAAGTCTCTGGTCATGAACTACCTTATTAGAGCCATGAACAATGAGATCATCTTGATAAACTTCAACACCTTCAAGATCACTAACTACATTATTCATAACTTCCTGAAATATGGCTGGAGAACAACTTAGACCAAATGGAAGGAAATTGTATTTGAACAGACCAAAAGGAGTGTTAATTGTCGTCAAAATAGATGAAGATTCATCTAAAGGAATTTGAAGATAAGCATCTTTTAGGTCAACTTTCGAGAACACTTTAGAACCATGAAGTCGATTTAGAATATCTTCAGCTTCTACCGTCGTGCACGTTTGCTTCAACAAACGGGAATTCAGAGTTAATCTATAGTCACCACAAATTCTAGGGGTCTTGCCGTCCGACTCCAGTGGCGTAACGATAGGAGTACCCCATGCTGAAGACTGAATTGGTTCAATTATGCCTTTCACACACAAATCGTTTAATGTCTTATGTACTGCTTCTCGAAGACCATAAGGAATTATTCGTCTTTTAAGAAAGACGGGATCACCCTGTACTTGAAGTTTTATAGGCTTAATTTTCATACCTCCACTGCACTTAGCACACATAGCTATCAAATCTTTAAGTAAAGTATCAGAATTTTCTTTAGAAACTAAGAAGGACAACTCCACCTTAAGCCTTTTCAGATTCTTTAAACCCAATATTGACAGTCCTGTTTCGCTAACTAAAAATTCACAAGGTATGTATGAAGAATTATCATCTCTGATTAGCAATTCACAACATCCTCGTATGGGCAGTCTGTGTCCAGTAATCCCCAGTATTGATACTTCAGTGGGTCGTACAACAACGTTAGGATCTAAAGTTTTCAAGTTCTTGAATGAAATAATGGACTCTATACTGCCTGTGTCCAGAATAAAGTCATGAAATGAACCAAGCGATGTATATAATCGCTTCTGAATATGAGCATTACCTTTCGAAATAGTGGACAAAGACAAATGATCACTAGAAACATCCGAATTATTGAAATTTAAATTACAAGATTTAGTACAGCTCGAAGCAAAATGGACAGTAGCTTTGCATACTGACTGAATGTGTCCTACCTTACCACATTTAAAACATTTAGCATTACGAAATACACATGAATTGCGAGCATGAAACTTTCCACATGATAAACATTTACCAAAATTCATCTCACCTTTGTGATTTGCTTTGTAATTCCTCGTTGAAACACCTTTCATATTTACACGAGAATAGGAATCACTGTTAAATGAACGCAAGTTTGATTGACCCTGAGATTGTAGTTCATCACGACGACTAAGCAAAGTATTAGAAATCTTCATCGACTGGATATCAAGTTCATTGACTGCTTCGTAGTTAATACATGCAGTTCTAGCATCTTGAAAGGAACAGTTTGGCATTCTTAACAGCTCTCTTTCCAAACTCGGTATGTTGATTCCTGCAATTAATCGATCTCTCAGTTGCACATGAAGTTGATCACCGAAATTACACTTGGCAGCTTGTTTCTGTAATTCAAGGATGAATTCCCGAACCTTTTGGTCATTTTGACGAACCATCTTATGAAACTTCGCCCTTTCACGGCATTCAAAACTGGTGCATTTTACATGACTTAACAATAGCTCTTTAAGAGTTGCATAAGGAAGTGAGATAGGTTTTTCTGGATATGCCAAAGTTTTTAATAAGCTGTACGCTTCTCTCCCAATGAATGTCAGAAAATGTGCCACAATTTTCTCACCTTTAACGTCTTTCTTGGTCATGCTCCAAATTTCGAACCTTTCCAAATAATCCTCAATAGCTTCAGGAGTTGAATGAATATCCAACTTTTCCATTGCAGGTTCCATCGCGACGCCAATATAGTATTCTAATTATCGTATGAATTAGGAATTCCAGGATTAACGCAATTGAATTAAGAAGACACAGGCACCAACGAATGTATTGTATTTAGAATTTGAAATCAAGCATTCAACCAGTACAAAGGTATCATTAGTCCATTCAAACACCACAATTAGTTTTTCGACATTAAAAATATGTTTTTGGCTAGCTATTAACCACCCGACTTAAGCTTCCCCCTAGAACCGCCTTCGACAGGAATGTTGGTTCGATCAGATTATTAAACAGAAACGAGTCAGTTCGGTTTACTCGGCTAAATGGAGAACGGCCATCTAATTCAGTGTTTTGCCTTGTCAATTTTACAGTCAGTAACGGTAATCGCTGAATCAACATTTCAAGGTAGTCCTAAGCCTGACTAACTCAATCTCGATAGCATTACCCTTCTTTACACAAATCATCCCACATCAATTGTTAAATGTGCTCTCTACGTGGGAATCAGAGCTAGTTAGCGAATGGAATGTAGGAAAATGAAACGAGAATATCTGGGTAAATGCTGCGAGTCGGTTGCTCAACACCATGTTGGTGAAGTACGGTTTTCAAAAGCTCACTCAGGCTGTCAGCTATTCAACGCAAAAGTTAGAAATAAAAAAAAATTGCTTTAAAAAATACACAGATAAAGTCAGCCGGTTTTAAGAGATTCTCATTTGTTAAATACGAAAACGAATCTCGGTTCAACATAAATGTTTGATCTCTCTGAACTTATTGATATTCTGCAGTAGATTAGACATAATGTAGACATTTTTGACGCAAAAGTGCATTTAAACGGGACGTTATTTAGAAAATAATGTCATTATGAATTTTCCAGAAGCTAGATTATTAACCTAACTTGATCACATACATCATCTTGTGTCCGTAACCACAACCTTTTACAATGTGGTTCATAACAGGAGATACAGAAAGTGTCCTGTGAGCAGGGACAATCAAAACATAGAATAAAACTAATAAAAAAACCGAAGACAAAGTTCTGGAATTGAGTTGACTTTATAGGGTTCGAATAACCAGATTCTTATAGGCTAGAAATTTGATTAGCATGATGTGAACAGATTTAAGTAAATAAGGAGTTAATATTTCCTAAAGCCACTTAGGTACCGGGTTGTTGTCCACCACAAGTTTTCATGTCCTATCAGTCATTAATATTGCTGATAACCGACCAGTTTTAAAGAATTTTTCAGATCAGCTTATTTTGTGAACAGGAGGACGATAATTCGAGTTATTGATGATGCAGTACTTTTGTACACGAAACTCACACATATACGACGTTCTCAGATTCAACATCACACAGACACGAGAAAAAAATTGAAAGATTATGTTCAGTCAGAACGAGTGTTGGATCCTCAAACATAGATGACTTCAGTGTCTTGCATACTCGATTGGTCACTCTTATTACACCATCACCATTGGTTCAAATGTTAATCTCGACAGTTTACGAATATCAACTATGGAAAGTGTCGTTTGTTTTATATGGTGCTACTCCTTAACCTGAACTTGTTTTAGTTGTAATGTCCCACTGAAAAATATTGGTGTTCTATTGATAAGAAGGTATTTTTGGTCATATGAAACATTAAGATCAAATCCAAATGATTACTTTGATTTCTCCAGCCAGCTGAATGATGCATTATCCGAGATCAGAATTTGTTTTCCACGTCGAGATACATGAATGAAAAATAATTAGTTTATATTAGCTTATGACAAAGATGTTAAATTACCGAAGCTTTAAGAGGGTATTTTAAATTGTTCGTCTAGCGGACGTTTTGAACGTCTGCATTTTCGTTTGTTTGTTGTAGTGATGTAACTCGATTGTACCCTAACTTAAGTTTTAAACGCAAGTGTTACTATATACCTTTCAATTATTTTGTGCTTGCGGTGGCTTACTATAATGTTTTCTTTGTTCATCTTCCACGTCTGAACATAAGATTCTTTACTGAATACCTACCAATCTTACCAAACTTAACATTTCACATGTTCTAATAAACCTATGTTTATTGAGTTCTTGGAAAACAACGGTTTTAAATTGCAACCTCGTGTTTAGAATTTTGCTTTTGATTTCAAGTGCAAGATATCTGCACATACATATGTTTCTGTTCAGACAAGTTCAAAGTCTTGGGAACAGAAAAAGCATTCGTGGTGTTTGGTCATAAAAGTGAATGTGTTGTCAGTATTTTCTTTTTTCGCGCTTCGGTAATTCAATTCATCAGTCTTGGGGGAGCAGTGTTATGGTTGATGACTTGATAAACTTAAAAATCTGTAGTAGGTCCATGTAGATCTCACTTAAAAAGATTAAATGAATGGTTTCATGTTGTATATTTGTGTAATGTGGCTGTTGCTAATTCAGATCTCAATGTGAATCCCCGGAGAGTTTCGACTAGTGACAAATACTACATAACAATCAAAATTAAACTGCCACAAAAGTCTTTTTGAGATACCACTACAATTCAAATACTTATTGTTGTACTGCAAACGAGATAATAAGCATTTTCCAAATGTATTGAAACAAAATGCATAGCGCTTATAACTAAATATGTAGTCCTCTGACCTTAAACATCTACAGTAATTGGAAAACATGACTTCTATTATTTCCTCCATGTCAGTTAAAAGAATAAGGTCTGGAGTATTACACACTTTACTGGCTTGTGAAGAAGCAGCGTTCCATCTAACTTCGTGCCATGTATTTTGTCATTGTTGAGGTTTTCTTTCACTTTCTAACACCGACGTCAAAATCTTCAAAGGTGTAAATTCTAGTCAGAGGTTTCACTTAAGCTTATTATTGCTTTCCGTGTCTAAGTATTATCATATCTTCTCAACCAGGCTCGCCGAACAAATGTATCACTGTTCCTTGACCAGAATATCGTACCATATTACTGAATAATGGCTAAGGCGTTCGACTTTCGCCCACTAAGCCTCACGATATAACCCCGTTCTAGTTGCGTCAGTTTGGGCAACCGAGTGGTTTCTACAGTCCTCATATTTGGAGTTTGGCCCATATCCAGGTATTTGGTGAATGAGTTAATTTTAAATCGTATGCCATTTTATGGTTTATAATAGTTACAAAACGATCGACTATATATATATATATATATATATATATATATATATATATATATATATAAGCTGCGTGATAGTCATTCAACAATTACTTATACCTTGATTGTAATCTGACTGATTACTCGACACTTGATGTTTCATAAGTTTCACCTGGTCTAGCAATATCAAACAATATGAAGTTAAAATCTTTACACTTACCAAATAATTGCTAATACCGTGGTTTCGTTACGAAATCTGGTCCTGATTATCAGTATAAAACGAAGGTACTAAGAGTGTGAAACTCCAAAATCGCCAGAACAGTGTATGTATTGTCCGAAAATGCTTTCATGGGATTTAAATCCCGAAATAGACAGACTATTTGTCTTCAGTACTTACATCAAAAACAATTAATCACTAATTTTTCCTCATTTGGTGATAATTTCATTCCCAAAAGTCATCTGGTTACTCATAAACTATTAAACTGAGTAAAAGAGCGTTGCAATAGGTAAATATTTATGTTGATGAGAGTTAGCACCATTTACCAGTCACTTTAACGTTGGGTATTTCAACAGTAATATGTCCGCTGGGGTCAGTGAGTCCTACTTCAGTTTCAGTATGTTGGGGGGAATGAGAACTTACAGTACGTTGTTTGCCTCAATGTGAAAACGTGGATAACATCATAAGCAGATGCCATCTGACTAATTGTTCGTACCCAGTGTGAGCTTCCTTATTCACTTGTTTATCACGTATGAAATAGACTCTAGACAATTACTTCCCTACCTTACTAGATACCTTGAGATGGGCAAGTTTCTACATGGAAATGAATTTCTTCCAATTATTTATTCCCGTTAAAATTATTGTTAGTATAACTTATTTGTCAACCATATTTTCATGTACAGCCTTAACCCTTCATATTTCAGTTGAGAGTTATTTATATTACTCAGTTGATTAAATCAAAGAGGGCGTAGTTGGATTCAAACCTGCTATCAAATAGTTAGAAGCTGAATGCTTTTAATCTTAAGCCAGTGGTCCACATTCTATTTTTGTTAGTTTTACATGCTGTATACCACTTCCTGGGCCGTCACATAGTGTACTTTTGTTCATTTCTAAATAACTTGATACGTTCTCTGTTTCGAAGCTCAGTTAGTACACAATTAGATTTTAATAGAATGAGCTTATATTTAAGGTTGTAAGTAATTTATTGAGTTGACTGTTACTCCAGTTATTTGTTACTGTCATAAACGCTGCTATTTCTGCTTAGCAACCATTGTACTGAAGTTGATCATTTTCTTTTTTAGAATTCCGATGAAATTTCTATGCGTCTTGAGCACTCTTCTGTCCAATACATCTTTTTTAATCATGGTGTATCCTCACTTTTATTTGACATCCCAATACTTGCTCAACTCAGTTTAACAAATTTGATCCTATTATTTTTCATGATCAACTCTTCATTAAATTCTGAAATGGACGATTTTGATGATAATGGAAATAGGCTTGTCCGACGTAAATGGTGCCCATGGTCTTCATGGAGTCCGTGCTCTCCAACTAAGTGCTTCAAAGGCTTTGTAAACAAGAATCCTTCATATTGGTCGAACCGTGAAGAATTCCATGTCGTTGATGACACACAGATTACAAACTGTGTTCTACTACCAAAAAATAATACCAAAAAACCTAGTCGAGCATATGTACGACAGACAATACAAGGTCAACATAAAATTCTTGTTCCTGAAAAACAACGTTTTCGTACCTGTGATTGTCAGTCAGTTTCCTTACTGAATGTATTCCGTTTGGTTAGTCGGCATGAATGTTTTCGTAAGTTTGATTTATTATATGCTTTTTACCATGATGAATTTTGATTGTTAAGTTAGTGAGTGCTTTATTTACTAAGCTCTGACCAATTTGTACAGTATAATAAGTGTAAACTTCCTAGTTAAATATACATATTGCACTGTTTCAACTGTTAGATTCCAGTCGTGCCTTCTGCTTCTGAAGGGAGTCTCTGACCAATAAATAATGAATCATCATTTGGTTAGACACTAACTTTATTTAATAACATCAATTTTAACTCTACTAGTCAAAATCATTACTTATAAATTTATTTTCAATAAAAGGCTTTTCTTTATCAACTGATTATAACAAGTAATCATAGCTTATTGCATGTAAGAATTACGAGTCTGTTTGTTTACATTAAGTTGATCATCAGTGAAATTCGTTTCCCAAGTAACGATTCCCACGCACTGAACTTGAAATTACACTTTGTTAAAGTGCTGTCGGTAATGCTTGTATCCTTAAACCAAATTAGGTGAAGTGGGTTTAGAATCTCCAACCTACCCGTTAGGAAGTCGTCTATCTTAGTCATTAGCCTGTCAATTACTTGATTAGTCGTCATGAATTAACGTTTTGGTTGTATCTCCCTTTGATCTGATTCCTGATCCTATATTTATTTGTTATTTTTGTAATCGGTTGGTAGATTAAGTTGATTTTAATGTGTCAGTTGACTGCTGATTGACCTGAATGCCAAGCTTCTAAAAATTATCTGGTGCTTTTAATATTCCCTCTATCCAAGATCTCGACATTTTTCCAGTCGGATTTTTATTCGCAGTTGTCCACATGCATTGATATAAGCTTAGATATGTCATGGCGTTTGATCTGTAATTAATATTTATTCAGGCGAAGATGAAGAGGGCGTCGACTTTGTCCAATATAGTGTTTTTGTTTGTAGACGATGTCCGGTTTTTCTTTTGTCATTTCGTCCTTTGGTTTGCATAGGATTGATCAGAGTGGTTTCACTGGTTTCTGTGCTAATCCTATTCCAAACGGCTTCAATAATCTTTTGATTTCTGGTGTGTCTTTTACATATGGTAGGATGGTCCGTTTGTTAGTTTCTGTACTTGATTTCTCTGCTGCTGATGAGTCAGGTTGATATACTTTTTTAAATGAATTTGCGCGGGTGGCTGTTCTTTTGAATAATAGTCACTAGATATTTTTCCGCGCTGCAAGTGTGCTGCAGTGTGTTCTCACTTTTTTGAATAAGGTTTGTATGCAGTTAATTTTGTGAGTTCTTGGGTTGTTGCCAGTGTAATTGAGAAATTAACCTGCATAGGTTGGCTATATACTAGAAAAAACAAAAACAGTGATTAATTTATAAAAAGTTGGGCGACTTTGAGTACAAACGTAAATTCAGTTTAGTATGGAACAGGCATTCATGAAAACTAATTATAGGAAATTCGACTAATTAATTATCCAATCAGTCAATAAGATAGAAACACAATTTCAAGAGGGAATTTTATTTATTTAGGTTTACTGAAATGTAGTGGTTGTAATCAAAAAGAAAGAAGCCGTGACCGGTGCAGTCCAGTGCCGTTAAAAGCGAGCACTTTGCAACAAATATCGTCGGATAATGTTCGGATAGTGCTGCGAATTGGTTGAAAATAGCAACACACTATTTAATACCAACTCAGTAATCGAAATGTGATATACTCACTACCAGCCCTAGGCTCGATTCCTGACGAGGTCGTGAGTGGAAATTGCTAGGAAGTCCCATACTAGGATGAAATAGCTGTTCAATACTTCCTTGTTTTTTACCAGTTGTCTATCTGCAGTCAGTTCGTGGTATAAAGTCAGCTGATGTCAGTGATGCATGAAAATTCATTTTAGCAGATGTATAATAGTTATTGATCCAACTAAAGGTGAACTTACCTTTGGGTTTAGGAAGCTAGGTAGTAGCACCGCTACGTTTTTCATTAATAGTCTGCTTGAAAGTCAAGTTTGTACTCGTGATACATTCGTGCACCAGCTGAATTATTTCACAACTCCAACTTCAATACGGTAAATGGGATAACTTCGCCCCCAAATGCCCTGGTACGTCCGAGAGTGGGGAGGGTCAACTCTCTCCCTCTCTCTCGAAATGCTCTCACGTGGCCACGTGCATAAAACCACTGCCGGGTAAGTCCTATTCACTGCCTTCTCGCGGTATTACTGTTGTTTACAAAATTGATGAGCAGAACACTTTGGGGATCAGTTCAACTGGCCTTCAGCCACACTTCAGTTTCCCACGATCTCCAGTCAACCTGAATGGCAAGTTAGTGTGCGTCCTCCGACTCTTTATGAAGTTGAAAAAGCTATCAAAAATCTGAAGCGAGGGAGAGCAGCAGGCCCTGACAGGTTTACTCCTGAGATTTTTAAGGATGGTGGTTCAATATTAACGGTGAGATTAACTGAGGTCTTGGGTAGAATTTGGGGACTGGATGCAATCCCATCTGACTGGTCTCAATCACTGATTGTGCCAGTCTATAAGAAAGGACAAAAGTCCTCTTGCGACAATCACAGAGGAATCAGTTTGACTAATATAGTGTCTAAAATATTAGCTTCAATAATACTTCGACGCCTAATCAAAGCTCGTGAAGAGCAGACAAGAGAAAACCAGGCCGGTTTTCGACCTGGACGTGGTTGTATAGATCAGATATTCACACTACGTCAGGTTCTAGAACACAGACACACATTCAGACGCCCCACAATTGTAGTATTTCTCGACCTTACGGCAGAATTCGACTCTGTTGATCGTGAGGTTCTATGGCTGTGTTTGTCACTGAAAGGAGTACCAAAGAAGTACATTAACCTTATGAAGGCTCTCTACTCAAACACAACTGGTCGAGTGAGAGCTTATGGTGAACTGTCATCAGAATTGATTACCTCAAGTGGTGCTCGTCAGGGCTGTCCACTCTCTCCATTCTTGTTCAACTTTGTCGTCGACGTACTTTTAGAGATAACACTTTCCTCGTCTAGATTTCCAGGGGTTGAACTTCTACCGGGAGGTTCACTTGTTGACTTAGAATATGCCGATGACATAGTTTTATTTGGTGAAGACGCTGACAAAATGCAGAGTCTTCTGACCACTCTAAGCAACAATGCAAGCATGTTCGGGATGCGATTCTCTCCCTCGAAGTGCAAAATGTTGCTTCAAGATTGGGTTACATTGACAACCGAACTAGTGATAGGGAGTGAAGAAATTGAGTGTGTCGATCGCTTCACTTATCTTGGAAGTCTCATCATCCCTTGTGGTCTGGTGTGTGACGAAATCTCAGCACGGATACAGAAGGCTTGACTAGCTTTTACCAACTTGCGTCATTTATGGCGTAGGCGAGATATCCGTCTACCAACCAAAGGATGTGTTTACTGCGCAGCAGTTCGTTCCGTCCTACTTTATGGCAGTGAAACGTGGCCGGTAGTCAGTCAGCTACAACGTAGGACCAGGCACATATGTGCATCGGTCCAGGTTGCCATACCGCATCAGCACAACGAGATGAACACCGGATTCATAGGAGTGGTTAGGTCAAAGGTGGTAATATATAGGAGAAAAATGGCATATAAGGATACAGTACAGAAAGAAAGAATTAGTTAGTAGAAAGAAAGATATGAAGTGATTTTAATCTCTTAGTTTAAGGCAAGACAGGGAGTGTATACACCTACGCCATTGTGATCGATTTTGAGCCATGTCACCAAGAGTCTCCAACCATTGGTTACGAAAGTCACGCGGACCCCAACCAAGTAGTCTGCATCTACCAACATGGCTCAGACTAGAGGTTAGTGTCTTCAAGCACTGATGCTACGTTTTGGTTTGGCCGCCCCTTACTTTCTTCCAACCATCTCTAACACCCGTTAGCATTGCACGACGTGGTAATCGGTGTTCAGGCATACGTAACACATGGCCCAACCATCTCAGTCGATGAAGATTCACAACCTCATCGACTGATTTACCATCCTTCCCTAATACCCTGCGTCTAACCTCACTATTACATACATGGTGATCCCAACAGACGCCAGCAATATTTCTAAGGCATCTGTGGTCAAATACTAGTAGCTTACGGGTGTCTTCTACTCTTAATGGCCATGTTTCGCTGCTGTAAATTAAAACAGAACGGACTGCCGCGCAGTATGCTCATCCTTTTATTGATAGTCGGATATCTCGCCTTCGCCATAGATGACGTAAGTTGGCAAAAGCCAAGCGAGCTTTTCGAATCCGTGCTGAGATTTCGTCAGACACCAACCCATTAGGGCTGATCAGACTGCCAAGATAAGTGAAGCTGTCAACGCATTCGACTACTTCATTCCCTATCCTTAGTTTAGGTGTTGACGCAGACCAGTCCTGAAGCAGCAGCTTGCATTTAGAGGGAGAGAAGCGCATTCCAAACATTCTGGCATTGTTGCTTAGTGCTATCAAAAGACTGCATTTTATCAGCGTCTTCACCAAACAGGACTATGTTGTCTGCGTATTCCAAGTCGATAAGTGGACCTCCTGGTAGGAGATCAATACCCGAGAACTCAGTCGACAAGAAAGTTATTTCCATCAGTAGATCTATGATGAAGTTGAACAAAAATGGGGAAAGTGGACAGCCTTGACGGACACCACTTGAGGTTGCAAAAGTAGATGACAGTTGCCATAAGCTCTGACTCGACTAGTAATGTTCGAGTAAAGAGCCTTCACAAGGTTTGTGTACTTCTAAGGTACGCCTTTCAATGACAGACACTACCTCAGAATCTCGCGGTCTACCGAGTTAAATGCTGCTTTTAAGTCAAGAAAGACCACCATTGTCGGACGCCGATAAGTATGCCTGTGTTCTAGAACCTGACGAATGGTGAATATGTGGTCGATGCAGCCACGACCAGGTCTGAAGCCAGCTTGGTTCTCTCGTGTTTGCAGTTCACGAGTCTTAGTTAGGCGTCTGATAATTATCGAGGCTAGTATTATAGATACTATGTTTGTTAAACTAATCCCTCTGTGGTTGTCACAGGATGATTTTGACCCTTTCTTATATATCGGGACGATAAGTGATTGCGACCAGTCAGATGCGATAACGTCTGACTCCCAGATCTTAGCTAAAATATTAGTCAACCTAATCGCTAAAATTGGACCACCATCCTTAATGACTTCTGGAGCCAATCCATCTGAACCAGCTGCCCCTCCTCGTTTCAGATTAACTATAGCCTTCTCAACTTCAGCAAGAGTTGGGGGACCTACCCGACCGTTATTGCTGCCTTGACGTGGTGGTCGGGCTTGCCTATCGTGATGAAGCAACCGAGCTATACTGGCTGGAACAACCGTTCCTCAAGGTCCTACCATGTCAGACAATTCGGTTGAAGAGCGGTAAGACTAAAAGCAACAAACTGAAGGTCCGAAGGCGAAATCGTACTGCTGACTGTACAGAGGTGTGACAGCAGTAATGTGTTTCCTTCAGACAACCAGGATGACAGCGATGCTGCCTTCCCACAAGGAGAGGCGGGGTTAGAAAAGGTCGACTCTAAAAATGCACACCTCACCTTACCTCACGGATCTCCGTCTCCGGCGGTAAGGCCCTTTGAAGAACGGAGCTAACACGTCAAAAACCTCCCACGAAAAGGCCATGCGCGACCGGCCTCAAGCAGTTGTCCCTTGGGCACTGCGGTCACGCTCTCAGGTCACAGAGACCACCTCTAATCCAATTTCCTTTTGAGATACTTCCAGAAGAACCCTTCCACAGTGTGGGCAACCGGGAAGTGATAACCGCCCTCATACCTCTAACACTCAAGACCACTGTAACTTGGCCGGTTAGAGTAGAGGATATTAGTAGGTTACTAGTATTCGATCATAGGTGTCTTCGAAACATTGCTCGTATATCCTGGGACCACCGAGTAAGTAACGCAGTTGTTAGGAAACGGGTACTAGGTAGAGATGGCAAACCGATTGATGAAGTGGTGAAACTTCATCAGTTGAGATGACTAGGACACGTGTTACGTATGCTCAACGACCGACTGCCTCGATGTGAGATGTTCAGTGGTATAGGAGTAAGTTGGAAGAAACGTAGGGGTGGCCAGACAAAAACATGTCACAAGTCCATGAAATCACTGACAAGTGGACTGAGCCATGTTGGTAGGTGTAAACTACCTGGTTGGGGACCGCGAGATGATAGCAGCCGATGGTTAGAGACCCAGAATGACATGGCTCAAAATCGTTTGCAATGGCGCAGGTGCATCCACTCTTTGTGTTTTCCCAAATTCTAATCTGAATTCTACATGTCCCTTCTGTTTCGCTCTTTCCAAATTTCTTTCACTGCATCAAACTCCTTGAATAACATCTTCAAGCCCCAATGTTTCCGACCACTGCTTATACTTTAGCTACCTCTACCAGTACGGGATTTGAATCGACAACTGCATCTGTGTGCTAATGTGGTATGGCAACTCGAAATGATGTACGTACGTCCGAAGTTCTACGTTGTTACTGACTGACTGATTGAAATTGAGAGGACGAAAAGCAAATGTCCGACGCTTCAATCGGGTTAGTGGATATGGATTCACCTAGGGGAGATGGGAAACCCTGATTTCAAATAAATGGTGCATATGGACTGGCTCCAGGATCCTGAGGGAACAAATGGCGTATGAACTTATTGTTGGTCACCGGCTACCATGGGACTGCATCTCCTGACGTTGCTCCACTGCCTTATGGATTAGATCAATAGTTCAAAGTGTCGAGGTGTAGCCTTCTAAGGAAACTACCTGCTTCGATTTGAGTACCCGGTCAGTATCCTAGCTCTCGCACAAATCGAATGATTTACGTGGCACATATCTATTTGGTGCCTCATTGTACCTATGTTTATGTGTTTAAATATATACATATATATAAAGTAAAAAGTTCAGTTATTGTGCAGAAGCTTTGTTGATCGACACCCTAGAAGAAGTTAATTCACCTTCAATTTTATTCAATTATATATTTATTATTTATTGATTGTATTGTATCAAACTAAGTAATTATCGCAGAGTTTATAATCACTGTGAATAAATCAATGAAAAAATAGAAAAAAAAACATTGAAAATCAATAAACAAAGTTCACCTTGAATAAATTTATTTAATAAAAGTTAAAATGTCACTTAACAACAATCACCTTAAATCAATATATGAATTTTAAAGTTGATTTTCATTTTCATACGTTGTATTTCAAAGATTCTACATCTCCCGTTTCCCAACCCCATCCCCCACCAATAATCAATTACATTGTTTATTTCTTTTTATAAAGTGATCATATTGAATGAGATTGTAACTATTGAGTTAGTGATTTGAACTGTAGTTGTATGATTTACATGAATAAACTATGTTACATTTATATGTAAAGATTTTCTCGATTATTGATTTGCATTAAGATCCAGTTACACACAAAAATTAGTGTTGACTTTGGTCGTCATCGTGATAATTTGGGTAGATTTTAGGATTTATTGTTTAGTGTGTATTCTGTTTGTATGTTGCTTTCGTTTTTATCTGGAGTTTACAATGAATGTCTGCATTTTAAACTGTTTCTATAAATTATTAGTAAGATTTTCTATTTTCCTACTGTTGATATTCAGGGTTCTAGTCGATTAGCCTGAGTTGGTATATGTGTATCGTAAGAGAATGCCTTGGTATTGCTTTTTATTTAGTTACACGTTTTTAGTAGTATCTGGTGGTTGGGGCTATTCAACAGAAACCCTAAATGTAATCGAAGTTTAGGGTTATCTATTGAGTAACTTCAATCATGCCTAACATCTCAACATGTTTTACAGGAATGATGGTAAATCAGTTGATGAGGCTATGAATCTACATCGACTGAGATGATTGGGCCACATATTACTCATACTCAACCACCGATTATCATAACACGCAATGCTGACTCGTGTAGGGGATAGTTATAAGAAAGTTAGGTGAGGTCAAACCAAGACGTGGCATCAGTGCTTGAAGTTACTAACTTCTGGTCTGAGCCATGTTGGCAGATGCAGACTACTTGGTTAGGGTTCGCGCAATTATTGTAACCAGTGGTTGGAGACTCTGGGTGACATAGCTCAGAATCGATCACAATGGTGTAGGTGTATACACTTTTTGTTTTCCTTTAAACCATGAGATTAAAATAACGTTTTACTTCTCTTTCTACGAACTAATTCTTTCTCTCTGTCTCATATTCTTATATGCAATCTTTTTATATATATTACTACCATTGAAGTAATGGCTTCTATGGACTTAGTGTTCATCTTGTTGTGCTAATGATGTGTTGTAACTTGGACCGATCCATATATGTGCCTGGCCCTACGTTGTAGATGATTGATCGACTTTTTTATTTCACTTTTGGATTATATGCAACATATTTGTACCACATGCTAAAAAGTTTGATTAAGGACAAATTCATAAGGTCATTAGCTATATATGTGTAATGCACGTTTGTATGTCATATGTGATACCACAGATATAAAAGTTAGCTATTTATGAACTCATTTTATTCGTTTCATAACTAATCCCATGGTGCATTTAAAACAGGTAGAAATATACAGAAAAGTAAGTTTGCCCATAGTTTTGTAACCTGTCTTTTACCAAAAGTTGGAATATATGATAAATTTGATTGAATAATTCACGATATGTAGGTTTGTGTGCCTTGCTTGAACCATATTTTATTCGTATTGAGGATAATAAGACTAACTAGTTTCCAAAGTCTTATTAAGTGATGTAAGGTTTGGAATTTCAACCCATTTTGCAACGGCGGCACAGTAGTTAAAGCGCTCCTTTCTATGTACTTGAATTTGGTGGCGACCTAGTGTTTCTAACCCCTCATATAAGTATGGTTTAAAACCGAATACGTAAATATGTTTCTAGAAATTGAGTCAATATTATAACCTCCAACCTAGTAATCAAGACTTTGTGCAAATCTTTATCACTCTAGACTGCCATCGCTCACTGACGATAAAAAAACTAACATCTAAACCAAGTGAATAAACATAATACTGCAAAAGTAAATACATAAAATTATAGCCCAGTAGGAACAAAGAAAATAAAATGTGAAAAATATATAATAATTGTAAGATGTTTAAGATCTGAAAGAGGATAAGAACTGAGTGCATCTGCTTCACTCTGATTGGTAATGCAGATGTAAATGCTATTTACACTTGATGTATCTGAATGTTCGAATTCAAATTGTGTGTTCTATTGGGTGTGTTTAGTCCATTATCAATATGTTCTCAAACTCTTCTACATTTCACACCTACTTGGGCTTCTTTTTTACCTGCTGTTCCTGGGTTCCTAGAAGGGACTGTTCATTATACAGTTCATTTAAACTTTGTTCCTTTTTCAAAGTAACACTTATTTACCAAATGCTTGAGTAAACAGCACAAATGAATGGGCTGAAGCTTACATGCTCTTATCCACCTCATTGTTTTTAGGAAGATTTTCCACAATGGACCTGTGGGCGTTCCACCGTATAATTTTTAAAGTTTCGCCCTTTGTTTCTTGTAGGTTCCTTGACCCATCTGTCTTCAAAATGGTTGAGTAATGCTGTTTTAGAGTTTTGATTCTCTACGACTCCATCGTCATACTAATGAGGACACCGCTTCAACAACTCCAGACTATAACTTGTGGAAAATATCAATGTCCTCTTACCACCCAGTTTACAATCATGTTGAAAGGAACTCTCTCTGACAACAGTTGTATTTTTTTTAAGCGGTAGGGTTAGTTCATCCAATGAGCTTAGATTTTGTAAGGAGGCCTAACGGTCATTTTGTAGCCTTTGAATTATCTGCTTCATCCGGATCACAGTCAAAAACTGAACTGAAACTTCATCCTCTAAACGTCTAGATACCGTAGCTACAACTTATGTTGTTTCTATTGCTCGGTATTTTATTATACTGATTACTTTTTTAGCACCGACACTAGCTTTATCTGATACTTGATTATGTTTCATCCGTTCTTTTGTAATTTCATATTTCATATGAGAACGCAATCTACACTTTGTGATGCGATATTTTGTGCATTTTTATATCTTCTTGTTTAATCACCTTCACTTTTCGGAAGGTGTAGCTATTCTCTACCAAAAAATCCGCCCTCTCATTACTTTTTATGTATTTTAATTCCGTTCTAAAACCCTACTCAAATAAACAGTTGAAAACAGATAAAGAGAATCCAACGAAGAAAATTTTATTTTTGAAGAAATTATTTAGTCAAGCTGTAATTTCGTATTTATAGTTGTTTGATAAAGGAACAGTAAAGGAACTCTGGGTTTCTTCACTTTTTTTGTCGAGCTTGGTATAGTGAATACCAGATTAAAAACATATAATTATTCCCATTGAAATCACAAACCGGTCAATGTTACATCCATCATTGAAGACCTGAAAGTACTGGACGGTCATTTCACCCTAGTATGGGACATGTTTGTCTTATATACAATCATACTTTCATTGCAATCACCATTTTGGGTTCACTCTTATTGGGATACACCGACCCAAACCACTCTTTGTTTCTTGATATTTTATCTGGCTAAATTTAGCGGAATTAGTCTCTAAAAGTACTGATAGCGAATACACCAATGTAATCTGTCAATGTGGACTGCAAATAATGTTTGGAGTAATACCTAAGCACATGGATTTAAAAACAGTGTTTAGCACATGCTGAAATTACTAGCTCTGTGTTTATAATAACTGATTTTGTGCTCTTTTAAAAATGAAACAGCCGGACCAAATACTTGGAAAAGCCTACTTATAATCCACTTCAAGTATTCATTCCATCCTTTATTATCTACATACATTTTTCAATCCGAAAAATCAATGATTGTAAATGTGCTTTTTAAATAAGTGAACACATTTTCGTGAATGAGTAGTAAAGAGCTTCTCTATTATTGCCTACAGTTGCCATACCATTCTACAGTAAGACTCACGGCAATTCGTCCGTAAGGCAACTTTCATTTGGGGTTGACATCATCCATGGAACTACTGAGAACGAAGGACAACTGTTTCGTTCTAGTGTGTGACTTCATTTTAAACTAATCTCTACAAAGCTTTCAATCGAACAATCTTCTGCTCACTAGTAACTAATTTTGAGATGAATTCCTGAACTTCCAATGTGAAGTCTTGATTAGTTAGATTTTCTCATATTAGAAAGCAGCTACCATACCAAAGGCGTTGAATGATTGTGTAGTGCATCGTTAATTGAGTGAAGTTAGAAATATGATTCGTTGAATTCGTACTCGAGAGTCCTAAAGTTCATTGGTTGAATCCTTTCCGTATTTTCGCAGGTACTCATTACTAATGAACTATACAGTGGGATGTTCATCGCTCCTTGATTTTTAATAGCCAGTTATCCGATGTTGATCTATTATACAAACCGACCTAATCATATATATATATATATATATATATATATATATATATATATATATATATATATATATATATATATTTGTTATATCGGGTCGTCGCTAATTGCTGTGCTATAATCGCTTATTAATTTACTTGTAAAACGAGAAACCACTAAAATACCCACAATGCGGAAGTAAGAACACAAAGAGTAGTACAAGTGAAGATTTATTAACCCAAAAATACGACGACGACCCTAGTCGAGAATACACTCATTTATATATTTATTGTACACCCATTATGATTAAGAATTAGGGCTATTACAGATCACATGTTGCATGTCATGCTGAGCATAGTTCAGGTCAATCTTTAATACAAGAATATCGTATATTATACAGAATATAATGTCATATAGGAAAACGGAAACAAATCCTACAATGAATAATCATCATATTGAATTAAAACGGAATTAATATTGAATAAAAATCATAGTGATTAAATCAGAATAACTTTGACTTTTCTTCCCATCATATCAGTTAGATACCAGCTTAGTGGTGTAAAGGTTAAGGATTTGTATTCGGTGTCGGGAATGCGCACTGTTAAGGTGTCTCACATTCAAACGAAACAATTATCCAGTTCTTCTAGGTTTTCAATAGTGCTCTAGCTAAAATCAGTTTATGATTTAAAATTGTCAATATTTCTTTTCACAAACCTCTAAATTAATATAACGGGATTTACCCAGTTTTCTGTTCGTTTTGTAAACTAGCTACTTCCTTATATTTAGGAATTGGTTTTTTTTCATGGATCAAAAAATTGTTAAACTTTCTTTTTACCATTCTCTTATTTTAATTATTCACTTAGCTGGTGATACAGTATTCGAATGCAGTGAATGTGAATCAAATGAAAAAATACATTTGAATCGTGATAACAGTGATTCTGATGCCAATCTAATTCCATATTGTTCATATGAACAATCTAATTTTCAATTGTATAAAATATTAGGTGGAATTATTGGAGCAATTGGAATTATATGTTTACTAGTATGTTTAATACGTTTCTTAGTTAAACAAATCTGCGGCAATCAACGGATAAATAATCGAACTTCTTGTGGTGATAGTGGTGGTGGTTCTGGCGCTAGTACAAATACTAATGGTAATACTGCATCAAATCGAACTGGTCGAAGAAGAAATCGTTCACCTCAGTTACAAAATAATCATAGAGATGATGCTACAGAATATTTGCATAATAATTATAGCACAAGTGTATATCCTGTTGGTTTTGGGTAATTTATTTTTGTTGTTGTTGCTTTTCAATGAAAATTCATATGAAAGTTATGTTCTTTTGAATTATATTGTAGTTGAATAGTTTAATGTTGTACAAATGCCCTGGTACGGCCGAGAGTGGGGAGAGTCTGCTCTCCCTCTCGAAATGCTCTCACATGGCCACGTGTATATAACCTCTGCCAGGGAAGTCCTACTCACTGCCTTCTCGTGGCGGGGGTGTTGTTTACGAAAATGAGAGGATGAAAAGCGAATGTCTGGCGCTTTAACCGGGTCCCAAAACAAATCAATGGTGCACATGGGCTCCAGTATCCTGCGGGAACAAATGGCGTACGAACCGATTGTTGGTCACCGGCTTCTATGGGACTGAATCTCCTTACGATGCTCCACTGCCTTGCGGGGAATGGCCCCCCTAAGAAAACCACCTGCTTCGGTTTGGGCACCCGAGCAGTATCACAGCTGTCACACATATCGAATGAGATTTGTGTGGCGCATATGTATTTGGTGCCTCCTTGTACCAATATCTGTGTTAAAATAAGTAATAAATAAAGTTTTGTTCGAAATTGATCTTTAATATCAAGTAAATACTATCGATCAAACATTACAGTTGTTTAGTTAGTATGGTGATTTATACAATAGTCTGGTATTAAAACATCAAGAATTAAACTGACTAGAATCTTTGATTTGGATTATCTTGGTTATATTTATTAATACTGAACTAAAGAAACATCTTTCATAGAGCAAGAACAAAGATTGGTGCAGAATAATATGAATTCATTTTATTTCGTTAGGTTCTCATCAGCTGCTTACAACCTAAATTATTTGAAATTCAACATTATTACAGATATTGACATATTTATATATAAGAGTGTGATTAAGGATCAATACATGTGTATGATGATCTAGCAAGCAAAGATTCAGATAGAGTTAATGAGCTCATAAAATGTTTGATTCCAATAAATAAATAAAGTTTGAGAGGGAAAGTTCTGGAACATTGAAATAGTGATTAGAACTCATGAAAATAGATTAATGGTAATAAAGAAAATATGAATTGAAATCAATCAGTTATGTATGATGTAATTTATATTTCAGAAAGAGTCGCAATAATGACGTAATAAATAAATAAATAAATAAATAAATAGGAGCAAATTAATAGAAAGAGTGGGGGTTATTGTTACCAGGGTAAAGAAAGATTTATTACTGTCTCTTTTTGTATACATAGATCTGGTTTTAAACGTTTGATTGCTAACGCTTCAGCGAATTTCAAAAGGTTCAAGTTTGATTGTTTGTTAATCACCTTGAAGGACTTCAGTATATCAGCTTTATGTCCTGTATCAAGGAGATGTCTTGCGATAGCACTGTTGAATGAGTTCAATCCATTTAATCTTAAACTTTTCGGAATATGTTCTTTGAATCGGACGTAGGCTCTCCTTTCTGTTCTACCTATGTAACTGCTTTGGCAGGTACATGTAAATTTATTTATTTATTTATTTATTGGAATCAAACATTTTATGAGCTCATTAACTCTATCTGAATCTTTGCTTGCTAGATCATCATACACATGTATTGATCCTTAATCACACTCTTATATATAAATATGTCAATATCTGTAATAATGTTGAATTTCAAATAATTTAGGTTGTAAGCAGCTGATGAGAACCTAACGAAATAAAATGAATTCATATTATTCTGCACCAATCTTTGTTCTTGCTCTATTTAAGATAATAAAGGGAACTATGTGTATGAAACATCTTTCAGTTTTGTTCCCGATTGGTTTATTATATTGTACATAAAACTGTAAATTTTCTGTACATTTATACCAGAACTTTTGAGGTGATCGATAAAAAGTTATTCATTTAATCTTTACTATTAGTCAGTTAAACGCTACAAATGTACATCATTTCAAGTTGACATTATCATATTAGCACATCGATATGAAATTGTTAAACCTGATTTCAGAGTCATCTATAATTGTGATTAAGTGACTTCGTAGTCATTTGTATGCTTTAGTTTGGATTATAATTTACCGTCTCTATGTAGGTTATTAAGTAAAGACGGCGATGGAAATGTGAATCTTCATCAAATGATGTGTCTAGGACAAATGCTACTTATTTTCTAGCTACCACTTACCTCGAAGCTTAATGTTGACTAGTGTAGAAATAGATTAAAAGCAAACTAGACATGGTATCAATTCATGAGATCTCTCATTGTTGATCTTAGTGGTGCTTCTGGTTGTTGACTACCACCTGGTTTGTGTTCGCGAGATAATAGTGATTAGTCGTTAGGTAATTCGAATTTGATTCAAGTGACATAGATACATTGGCTCTGTTTTCTTTCAGACCCTAATTATCAGTATTGGTAATTACATTTTGATTCCGTATCTTATTCCTTCTTTCCGAAGCATATTCTTTATGTTTAAGGTTACTATCCGTGATATTACTATTATTTAGATTCCTTTCTTATTCACCTTTTTGATTCCATCTCTTTGTGCTTATATGAGGTGTAGAAACCGACTTGACAAAAAACTATAAACAATTATTTGGATATTAATTTTACTAGTTCCAAATACCAATTTAATCATAATTGATTAGTTCACAATTTAAGGCTAATTGAGTTTTTTTATGTGAAGTATGTTTGTTAGTGGTTAAGACATCGAACTTTCAACCACTAGGTCCCTAGTTCAAGTTTTGTTTGATCAACTTCGGTTTAAACTGCTGACACACAAACTGTAACTTCAAGTTGAGTACATTAACTCGATTTTAACTTCTGTGCATAGAAAAGTTGGATCATATTATTTGTTGCACGTCAATGACAATAAGACTAGCTGTCTTTCATTCAAACTAACTGAATCTAGTTTTTTTAAAGAACAGTTTGTTTCATTATTATTCATTTCTATCATGGATCATACCTATTCATGTATCTATCAAGTTCTTTTGTCAATGAATTCAATCAAATTTGACAAACTGAGTATACAGTACATTAATTTCAGGACAAGATCGAAATGAACTCGTATTACATAAGTAGTACATGTTTAATTCAGTAAGAAGAATCTTTATAGGTGAATATTAGAAATTTAATATAATAAATGGTGTTGTTTTGGCTTAATTATTTATACTGTGTTACTAGAAAGTACTATTTACAAGTGAACATCAGTATGAAATTGAATTGATGAATTATTTTACCAAATAAATACTATTATTATCAGTCTGGTTTGGAGATTTATGTGGTAAGCCTCCAAATGCCATAGTACGGCTGAGGATGACCACGCGTATACAGCCACTCCCAAGGATATCCTACCCACTACCTTCTCGCGGCTGGGGTGTTTACGAAATTGAGAGGATAAAAAGCGAATGTCTGACGCTTTAACTGGGTTGGTGGATATGGAGGATTCACCTAGGAGAGTTTAAAACTCTGGTGCACATGGTCTCCAAGATTCTGAGGGAACAAATGGCATATGAACCTGTTTTTGGTCACCGGCTACCATGGGATTGCATCTCCTAATGTTGCCCCACCAACTTGTGGATTAGATCTCTAGGTCAAAGAGTCGAGAAGTGTCTCCCTAAGAAAACCACCTGCTTCAGTTTGGGCTCCTGGGCAGTATTCCAGCCTTCACATAAATTGAATGATTAATATGTTGTTATCCAGCTATTCAAGCTAAACTAGGCTCAGATTAGAATTTGGAATTTCTATGCGTTAACTGCTAATTCACTATACCATAAAGGGACACAATATCATCTAGTCATTTATTCATAAATTAATTATTAGGTTTTTTTGTAAAATTCAGTCATATAAAGTTTATTTATTTATTTATTTGGACACATGAATATTGGTACAGGGGAGCGCCAATATATATGCGCCACACAAAACAATGAAAATTCGAGAGGAATACAAAGAAAGAAAAAAAAAGCTAAGGAGCGCAACAAAAAAAGAGAGGACAATAACGAAGAGATTGGTGTAAGGTAATGTGCTAGTAATCAGGGAACGCAAAGGTACAATCGGAAGAAATCTTTCAGGTAAGGGAGACAGAACCACTTTTTATGAAGAAAGTAAAAGAAGGTTACAGCAGGATCGCCACTGGCTTCTATTCTGAGCCATATCTGATAACGTCTCTAGCCACTGTGTAGCACCATCTCTCAGACCCCAACCAGGGAGTCGTGAAGAACCAACACACGCCAGTCCTTTGCAGCTTTCTTTCATGCCACGACACCATGTCATGCACTGACCACCTCTCCGCTTCTTCCAACCAGTCCCAGAGTCGGCAAATAATGCACGACGTGGAATTCTCTGGGACGACATTCGGAGAACATGTCCAAGCCACCGAAGTCGGTGTTTCAAGATGGTGACACCAATTGAATTATCATCTCTGTGCCCGAACACACGATGCCGAACCTCTGCATTACTGACATGGTGTTGCCACTGAATGTCAGCAATCCTTCGGAGACAGCGATGATCGAACACAGAGAGTCGTCTAACGTCCTCAACTCGGAGAGGCCAGGTTTCACAAGCATAGAGCAAAACTGCTCTCACCGACGCGTTGTAGATTCGACCTTTTACGGCCAGACTAACATCACGAAGGGGCCATAGATGGCCCAGATTGGCATAAGCCGCTCTGGCTTTCACTATTCGTGCATTGATCTCATCACTCACACCCCCACCAGCACTTATACAGCTACCCAGATACACAAACTTCTCGACTACGTCTATCTGCTCACCATCCAGGGTGAGTACAGGATTGGAATCCTGCCAGTCTTGTAGAAGTACTTTGCACTTCGAAGGTGCAAAGCACATACCGTACCTACGGACACTGATTGCCAACTGATTAAGTGCGGATTGCATGCCTTGGGCATTATCACACAGTAAGACAATATCGTCCACATACTCAAGGTCGAGAAGTCTTTCTCCAGGCAACAGGTCCACACCACCATTACTTACATTCATCAGAGCTGTTTCCAGAATGTCATCGATGGCAAAGTTGAAGAGGAATTGTGAGATTGGGCAACCCTGCCTAACCTCACTGCTCGAATGGAACAATAGAGAGAGGTGGTTGTATGCCCTCACTCTGCCTGAGGTGTTTTTATATAGGGCTTTTAGGATGTTAATAAACTTCTCAGACACACCCTTCTTCAATAGACAATCCCAGAGAACAGTTCTGTCCAACGAATCGAAGGCAGCCCTGATGTCAAGAAACACTACGATTGTTGGCCTTTGATAAGTATGGCGGTGTTCTAACATTTGGCGGAGGGTGAAGATATGATCAATACATCCTCGACCAGAACGAAAACCAGCCTGCTCCTCGCGAGTCAATCTTTCTCGGGTTTTGAACAACCTACGAAGTATGACGGAAGCCAATAGCTTGGACGCAATCGGAAGTAGACTTATCCCCCGATAGTTGTTACAGGAACGACGTGAACCCTTTTTAAAGATAGGGACAACTATCGACTCATTCCATGACGTTGGTACACTCTCTAGTTCCCAAACCTTTGTGAACAACGTCGTCAATTCCTTAGTCAAAAAGTCACCACCATCTTTAAAAAGAGCCGGAGGTAAGTCATCTGGGCCAGGTGATTTGTAGTGCTTCAAGAGTTGGAGTTCCTTGCGGACTTCCGCCTCATTTGGTGGATCAGTCGTCACCGGCCATGGAGGGCAGGACAGTCTGACTGATGTTGCCGGAGCAGCAGGCCAGTTGAACTGCCCTTCGAAAAATTCTGCCCATCGTCCAAGACGTCGATGGATGTTAGTGATTGGCATCCCATCATCCTCACAGATTGTTTTGCTCACACCAGACTTCTTGCTGCCAGTGGCTCGGATGAGCTGGAAGAGCTTCCGGTAATTACCAGATGCAGCTGCTGCTTCCAGCTCATTAGCACGCATCGACCACCAGGCTTCTCGGTCCTTACGCAAGCTTTGCCCGATTTCCTTACATAACATCCTTCGTTTATGGTCAAACTCACGGTCACCCGGAGTAGAACGACGGGCTTCAATGAGTTGTAAGGAACCAGAAGAAACCCAGTGCTTAAAAGCGGGACGTTTCGCAAACCCACAACTGACTGTTCCCGCCATTTTCATGGCGTCATGCAATTGCAACCAATGCTCATCTATACTTTTCGGTGGAGTGGTAGCTAGCCTAGAGGCTAGCTCGGTTCGATACTTATTTGCAACAGAAGTTGCAACCAGCTTGCCAACATCAACCCGTTGGTGGCGGTCACTCCGTTGGCCACTGAAAAGTAAGGCAAGATTGGCGCAGACCAAGGCATGGTCAGAGTCCAGATAGGTACTCCAAAAGGAGCGGCAGTCTTGTACACAACCACGCCAGCGGTAGCTGATCGCGATGTGATCAATCTGAGTCCAGGCTTGGGATGCAGAGGGAGGACGCCAGGTGGCACATCGGCGATGACTGTGCCGAAAGTTAGTGCTAGCCAGAAACAGGTTGTGGTCTGCGCAAAGTTGCAGTAGACGGTCCCCGTTATCTGACCTGCGACCAACGAGTCCCCATCGGCCACCTAAACGACTCTCTTCTGTGCCTAGACGCCCGACCTCAGCATTCAAGTCTCCGGCTAGTACTACAATATCTGTCAAACGCACTTTCTGGAGAAGAACAGATAATTGGTGGTAAAACTCATCCTTGATTGCATCCGGGCTGCAATCTGTCGGGGCATAGGCGAAGATGACGAAAAGACATCGTTTCTCACGCCGATTTCTTCTCACTTTGATGGAACTTTCTAATCTAACAGCACATAACCGACTGTTAATGGGGATCCAGTCGACTAGTGCTGCCTCAGCTCTAGCACTTAGTGCGACACCAACGCCAGCAAGACCAGACGAAGATGCCACAGGGTCCCCGGATAAGCGCACGTAAAACAAGCTTTTTGAAGTGACAGATGGAGAGCGAATTTGTAGTACATCACCAGAGTCTTGAATACGGGTCTCGGATAGGCAGCAGACATCGATATGAAGACTTTCCAAAGACATAGCCAACCCTACCCGTTGACCAACCTGCATCAGTGTGCGAGCGTTGAAGGCAGCCAGTTTGAATGGCGCACGTGGTTTCAGAAAAACTGCTTCAGTACTCATATTCGATGGTAACATACAACTTTCAACCGGACAGTGACTCGATAACGATTAGATACAGTCGGATTTCCACCAAAGCCGAGCCGCTGTATAAGTATGAAAGAGGGTGAATAATGTGGGAAATAATAATAATAATAATAATAATAATAATAATAATAATAATAATAATAATAATAACGACAATAATAGTAATAATAATAATAACGACAAGAATGGTAATAATAATAGTATTAATAACGACAATAATAATAATGATAATTATTTGAACCGATTGATTGTTTTTGTTTTTCGGAGCGATAAAAGTAGTTGCCAAAGACATAGAGTTCATCGTTTGTGTGTGGGCTGTGATACTGCCCGGGTGCCCAAACCGAAGCAGGTGGTTTTCTTAGGCGGCCACACCCCGAGCCTTTGACCTAAAGGTCTAACCCACAAGGCAGTGGAGCATCGTAAGGAGATGCAATCCCATGGTAGCCGGTGACCAAAGATTGGTTCATACGCCATTTGTTCCCACAGGATACTGGAGCCCATGTGCACCATTGGTTTGTGATCCGGTTAAAGCGCCAGACATTCGCTTTTCGTCCTCTCATTTTCGTAGACAACACCCCCGCCACGAGAAGGGAATGAGTAGGACTTCCCTGGCAGAGGCTGTATACGCGCGGCCGTGTGAGAGTATTTCGAGAGGGAGAGCGGACTCACCCCACTCTCGGCCGTTCCAGGGCATTCGGGGGCAGTCATATAAAGTAAGATATAGCCCCATTGAATTATAGTTTCTTAATTATACTGCGATGTTTTATGGTGTAGGAATAGGTTGGAAGAAAGCTAGGGGCAGACAGACAAAAACATGGCACAAATCCATGAAATCACTGACAAGTGAGGTGAGCCATGTTGGTAGGTGTAGACTACCTGGCTGGGGACCGCGAGATGATAGCAGCCGATAGTTAAAGACCCTGAATGACATGGCTCAAAATCGTTTGCAATGACGCAGGTGCATCCACTCTTTGTGTTCTCCCAAATTTTAATCTCCTGATTCTTCCTTATTTCGTTTTTCTCTTCCCAAATTCATTTCACTGTATTATACTCCTTGAATAACATCTCCAAATCCTAATCTTCCCAATTACTGCTTATACTCTTACTACCTCTACCACTACGTGATTTGAATCAACAACTGCATCTTTGTACTAATGTGGTATGACAACTCGAACTGATGTACATACGTCCGAAGTTCTACGTTGTTACTGACTGACTGATTAAGATTATATAATACGAATCATAGTTATTGAAAGCTTGAAAATATGAAATTCTAATTTTTGAGTTCGACCCCTCACATACTATCAAATATAACAAAGATTCAATGTTGTGTTTGATCTAAGTGAATTGATGTCATTTTTATTTCTCTTTTCTTCCTTTTTCAGTTGTAGTAATAGTTATTGTTGTTGTTTACGTCTCTTTTTACTGTAACATTTAGAAAGGGACTTTTGTTATTCATTCACAATAAAGTCATTGTTAAATTTTACTTTCCTTCCATAATTTTCATGTTAAAAATTATTGTTATTAAATTATATTTAATGTAATTGTATGAGTTGTCAATCATAAAATTAAGGTTGTATTAAAAATAATATTGACATAGTAAAAGCACATTGTGTTAAGCAGCGAACTGTTCATTTGTATTCAGTTATTTGTTAAATATCAGAACAAACACAATGTTATTATTATATCTTTCACTCATCTCTGTCTCTCTCCTGATGATCTTTTTGAAGTACATTATTGTTATAACTTGTCAGCTGTCTTGGCTCTTTTTATGCTCCTGTGTTATATCTGGTCGTCGCTGATTGTTTTATCGAAATCGTTTATCACTTATACTCGAAACAAGAGACCCTTGCAATTTCCACGACGCAAAAGTAGGAATATAAAGACTGGTATAAGTGAAGATTTATTAACCCCCAAAACACGACAACAATGGCGACGACCCTAGTCGAGCGTACACTCATTTATATATTGATTCGTTCACCCACTTTGATTAATAATTAAGATGAAATCACATATATGAAAAAAATACGTAGAGTTATAACAAATTACATTCTGTGTATAGTTCATATCCATTGAGTACAAGAATATCGTGTTATACAGAATAGTGTCATATGGGAATACAAAACAAATACTACACTCAATAATCATCACATTGAATCGAAATGGATGTAATGTTGAGCCAGAAATCATAATGAGTAAATCAACCGAATTTTAACTTTTCTTTCTATCATATCAATTATTGAAATACCATAGAATAGCTGCTCACCAGTTTTCAATCGTTTATTATTATTTTAGTAGACTTCAGTTAAGATTAATATATATATAATCTTTTATTGAGTAACATTTAACAGGTTCTTATCACTTCAGTTATTGAGATTTACTCTATTGATCTAGTGCTTAATGCAGAAATACATATAGTTTTCATGATATTTGTTATTTAAAAAAAGATTAGTAAAGATTTGTCATTTTTGTTTGTAGATATTCAATCAGTCAGGTAGTCATAAGCTAGAATCTGTACATATGTATATCGGTTCAAGTTGCTATACATCATTAGCACAGAATGATGTAATTGTCAAACCAAATCCCAGTGTAGATAATCAGGACTGCAATTGATCTTTTTTTAAATTTCATTATGTATCATCCTTAGAGGATTACTTCAATAAACCTTTTAGTCACAAGTTTTTCGTTAATTTCATATGTTAAACAAGTTCGTGACCATCTAGCTAGAGTTAGCCTATCAGTACATAATGCCTTGGTGTTCAAATCGAAACGTACTGGATTCAGCTCTTAGTATGTTCATCATTAACCCTGGAATCCAGATAAATCTAGCTAACAAGTGGTCAAATAAAACAAAACCTGTATTGTAGATTCCACTACTAGCTACATACCAAACATATTTCATACCTAAAGTCATTTAAAAATGGCTAATATAACTTCAAATTATTATAAATTACAACAGTTGAGATCATGAGTCAATTGAAGATAAATTGCCATGAAAAACCTGGAAGCACTGGACGGCCGTTTCTTCCTATTGTGGGACTCCTCAGCAGTGTACATCCACGATCCCGCCTCTCGAGATTCAAACTCAGGATCTATCCATAATATCCACTTCTAATATTATAAATTAATTTACAAATAAGAAGCACAGATGCATCCACTCTTTGTGTTCTCCTAAATTCTAATCTTCGGAATTCTTCATGTTTCTTTTTTTTCTCTTTCCAAATTTATTTCACTGGATTATACTCCTAGCAGCAGTCTCTGCATCAGTAAGCCTCAGAATGCACAAGGGGAAAACCAAGGTCCTCAAATTCAAAACGGAAAACAGCAGTCCAACCACTCTTGATGGCGAAACTCTGGAAAATATAGGATCCTTCACATACCTGGAAAGCATCATCGATGAACAAGGAGGTTCAGATGCAGACATAAAAGCGAGGATTGGCAAAGCAAGGGCCGCATTCCTACAATTGAAGAAGATATGGAACTCAAAACAACTTTCAACCAATATCAAAGTCAGAATCTTCAATACGAACGTCAAGGCAGTTCTAGTGTACGGAGCTGAAACGTGGAGAACTACTACAACCACCATCAAGAAGGTACAAGTATTTATAAATAGTTGTCTACGTAAGATACTCAACATCCATTGGCCGGATACCATCAGCAATAGCCTTCTGTGGGAGAGAACAAACCAACTTCCAGCTGAAGAAGAAATTAGGAAAAGACGATGGAAATGGATAGGACATACATTACGCAAATCGTTAAACTGCATCATAAGGCAAACGCTAACTTGGAATCCTGAAGGGAAGCGGAAAAGTGGAATGCCATAGAACACATTACGTCGGGAAATAGAAGCAGATATGAAAAGGATGAATAACAACTGGAAGAAGCAAAAAAGGATTGCTCATGACAGGGTTGAACGGAGAATGCTGGTGAGCGGCCTATGCTCCTTCACGAGAAGTAACATTCGTAAATAAGTAAGTAAGTAAGGATTATACTCCTGGAATAAGATCTTCAAACCCTAATGTTTCCGATTACCGCTTATACTTTTATTACCTCTACCACTACGTGATTTGAATCGACAACTGCATCTCTGTGCTAATGTGGTATGACAACTCGAACTGATGTACGTACGTAAGAAGTTCTACGTGGTTGTTACCGATTGACTAACTGACTGAAGTTAATCTAATAATTATTCTATAAGTTTTCATGTTCTAATTATTTATTTCTATTCTCAGGTTGTGCTTATTCAATTTTATTTGTACTATTAAACTAATTGACAATATTAAAAAAAAACATGACTTTAAAGGTTACATATATAGATATATAATCACTATATTAATATTATCATACTTCAATAATAATACACTTGACAACAATGAAATCTGAAATCAGTGAATAAAGTTGAAATATTTTTGTCTAAAGCACTTTTCTTTGTTCACTCTATTTTGAGAAACATGTGATACTGAGGTCAAATTTTTAATAATAAAAACAAACAAACACATTTCTATCTTGACTTCATACAGTTTCTCTCCGCCTCTCTCTCACTCAATAGTTTGTATCTTCTGGTAGTATTTTAAATATAAACTATGAAATTGTATTTTTATTAAAGAACTTGTTTAATATAACTATTCCCTATCCTGATATTTATTACTTCATTCTACTTATCATTTAAGTTGTTTCTAATTGATATTCATAATGTAAGCATAGTGCTTCTCAACAAGTTCAGTACACTGAGTGTTATTCCTCTTCTTTTTTTTGTTGTCTTCTATCACTTGGTGTTTGGAATTGTGCGATGTTAAATCAATGTACAAGTGTGTCAATTTCATGTATCCAATTGATATCATTTGCTTTAGGATATTGGTTTGATTGAGTTAATGGTAGATTATCATGGTTGAAATCGTTAACTTCGATTCAAACGATACATTTGATACCGAAAATTCCATAGAATCAGTTCGATCGATTTCATATTAACTGAAAAAAACCCAATTAAGTGTAATGACCTGTAACCTACGACGAAACGATGAAATACATTTATTATATTCAACTAATGGCCATAAACAAATTGTGTTTAGTCAGTAATAATACTGTAATGTGAACGAGAACACAAGTGAGGACAATCGAATGCAAAATTACAGAACATCTTAATAAAATCTTTGAACAATATAGTAAATACTTTATTTGCAAAATGTCAATCAATTGTCTCAAACTTCATTGTTCTTTTGTTTTCATACAAATCATTCTTTGTTCTCGTTCACTTTACTTTGATCTTCTTAACTTTCTGCCTCTAGACATTTCACTTCCGATTGATGATACTTACTGTCAACATCAATAGCGTACATCACAATACCAGTATATCTGCCAACTTGATCATTGACGATAACTAATTTAACGAGATTTATCAAGATAAATCATTCTAGGTTGTTTATCTGTATTTAATCTTTATTCTCAAAATAAGTAGTAAGTTTAGCTAACTGTAAAATGTAAAGGCATTTATTCTGTATGTATGTCTGAGAGGTTATAAATTAATGTAAATATTCACTGCTAAAGTACAGGTTTATGTATATTTCTTAAAATCATTTCTCAACAAATAAATAAATTTCAACAGTTGAGATCATGAGTCAATTGAAGCTAAACCATCATGGAAAACCTGCAAGCACGGGACGGCCGTTTCGTTCTATTGTGGGACTCAGCACTTCTCATCCACGACCCCACCTCGCGAGATTTAAATCCAGGTCTTTTCAGTCTCGCGCCAGGCGCTTAACCAACTAGACCACTGAGCCGGCATCCAAAGGTGCTGATGTCTAACTTCAACTAATCCACGAAATTGAGCGACACATCCACCATTGTCATCAGTGAGTTACTACCTCACAACTGACCCGGTTGAACTCCACTGGTCACTGCTCCTCACGAGATTGATAGGTCCTGCGTTCGAATCCCGCGAGGCGGGATCGTGGATGCGCACTGCTGATAAGTCCCACAATAGGACGAAAGGGCGGTCCAGTGCTTCCAGTTTTTCCATGATGGTCTAGATTCAATTGACTCATGATCTCAACTGTTGAAATTACTACAATCTCCAAAAAACTCCTTCTGATACAAATAAATAAATATTCATAAATGAGCAATTGATAGAATTCGGTTTCCTTGAATAAAATGAGGGTTGTTATACTACACATTTTATTTTGTTATCAAAACTAATTGTTTTTAATCCATAATCTCATTATAGAAAAGAACTTGTTCATTTGTAATAATTAATTAATTAGAATAATAATTCCGTTCAGAGTAATTAGAAATTCAAAGCTCATAAGTATAGTTTAGAATAAGATTTTTATCGTTAAGTACCTATAAGAGAAGTTACGTTTCTTGATTAAGATTAGGATAAACAAATTTTAATATTCAATCTGTTAGTCCACCATCCAAAACTTGGAAGCATTGGATGGCCGTTTTGTCCTCTTGTGTCTCCTGAGCACTGCTCATCTACGGTCCCGCTCACGGGATTCGAAACTAACACCTTCGGTCTCGCACGTGAACGGTTAACCGCTAACCAGTAAGCTGGTATCTAACAGTGTTAATGTCTAACTTCAACCAATTTTCGTTATTGCTTGACCATTTCCCAGTAGGTAAGTGCCTCACACCCAACACGGTTGAACTTTACTGGTCACGGCTTCTCACTGGAACTCCGAAAATTACCTCTCGAATCTAATCACTAGTGAGCATATGATATTGTCAATATAGGGTTATGGACTAGGACAAAAAGGCCGTACAGTGCTTCCAGGTTTTCAATGGTGGTCTAACATGATCTCAATAAGACCTCAACAATTTTCACAACCCTATACTGATGATGATATCTGATACTTTCTACTGGTGGTAGTCTCCTGATATCAGTCTATGATGAAAGATGCTTTCAAATTTGATAACTTTCTTCACACATTATGATTACAATTAATTATCGAAAGTAACGAAAAGATAATACTTTTCGAATAACATCTGTAATTGATGTTTCCCTTAGATTTAGTCTTTCTTGTATGATGGTAATAGTCATGTAATCATGTATACATTTGCTTCTAATATACTTCTCGTACACAATAGTTGTATTTCTTATGAATTTTGAGTTTTTAGAACACTTTAGGTTCATTTTAAATATATATGTGAAAGTTAGTTTGGCCTTCTTAGTTTATTGTTGATATGGTATATTGAACTAATTCAATATGCTCCTCATTTGATGAAATATTTTTGTAACATAGAGTTCTTTAGATTTATTGTTCATTGTGAGGCCTGTAGGTCTTTAGTTCGATTCCTCATTCGGTCATATACACCAACCCCATAAATGTCTAATAAAATTTGTGCCATTATGTAACCTGTTTACATTGGTGATTTTAAACTATATACTGCCTAAATGTTATAATGAAAGTACTAATCAGTGTTTTTTTTCGACTTTTTTGTTATCAAATAGAAACTTAGATTTACCCCCTGCATATACAGATGTTGTAAAACTATCTGCCATTGAAACCGAGTCTAACAACAACAATAATAATAACTCAACAATACCGGATGCATTTCGTTTTAATTTATCACCAAATGAACAAATCACAAATCCTTCTTTTTTATCTAAATCATCCTCAAATCAAACTGGTCGATTCAATTCTACATTGTACACTAGTGAACAGAATGCTACATCAAGTCAAATTTTAAATGTAAAATCATCGAATACAACACCACCTCCACCTAGTTATGAAGAGATTGTCGCAGCGACAAATGCAATGAAGACAAATCGTGAAAATGATGATTCAATTATGTCAGGGAATGAAATGAATATTGCTCAAGTTAGTCTTCAAACAGAAGATACCGTTACTACTACTACTACTGCTACTAATAATAATACGATTACAACTTATAGTGGTAGTAATTTGAATACTGAACGAACTGAGACTAATTTCTCGTAATTTCTGCAAAAAACTTTAATGCTGAAAATGTTTTTTTATTTTTAATTTGATTTCTTCTGCCTCTTGTACTACTACTGTTGATTCTTTTGCCAATCTTGCTATAAGTAGTATCGGTTTTGTTTCTTCAATAAAACAATTCACTTATTTGACATAAATTCTCAGTGCTTTTCGCTTATCCGGAAATTAAATTTCTCCTTTTTCCCGTTTTTTCTTACCATTTGATCATTCTTTTCAGTTTCTATATTCGCTTAACGATTCAATAAATCAGAATGATTATTACCTTCTCTTGCTCTATTTCCCTACTCCTTAAGTAGAAAACTGTCTATCAAATTGATACTCAATGATGATCACTCTGTGTCTTGTATTTATCTAACAACATACTATTTCTGATTGTAAATGACAGTGTTGATAATAATGATGTTTGTTCATAGGACCCTCCATGAATGATAAGAAAATTGAAAAGTTTATTGATAGGGATTCCCGATTCTATTATTTACTTTATTATTATTATTATTATTATTATTATTATTATTATTATTATTATTATTATTACACTTTGTATAGTTCATATTGTTTATTTAAACAAGTCTTGTTCCTTGGCTTGTATCTATTCTCTTTTTTAAAATTTCGACTTTTCTCTATTTATGGTGTATCTATTGTGATATGGAGTGAGAGATTCTCTTCTAGTTGTGGTCTTTCAATCATGAAAGAAAATTGATGGATAAAAATTAGGAAGAAGAAGTTACAGAATTGCATGAAAATGTAAGTTATAGTTGGTTTTTGTATAATTGATGAGAAAAAGAGTAAAACAAAAAGGGGGGGACAACTGATGCACTGTAATATCTTACATTTTTCATATTTTATATGCATTACCCCATACATGCATTTATGTATGTGTGTGTGCGTGTATGTATAAAACAGTCCTTACTATCTTTTCTTTTTCTATTCATTCATATGTATGTTCTCGTTTTGTGATTTATTATTATGAAGACAATCATGAATGGATTTGTCTTATTATATATGGCAAAATCTGGTATATATATATATATATATATATATATATATATATATATATATACTTGTATCCATGTCTGCATTTCTGGTCAGAGGCTGCTTATTATTGAAAACGTATAAGGTGAATTACAGTCATTATAAAAAAATAATATTTTGTTACTGAGTAAATTAGAGTTTTACTCAAATATTGATCATATTGTTTCACTTAGGTTACTTAGACTAGTAGTAAGAAACGGTTAATTCACTATACACTAACTGTTATCATTTGAATAGTTGCACGATGGTTGGCAGATAAGTTAGAACCAGTGCGTCAATGATTAGCCAGCTATACACCAAAGGATTCATTTGTATTTGCTGACAGCATGAATCACATAAATATTGCTGGTAAGTTTATGGTTGCTTTTGATGTAACATGATTGTTTACAAAAATACCACTTCTTGAAACTATAGACATAATTTGTCAACATTCTGACATCCTACCTCTACCAGTACCAGAATTCAAACGACTATTACTCATTTGTACAAAAGATGTTCAGTTCCAGTTCAACGATATCATATACAAACAAACCGACGGTGTAGCGATGGGAAGTCCGTTAGGTCCTGTCCTAGCAGATATTTTCATGGCTAACCTCGAAAGAACCAAACTCAAACGAGCGATTGATGAAATGACGTATTATTCGAGGTATATTGATGATACCTTCATCGTATGTAATAATAAACAATATGCAATAAATCTGCTAGAGTTTTTCAACGAAGCACATCCGAATATCCATTTCACTATGGAACATGAAAAAGAAAACAAGTTCCATTTTCTCGATATCGTGATGAAAAGAAGAAAGGATGGTACAGTTCAACGTTCAGTTTATAAGAAAGACACATGGAACGGTTGTTATCTTAATTTCAATAGCTTTTGTCCAATCAGTTACAAAAAGGCACTGGTCAAAACACTGTTTCACAGAACAGAAAGAATATGTACTTCCGATACACTAGAAGAGGAAGTTATGAATGTTAAAAAATGTTTAAAGAATAACGGATACCCACTGAAATTTATTGAGAAATACGGCAAATGTGAAGATAAAAAACGGAAAGAAATTACAGCAAATAAAAAGCCTATTTTTATTCAACTTCAATTCAAAGGTGACGATGTCACAGGATCAATCAATATGAGACTAAAAACTGCACTGACAAGAACGTATCCTGCAGCGAAATTGATTGTCCTGTCCAAAACAACATGTTCCTTGACACAATCAAAGGTCGACAGGTATCCCTTTCATGTTACCACCAACTGTGTATACAAATTTACATGTATCTACCAAAGCAGTTACATTGATAGAACAGAAAGGAGAGCCTACGTCTGATTCAAAGAACATACTCCGAAAAGTTTAAGGTTAAATGGATTGAACGCATTCAACAGTGCTATCGCAAAACATCTCCTTGATACAGGACATGAAGTTGATATACTGAAGTCCTTCAAGGTGATTAACAAACAATCAAACTCGAACCTTTTGAAATTCGCTGAAGCGTTAGCAATCAAACGTTTAAAACTAGATATATGTATACAAAAATAGACAATAATAAATCTTTCTTTACCCTGGTAACAATGACCGCCACCCTTTCTATTCATTTCCTCCTATTTATTTATTTATTGCGTCATTATTGCAACTCTTTCTGAAATATAAATTACATCATACATAACTGATTGATTTCAATTCATATTTTCTTTATTACCATTTATCTATTTTCATGAGTTCTAATCACTATTTCAATGTTCCGGAACTTTCTCTGTCAAACTTTATTTGTTTATTCGAATCAAACATTTTATGGCCTCATTAACTCTATCTGAATCTTTGCTTGCTACATCATCATACACATGTATTGATCCTTAATCACACTCTTATGTATAAATATGTCAATATCTGTAATAATGTTGAATTTTCAAATAATTTAGGTTGTAAGCAGCTGATGAGAACCTAACGAAATAAAATGAATTCATTTATTATTCCGCACCAATCTTTGTTCTTGCTCTATTTAAGATAACTAATGTTTATTTGAGTTCATGAATAAGATTGTTTTTTTTTTATTGAGATCATGAACCGGCTGTCCAGTGCTTCCAGGTTTTCAATGGTGGTCTAACATCAATCGGTTTATGATCTCAATCAAAAAAGACTTAACAATCTCCACAACCCCTAAACTGATAAGATTATTTGTATTGAACAGAAAATTATTGTAATGTGACTAGATAGTAGTAGACCAATTATTATCTTGAAGAGGGTTAGACAGGTTTGCTGAATGAATCGTTGGAATTATTTAAATTTCAAAGATTAAAATTTAAATAATTCCAACGTTTCATTCAGCAAACCTGTCTTTAAGAAAATACTCAGCCTCGACCGTTGTTGCTACCTTGACGTGGTGGTTGGGCTTGCCTATCGTGATGAAGCAACCGAGCTATACTGAGTAGAACAGCTGTTCCTCAAGGTCCTACCACGTCAGAAAGGTCGGTTGAAGAGCGGTAAGGCTAAAGGCAACAAACCCAAGGTCCGAAGGCGAAGTCGTACTGCTGACTGTACAGAGGTGTGACAGCAGTAAGGTGTTTCCTTCAGACAACCAGCGTAACAGCGATACTGCCTTCCCACAAGGAGGGGTGGTGTTAGAAAAGGTCGACCCTAAAAATGCACACCTCGCCTTATCCCACGGATATTCGTCTCCGGTGGTAAGGTCCCAACAAGTACGGAGCCAACACAAAAATTACCCATAAAAAGGTCGTGTGTGACTGACCTCAAATAGTTCTCCCTTGGGCACTGCGGTCACGCTCTCAGATCACTAAGACCACCTTGAATCCGATTTCCTTTTCAGGTACCTTCAGAACAACCCTTCCACGGTGTGGACAACCGGGAAGTGATAACTGCCCTCATACCTCTAACAGCACTCAAGATCACTGTATTCATAGTCAACCTCCCTCTTTAATTCCTATTATTCCTCCTACATTGACTTCAAACTCTAAACCTCTTCTTTCGGCTCCCCCCTCAAGTGTCACCATAGCCAACGATTCTAGTGCTCAAAACACTGTCTCAGGTCTACTGAAACCTCGCTTCACACTACAATTTGGAGCCTTCAATGTACGCACCCTATGTCAAATCGGTCAGCAGGCTTCCCTGGCTAAAACCCTAGAATCTCGTACCATTGATGTATGCTGTGTCTCCGAAACACGCATACAGGATCCCAGTGTGGTCATTCACTTGACCTCACCTCGGCAAAACAGAGAGCCAACGAGATACACCCTCCGTGTATCTGGTGACGCGATGGCCAGCTCTCGTGGACTGGCAGGAGTAGGGATAGCACTAAGCATGAGGGCCGAACAAGCACTGCTAGAGTGGATCCCCGTCAACAGTCGTCTATGTGCTGTTCGGCTAAACGGCTCTGTAAGAACTCGGAAGGATAGAGACACACGTCGTTGCCTTTTTATCGTTTCTGCCTACGCTCCCACCGACTGCAGCTCAGATGAAATGAAAGATGAATTCTACAGAAAGTTATCTGAACTTCTTCAGAAAACTAAACGTTCAGAAAAAGTACTCGTAGCAGGTGACTTTAATGCCCAGATAGGTAGTTTAAACCAAACAGAAAGGCATTTAGGTGGGTATTTTAGCATTCCGGCACAGCAAACAGATAATGGTGATCGTCTGCTGCAACTATGCTCAGACAATCGCTTATTTTTAGCAAACACAAATTTTAAGCATAAGGATAGACATCGTTTAACATGGCGACCCCCTACACCAAACCAACGATGGACTCAAATAGACCATATTGCCATCAGTCATCGTTGGAGAGGGTCGGTACAAGATTGTCGCTCATTCTGGAGTACCTGCTTGGACTCCGACCATGTCCTAATACGGGCACGCATCTGCTTGCGCCTCATTGGACGCAAAAAAGCCACATTAAAAAGACCCATTAGAACTGATTTGAGTAACGAGAAAACCAAAAGTAGGTTTCAGGAACAACTGAGGTCACAGTTAGGTAGTTCTGAAAACGAGGCTGACCCAGATGTTGCTTGGAAAGATGTACAAACAGCTGTGGAAACAGCAATGAAATCTATTAGTGACTTAAAACACAAAGTTACAAAGAACCAGTGGATTTCATCAAAGTCTATCACACTGATGGATTCTCGCAAACGCGTCCCATCAGGTTCCGAACATGATGAAGAGCGACAACAAATCAGATCTAGGTTAAGAAAAAGTCTAAGAAACGACCGTGAGCAGTGGTGGGCAACGAAAGCAAAAGAGATGGAAAAAGCGGCGACTATAGGGAACACAAAACAGCTTTACAGACTAATAAAAGAAACTGGAAATAATAAGTCAAGTGTAAGTGAGATTATTTCGGAAAAAGGCAATACTCTCATCTGCACCTAGTCCAGACGTTTAGAACGATGGGCGGAACATTTTAGGGAACAGTTCAGCTGGCCTTCAGCTAATCTTCAACTACCCTCCATTCCCAGACAATGTGAATGGAACATTGAAGTAGGTCCCCCAACTCTAGTAGAAGTTCAAAGGGCTATAGTTAACCTGAAACGAGGAACGGCAGTTGGTTCAGATGGATTGGCTCCAGAAGTCTTTAAGGATGGTGGTCCAATTTTAGCGATTAGGTTGACTAATATTTTTAGCTAAAATCTGGGAGTTAGACGTTATCCCATCTAACTGGTCACAATCACTTATCGTCCCAATATATAAGAAAGGGTCAAAATCATCCTGTGACAACCACAGAGGGATTAGTTTAACAAACATAGTATCTATAATACTAGCCTCGATAATTATCAGACGCCTAACTAAGACTCGTGAACTGCAAACACGAGAGAACCAAGCTGGCTTCAGACCTGGTCGTGGCTGCATCGACCACATATTCACCATTCGTCAGGCTCTAGAACATAAGCATACTTATCGGCGTCCGACATTGGTGGTCTTTCTCGACTTAAAAGCAGCATTTGACTCTGTAGACCGCGAGATTCTGAGGTAGTGTCTGTCATTGAAAGGCGTACCTTAGAAGTACACAAACCTTGTGAAGGCTCTTTACTCGAACATTACTAGTCGAGTCAGAGCTTATGGCAACTGTCATCTACTTTTGCAACCTCAAGTGGTGTCCGTCAAGGCTGTCCACTTTCTCCATTTCTGTTTAACTTCATCATAGACCTGTTGATGGAAATAACATTCTCGTCGACTGAATTCTCGGGTATTGATCTCCTACCAGGAGGTCCACTTATCGACTTAGAATACGCAGATGACGTAGTCCTGTTTGGTGAAGGCGCTGACAAAATGCAGAGTCTTTTGGTAGCACTAAGCAACAATGCCAGAATGTTTGAAATGCGCTTCTCTCCCTCTAAATGCAAGTTGTTGCTTCAGGACTGGCCTGCGTCAACACCTGAACTAAGGATAGGGAGTGAAGTAGTCGAACGCGTCAACAACTTCACTTATCTTGGAAGTCTGATCAGCCCTAATGGGCTGGTATCGGACGAAATCTCAGCACGGATTCGAAAAGCTCGTTTGACTTTTGCCAACTTACGTCACCTTTGGCGAAGGCGAGATATCCGACTATCAATAAAAGGACGAGTATACTGCGCGGCAGTCCGTTCTGTTTTAATTTACGGCAGCGAAACATGGCCATTAAGAGTAGAAGACACTCGTAAGCTACTAGTATTTGACCACAGATGCCTTAGAAATATTGTTGGCGTCTGTTGGGATCACCGGGTAAGTAATAGTGAGGTTAGATGCAGGGTATTAGGGAAGGATGGTAAATCAGTCGATGAGGTTGTGAATCTTCATCGACTGAGATGGTTGGGCCATGTGTTACGTATGCCTGAACACCGATTACCACGTCGTGCAATGCTAACGGGTGTTAGAGATGGTTGGAAGAAAGTAAGGGGCGGCCAAACCAAAACGTAGCATCAGTGCTTGAAGACACTAACCTCTAGTCTGAGCCATGTTGGTAGATGCAGACTACTTGGTTGGGGTCCACAAATTCATTGAACTAAGTGGCTCGTGATTGTAATTCATTGTGTTTAACATTAAGCGATTGGCAAGAAGCTTTAGACCTATAAGTGTACCAAGTAGTTTAACATTTGTTATTAAAAGAAACTTACTTTATGGTTCTTTGTAATGCTATTTCAATAAAAACATGTATTTCACTTCATGTTAACTGAAAAATGAAGGTTATGAGTAGTTGTCTAAAAGTAGAATGATTATTTGATTCGTATCATCACTACAAACATCACTTTTATACCCACTATGTATTCCAAGCATTAGCTTTTGGAGATTGTTGTATATCGGGAAACGCGTTGATACATTTTTAGTTGTTAATTAATCAGTAGACTTTCTGTGAAACAGAATGTTTTATTAACTTTATTCAATTAATTTATTTAGTATTGTCGATTAGATTATCTACTTTACATATATTAATGATTCATTAATGCTTTGTAATCTAGCCCATGTCTAAGCATAATTAACACTATCCATCAATTACTTTTAATATCGAAATAAGTAATATTTACTAATGAGTTTATAGGTATCGATGCCAAAGTTGAACTTGATAGTTTCAAATAAATTGAGCGTTGGGTAGAAAGTTAATAATAAATCCATTTTTTGTAATATTCCAATGGGAAGAAAAATTGTATTTCCGACGTTTTGCGACTTAATGTAAGCCACTTGTTCTGAGTAGATTGAAGAAATGACTTACACTAAGTTACAAAGTGTCAGAAATACAATTTTTCTTCTCATTGGAATATTACAAAAAAATGGATTTATTATTAATATTTAATAAATAAATATGTACACGTTTCTATCGGTCACGAGTCATGTTGGTAGATGCAGACTACTTGGTTGGGGTCCGCGTGACTATCGTAACCAATGGTTGTAGACTCTGGGTGATATGGCTCAGAATCTATCACAATGACGAAGGTGTATACACTCTCTGTCTTCCCCTAAACTAAGAGATTAAAATCGCTTCATATCTTTCTTTCTACGAATTAATTCTTTCTTCCTGTACTATATCCTTATATGCAATCTTTCTTTTGTATGTCACCACCTCTGAATTAACTACTTTTATGAATCCGGCGTTCATCTTGTTGTGTTAATGAGGTGTGGCAACCTGGACCGATGCATATATATGCCTGTTCCTACGTTGTAGCTGACTGACTGTCTTATACTCAGCGTCTAATTTTCTGTCATACTGTTCGTATCAAATAGTTAGTAAATCTTTTTTTTTTCGATTCCACAAAGGTGATACGTCTTATTTGTAACAGAACAATATGAATAATTCTAGGATGTATTTCTATTGTAATGAATTGATCGTTGTTAATAGATTGTAAACCTACCATTCTAACTTTGTAATTTACGGAAAATGTAAGTATCAGTAATCATAGTAACAATGATAATGTGTCATCTTATTTTAAATGAAGTAAATCTGGGTGCTTCTATGAATTCCAGTCTACTATAGCCTCTTAATATGAATAGTTTAGAAGATAGTTTCAACATCAGAATAATGGAAATAAGACAGTAATGCCTGGAAATTTTATTTTTGATCTATGAATAATTTTATACTGTCATATCCCAAGTGATGTATGTTCTTGTTGAATAGGTAAGGTCAGTTATACAATAAAAGTTCGCGATCATTTTCAATTGTGTTGTCATAAGAGATAGTAAAGATGGTAAATACTATGAAAACCAGATAATCTCCATTTTACATAATTTGTTCGATCTGAAATTTTGTCCGTTTTTGTGATGTACGGTCAGTAAAGTGTCACTGAGCCTTAGATAGATCATCTGGCGGTTGCGTCACTAAATATCGAACAGATCATCAATCCCTGTCAAAGTTAAGGACAACCAATGCGCATCAGTTAATCGTATGCCATGAACTAGCCCATGTGGTGGTGGTCTCACTATCTTCTCTGTACTCATTCTTATTAATATATTTTCATAATAGTGTTTTTTGTGTTGTACGGTCTTCAAAGTAGCCATAGTACCTTGATACAATGAAGGGGTAATCCACATAAGGTGCTGACTGCGAGGTGTGATTTCGACACCATTCCCGTCTAACTTGAATAGACCCCCAACCACTTAACATAGATCATCTACGTTGGTGATCTACAATGATATCCATCCTCCATGAAGTCCCAATATAAAATTAGCAATAACAAATAATATTCTGTATGCAACGTGTACAATTTATACGACTATTAGTTAAACGTTCGGACGAATAATTTAACAGAAGTTGGGTGCAAAGTAGTATACAGAAGATATTTCAGCGTTTAAAATTTAAATGATTCCAACATCTTGTCTAACAAACTTATCCGAACTTCTGGATAGTAATCAGAATTATCAAAGAATGCATAATAACTAACAATCAAATCAAAATCTACAATAAATGCTTAATCCAATCATATTCAGATGTTGAATCTAATAAGAAAGAGATGAACTAATAACATGTGAATCATTAGTTAAACTTTATATCCATCCTGTTTATATTATATGCGACCTTTTTACCGACTGAACATTTTTAATATCATTACTATGTATTTGATAATTTTCACATTTTACGTCGATATTTTTAAAAAAACAAAGCATTTCCATTTTGTGCTATTTTCACTTTTTAATAAACAGATTTATTTTAATACATAGATATTAGTACAAGGAGGCAACAAATACATATGCGCTACGCAAATCTCATTTGATATGTGTGAGGGCTGTGATACTGCCCGGGTGCCCAAACCGAAGCAGGTGGTTTTCTAAGGGGGGCACACCCCGAGCCTTCGACCTGAAGGTCTGACCCACAAGGCAATGGAGCATCGTGTGGAGATGCAGTCCCATGGTAGGTGGTGACCAACGATTGGTTCATACGCCATTTGTTCCTGCAGGATACTGGAGCCCATGTACACCATTGGTTTGGGATACGGTTGAAGCACTGGACATTCGTTTTTCGTTCTCTCATTTTTGTAGACAACACCCCCGTCACGAGAAGGCAGCGAGTAGGACTTCCCTGGCAGAGGCTATATACGCGTGGCCATGTGAGAGCATTTCGAGAGGGAGAGCGGACTCTCCCCACTCTCGGTTGTACCAGGGCATTTGGGGGCTTTTAATCCGGCCACAGCCTAGTCCGGTCTAGATGACTTGATTGAAATGCTGCGGTGGGTTGTGCTTGAGTCGTGGCTTAATGACATTTTAATAAACAGACGATTAACATTCATTCACTGAATGAATATCAACTATTGTAATAACATAGAACTACACATACAGAAACATTGATTCTTATATTATCCTACTTATTTAAGTCGACATCTGAATAAAGCGGCTTCTAAATTACTACATTCAATATGGTCACACAAAAAGTAAATTATCTTTTCGACAGGAGTACTAGGTAAGGGAGAATTAACATCTGATGAAATGATTCCGTTTTCTAGGCCATTTAGGAGTTGGCTGTTAAATCATTCGAGAGTTACTTGATGTAAATAGTTTATCATGAAGTGGAAACAAACGATTTTCTTGTTTAATTTTGGAAGGCAGAACCCTATGATCATAGATGTCCGGATCACTCAAGATTATCGTTAAATTTTGTCTGTTTGTATACTTGTGAGTGGGTTTTTTCGAGAACTTGTCTCTGTCTATTGACGTAATTGATGATTTAGTGATATAACCTCTATAATTTCTGAAGGCAGTCCTAGCACTGTTACTTGGACAAAGCCATACTAAGTCATTCATTTTGAAAGATTATTGATTTGAGACTTTTGTCCTTTTAACAGAAGTTACTTAGTAGTTCGTAGCAATCACAAACAGATTTGTGCTATTCGAAATTCTAGTACAAGGCTATATCTTGCTTATCTGCTTACACCAATACGTGACTTTTAGATTATACCAGAAATTTGTTGTAACTCTGTTAATGATATAACCCTTTATCATAAACTATTACATGTCAATGAAATTATTGCAAAACGTTAATTCTGACCTTTACCAAACTTATTTATCGAAGAAACAATTAATTCGCAATAGGTTTTCATGATTAGATTTAATGTTTTCCAGGTCAATTTGTGTTGTGATGAGTGGTGTCCGAAGTCTGATACTAATGATACGTGCAACGCGCCAGCCCTCCTCCCGACTGACTACTTGGGCGAGGTATATTCGGCCACCGAATATACTGGACAAGTACTCGTCTATATATAGAGAGAACTCTACGGCCCAAGAGATTAATCAATTTCTTAGTCAGTGATATGCACTTGTTCTTCGGGTCACTTCTGATTACCATCGATTGGCCGCCTCATTTGACTACTTTTGATTGGCTTACCATCTCAATTTGCTTCGAAATAAATAATATGCTAGTTCAATCACGCAGGCCAAATGACTGGTGATGGTGCTAACGTGCACACGTTGTTGGTTAAGATTCGGCTAAATATTTTGAGGAAACAGATAAAAGTCTAGCATAAGGGACAAGTCAATGAGAATCAAAGGTGTGGTCTTAAGGTTTTTGCGCGAAATCCAAATATTATGTGGAATAAACTGTAGAAATACCTTTGTACACTGCTCAAGACGTTTAAAATTATGACGAAAAACTACTTTTCACCACATTAAGTAAAAACGATAATGATAAATGTACCACACTCAATCTTCTTTCTAAAGACTTCATAACGTCGAAATAGTCAGATCCCTAAATCCTGATACAAATCTTAATCCAATGGCAACATGTTTCATAGATGAACTAATCAAATAGCGTCCCTTAAATTTTGCTTGAGATCCACTTATTCATACAGCTATAAATCATGTTTGGTATGTAGTTGATGCCATTCTTTGATGAAAACTCTAATCCTAAGCAAAGAATAATGCAGGGACTTTCGAAAATCCCCCAAGAATTCGAAAAGTAGGATAATCTATACCCGTAAGGAAGGATCGTTGTCGCTTTTAATTGATTTGAAAAGTAGCATAGAGGACTTTAACAGACCAATTAATTACGCTCTGCGATATTATTTACTTTTCCATGAACCATCGACTTATGAAAGCTGACTTCAGAACAATAATTTGTCGCCTATCCCCATACTATTTTCTCACTCAAGTAAAAGGTTTGACTCGTATATAGGAAGTACCAAACTAAATCAAATGCCCTGGTACGGCCGAGAGTGAGGAGTCAACTCTCTCTCGAAATGCTCTCACATGGCCACGTGCGTACTACCACAGAGATCCTACTCATTGCCTTCTCGTGGAATTACTGTTGTTTACGAAATTGAGAGGACGAAAAGCAAATGTCTGGCGCATTAACCGGGTTGGTGGACACGGTGAGTTCACCTAGGGGAGTTGGAAAACCCTGATCCTAAACCCGTGGTGCACATGGGCTCCGGTATCCTGTGGGGACAAATTGAGTATGAACGAACCGTTGGGTACCGGGTACCATAAGACTGCATCTCCTGACGTTGCTCTACAGCCTTGTGGGTTAGACCTTTAGGTCAAAGAGTGGCCTCCTAAGAAAACCATCTGCTTCGGTTTGGCACCCGGTCAGTATCCTAACTCTCGCACAAATCGAATGATTTATGTGGCGTTGTACCAATGTTCATGTGTTTAAATAAATAAACTGGATATAGTAAAACATGTCAATTAGCAACATAAAATATTTCTTTATGTTTTCACGCAAAAACATGTTTGTTATTATTCACTTACTAGTGATTAAAATTCGCATATGATAATTTATTGATATGAATAACAGACCTAATTTGAAATAAGGAAGCTTACGAAATGATTTGTATGAAGACATAAATTTTACATATTTTTTCTACAAAGAGTTAAGATATGCAGCACGTGATAAACAATGTGACTAAAAAGAATAAAATGAAAGTCAACTACCGATGATTATCACATTCGGTTGCAAATTGATTAGGAATGGACAATATAGAGCATACTCCGAGTTAGCGACTTAATAGCACAACACTACCTGCGAAATCGGGCTGTTAGTTTGACTCAAAATAGGCTTTTGTAGAGACTCATACTAGAACACGATAGTTGCTCAGTGCCACCAGAATATCAATACTTCACCAATAGACATTAGTTAGTCCTGACAAATTATCTTGTCAAAACACTTCTGTCAAGCTGTTGTAGTATACATCAGAATCCTACAGTAACGTTTTTGTTGGCAACTTACGTTGCACAACTATCAACGTACGTAAACCAATTTTCGTTTTTTTTATCCCAGTAAACTTTGAACACAACTGCTCAAAATGAGTGTCAATTTGCTTTTGAGTTGTGGTCGTGAATGAGTTTGCTGTATCTACTTAGTTGAATCGTTGACTGAAAGTTGAGTTAATGGTCGTCTTACCGATAGACCCGTACCCTTCCACATCCAGAATTCAGAGTAAATTATTTCCTCAATACTTTGTCCTACCTTATGTGGTGTTTATTCCGTGTACCTAGGATCAAAAAATGAAAAACTCATTTTCACGTTAGGTAAGGGATCCACACTTCATGTAGTATGGGATATAGTAGATTATCTATTCAAGTTATGGTAACTTTTAACTCCTGTTATCCTCACGTCATTATAGATTTTTGTAATACCAGGTCTGAAGTAATTAGCATGGGTAATGATTTTGTCATGTTTATTTAAAAATCAATGAGGATGACATTTAGCCGACAAGAAAAACTGACAACAGAGTTCATTTCAGTGAGAATAATCTGAACAGGTAGGATAAGAATGTCGAGTGTTACTAACTACTAGTAATTTTATTGTAATCCTCATTCAAACTGTTCTGAAGAGAAATGTCAGTTCATCAATAAATGAAAGCAGTTTACAGGAACTAACAAAATCCGCCGACGATTAACTACTTCGAAATCCGATAAAGCAACATGTAAACCACTATCGGAGATCAAGCAGACGTTCTAATTTTTGAATATTCCGAACCCAATAAGTAATTTTAAAATTCGTAAATGAATATTACTTTGAAGCAGATTACTGGTAACTCGAGGAAACTATTTTTCTGTTTAGGTTAAAAGTATACTGAAGACTTATCAGTATTGTAAGGTAAAAAATAAGTAGCAATCGGAAGTACTCCCAATTGAAAACCGTTAGGCCTAATGTGATTATTGCATTTGTGCAATAATTATAGTTCCTAGAATACTGATCGTATTTGTAATATTACTGACGTTTTATTCCTGTTTTTTGTACGTCAGAAGCACTGTTTAGCGATTATCAATTATTAAAAAATTAAATTAACGCAAGCTTAAAAGTTGTGTTAATATCGACTATTTATTTACTCTGGAGAAGTGGCTTACATTAAGTCAGGAAATGTCAGGAGTACAATATTTTTACTCATTGGGATATAACAAAACATATCCACCCAATGCTCTATTTATTTGAAACTACCAAGTTTATCCTTGGTATTGATATCTGAAAAGCTTATGTTAACTGGCGGAAATAAGCGAAGCTTAGTAAGTTGATAAGAAATTCCGTCTGGTATCTAAATGCAACTGATTTGAATATACCTGGTTCGAAAACGTGAATAAATCAATTTGACCCAGAAAACTATAGTACTAATCATCAAGCAAAGCAAGAACTGTTTGGCAAATACTTTATTAATGAATTTATTCCTGACAAGGTAAGTATACTGGACATTAGAAACACAATATAGCGGTTGAAAATCTAATTTCTGGAAAACTAGCTAGAACAAACTGCAGTGTTCTGGATAATAACAAGTTTCAGGTGGTTGTAGTACTAAATATGAAATAACGAGGATGTGTCAAGATAGTGTAGCGACCAAATGGATTAGATTGTTACTTCGAATAAATTACAACATACACCACTGAAGTCATTACAGTAATCCATCTGTAACGTAGAATCCAGTACATATGTAGGACAGTTCAGCTTGCTACACCAAACTGGCTAGCTGAACTGTCCCGATTGAAAATACGAAGACAGATCTCATAACAAAACTAGTAGAAGCATTAATAGTAGTATAAAAAGAAATAGGTAGGGATATTCTGGTCCGTGGTTGTAAAAAAAGATAAAGAGTGAGTGTATCTGCATTAGTATGAACGACTATGTGTCATGTCACTCAGCATCAACAACCAATCGCTACAAAATCGTACAACAATGTCCACAACTTATAACAGAGAATACAGAGGTCTCTCAATTGATAGTAACGTTTAAAGATCGCATATTACTGAAGCTACAGAAAATAAATATCAGTAATAACACTAGTCATCATTTACAGTAAAACGTATTATAAAGTACCACGAAACAAATGGAGCACGCAAAACCGTCGCAGCTGCATGTGCTAGCACATGCAATCTTTGCATGCTATTAATTATTCATCCTGTGGTGTGAAAATATCATACTCTTCCAGGAGTTCAGCACCTGTTCTGCTAATCACTGACCCGATAAATATAAAAGGAATTCCCACAGCGAGAGATCGTAGTATACCAAACCTCATAATCTGTGGGCGGTCACAAAAAGCACCACTAGCCTACAAGGTGAATAATTTTCATTGAATTACTCACATACTTTGTAGGCCCCTTTATATGTTGCATCGGAAGACATACAGCGCTTCACAAACCGCAACATGACCTCTAACTACAAACCGCGCTCTTGTGGCTTCAAACATTTCCAGACTTCAATAACTAAAATAACTATTTTTATAATACTTTATTGTTAAATGATTCATTTCTAGTGCTATAGTACCTTTCTTAACCTCCGGAGCGTTTCTTAAAAGTTGTCTAGATACAAGTCTTAGTGAACTCACCAACACCTTCAGGTAAAAACCAAGGTATATTCATCAAATAAAAGATGAGTGTCAGTACATTTTGACGAAATAACACCCTCGGTTCTTAAAAATATGTCAATTTACCTCTTGAATGACTGGCGAGAAACTTCGTGGATCACCTCAGCACCTGACGTATTCTACATTTTGACTACATTTAAAGAGTATAAAGTGTTCCCATGATCCAATATACCATGCTACTCCTCTGATTTCCAAGTATTCCCATTGAGGACTGAGCATAGATAAATATTTGAAGGGGTGGTCAGGAGTGTTTAGGATGATATAAGTCATTAGGTCACCTCTAGGACGCCTGTAAACCGATGATCTGAAGCACTATACACAAAGTTAAAAGTTGCGTCCTCAAAGCGATTATGTGGCCAACCCTCGCATACATCTAACAGTTTTTTATATCTTTGGAGTGAGAGAGAGAATATATCATATTTACACATTCTAAATGGAGCTGAATAAAACCTAAACACTAGCTGAAACATTCTTTTATCAAACCGGACAAACGTACTCTCTGACATTACCACTGCGATATTTGCTCGAAAACACTTTTGTCACAGCTGGCGTAAAACTTTTTATTATAGGGTACCAAGACCCTTAGGTCTCCTTCAACTTCAAACATCTCTAGAGGAAAGTTATCTACATTGTACATGTATTGTGCGACATGTCTCAACTGAACTATTTAACACTTTGAAGTTTTGAAAGAAAGTTGATTGTTATCCGCACAACTGTGAAGTCGAGTAAGATCCTCCAGAAGTGCCAGTTTATCATCTTGGTTGCATACTCCCCTCCAAAGTTTGATATGGTCAGCGAAGAGTGATGGCTCAAATGACACTTGGCGAAACAGGTCGTCCTTTTGGTGTGTAAAGTGAACGGATCCTAGCCCTAATCCTAGAGAAACCGCATCAAGACATTCTGTAACCTGAAAAAGAATGAGGTTCACCCTGACACTAAATGTAGATTATTCAGATGTGAGGTAAGCCGGTCCATTGATGACTTCTTGATCCCCAACAGTTTTAGCTTGTTGATAAGACATATATGATCGACCTTAACAAAAGGTCTTCACAAGCATAGGTAAATCACTTCAAACTTCCCGTTACGATGGAAGAAGGTTGTTCACTCGTCCACCGCGATCACCAAATTTGTCATTCAGGAGTGGTCGTATGGGGATTACGGATACCATCCATGTCGAGTTGAGGGTGCACATTGTATAGAGTGCCCAATAAAGCTGATGCGGCAAACATATGAAACATAGTACGTTTCAGTTCGATGTCTCCGATAAAACAGAAGGCTTTCATTGATTGAACGCTTTCATAGAGAAGCCAGTATAGAGAGGTTGTCAATCGGGCGTTTTTTGTGAAGATTCATAGTAGCTGTGATGGCGTCATCGGGTTTTTAACTCCACAGTCTTGAATAATCCCAAATGTTTATTGAGGTCGCGCGACTTAACAAATTATAACACTGTGTCATCATAATGATGTATTGACAAGTATGGGCAATTTTAACATCCTTATTGTTCCTATTTTGCCTAACCCTGCCTGTTGTGTCAAAAATGCAAATATCAGACTCCGCGACACGAATCATATATTTTAGGCGTAAGTCAAATAAAAACTTATTATGAAGGGAATATAAGTATACACAATTTAGTTACGTCACAATTATACGATAAGAGTGTACATTATCAGTGGACAATTAGTTCCCAAAAGTTACAATTTTTTCTTCCTTAGGGTATAACAAAGAATAGTCCCGGACGTTTATTGAGGTCGGTGGATTGAAACTGAACAGAGTTGTCTCCTTCACCATAATTATGGACAGGGAAGTTGACTTTGAGAAGATCAAAGTCCCTGAAATCAGGATACGTGTGAATCCTTGAGCTTCTTCAGAAGTGAGGTTATACACAAATTTCAATAACCTTAGAATGATATTTGCTGTGCTAAGGCAGATTCTATGGGGCTGAAAAGATTATTGAGCTGACTTTATTGAAAAAAAGGAAAAAATAGGGAAGAAAGACAAAAAGTGCGATATGTGAATAATTTGATAAGCGTGTTTCCGAAAACAGAATAAGAATAGACAGCAGCATATTGTCAAGTGAATAAAAACAAATAAACATAAATGAAATCAATAATGCAGTAAGATTTGACAGTAGAACAAATGTTTGAGCACGATGAAATTGCTCATCGAATTGCCAAAATGCATGTTTTTACACATGTCTGCCAACGATCTGACTTTCTGAGCCTGTATTAAGCAGTTGCTGTAAGATCTATTCATCTATCTTGAAGTCAACCACTGCGTTTGTCACACTGCACATCATGGGTGGTGACAATAGTTTGTTCAAGTCTCTTGGAGTTTCTAGAATTACTAGATTTCACAACAAGTTACCAGGTGGTTGTAGGGTGAAATTTAAAATCCAGTAAAGAAGGGAGCAGATACAAAACAAGAAAAGTTAATTGAGAAAACTGTTAAATCAAAACTAAGTTTTGGACTGAAGAATAGCTGTCTAGGTGGGTTAGATACACGCCCTTTCCTGGTTGAAACCAAAACAAAGTGATTTGGTAAAATGACGGTTCTGAAATTCATTATAAATTTAATTGTACATTGTTACTTAAACAAATATGACCACCCAGCTATTTAACCAATAATTGTTCAGTTGATCAGAGCTAAATGATAATAAATAAGGATGCGTGAAAACTACCAATCACGACAAATAAATGTTATTCTATCCTGGCTGAATAGACCACTCATAGATTCGTTCTAAAGATAATATTTGATTGCTTTATAACAAAGTGTTTCCAACTCTGAAAGAGTGCCTCAGTTCAGAATAAAAAATGCACAATTTTAGTCAATAAAAGCAACACATTCAAAAGGAGGAACAAACCAATATGGCTGCCGCCACGACAAAGTATCAAGTAAAACAATATAAATGCAGTTGAGAAAGAAACATGGAAACTTAGTGAAAGCTTTAGAAAATTGAAAACTGTAATAAAATACAAATATTACCAACTCAAACAGAATCAAATAGACTAAGAAAACGTACAACTAAAGGAATCATTAGGAAAGAACTGCAAGTGCATACATGGGAGGATTTTCACACACAAAATATTCAAAATAGATCTTACAAAAACAAACAAATAGACCAACTAAGATTTCATAATATCAAATTACCAGGAATGAGAATAGCGGAAAGGATCATACAGAATTTATCATGATACATTTGTGCATAATGACAATGAGTGATGAATTCTGAGACACATTTCTAGTAGAACACACATTCTTCCGCATAATTGATTGCTTTTACTGGTGGGTGGTAAACCTTGATTGATTACATGGCACTCGAGCTCTCCACTGACATGAATGTAGTCTTAACAGTAATAAAAGCGCAGAGCTGTTGAATTGCGATATTTCATGCGATTTCTCCATAAAGTCACAGACCAATTCACGTTAAACTGTTCACCTGCGTCCTTGACTTTTCAAAGAGAATGACGGAAACTCAACGCGAGTTTAGCTGATAGTGGCTGGTTATTAAGGCGGAGACCTGTTTATGCGAAATGGAGTCAAATTTGTGGAAGTAAAATTCCGTGAATTCGTCAATGATGCTGAAACTGAGTCGATTAAAATTGTCGATTTTTCACACAAAGAACTCTGAGGAAGTTGTAGCGCGGAGTCGAGTCGAGATTGACTTTGAACACCACTACAAGGAAACGCGTGCTAAACAAATCAGAAGGTGAAGACTGAACGTAATGAGATTTATTTCGTTGGCGATCTCGTGGTATCAAACGAATACCAAGATCGTGGCAAAAGAAGTACAAGTGGAATGAGCGGACAAGAGTACGAACGTACGAGGTCACAATCCGCGGAAAAAGTTATGGAGAGTAATGGTCGTACAATATATCTGTTATCAGCACAGTTGAACGAAAGCACATTAAAACAAGCACAGGTACAATTGATTGTAATAATAATAGTTGTTTTCATTAAACCAATCGTGTCCTCGTGATAAATGTGAGTCACAACAGTAGCCCTCCGCTAGAAAGGGTTTACACTTTCGATAAGTAGCAGTTTAAATAGTGGGACTGATCGACTATTGAGCGATTGTAGGACTGAAAAATTGGCGGAACAGGAAAGCGATCGTTGATCGTTGAGTTGCCAACGAAGGTCATTTACGGAGAACGGTACCAGGAGAAGAGTGCTGTATTTGTCGCTCCAGTTGGCATACCACACCAGAGTGATTTGTATCCAGAATCTGAAGATTGCGTTGGTAAGGATGCAGACCAGAAAACGCCGCAGACGTCGGACGAAAACACGTTGAGCCGAGGGACCAGAAGCGACCATAACGACCAAGTTCGAGACCAAGCGTATGCCAAACATTCGAAACCAAAGTATCGACTGAGTACGTTGACAAGAGCGTAGGTGGCCAGTTCAGCTTTCGACAAAGTTGACTGAAGTCGACGGTACCACACGGGAACGTTCGGAGGCGTGGGCTCAGAATACAAAAACATCAACAGAAAAGAGGAAAAGTGTAGCACTCATGTAGTAAAGGAATAGTCCTACACCGTATCGTTTGTTAACTGTGCGGCTAGTCGCGGTTGCGTACGGGCAACCGTACTTGGTGACTGGAACGTGAGACGGTAGTCTCGTTCGTATCTCGTGAGCCTGCAATCTCATCCGAGATCAGGGGCGGCGTGGTCTGCTTATCTGGACGTGAGACTGTCGTCTCGTCCGTAGACGGTGCAGATGGCACGTGCTGTTGAACGGGACGTGAGAATGAGGTTTCAGATATATCTAGCGTGAGATCATGAGAAGATTTAAGGATCCCGCTAGTAGGTTTGACAGGTCTAGCATTGAGCCTCAGGTTATCAGATAGAGCAATGTCATCGGCGTGTGCTGGTTTAAGACGATCAATGCTGACGATCTCGACGCGGCCATGTCGATCAACCTTGAGGGTCATTTCGTGACGAGAGATCACGTGAAAAAAAGCCTTCGTGAGGCTGTTGCAAAGGTTTGCGTACCGAATCTACTCGTATGAAAACATGTGAACAGGTGGATAACTCTCAAAGGAGAGCGACCTGTCGATATTCTATACGGCTTGACACGGGAGGCAGCGTTCGTATAAATGCAGACAGTTGTTGGACGTAGTCTGATTTACCGAAATTAGGTCTGCTCCATGGTATGAAGAATTCCCCAGGCACACGCAATGTCGTTCTGTATACAAGTTCAGCGGCGGAACATTGGATATCTGCCTTCAAGCTCGTTCTGATGCCTAAGAGGACGAGAGGTAAGGCTTCGTACCAATTGTCGTTTTCGTGTGCTTGTAGAACTATGGTCTACTATGATATTAGTACTGCTCTAATAATAGACCTAATCCTAAATTTGTAGGTTTGTCATGACATAACTGCCTAATCTATAAGATCTTACGTGGAAGTCACACCATCGACTACACCAACTCACTGTGTCGTATCAATTACCAATACATGATGTAGAACAAGGTTAGGCTAGAGAAAGAACAATATATTTAATATGAATAGAAGATATAAGGAAACATTCGGCAGAGACCACGCCTGCATGGCCGAGCAATTCCACTTGATCAACTCCAGTCAATTCAATTCATTGTTCGCGCCTTCTTCATTGTTAAGTATTTCTCCGCGTTAAATATTGAATATCTATTTTCTGAGTAGTCTCATGTTCACAGCTTTGTGGATTGTGTGACTATTGTCCAATGCCACTACACTACTCTCCCACCAGAATCAACGTGATGTTGGTTCGACACCAAACTGGATGGGATCGTCGCGCGCCGGAGGTTACCAAGGATAATAAGGATCCTCCGGGTATTGATAAGCTGAAAAAGAAATAAAAAAGACGGCAGCATCTGGTCGGAAAATACATGTAATAATCTTAAAATATCTGCTTTCATGATTAACACGCTTAAAATGAAAACTTAGTTGAAGATTATTTGAACTATAAAAAGTGGGATTACAATAATAATAATAAAACGATGCGTGTTAATTACTTAACTTATAGGTAGTAATTATTTTGTGTTTAGAAATATTAAAATAATGAATATTGTAGAAATGTTAATATTGGTATTAGTTTTGGTTTAAATTATGAAATCAGATAACGATTATGCCGTTAAGTTGTCCATATGAATTGATTTCCAATTGCATCTGTATTAGTAAGCTAACTGAAGGAACAAAAGTATTACCGTGGAGAAGAATTCCAACTAGTGTTCCAGTTAGTTTGATACGGTTTATTTAGTTACGGGGAGATTTCCTCAACCTCATTTTTACTTGACCGTGATAGAATTTAGTAATACTACTAATACACATGAATGGTTATCGAAATAAAATTTAAATACATGAGTGATAATTATATGAATTTTGGACAGATAACTAGGAACAAATCGTTAAACATGAGTGTGTTCGTAAGAGACATGCTCTAGACTCAATGTTCTGATCTACGGCAGACTATTTATTTATATTTATACTTGCTGGTTGATTGGGCATACAAGTTAGTTGCAAGTACGCAGTTTATCATAAGGCGAAATACGATTTAATTGAGATATAGTGGTTATAAGTTATTAAAATCAGTTAGGCCAGTGTCATATTACGAAGTGATGTGGGGCTGCAAAATGTATTTAGCTAAATAAGTTTTTACAAGATGATTAATAGTGAGTGATGCTCATGTGATTACCAGGGAGGAAACAAGTTGTAGCCAAGAGGAGTACACTCCCAACTCATGTCTATGATAATGGCTTGAACCTTAGTCAGTGTTGGGGTAAATTCGACATTGATGTTTTCAGTTTGCAGGAGATTTGCTCGACTGCTTATACTGATTATTTGCATGCATGATTGTGTCGCTAAACCATCAATTAGACTGACAAGGTTTTGAGATATTTACTGAATGAGCAACTGATAGAGAAACATACTGTAATCATCTGTGATGGATGAAGATACCAAGAAAACAACACCATGTAACGGTAATTATAAGTCAATTTGTTGACTGATTTCGTTAATAGTTTCATTAATTTTATCAATCATATTACGTGATTGTCAAGTCATGACAATGCTTTATGACGATATCCTGAAACTATTATGTTTAACTAGTTATAGTGTTGAATGAGGATTAGTCAGTGGAAAAATAGGTATTGCTGCTTTAGGTGATTCGAGATTGTCAGAAATTTGTAACGTCAAAGAATCCGAGACGCCTAATTTAATTATAAATTTTAATTCAGAAAGATTCGTTTAGTGTTAATTCTAGTAGGCTACGGAGTTTTGATTTGAAATGTTTGTTTAGCCAACAGCTACCTAGGGATTTAGTTATTTTACTAGTGCAGTTGATAGTACCTAAATTTGTAATCTTATTATCTAAACTATGTTCGCATTCTAGGCTGCTAATATGATAAACCAATCCATAAACCCAAATACGATTAGCAACAACGACTATGATGGGTTTATTAATAAATGTTAAAGGCGATCCAGATGAATTCTAAATTTAGAAGAAATGGAGATATAGTGTAACGTATGTATGGGCCAGGTTAACATGCAGGTTGTTGACGTATATGACGATTTAAAAATAATGAACATGACCAGAAAATAATTTTAAAGTTTAGACTGCTTGTGAAACTTCAGGCAGGAATATGATGCGTTATAAACATCCCATAAGAAGTTACTGCATTTAGCCTAGGGACACTTACAAATATATGGCAAAAAGAACCGGAAAACATATACATGTTAAGTAAGAAAATCATTAAGTAAAATAGTTGAACTCGCCTGGGTTATTTTTGAAAATTATGTTATTCAGTGGACGACATATATAACGCCATTCGTGAGTAGTAATGATCCAAAAGTATCCAGAATAAAACATGCAGTATGGCAATTAATTCCAGGGTCCTTGATGCTGTTGACGTTTTTGCCACTCGCTCGGATCAGACAACCGAATGAATCCAGATAATTGTGCGGTCACTATTGAACGAGCCATCTAAAATGAGCTTATGACTGAAAGAAACCTATGTGTTTTTAGAGAAGTGTCATCCTTGTTGTTTGGCAATGGAACTCGAAAATTTGAAATTAGGCAGGCAGTGGTCAGAAGAAAAGATATTACAGGATAGTGCATAGTTTAAAACGGGATGTGTTAGGTGAAGGAACACTGATAATTAGATCCAGATAACTATTTAGTCCTTGATTGCATTGTTAGTCAATGTATACTTACGCTATTTGCAGGTCATATTTGCTAGAGCTTGATGTTTAAACAAGTCTATGTCGCTGAAGCAGGTAAATGTTATTAAAGCTTGTTAACGAACAATCAAAGCTAATTAGTTGATATAGCTGATCAACTTTTATTATCGATTGAGCTAGTAAGTAATGTGAACTAATAGATTAAACATTACGATAATATGTGACCAATAATCAAAGGACTACTAGAATAGTGGGTTTACAAAAATAAAAACCGATTGAGGAGGTTAAGGTGGAAATAAGGATTAACAATAATAGGTTGCGTTTCTTTAGTTGGGCTCACCAATGTAGAACTATGGTCTACTATGATATTAGTACTGCTCTAATAATAGACCTAATCCTAAATTTGTAGGTTTGTCATGACATAACTGCCTAATCTATAAGATCTTACGTGGAAGTCACACCATCGACTACACCAACTCACTGTGTCGTATCAATTACCAATACATGATGTAGAACAAGGTTAGGCTAGAGAAAGAACAATATATTTAATATGAATAGAAGATATAAGGAAACATTCGGCAGAGACCACGCCTGCATGGCCGAGCAATTCCACTTGATCAACTCCAGTCAATTCAATTCATTGTTCGCGCCTTCTTCATTGTTAAGTATTTCTCCGCGTTAAATATTGAATATCTATTTTCTGAGTAGTCTCATGTTCACAGCTTTGTGGATTGTGTGACTATTGTCCAATGCCACTACATGCTCGTAGTGCACTTTCAAGTTGGCAATGAAACCGTTCAACTTAACCATTTGATGCTGGGTGGTAGGCGGTAGTGCCTATGCGTTCCGTACCAAGCAGCAGAGTAAGTGAGGAGAATAGTGCAGAATCGAATTGTTGTCCTCGGTCAGTCGTGACAGTCGAAGGACAACCGTATAGTGCTATCCATTGTTCTACGAAGCGGTGAACAACTGTCTGCGCCGTGATAGATATGATGGGGATAGCTTCGGGCCATCTTGTAAAACGGTCGATGCACGTGAGTACGTGATCACACCCATGCGATGGTGACAGTGGTCCTACAATGTCTATGTGAACGTGGTCGAAGCGAGCCTCAGGCGTAGCGAAAGTGCCAAGGGGGGCGGCTACGTGCCTGTGCACTTTTGATCGTTGACATTGTAAGCATTGCTTCGCCCACATACGAACATCTTTATTCATGGACAGCCAGACGTATCGTGCATCGATGAGGCATAATGTGTATGCGATACCTGGATGAGACAATCGATGTAGGGCATCGAAGACGAGACGGCGGTAAGCAGAGGGTATGATGGGTTGGGGAAGATCGGTAAAAGTATCACATAGGATAGTACCTGAGCTCGTAGCTAGTGGTACTTCCTGGCACTGAAGGGACGTAGAACGCGGTGCTTTCGTACAACAGGGATCGCTTGCTTGGGCGGCGGCCATAGCAAGAAGATCGAGCACCGGCAAGGTAACTGCATTTATTTGGATACGTGGCAGAGCATCGGCAACATAGTTCGACTCGCCTTTGATATGACGAAGGTCTGTCGTGAACTGAGAGATATAGTCCAAATGTCTGCACTCTCGTGGTGGGTAGCGGTCAGATTTGGTATGCAAAGCATACGTTAAGGGCCTATGGTCGGTGAATGAGATAAACTGACGTCCTTCTACTGCGTGCCGAAAGTTTTTGATGGTGCAGTATGCTGCTAGTAGTTCACGATCAAAAGCGCTATATCTCGTCTCCGAAGGAGTGAGGCGTCGTGAGAAAAATTCAAGAGGTTATCAACTTCCGGAGATGTTCTGTTGCATAACGGCTCTTATAGCCAAATCAGATGCATCAACCGCTATACTAAGCGTGGCTGATGGGTTGGGATGAGCAAGAAGTTTGACTTGTGCCAGACCCGTTTTGGTCTCTGAAAATGCAATACGTGCGGCATCGTTCATTTCCAACTTGCGTGGGTTACCGCGAAGTCGGTCGGTTAGTGATCGTAACCATTCTGCCACGTGTGGGATGAAACGACGGTAGAAGTTAACCAAACCGAGGAATGCCTTCAGTTCCTTGAGTGAGGACGGAACGTCGTACTCTATTATTGCTCTTACTTTGTCCTCGCAAGGCAGAATACCCTCTTGTTTAATGATGTGACCCAGAAACTTTATTTCCGACTTGCCCAATTCACATTTGTATAGGTTGACTACTATTCCATTATCCGAAAGGCGTTGGAATAATGGTGTGAGATGTTCATAATGTTCATCTACGTTTGATGATGCGATTAGCAGGTCATCAATATAGACGTGAACATAATCTAGGTCTCGCACAATGCTATCGATAAACCTTTGAAAAGTTTGAGCAGCATTCCGTAATCCAAAAGGCAAACGTAGGAACTCAAACGAACCGAAAGGTGTCGTGATAGCAGTTTTTTCGATATCTTCAAGAGCGACTGAGATCTGGTGATATGCTCGTACCAGATCAATCTTCGAAAAGATAGTCATGCCCTTGAGCGATGCCGTGATGTCGTGTATGTGGGGGATGGGGTAGTCGCCACATGGTCTTCAACTAACCCCATCTTTTTTGCGCATCATATGAAGAGGAGAAGCCCATGAACTGTGAGAAGGAGGAATAATACCAGTAGCTAGTAAATTTTCAACCTCACGTTTAGCGAAAGCTAATTTGTCCGGTGCCAGTCGGCGAGGTCGTGCCGTGTCTGGCGGCCTGCGGGTGACTATATGGTGTACCACACGATTGGTCACTGATGGAAGTTTCTCGAGTGGTTTGGTTAATTCGAGGAATTTCTCGAATAGAGCGTGTAATTTATCGTCACGCGAGTAAAAAGTAATGAGAATTCGGTACGCGTTTGTATGAACTCTGCACACCACGAACTTGCTGTTCGACGAAGTATCGATTAGCTGCAGCCTACGTGAATCGACTAGCAATTCGTAGTGCTGTAGGAAATCTATGCCTAGTATGGCTGTGGGAACATCGGCAATGATGAACGTCCACAGATACCGTCGTCGGTTGCCCAGGTCGACCGCAAGTTGTCGTGTACCGTAGGCAGTAAAGACTGAGCCATTCGCAGCGTGTAGTCGAAGCATTGTAGCTTGTGACTTGCTGCTACCTCGTGATATGACAGAGACTTGGGTCCCACTGTATACTAGGAACCTAGCGGTTGTGCGGTAATCGGGCACATAAAATAAACGGCCAACCTGGGGGGAAGAGCCGGCGAGTACGGCCGCTTTTACTCACTGACTTTGGAGTTTCCCGCCCTGTATGGGCGCGGGGCTCGAGAACGGCGGACGCCAGACCCGAAGAACTTATGGAACCAGCATCAACTTTCACTCGCTTCCGAAGCTGCCCTTCGGCGTGGCTTGGAAGATGCCCTCGTTGGGCGAGTGGCGGGAAAGTGAGCGAGCTCGGAGGTCGTAGGGTTGGGGTATGCGACAACGGTCTTGAAAACTAAGACGTGTGTGAATACAGCCGCCCCAGTCACCTTGGGCCGAGGAATGACCGGCGTCCATGTCTAATTTGGGACGTGCCGTTGAGGCAACTATGTAGTTGTCTCTGTTACTAGTCCTCGATAAACTTTTGTACATATGAGGGCTACCTGGTTAAGTGGTGCGTCCTCGAGCACGGCCGTCACTGTAGGTTGGATGTGAGCCGGCAATGACTTGAGCCACAATTCCTTGACTATTTCCGAGTCAGATGCTATTGGTCCTGCAAGATATTGCAGGCGCGTGAAGTGTTGGCTTGGTTTAGCATCACCCAGGGGGTGTCCTCAGTCCTTCCTCCCTCGGTGGGAGGAAGTGTCTGAGAATTGTCTCCTTGAGGTGATCGTAAACACTAGGTACGTTGGAATTGAGGACAACCTCGCGTACAGCTACTATATGTTACACGTGTAGTGATTCAAGATCGAAGGCATACTTTCGCCTTTGGCTCGTGATGCGACGAGTCTCGAATTGAGACTGTAATGTAGCAAAACAAACCTCTGGGTCGTGGGGAATAAATGATACAGGTCGAAAGTGAATGGCCTGTACGTCTGAGTTTGTGACATCAATACTATACTTGTTGCTATCCGTCATGTCGAGTATATTATATATTAAAAATAATATGAAGATATACGACAGACGTGGATAGATAAACGATAGACTCACCGAATTGGCTTCTTTGGAAGATTTGATCAGAGGTTGGGACGTGTTCCAAAATTTGGCTCACCAGTTGTAGCGTGGCATCGAGTCGAGATTGACTTTGAACACCACTACAAGGAAACGCGTGCTAAACAAATCAGAAGGTGAAGACTGAACGTAATGAGATTTATTTCGTTGGCGATCTCGTGGTATCAAACGAATACCAAGATCGTGGCAAAAGAAGTACAAGTGGAATGAGCGGACAAGAGTACGAACGTACGAGGTCACAATCCGCGGAAAAAGTTATGGAGAGTAATGGTCGTACAATATATCTGTTATCAGCACAGTTGAACGAAAGCACATTAAAACAAGCACAGGTACAATTGATTGTAATAATAATAGTTGTTTTCATTAAACCAATCGTGTCCTCGTGATAAAAGTAAGTCACTACAAAGTTATGAAGGTTGGTTCAGAAACCAGCGAATTTCTGGACTTGAATGTTGCCAAAGAAAAGCTGTCAAACTTGAATCATAATTTGCGTGCATGATTTTTAGAAGAGACTGAGCTTACGAGCATATTCACGAAATGCTCGTATTTCCATACATAACTAATTTATGTCTAACACTCTCATAACCTAACCATCATTAGGGGCACTTTCTTGAGCCAGGAGTGTCGACGGGATTCTGTAGGAAATTGTCAGTCATTTACTGAAAGCATGAATCCAACCACGGGGTCGCAATGCCTAACCCTGGAAGAAACCTGCCTAAAACGTCTAGAGAGAGACGTATATTAAAATCAAAATGGCTCATTTGATCGCATGAAGTTGCCATTGATTGGCGCATTTATATTACATTTGGTTCATGCTAATAACTCGGTTTGTTATTGACGGTTGTATATCCAGTTTTAGCGATCGTGTGTTTAAGAGCCAGTCATAAATCAGATTTAGTCACACAAAGTCATATATCCTGTTCTATCAACAGAATCTTCTATTTCTTGTAGCAAATGTTGTTAAATATTCGAATAATTGATTAACCAACAATTATCAAACAGTAACAGTAATAATGTATGCTACTTATGCCTGTCGACATAAGTAGTATGTAACACTGATCAGAAGTGGAATGCCTGTTGAAAGAAGTTTAAGAAAATTGCACTGAAGGAAACAGAAAGAAAAATAGAAAAGGATTGAGAATTTAAAGAAACGTGAAGGATGTAAAGGGCGATTGATAGAAGATTGGCAAATGAAGTAATTAATGTATGCTTTTCACATTTTACCAAAGTACTTTGTAATTGTTTTTATTTCAGGCTTTCTGACCACATTATCTTGATTATTTGCGAAATTGTTTTCTCAATATGATGTCTTTCATTAGTTTGTCTTTAGATAACTAAACATTCAAATGAATACACAGCGCCTAGAATTCATTCTTTGTTTTGAATTTACCTTACCGATTCTGACAATGAGACTTTTCAAACTTATTATTAAACAAATAACTGTTGCATAGGTTGAAGACATGAGTCGATTGAAGCTAGACCACCATGGAAAACCTGGAAGCACTGGACGACCGTTTCGTCCTATTATGGGACTCCTCAGCAGCGCGCATCCACGATCCCGCACCACGCGGGGTTCGAACCCAGGACCTACTGGCTTCGCGCGCGAGCACTTAACCACTGAACTACTGAGCCGGCATCCAACGGTGCTAATGTCTAACTTCACGAAGTTGCACCACCGTACACCCTGTAGACCTTAAATCTATCATTAGTTACTTACTTATTTTGATTGTATCTCCCTGTAGTTTTTGCTGCTGATGATGTCGTTTAGAGTAAGGATGAAAACACAACGACTAAACCATGCAGCTAAGAGAATAGAACTCCATCAAAATCATCCACCTGAGTTACAAATCTTCTCTACCATATTTTATTAGTCTGGACTTTGATGAAATACTCTTCTCTCCTTTTTACAGCATACTATTTTGCTAATAGAAACACACTAAAAAATATAATTTATTCGAAACAATTATTCTCTGCCTTCGTAATCAATATAACTGAATGAAACGAAACTCAATATGATTTGTTTAGTTTTATCGTTAATAAATAATTTGATTTTCATATGTGCAAACAATGATCTTGACATTTATGATTGAGATGTAGAATTTAATTTTTCCTACAGATATATTACTAGAACCGTAAACGCGATACTGGCGAGCACAGAGTCTAGGTCAAAGCCATAGTCAGAACAAGGACAACTTAGCTTTAAACTTTATTTGTTTCTGAACGTAAAAACAACTAGATTAGTACAATAACTAAGGAAATTACAGTTATTAAGTGAAACGCACAAATGTACCAACCAGTATTACGTATCTTATCGAAATGAGTAAAATTACGAGTCACTTTAATATAATAGGATAATAATGTCTTTCAATTGATAGGTCACATGCAACAGGGATAGTTTACAGACACATCAGGCCAGCTCAACGTGGTGGTCGCTTAAACAACGATTTGATTGGTTAGTTATGGACATAACTAACAGAGATCATGAACCGATTGATGTTAGACCACAATAAAAACCTGCAAGCACTGGACGGCCATTTGGTCTGATTGCGGGACTCCTCAGCAGTGCACATCCACGACTCTGCCTGCGAGATTCGAACCGAGGGCTTTCGGTCTCGAGCGCGAACGCTTAACCTACAGACCAATGAGCCGGCATCCAATGACTAAACGGCCGTTACTGTGTTTCCAGGATTTCATTAGTGGTCTAACATCAATCGGTTCATGATCTCAATCAAAAACCTAATAATCTCCGTGACCCAATACTAATAATTCTGACAACTTGACTGGTTTAGGTCATTTAACCCCAAACAAAAAAGTGTAGATTATGAAAAAAATATCCCAAATCATCACAATTCGAGTTAATTATAGGATCGATCATGATTTGCATAGGTAAAACGTTTATACTATTCTTTTGTAGCATTAAAAGATACAACGTTATTGAATGTAATTTTTTCTCTGCACTTTGAATGATGTAACCTCATAAATCCCTAAAAAACTCATTTGTCTACTTGTTCAAGTTTATTCGTTCTGATTAGAATCCTCCAAATAGATATTAAAAAGTTTTATTTCATTCCATTAATTAAGAAAAAAAACATTTTTCAGTATGGGGTTGTGGAGATTGTTAAGTTTTTGATTGAGATCATAAATCGATCAATGTTAGACCACCATTGAAAACCTGAAAGCACTGGAAGGCATTTTCGTTCTATTATGGAACTCCTCAGTAGTGCGCATCCAGGTTTTTAATTAACACTGTAGGATGACGGATCAATGGTTTCGAGGTTAGGTATTCGCATGCGAGACCGAGGGTGCTGGGTTCGAACCCCATGTGCGGGATCGTGGGTGTTCACTTTCGAGGAGTCCCATACTAGGGCAAACAACCGTCCAGTGCCTCCAGGTTTTACATGGTGGTCTAGCTTCAATTAACTCATGATCTTAACTATTGTAATTACAATAATATCCACAAAACCTCCTGAAATATATATTTGTTGGTATATCCCGATTAGTAGAAATAAATTGTAATTCTGACGATGTTACGTGACTTAATGTATGTCGATTCTACAAAGTAAACAAAAAACGTAGATATTATCTTCTAATCTATCCTATTCTATAAAACTAGTAATATAATTTTAATGGGTGAACCTTTATAGAAATATATTGACCCTAGAAATGAATCATTCAGAAGGTGTATTTTCTTTTCTTTAGATTTAGTAAAATCACCTGTGTCATTCACTTGACCTTAGTATTTAAGTTCAGGCATACTATAAATAAGCATCATATATATTATTAATCTAAATTTTTCAGTTCACTTGGTATTGCTTACTTGAATCATCCCATTGGTGTTTAGATCTGCTATTGATCAGTTGCATATTGGTATATGTGCATACTGTACGTATCATCTCGAGATAACCTTAAATCACAAGCTTTTTAAGCAAAGATGGATAGTGGTCAGCAGTGGAATCCAGTTTGACGCGCGTTTCGTCCTATCTGGAACTCATCAGTTGGATGTACTTGCATCTCAGAGCTGATATTCACTCTGGGATTCGAACCCAGTAGCGTTCGCTTCAAACGTCATCGCTTTATCCATTTAGCTACTGAGTCCTGAGAGCCACTTGCTTGTGAAATGGGGTGAAGTTTAAATCCACTTTGTATTTTTTACTTGAATTTACCCATTGATGTTATGGACTGCAACTGATCAGTCTATTGTCTTTGAAAATTGCATTTTATTTTGTTATTTTATGGATAAATAACTTAATCAGAGAATTGGTCAATTTCATAAAAGTGAATTAATAATTAACGTAATTTTAACACAGTTTACACATGTGTTATCTGATGTAACAATTAAAGTCAATTTAACTTCATATTTATTAAGAATAGTCGTCAATTGTCATGATTGTGTCGCCAATTGTTATGTATGGTCGTCACTAACTGTTAAGTCGGAATCACTTATTACTTGTACTTGTAAAACGAGGGAGCATTCTGATTTTCATGACGCGAAATATGAACACAAATACTGCTACAAGTGGAGATTTATTGGAACCTAAGACAAGATGACGACTCTAATAGAAAACACACTCATTTATATATTGACTGTACACCCTTTTTCATTATTAATTAGAATAAGACCACATTTATGAAAAAAATACCCAGAGTTATACGATTACACGCTGTCTGTCATTTTGAATATAGTTTAGATTAATTTACTTACTCACTTACTTACATCTGTTACTCCTCGCAGAGGAGTATAGGATGCCTAGCAGCACTCTCCATCCAACCCTCTCCTGGGCAATACTTTCTAGCTCTTTCCAGTTGTTATTCATCCTTCTTACATCTGATTTCATTTTCCGACGTAATGTGTTCTATGGCTTTCCTCTTTTCAACCTACTTTCATGATTCCAAGTTAGCGCTTGTCTCATGATGCAGTTTGGTGATTTGCGTAATGTATGTCCGACCCAATTCCATAGTCTTTTCCTAATTTCCTCTTCAGAAGGAACCTGGTTTGTTCTCTCCCACAGTAGGCTGTTATGGATGGTATCCGGTCAATGGATGTTGATTATCTTGCGTAGACAACTGTTTATAAATACTTGTGCCCTCTTGATGATGGTTGTAGTAGTTCTCCACGTTTCAGCTCCGTACACTAGAACTGTTTTGACGTTCGTATTTAAAATTCTCACTTTGATATTGGTTGAAAGTTGCTTTGAGTTCCATATGTTCTTCAGTTGTAGGAATGAGGCCCTTGCTTTGCCAATCTTCGCCGTTACGTCTGCATCTGATCCTCCTTGTTCATCAATGATGCTGCCCAGGTATGTGAAGGATCCTATATCTTCCAGAGTTTTGCCGTCAAGTGCGATTGGATAGGTGTTCTCTACGTTGTATTTGAGGACCTTTGTTTTCCTCTTGTGTATGTTGAAGCCTACTGATGCAGAGACTGCTGCTATATTGGCTGTCTTTATTAGCATTTGTACGTGTGTATGCGATGAGAAAGCTAGGTCATTTGCGAAGTCAAAATCGTCTAATACAAGAATTTTCCATCTTGAATAGAACATCACACCCAAATAAATTAATGCTGTGCCGAATAAAATATCACACTGGGAAACAAAAAGACAAATATTGCTCTGAGTAGTCATCATGTAGAGTTAGAAACGAAAGTAAAGTTGTGCAAGAACCACAATGAGTAAAAGAATGTAATTTAGCAGTTTTTAATTCTGTCATATTGATATTAGCATTTTAGGTAAGTCAACTTTAGAGTTTAGTCCTAAATGTGTACACATCTATTCCCTATTTAGGTGATAAATTAAGCCTTAACAGCTATTCAGTACTCTAAAATTCTAAATCCTTCTCTATGAATGTAAGTTTGTACTAGAAATCCTTTTCAAAAATCAGAGAATCTTCACAATATTATCTGAATTAAATTCACTTGGTGTTCTTTACTTGTATCTTCTGATTGTTATTTAGGACTGCAATTGATCAACCTCTTGTTGCCATATGTGCATCCTGTGTGGACTGCCTTGATATTACCTAATGTCACAACTCTGAGATGCAGGTAAATGCAGCTGACGAGTCTCAAATGTAATGAAACGTGCGTCAAACTGTATTCCACTATTAGCCACTATCCATATTTGCTTATTATCTGAATTCATTCTACCAAACGTGTCATAGCCCACTATTACCAACTGAACACGTAAAATCTTTTGTTTTCAAGACAGATTTTAAACATGTTTCTTTCATATTGAACATAACTATGTTATTTTTTACTCGTAGTATGAAGCTTGATTTTATTATTTAAGAAAAAAAATAAGTAATACGGTATAGACACTCCTAACAAGACCTATATTGATCAGTTATGTTTAAGTACCTTGGTAACTAACTTCCTGATACTAAAGAACTCGTTAATGTCTTCAAAATGATTTAGTTTTGTTTTTTTATCAATTATTTCCGTAATTATTCTTACCTCTCTTGTTGTGTTTTGTGAATGATGAAACAATGTATTGTTAAACTATGTGTATAGTTATCATGAAAGAGGGAAAATTATAATCTACCCTATTTTTATTGTATTTTAACAATTAATGACATATATTACTTATTTGATTAGAATTCAGAATGAGTTTTTGTGGAGATTTTAGGAAATTTCACAAGTTGAAATCATGAGTCAGTTGAAGCTAGACCACCATTGAAAACCTGGAAGCAATGGACAGCCGTTTCGTCCTAGTATGTGACTACTCAGCAGTGCGCATCCAGGAACCCGCCCCCGCGGGATTCGAACCCAGGACCTACTGACTTCGTGCGCGAGTACTTAACCATTAGACCACTAAGCCCTTATCCAACGGTGTTAATGTCTGACTTCAACCAATCCACGAAGTTAAGTGCTCGCGCGCGGAGCCAGTAGGTCCTGGGTTCGAATCCCGCGGGGGTGGGTTCGTGGATGCGCACTGCTGAGGAGTCCCATACTAGGACGAAACGGCTGTCCATTGCTTCCAGGTTTTCAATGGTGGTCTAGCTTCAACTGACTCATGATTTCAACTTGATTAGAATTGTTTGTAACTGTCTATTATGAACGTATTCAGTATAGTGTAGACCGACATATCAAACAAACAAAAAAAAATATAATTCTAGCAAAAGTTAAGACCTGAAACGAAATCTTTAATGAAAATCACACTGAAATATGTAATTCTATGAAATGAAAAGCAAAATCGTTATCAGAATGGGGGATGTATGGAGATTGTAGTAATTGCAGAACATGTTAATAAAATCTAACAACCATAAAGTAAATGCTCAATTTGCAAAATGACCATCAATTGTCTCAAAATGACTCAGACTTCAATGCTCTCGCATTTTCATACAAATTGCATTCTGTTTCAATTCTTTACTGTTCGATCCTCTTGCCTCTCTGCTGCTAGACATTCTGTTCCTGACTAACTTCATATACTACTTATGTCGATATAAGTAGCACACACCACATCATGAATATGAAGAGTATTGAAAAAGTTATTTGATCTTAATCTGATATTTTAAGTAGGATGAATCATAGATATTAATCACTATCTGCAACAAAAACGTTATAGTCTCATCTCTGATTAGATTAGTAAACTGTAAGAATAGTAAAATAAGTTCTCCTGTTATCATACTAACAAACTGACGATATACTATGCACACCAATTAAATATGAAGTGGATTGACACATTGTTCACCTTGTATTCTATGTATACAATAAAGTATTTTCAAGAAAAAATACGGAGTAATGTTTACATTGGGTCATCTGTATACATTCAAGAAATTGGATTATTTTATGAAGATTTCGATGGAGTTGTTTTTTTTTGTTTTGTTGTTGCTGTTAGGAACTGACATTTACACAAAAACTAAGAAAGACTAAAAGTAGCTTTATATTCTAGTCTAAGAATTAACTAGGACGACTTTACATAGAATGAAACAAAAGTTCCTCAATTCTTGTAATCATTTCTTAAAATGTGTTATCATAAATTTTCAATAAGATTAAAAAATTTCCCTCCCTCTTATGGTAACTTTCCCATTTTAACTTCCCCATTGGTCTAATGACTTAAGTTCAGAGTTATTTTCAATCTTATATATATATCAATAATTAATTGTGTTTCTCCCAATGTTCTCTATTCCATATGATACCAAATAAAACTCTCCATCTAATCATATATAAATAATTAATAATGAATTCTAACTATATATTCTATTGTTTCAAAGGTTTTCTTTATATTTTTGTTCATTTATTATCTTACTGGTATACTATCGTATTTCTTCAACAGTTAGTTACAGTATATTGTTTTAATGAATCGTTGAATGAAATTTATTTTTTGAAATAACTCAGGCGGCAAATTTAAATTAGTTAGAGAATTGTTGAAAATATAATGGAAGACTAGATAACTAATTTAACCCTGTTCTTATTCCTCTCAGAAATAGAATTGAAATGAAGACAATTATATCATGTGATGAGTATAATAGTGTCAAATCATTCAGTTGGAATCTATTAGCTTATATTTTAAATTTCTTTTTGGCAATATGTGATATAACATGATTCATGTCATAATTCAACTTAAGAAATGTGAGGTGTTGAATTCTAACTTAAAAGTATATTAGTTATAGGTAAACTTTCAAGTCCTCCGTTAGACACATTCTAGAGTAATTCAAAACAATAGTTATTAAAGGTGTTTATTCGTGTCGAAAGTTATACGTCTGCATCAAATCCACCGTGTTCATCAATGATGCTGCCCAGATATGTAAAGGTTTTTACATCTTCTAAATCTTCACCATCAAGTGTGATTCAATTGTTGCATGCTGTGTTGTATCGAAGAATCTTGCTTTTCTCTTTGTGTATGTTGAGACCTACTGCTGCTACACTGGTTGTCTTCTCTTGTGTTTGTTGTTGCGTGTGCGACAGAAGAGCCAGATCATCTGCAAAGCCTAGATCGTCCAGCTGTCCACTCTATTCCAAACGTCCCCTCAGATGCTAAAGTCTTCATGATCCAGTCATTCACCAGGAGAAAGAAAAAGGGTGAGAGAAAGCAACCCTGCCTAACACCGGTCTTTACCTCGAACGAGTTCTACTGTACAGTTTCACCGTATGGGGCGGAAAGCTGGAGAACTACGAAAGTTATCATCCACAAGATATAAGTGTTTATTAACAATCGTCTACGAAAAATACTTCGGATCCGTTGGACAGACACTACCAGCAACAACCTAATATGGGAGAGAACAAACCAGATCCCAGAGGAGGAAGAAGTCAGGAAGAAACGCTGGAAGTGGATAGGACACACATTGAGGAAAGCATCCAACTGCGTTACAAGGCAAGCCCTCACATAGAATCCTCAAGGCCAAAGGAAAAGAGGAAGATCAAAGAATAAAATTACGTCGAGAAATGGAGACAGATATTAGAAAAATGAACAAAAATTGGATAGAACTAGAAAGAAATGCCCAGTACTGAGTGGGTTGGAGAATGATGGTCGGCGGCCTGTCTTCCATTGGGAGTAACAGGCGTAAGTAAGTAAGAAAGTAATATCTATATAGTTACCTGTCTTATCTTCAACTAGAAGGTTATAACAGTTCGAGAATGAAATCAATTTTTGAGAAGTTTTCGTACTTATCATCGGTAATCCTACGAAATTAGGCAGAAGTAAACTTCAAACTCCAAATTCATGATCAAAAGTTAAATAATTAAACCAAATGAATTAAATTATTATTTCAAATAATAGTTTATATAGATAAGAAAATAACTATGGTTGGATTATTTTACTCTTTGGTACTCAGTGGTACAATTAGTCTCTTTTGATGTATAAATAATAATACAACTGTGAAATGAACAAATATAAATTATCGCAATGCGAATCCTCAAAATGATATATATCAGTACAAAATGTGTATTGAGATTAATGTGTTCATATGCGATAAATAAACCTCAATAGTTGAGATCATGAGTCAATTGAAGCTAGAGCACCATGGAAAGCCTGGAAGCACTGGACGGCCATCTCGTTTTACTATGGGAATCCTCATCAGTCCGCATCCGCGATCCCACCTCGCGAGATTCCAACCCACGACCTATCGGTCTCACACTTAAGCACTAGACCACTGAACCGGCATTCAATGGTGTTAATGTTTAAGTTCAACTAATCCACGAAATTCAGCGACACATCCACCATTGTCATCAGTGAGTTAGTATCTCACAACAGACCCGGTCGAACTCCACTGTTCACTGCTTCTCGCTAGAACTCGAGGAAATACCTCTTGGAGACCGTCACTAGTGAGCATATGTTCATTAATATCAGAAGTGGGTTTTGTGGAGATTGTAGTAATTTCAATAGTTGAGTTCATGAGTCGTGGATGCACACTTCTAAGAAGTCACACAACAGAAAGAAACGGCCGTTCAGTGCTTCCAGGTTTTTTATGGTAGTCTAGCTCCCATTAACTCATGATCGCAACTATTGAAATTACTACAATCTCCACAAAACCACTTCTGATAAATAAATGCCTTACTATTAAATTTTACACAGATTGAACTAGGTATCCACTACTGCCGAAACAAACTTACATACTGTTCGCTTTCTAAATGGATAACTTGTACCAATAGTGTTCGTGAAATTAAACAGAATTTTGAACATCAATGAAGGTCTCAAAGTTTAAGCATGCAGGAAGAAGGATCATAAAAATTTCATTCAAAATGTACAAGAAGCATAGTCTAGTACACGTTTTATGTTAAGGATTTTAATGCGATCCAAGTACTTGAAATGAAATAGCTGAAAATGGATATGAACTTTCAACTGAATTTTTAATGCATAAATTAAAGATAACTAAGAATCATTGTAAAATAATACTTCGTATTACATTTTAAAATAAGCTGTAATTTTTCGCTTGATTATAATTTTAACACTTTTCTAAAGATAATTACAGCAATATGTTACTTTATAAGACCCTACGTAATCACTGGACAGTAATTGTTGAAAAGGGATTGATTGAAGTTAGACATTAACTCCGCTGAATGCCGATCAGTTCAGTGGTCTAGAGGTTAAGCGCTCGTACGCGAGATCAATAAGTCCTGGGTTCAAACCCCGGAAGTGGGATCGTAGATGAGCACTGCTGAGGAGTCCTGTACTAGGATGAAACAGCTGTCCAGTACTTCCAGGTCTATCTTCAATTGACTCATGAATTCGACTATTAAATTATTGAACGATCTAAAATAAACTGTAAGGAAATATGAATCACTTCAAACGTTTGAATACTTGAACAGAAAACTAAATAACAAGTATAAAAAAAATTCGTCAATGTGAACATTTTTATTTTACATTATAAAAAAATAGTATTTACAAAACATTTTCAATTTTATACAGAATATGTCATATCTATAACTTCTAAAGGCCAAGATAATTCATAAAATGCTGAATTCGACATGATCTTTTGTGATGATGACGATGATGATGTATATAATAATTCATCATTATCTTGTTGTATATTATGATCAGTTAAATGTGTAACACTTTTAGCTAGAATATGCCAACCATTTAGACATTCCTTTTTATCATCATAATCATTATTATTATTATCTTTATTAGGTTGAACTAATTTACCAATTACAGCAACATAATCTCCAATATTTACTTTATAATTGACTGGTTGGTTTTTGTCTAAATCATAAATAATTAATAATTCACCTGTACCATCATCTAATATGAAATTACTATTATTATTAGGTGATTGATAATTTTTAATGATTCTACCTTGTAACCAAAGCATACACCATGATAATTTCTTCAGAACACTATTATTAGTATTATTGGTGGTAGTAGTGATGTTGTTGTCAAAGAGATCCATTTCCCAAATTTGTCGAATTGAATTATATATTGGCAATTTATCAATATTATGAAATAATTGTCCAATCAATAATTTTCGCATTAATGGAGGTGCTTCGAAATTAGACGACGACATTACTGTCTAAAATTCAATAATATTCAAACATATATTTATGATTAGTTAATATAAGAAAATAGTAGATATCTTGATAATATTAATAATAAACAGTTTCATTCGAGAATTAAATAATAAATCACTGGAAATGACTGAAAATGGTAAAAAGAATATCAAAGATATTATTAGGAAAAGGATCAACAAGTTAATGTTTAGGATAATAATAATCGAACATGTAGCTATTATGTCACGAAAAGGACCCCGAATTCCCTGGTACAACCGAGAGTGGGGAGTCAACTCTCTCTCTCGAAATGCTCTTACATGGCCACGTGCATACAATCATTGCCAGGGAAGTCCTACTCATTGCATTCTCAAGACGGGGGTGTTGCTTACAGAATTGAGGGGACGAAAAGCGAATGTCCGACGCTTTAATCGGGTTGATGAACACGGAGAGTTCAACTAGGGAAGTTGGAAAACCCTGATTCCAAATCAATGGTCCACATGGGCTGGCTCCAGGATCCTGAAGGAACAAACGGCGTATGAACCAATCGTTGGTCACCAGCTACCAGGGGACTTCATCTCGTGACGCTGGTCCACTGCCCTGTGGATTAAACCTTTAGATCAAAGAGTCGGGGTGTGGTCTCCTAAAAAAATCACCTGATTCGGTAAGGGCACACGGACACTAACCCAGCCCTCACACAAATCGACTGATTTATGTAACGCATATCTATTTAGTTCCTTATTGTACCTATGTTTAAGTGTTTAAAATGTCACGGAAAGACATTAGGAGTGTGATATCATTACAAAAGATTTTAACTTTCCAATAGTTTATAATAATGACTAAATCTTAATCAGTATTTGTAAGAATATATGTATCCTGCGTGGATTACTTCAAAATAAGCAATTTTCAAAGATTTTATAAAATAATTGGATTTGTAGCTATCAATGGAATATAGAAATCCAATTTTGTCCTATTTTAGATACGTCACTAGTAGTCAATGGTTTGAGTCTCAATATGAACATAAAAATTGGGATCATGTATTCAGTTGACAAGTCCGAATTAGGACGAAATGTGTGTCTTGAATCTTGCTGTTAGTCATAGACGCATTTATTCTACCAGTTGAAAAATAGGATAATCATCATTATTATTATCATATGAATAAATTTAACACTGAAATTGATTATATGCTGTCTCAATTAGAACCTGAAAACTCTCTGTTTAAGATATTTCACATAGTCTTATCTAAAAACTATGGGCTTTCACAAGTATTAATTGTAATATATCTTTAAAGTAAACTGATGACTTGTCTACAAATAACTTTAACTATCAAATAACAACTAACACATAAAGCTTCTAAAAATGTTCTTACCACAGGATAATTCACTAATTACTTGAGTTCGTAACCAACAGTCAGTCAGCTACAACGTCAGACCAGGCATATATATGCATCGGTCCAGGTTGCCACACCTCATTAACACAACAAGATGAACGCCGGATTCATAAAAGTAGTTAATTCAGAGGTGGTGACATACAAAAGAAAGATTGCATATAAGGATATAGTACAGGAAGAAAGAATTAATTCGTAGAAAGAAAGATATGAAGCGATTTTAATCTCTTAGTTTAGGGGAAGACAGAGAGTGTATACACCTTCGTCATTGTGATAGATTCTGAGCCATATCACCCAGAGTCTACAACCATTGGTTACGATAGTCACGCGGACCCCAACCAAGTAGTCTGCATCTACCAACATGACTCGTGACCGATAGAAACATGTACATATTTATTTATTAAATATTAATAAGAAATACATTTATTTTTATATTCCAATGAGAAGAAAAATTGTATTTCTGACATTTTGTAACTTAGTGTAAGCCATTTCTTCAATGTACTCAGAAGAAGTGGCTTACATTAAGTCGCGAAACGTCGGAAATACAATTTTTTTTCCCATTGGAATATTACAAAAAAATGGATTTATTATTAACTTTCTACCCAACGCTCAATTTATTTGGAACTATCAAGTTCAACTTTGGCATCGATACCTATAAACTCATTAGTAAATATTACTTATTTCGATATTAAAAGTAATTGATGGATAGTGTTAATTATGCTTAGACATGGGCTAGATTACAAAACATTAATGAATCATTAATATATGTAAAGTAGATAATCTAATCGACAATACTAAATAAATTAATTGAATAAAGTTAATAAAACATTCTGTTTCACAGAAAGTCTACTGATTAATTAACAACTAAAAATGTATCAACGCGTTTCCCGATATACAACAATCTCCAAAAGCTAATGCTTGGAATACATAGTGGGTATAAAAGTGATGTTTGTAGTGATGATACGAATCAAATAATCATTCTACTTCTAGACAACTATTCATAACCTTCATTTTTCAGTTAACATGAAGTGAAATACATGTTTTTATTGAAATAGCATTACAAAGAACCATAAAGTAAGTTTCTTTTAATAATAAATGTTAAACTACTTGGTACACTTATAGGTCTAAAGCTTCTTGCCAATCGCTTAATGTTAAACACAATGAATTACAATCACGAGCCACTTAGTTCAATGAATTTGTGGACTCGTAAGCAAAGAAGGATATTAGTTATTGATCCGTGGTCCATTAATCCACACTTCTATTCACCAGTTCTTGCGAATTTCATTCATCAAATAAAACTAAATCAAAAAATCCGTTTAAATGACTAAATAACGCAACAATTATTCGAAATTCATATCACATATTACGATAACATGGTTATCAAACTTTGATAGTAAATATCTAATACGTGACTGTAAATAATCGTAATGCAGTTTTGTATAGCTGTTTGTAGCTTATCAAAATCTGAGATTATTCGGATTTCACTACAGGTTCCATCATAATGAAAAATGCTATGCAGTTTTATATCAAGCCATTATGCTTTCAAATTTCTTATAACCATCTTAAGTTAGGATTTCGTTAGGAGCATAACAAACCTGACTGAAACGACCTGAGGAAGAAGAGCTACTTTTACAATATTTGAACGAAATAAGATCACTGTTTACTACATACATTGATATGAGCACCAAAGGAAATTAAACTAGTCTCGAATAGATTATGATTTTAATAAACTGGAAAAGGAAAGAAATTCAATTGAATATTTTCAACATTGCTTTCGAATCCTACTGTTGAATATTTTTTTCAAAAAACAACAACAAAAGGACAGGTATACTTACAACGAGTGTAGTGTGTGCTACAGATGTCGACAGATATAAGTAGTATTTTTCATCAATCGAAATTGAAATGTCTGGAGAAAGAAGGTTAAGAAGAACGAAGAAAAGAAAACGAGAACAAAGAATTATTTGTTCAGAAACGAAAGAACAATGAAATCTTAGACGATTGACTGATATTTGCGAAAGGAACAGTCAAGTTTGAGACAACCGAATGACATTTTACAAATGGAGTATTTATTATATGGTTCTGAGATTTTACTAAGATGTTCTGTAACTTTATGTTCAAATATATTCGATTGTCCTCACATATGTTCTTGTCCACTACACAAGTACATATGTGACAAAACACTAATAAATTGAATACAAGACAAGGATAACAGAAAAGTAGTCTCTATTGATAACATAAAGTAACAATGACTCCTTGAAATACTCATATTCATTCATTCTAGCTTTTTGAAAAGAAATAATTTTGCCTATCCTTTAAATGTCTGCATATTTATCTTGATCAATAGAGAAAAAACCAGCTTCCAGTTTAGAGAGGAAATTAGGAAAAGACGATGGAAATGGATAGGACACATATTACGAAAATCACCACAACTGCATTAAGAGGCAAGCCCTAACTTGGAATCCTAAAAGGAAGCGGAAAAAAAGAAGGCCAAAGAACACATTATATTGGGGAATAGAAGTAGATATGTAAAGGATGAATAAAAACCGGAAAAAGCTGGAAATGATTGCCCAGGATAGGGTTGGATGGAGAGTGCTGGTAGGCACCCTATAGTCCTCTGCGAGGAGTAACAGGCGTAAGTAAGTAATCTTGGTCAATTATTGACTTATAAACTTGAAGGTTGTTATGAATCAGAATAATCAACAGAATATGTATGGAAATAATCATTGATTGTCAACTTAAGGCTACAGGATTAAATCCATTGGTCATTTCATAACAAATAATTATAATAATGATGTCATTCATAAACATTACTCCATACAAACAATCATAAACATACACAATGAGAAATTAAATCAAAACATAAAACCAAAATGTTTGCAAAGTAACTTCAAATATATATTTTATTTATATATATATATATGTATAGGTCCATTCATGTTGATATGGGTTGTTTATCCATATTGTTTCTAGGAATAAAATCGTATTGTATAATGCGATTTTATTGTTCCAAGGGAAACAAAATTAAAACATAAAAGAAACAACAAAAAAACACAAACACTGACAGTTATTTGAAAGTTTTTTTTCTCTTCTTTTCTTCTCTTTTCTTTTTTTTATTTAAAAAAAATATCTATATATAAAGATCAAAATAGGTTTTCTGTGTGATTTGTGCTTGAATTCATTCAATACATCATATTAATTTATATTCACAAGATCTAATCAAATACATCAAGAGAGATAGTAACAAATTGGTAGGTGAAAAATCACTATCATTGTTGTGCTTTTTAAAGAAAGAAAGAAAAAAAAGAAGGGAAAAACTAAACAACCTTTTATTGAAGCAAAAAAAAACTATCTCAATAAGACGATAATTGTAATATTAGTAATAATAACCGTCGTTATGATAAATGAATAAAGTCAAATAAATTTTATGATCACATCTATCAATATATAGGAGAGAGGGGGGGTGGTAAAAGAGAGACGTTATCGATATGTGTAGTTGAGTTTACCTTCTCTAATTCTATACGAGGCACATATGGAACCATAACTGAATACATGCAAAAAGAAAGAAAAAGGAATAAGTCAATAGATACTCCCCTCCTTTCTTGTTGTTTTGTTTACAACAACAACAACAACAACAAAATAATAATAATAATAAAACATTGACCTAATATCAAAGGATATTACAGTATATATATATATAAGATAATTATGACAATTATGACACTATGAGCAAAATAAAAATCAATTATAAAAGACATTATATTCGTGAGCAATTCAATGTACTTAACTTTTCTTCTTTTTAAACAAACTATTATCAATTCAATGTATTAATATGGATTAAAACATTGAATTGATAGGTTAATAGGATACGATTTAAAAAAATAAGAAGAACAATCAAATATATATATGGAATAAACAAAGATTAATCTACAACTGATATAATAGATAATAGAAATGATATGGAACAAACGTGATCACTTTTAATACAGTAATAAAGAATATAAAATAGTTCAAGTTATAAACTTGTACGTGCATACTAAAATGTAAAGTGTTAACATAAGAAAGAATGTGCTTAATCCACAGTAACTACTCTATCATGAGCGATTGATTAAAGATGAAAAAAAATTATCATTAATATTTACTTAGTTACTATCAATAACAATTCTAAGTAAAAATTATAAATACTAAAAGAAGAAAATCAAGTAAAGAAGATTGAAGTAAGCAACAATGTATCATTAACATAAGATTACAAACAATTACGTAACAACTGAGAGATTTATACTTTTAACAAAATAATGTAATTTTTTCTCTCTTCATCAAAACAATATCACTTTTATATGAATAAAGTATTGTGCAATTAATCAATCAATTTTCCTGTTGAATGAAACTAAATAAATAAATTAGACTATCTTGGAGACAAACAAACAAAAAAATTCAAATTATTAGTCACTACACAGTGACAATCTGTTTTGTTTATTTGTTTTTGTTTCATGGTTAAGAGGATAGGAATATAAAATAGTGTTACAAAAATACAAGACGTGAACTAGACAAAAAATCACAGGACAATAACACTATTATTCTACTCTCTATTGTTACTACTTAATAGTAATATATATATATATATATATATATATATATATAATAAGAAAAAGGTTTTCAATCACTCAACACTGTGTACTTCAAGAATACAAAAATCATTATTCTACTTTTTATCCTTTCATTTAGAAAAAAAACTCTTGGGAGAAAACTAAACATTTACAGTTGAACAAAAAACCAGATGGGAATATGTATTAGTTAAATTAATACAAGACTGGAGAGACATAAAACAACATATATATATATATATATATATATATATATATATATATATATATATATATATATATGAGCGGATTTGCAAGAAAGTTGAGACTAGCAATGACCAAAAGTTGAAAATGTATTCAGAAATTAGAGGATATGCAAATGGGAGGGATATATATATATATTAGGCTTTGGAACCAAGACCACCAGCACTGGGTCCACGAGATCTTGTCGCTGGTGAAAACCCCCTACGGCGAGAACCAGCTGAAGATGACATTGAAGAAGGCAAATCTCCAACGCCCTATAATACAGAATGAAAAAGAAATAATAATAATAATACAAGTTAAATCAGGGATTTACACCATGGTTACGTGAAATAATGTTTTTAAACAAGATGATGGTATTATTGATAGTTTTTCTTGATAACTTTATGATGAAAATAAAATTAAAATGACATATAATTCTATATATAGTGCTATCTTACAACACATAATGTTAATCATAAACCAGGAACAATAAACATTGCAATAACAACTTGAAGTGGTGTTATTTTGTGGTTTCTCTTCAGCTGCTTCAACAACCTGAACATGATAGTAATAATTGTTAAAATATCGGTGTACATACGTTAAATTATAAGATCGTTATATCGGGAAACTCTCATCAAGGAGGACGAATAAGAAAAATAACTATGGAAGAATCGATAACTGCAAATATAGGGTTGAGGTTAGACATTAAGATCATTGGATGCCGGCTCAGTGGTCCAGTAGGTTAAGCGTTCGCGCGCGAGACTGAAGGCCCTGGGTTCGGATCTTGCGAGCGGGATCGTGGATGCGCACTGCTGAGGAGTCCCACAATAGAACGAAACGGCCGTCCAGTGCTTCCAGGTTTTCAGTGGTGGTCTAACATCAATCAAAAGTTGTTGATATTGTTGAACCTCATGGAAATCCTAAACCAATTTAAGTTGGATGCCGACTCAGTGGTCTAGAGGTTAAGTGCTCGTGCACTAGATTAGAGGTCTTGAGTCCTATCGCTGCATGCAGAATCGTAGATGTGCACTACTGAGAAGTCCAATACTTGGAAGAAACGGCTGCTCAGTGCTTCCAGGTTTTCAGTGGTTGTTCAACATATATTTCAATGAAATTCAATTATTTCTATAACCCTATACCTACAGATTATGTTATTTATATGTTCAATATATGTTAAATTTAGTTTAGTGCCATCACCAAGTGATGTTGATATTATTATATTGAGAACTATTATATCACAATCAGATCAACAATTGAAACTACGAAATAGTGCTATATGAGTGCAAAGTTGTATAAACCAGGCAAAATTTGACATGAATATGTAATAGTTCAAGGTAATGTAGTCCACACCCATATATGTATTTTATATAATTTTTCATATAGAATTAATATATTCATGTGAATCGTCTTAACCCTTTTTGCAAATCAGATTGTAAATTTGAGGACACAGACATATTAGTTAAGATGAAAATTCAAACTGATCGTCGAACTAAAAGCAGGATAACTTTGGATAAACACAAACGCTTTAAACAACATAATTTGAGGGTGAAGGGACACAAACTGTGCTTAAAACACATTCTTAAATCCTCAGATGATGTAAAGATAACTTGAGAACAGATCAGCAATAGCATTACACTCGATAGAATCGGGTCATACAATGGATTTCAATGGTGCAAGAATCATTCAAAAAGGCTTTAATTCTTACAAAGAACGACTAACAGCCGAAGCCCTACATATATGGGATAATTCAAACAGTATTAACAGGAGAGATGGAATACGATTGGCTGTCCCATGGCAACTAATAATTAATAAGTAAACCTGAACTCCTTATTCAATTCTATCGATCTATATCATATTAACTTATCAATAAATGATACATTCAACGGTTCAAATCAGTTATCTTATCTGAATATGTTAAACAATTGACTGGAACATTAAAATAACACAAACTTTCAATTACAAATACATTCCTCTTTGAATTCAGTCTTTTATCTTGTTTCCCTATCTTGTTTATTTATCTTCATTTAATGCATGCTGTGACATTTTTGATTCATATCATATATAAAATGATATGTTTTCCTAATATACACAGACCGAAGACAATATATAGTTGAATGAAATTTCTTCTCACACCACTTACGTATACACGCAATCTGTTATCTTAACACACCATATGTCGCGGCTCGGATAGCTCAGTGGTAACGTCTCTGACTGTGAAGCTGAATGACACGAGATCGAATCCACTAACGAGCACCAGTTCACTGAAGATTACAGGTACACCTTGCTGACGAGTGCCAAGTAGCACGGAACCTAGGTCCAGGGTTTCCTGTCGACTACCTCCAACCACCATCTAATCTCAATATATAGTGTCCTCAATATCGAGTCACTTAGACTGGTGGCCACATTGCAACATGATCGATAGCATTCGATCTGCACTAATAAGGACTAGACACGCATGACATTGATCGCCACCTAGTGATCAATCAATTGTGACACAACATGTCTCTTACACACTAATGCAATTACCTACTTTAAACATTGTTAACGTTGATTAGATGACTTATTCAGTATACAGGAAACCAAAGAACCATGTACCTATTTATATTCGATAATTTTGTTGTTTGATTATATTTTTCTTGAAAAAGCTTGGACCAGATTACCAGGCGAAACGTTGGATTTACTTCATATTCTTTCGCTGAGATTTTACAAATACATTCTTCCTCTTTAATGTCTCATATTAACTCGGCGCCCAAATATTGTGAAACTATTCGTTCAAATTTAGACGAAAGTTCTTATTTATAACACAAGATTGTATTAAAAATGTATCACTGTATCAACAGAATACTTATTATTCACAAGAGATTTCCGATAATTTAGATAATTCGAATGTAAACAGTGATTACATAATCCGTTGTCTGCGAAGTAGTTTTCAGCTTACGCCATCTATTGATGAAAGTTCAGGAACAATGTACTCAGATAAACAAATATCAGTTCCGATCAACTGATACAATTGACTTTAACAGAACTATGATCATATATTTCTTTAGAAGAAAGCCTCACTTCTTGCACATACAAATCTTTGTAAAAAAACTTACTTTTTGATGAATTTGATCAATCGCCTCTTTTACAGCTCGAAGAGGCTGACCAGTTAACTGTCTTTGAGCAGTTCTCTCAAAATCAGGATGTTGCATCAATGTACTTAATAAACGACGTCCATAATATCTATTTTAGGTAAAAATTAAATCAAATAAATTCATGATACGAAGCTGGTAGTAGAATACTACTTTAATAAAACAAAAGTAAAACTTAATGCTCTCTCATTTTAGATATACACGTATACCTTGTAACATACCAAGGAAGTCAGTTAGTCATTCAGCATATTTATGCATCGGTCCAAGTTGCCATACCTCATTAGCACAATGAGATGAACATCAAATTCACAGAGCTAGTTAGTTTAATGGTAGTAATATATAAAAGAAAGGTTGTGTATAAGGATATAGTACCGGAAGAAAGAATTAGAAAGGTATAAAGTAATTTTAATCTCAAGGTTTAAGGGAAGACAAATAGTGTATATACCAAGGAAAGGGAAACATAATGACATTTCAACAGGTGTGGAAGAAAAATGTAACCATTCGACTACATTATATATTGAATAGATAGCTTGCTCCACAGCTTGGAAGAACTACACAAGAAGGAGGTTCAGTGAAGACTGTACTGAGAAAAGGATTCAGCCTGATGGTAATACTTATAGTTTAAGTCACGAACTGATATAAGCTAAAACACTACTGAAAACTTGTAAGCACTGAACTGCCGTTTCGTGCCAGTGTGAGACTCCTCAGTAGTGCCCACCAAGAACCAATTATCTGAGAAGCGAACCCAAGCCATTCGCTCTCACAGAAAACACTTAACCTCTAGACCACTGAACTGGTACAATTTTTCTGAATCCCATTATCTTCGACTGCCGGCAGTAAATAACTGTCACACAATCGGCTTGGTTGTATCTTGAAGCTTATCACTTGTGAGCGCATGGTTATTACTAGTACATTAATATGAGACAGTTATTCATTGGAGGCGATGGATGAAGCTTGCACAATATTGTGAACTGATTGAACCATGGTATAAGAGCTCAGAAGTCTAGAGATTGACATGAGACCGAACAGCTTGGATTTACTTCCCAGATGATTAGTTGTGAATGCCCACAACCGATGTATCCCATACGACAGTCCAGTGCTTACAGGTAGTAGTTCAGTTAAGATCAGTTTGTTGTTAATGATAATGTGACACGAGTTTTCATCCCATAAAGCAAAATCGACTCCTAAGGTTTACAGATACGTAAGACTTTTAGACTGCGCGAAGAACGCTTAAACTTCATATCACTGACTTGAGATTTTTTATTCCAGTCAATTCGTGATATTGTGCTCTCATATTCGTTTGCACTGGTTACAGTTTGTTATTAGAACTTCGAGAATCACCTTTGATGTTAGTAAATAATAAGTACATATACACTGTTATACGGTATAATGAGGATTATTGAATTTGAACTTTTACACCATAGTCAACATGTAGGGTGAAAAATATCACTGATGATAATTGCATGGTGGTCGCACAATATAGTTAATTAACTAAAATTAGAAATGTAAACCAATCAATGTTAAATCAGTAATTTAAATGCCGTTTTAGGTGGAGTTTTGAATGTGCAATCCACAGAGGTCCCATACTACGAAGAAGTGATAGTCCAATGCTCCCTTCAACAATTGTCTAACCTAAGTCTATTCGTGATGTGCAACTTCAACTCCGGAAATATTCACAACATTTTTTAATAATATTACAGATACATCATCCAAACAAAAAGGCACTCAATATAAAAAATCTAAATCTAGATCCAATCATTAAAAATTACCTAATTGAAATACACCAGATATCATAAAACAAACACAAAAAAAACAAATGAATAAACAACACTTGTTAAGTTACACCCAAAATAATATTTAGCCAACGAAGAGTTTTGAACTTCTACAACTATGTAGAAGAACTAACAGTGAAATTATAGTAGAGTTCGTGTTGTATCTTTAATTTGACCCAAACCACCATCTCTTCAACCTATACAAGATTTTCATGTTTTGCATTATAATCTTAATAGAAAAAAGAATAATTATACATAATCTGTTAAGAATCATTAAGTCCTGAATATTTTCATTGAATATTATTTTACTTTTTTCCAACAAAAACAAAACACAACAACACCTGTAACCATAGTTACACGTTCGAGAAAGATATAAACACATAGATTGAGTTAAAACAAAACGTTTCATACTGAGATGATTAAACACGCATACATACAACATGAGCAACTCCATTAATGAATTAAAGTTAAGAATTTTTATATACATTCAGAGTGGAATAAAATGATCGAAAACAATTCATATCAATATTTAAATTAAATCAAATTATTATTCAATTCAGCATTGTCACAGTTAAATTCACGAGTCGATGTAAGCTAGACCATCATTGAAAACCTGGAAGCACTGGACAGTTGTTTCATTATAGTATGGAATTACTCAATAGTGAGCGTCTACGATCTCACATGCCGGACTCGAACCCAGGCCCTGCGGTCTAATATGCGAACGTCTAACTTCAAGACCATTGGACGGGCATCCTACAGTGTTAATGTCTAACTTTAGTCGATCCATGATCTTGCGCAATCCTCCATCCTTTGTCTGAGGTGGATAACTGTCTCCATCCGATACGGATTGGACTACATTGGCCGCGACTTCTCATTACAACTCCAGGATTTCCATCTTGAAGCTAGTCACTAGTGAAAACATGATTATTATCAGCATGTGGGGATTGTAATATTCTCATATTTGAATTTCTGAGGTTTTCAATGGTAGCCGAGGTTAGATCGATTCGGGAATTTGACTTAGAAAATACTATAATCTCAACAAATCCCCATACTGATAATTTTGTATTAGTTTATAAAATAATTCAAACAGGTGACTGCAGTAGTCAACAATGAATCCATGAAAGTAAAATCAACGTAGAAAAATGAAGCAAAAGTCAGTAGTTTACATTTTAAAGAAATCAACTATGTACAGCAACGAAAACTTTATGTTTGCTATATAACATTACTATGATGACAATCATCGTAAATTACTTCATCTGTTGACTTAATTCAAACTTTGAGAGTTTGAATGCAACTTAACAGGTTAAAGAATAAAAATAATATTTGAATATAGGATCAAAAAATATAGCGGAAAAATGAATATGAAACATGAAATAAACTTATAAACATTATAAACGAAGATGGATGGTGGCTAGTGGTGAAATCCATGACGCACGTTTCATCTTATTCTGGAATCGTCAACTGGATGTACTAGCATCTCAGAGTTGATGTTCACACAAACCCAGTACTGTTTGCTTCAAACGTCATCGCGTTTTCTACTTAGCTACTGTGTCTAGATAGCCACTAGCCTGTGCAACCGGGTGAAGTTTCATCCATTATGTATTGGTTATTTGAATCTTACCATTGACAATGAAGACTGAAAATAACCAATCTCTCATTGACATATGTGCATCCTGTGTCAGGCTTCGATATTCGCCTTAAGTCATAAGCACTATAAAAATAAATAGATGGTGGGTATCAGTGGAATCCAGGACACGTATTTCGTCCTATTTAAGGTTCATCAACTGGATGTACCTGCATCCTAGAGTTGATGTTCACTCCGAAACTCGAACTCAGTAGGACTCGCTTCAAATTTTGTCGCGTTATCCATTTACCTACTGAGTCCAGGTAGTAACTAACTTGTGAGTTAAAATAATAGACGATAGTAAGAGTGATTAAATACCAATTACATTCTTCACAATGACAAAGTTAAAATTCTTTAAAATTATCCACTCAAGTAAAAATAAATAGATAACGCAATTAGTCGGACATAAAATACAGCCTGGCAAAGTTATGTGTGTCGTCAAGTTGTCATATCGCAGTAGCACAACGACATAAGATTAAGAGGAAAAATAGAAAAAGAGGTTCAAATAATGTAGCAGCAATGATAATAAGAAAGAATATGAACTGAGAAGTTGACACAAAAAGTCAAGGCGGAAGAAAACTAAAGTAAAAAATTGAGCATCTATCATTGTGACCGATTCTGATGCATGTGACTCATCGTCTCAGATTATTAATCATAATAATCAGCTAAACTTCAACAAGGTAGCGTGTAACTACCAATATGGGTTAAACTAATGATTAACGACTTCACACGATGTTACTTTTGGGTTGACCTCTCCTAGGCTTATTACAACCTACTTCAACGCCAGCCAACATCACATGCCGAGGTGAGATCGGAGTTAAACATAGGTAACATGTCTTAATCACATCAACCGATGATTAATAACAATTATATCAACATCCCAACTTGCCCAAACACTATTTTGAAGGCACCTATGATCAAACAGTAATGGCTGATGAATGTTCTTTACTGTTAAATACCAATTTGCACAACTACAAAGTAATGCGTTAGAGAGTCCTGTTTTTTATACATACCCTTTGATTGATACACGGGTCATACAAGCAATTATTAAAAGATAGTTGTTTAGAGCGAACTGAAAATATATGAAACTTATATGTTATATATATAACTTACCGTGTTTCTTGATTTCCATCAGTGAGAAATTGACTAAGTGCACTAACTAAACGTTCCATAAATCCACCTAGAAAAACTGAATTCGATGAAGATAAATTAGCTGAAGAAACAGAATTCAAGTTTCCTGTTGAACCCCATGATGATAAACGACCAACAGTAGGATTATTATTATTACTGCCACCAGATCCACGATTAATATTGTTACGATTCGATAAATTCATACGCCCATGATTACATAAGTTTTCAACGATACGAGAGACAAGTAATGCTGTCTGCAATCGAACAGCTGGATTTTTATGACTTCAAGACAGAAATATACATATATATATATACATATAAATATAAATAAACGAAGAATATTCATTGCAATAAATTCTAAATATAAACCAATGTTCCAACACAACTACTTATAACCATCCACTGAATAGATGAATGTAGGACTCAAGATGATATTAGGGCCTACATACATATTATTTGATCTCAGAACTCAATATATGTTTATCATTGAATGTTTTGATATTTTAATGTTGGAGCTTGTTACAGACTGTTGAGCCTGAACAATTGAAACAGCTCACTTCAATCATTTCACTATATATATATATATATATATATATATATATATATATATATATATATATATATATATATATATATATATTATTTTTTTCTTGAAAAATTTGAACATTACATAGTATTCTGGTTGCATTACTAGTTTATGTTATTATTAAACAAAGATCGTTTGTTTTTTGAGTTGTTTGGTTCACATGCCATGTTTTCAAAGAGTGAGTGTAGAAAAACCAAACGGCTATACCATCCTGTATGATTGGAAACAGCAAAACGTAGATGAGTCTTCAAACTCGCTTAAACTAGATATATGCAGACGGAGAGCAAAATTTCGTAAGGTTTAAGTAAATACATGATGGGATTACATCGTCTGACATGTTAACTGCTTATTCTTCATTTAAAACTACTAAACGAAGTGAAAATTGTATACTTTGATTAATACTAGTGACATTAGTCTATCGGCAAAAAGAAAAGTTTCATAAGGGGAAACAATTCTATATGTTTGGATAGAATACTCAGAATATCTTATACTTTTCAATAAAGTAGAATGACTCACTCTATTGAATACATTAACATGACTATAAGTGACTGACCAACAGTTCAGATGCATTAACAGTCGTTAATCTTAGGGATTATCAGTGAGTGTAACAATAAATAAAAGTATCAACAATGGACTAGAAGTTTATTAATCTATTTACAATTAATTACTCACTGAGTAATGACCTATTTCATGTAAGTCAAGTTGCGATTTGGTCGCAAGTTTAAGTAACTCATTGCCACATACATTGCATTGAAATATAAGGTAATGGTTGAAGTTAGTCGACAGGAAACTACTGACCTAGGTTTAGTGCTATTTGGCACTCGTCACTAAGGTGTACCTATAATCACAAGGGAACTAATGCTTCCTGGCGGAATCGAGCACATATCAGCCAGTTTATTAATCCGGAACAATACAACTGAGCTATACGAGCCACGAGTGATCTTCTGTAGGACTACCATTGGTCGAACACTGAACAGTAAGCAATGACGTATATGTCAAACACTTCATAGTGTTGATCAAATTCTAACCATTAAAATGGTCATACATTCAAAGTCAAAATACTGGTTATCCCAAAAGATTATTAACAACACTTAAGCTAGACAATAGAACAGTGCAGTAAACTTAAATGTACACACACAATATCAATAGGTGTAAAAAAGTACAAAACATCAGGCTGTATACCTAATTAATTGATGAATTTGAAAGTTAACTGAAAAGTAGCATTGCATTTTCTAAGTATAGAACTCGATCAACGCTAATATGATGAAAATAGGTTAGTATTTCATAATGATGTAGGTCTTAAGAGTGATACTACACTTCTTTTAGAAATCTACGCAGGTTTGTCATAATTTTTTAAACATCTAGTAAGTGAAACACTTTGATAAAGGTCATTTAAGATGAGAAAATTAGCTAATTAAAAAGTTTTATTTAAACAACCTAATAACTAAAATGGCAATAGTTATCACTACCATGGTTTGACTTGGTAATCTCAAAGAAATTGAGCATTGGATAGGTAGTTATTAACAAAAGTAATATCCCAGTGAGCAGAAAAATTAAGTTTTTAAATTTTCTGATGTTTCGTGACTCAATGTAAGTCAATTCTTACTACATAACTACATAGACAACATTTATACTTACCCTATACCATGTTGAATCAAGGCTTGTAGTGTACGCGATGGACTAGCATGTTGAATAACTTCATCCATAATTACTGAAACTTCATCGCGTAAGAAAGCAGCAGCCGCTTCACCAGTTTTACTTAACAATACTCGTATACATACGTCGACATGTGGATCCATTGCTCTATTTAAACCCTGAAATAAACTACCCATAGTTTGTACAGCTTGACGTGAAACCTTTCATTAGATTATCGCGAAGCAAAGAAAAATAATGAAATAATCATCTATCAAACTGAATAGTACTATTAAAATTATATCAAAGTTAAAATATATTGAGGTATTAGAACACATGAAATAAGATTGGGCAATATGACTAAAACAATAATAGACAATTATAGATGAGTAATATGCAGCACGATAACAAAGTCTAGAGCTTCCTGTATTTTCCCTTCAACGACTTAACGAGAAAAAGAGTGTACTAACGTGTCAAATCATTTAACCTAATGGATAAACTTCAAGCTTCATCGGATGAATTCGAGCGTAATCCAGGAAGAGATAATATTATGTTGAGTAATATCAGTAAGTGTACACATGTCAGATTTAAATGATCTGAACTTGTACGTAAATTGAAGTCTGGAGATACGCCTTGCATAAATAAGTGTCACTATTAACTGCTTACTAAGTACAGATTCGAATACTTAGAATCGAGTCACACCTTAAATGTGAGGGGTGGTGATATTGTGCCACTGTTTAAACCAAATTAGGAAACATGACGTTAGAATCCGTGGGCTTATTAGCTGAAATTTGAAAATCTTAACCACTGAGTCACTGCTTCACTTTTAACAAAGAACGCTAGACAATTGTTTTATCATACAATGAACCTAGTGGGAACAGAACCCAGAACCTTCAAATCTGATGTCGAATGCTTGTCTCTTAGAAGTACTTGGGAATAAATGTGAAACCAAGAAATTGTCCCAAATTTCTCCAACAACCCAATACTAACTGAAATCCACGTCGAAGTGATGACATTTATGGAGACAACTTCTACGCAATTCAGATCTAGACCATTATTAGTAAAGTATTCCTAACTTGTTCAACCTGTATCCTCTAGTAACAAAGTCAATAGAATTACGCATTTAGAAGGTTCCTTATTGTGATACAAGACTAAAATTCACATAATAAACATCATTGCTTATCAATAACAAAATTAAACTGTAGATTCAGAGTTTTCCATCCACCACTTTTGATAAGTGTATGCGTCAAACACAGCATGGAGAAACTATGTGATATTTAATTTACTGATCATTTGATATTTTCTAACTAGCGTGTTGAAGTTGAAAAAGAAGGAAACAGTCTGATATTGAGATTTCGTAGATAGACGAGCGTATCCCCATATGATCGAGGATTTAGAATACTCCACTCAAATTGTGGAAACATTAGTAGAAAAGAAATAGGAACTCAGATGACTGATATCAATTTCAAATCACATAAAATGTTTGTAGGAAACTGAGTTTTAAAAATGATAGAAATATTTTATTTTATTTCAATCATCAAGAAATTGTGTTTATTACTTGAGAACGTAGATTTCTGCATTCAGTTATTACAGCTTGTACAGCTTGACTTAGTGTTTCGGCAGTAAGTATCAATGTTGGCGCTGAACTGGATAAATTTGTAGCAGGCTGTCTAGAAGAACCAGCTGAAGCAGAACCAGTTTGTGTAGTTTGTACTAAATGTACTGACTGTTCTGTAACAATTTGTGCCAATAGTTCTAATCCAGTCACTTTATCTTCCCAATCGTTTGAATTAATTAAATTTAAAGCACTAGGTAGTGTTGGTGGAGTTCCAGAAAGACTAACTACTGAACGAACTTTATTAAGCTGTGGTTTATCTGGTAGAGGATTTTTATCATAATCGCTTAATTTCAAGGATGTATCGCTACTGGTTATTGGATTATCTGTACAATGGAGATTCGAACTCATTGATCTAATGAGAAAACAATTAAAACAATGTAAAAAAGTCACGAGAAAGAAAACAGGTGAGTATACACTGGGGTACAAAACTATCTGTAAATGTATAGTTACATCAATGTATACTTTATTATATGCAATAGCATGACTAACAACTGTCTATCCTTACTCGTAACACTTCATCCAGGATGTTTAAATTTACATAACTTAGACAAGCAACCGTCTAATAATGTTTCGTGTTCAGTTTAAGAGAAAAAAAATCAATTGACGAGATGGATCAAATAAATCAGATAAGGATTTCATTCAGAAAACACACAAAATCATTTATGGAATATATAACGATGAGACACATTAACGACAACAAGACTATATAATCTACATTTGTGTGAAAAATATTACTGTCACAGTTAAGTCATGGAAAGGGTAGACTAAAGCTTGTTTACGTTAACTCACCGACTAAGAGTCGAATATCTAAGCAAATTAGTAGCAGACATATCCAACTCTTATTACAATATATAATTTAGTTTTTCTACTGCCAAGCACATAACTACACAAAAATCCTCATAGAATATTCAAGGAAAAAAGTTTTTAGAGCGAACAGTTATTCTAGACAAATTCTTTATCAAACGTTACAGTTATAAATACAAAATCACTATTTTGTCACAAAAGATAAACTGTCAATGTTTAATTAACGCATATAATAAATTAAAAATGGGTAAATTCTCTTGGATTGAGTTCTCACTGCTACATAACCACTATATTATACGTATCGTATCTATTTTTACCCGTTGCCTTCTCACGGTGACGATGGTTTTTAAAAAAAACTAGAGAGGATGAAAAAGGAATATTCGATGCTTTAAAGAAGTTGGTGGGTACAGAGTGTCAATCTAGGGGAGTCAAAAAATCCTAATTCCGAATCAGTGAAGAACATAGGCTCCAGGATCCTAAGGGATAATTGGAGTAGGAACAAACTCCTAGGCACGGGGTACCATGTGACCGCATCTCCTAAAGTTGCTCCCCTGTCTCATGGAATAAATCTCCAAGTCAAAGGCAAGGAGAATAGTCGCTTGAAAATTAACTGCTTCGAATTAGGCACCCGGACAATATCCCAGGCCACACATAATTTTAATGATAACTACTTTTTATGATATATATATATATATATATATATATATATATATATATTGGTGTTCTTTTGCATCGATGTTTGTCAGTTTAGATAAAAAAACTCATACCTAACTTACATGAATTGTAAAGAAAAAACTAGTTTTTACTAAATACGTATTTTTCAGTTTTTAGCACCTATTCATACTACCACCAGCAGCCAGCAGCAACGCAGAACTATGTACATACGTACATCAGTTCGAGTTGCCATACCACATTAGCACAGAGATAATGCCCTTTTGTACCAATGTTTGTAAGTTTAAATAAAAGATTCATATCCAAATTACATGAATCGTAAAGAAAAATTCATTAAAAAAATTAGTATGTATTTTTCAGTTTATAACATCTATTCATACTACTAAACAGTACGACGAAGATTTGTTGGGACACGTCGACTAATTGAAGAAAGAACTAAAAATGATTAGAAAACTGATTTATGCTGAAGCGTTTACAGCTGTAAAAAATTTATAAAGTATCATCAGAATTACTGACAAGAATGTTATAATATTCTATAAAAATAGTGATTGTTACCGGCTATCGGTAAGCAAAAACTAATTTCTGAAAAATGTTACTATTCTCATCAGAAGCTTAAGCGAATAATAGCAATTTGTGAATATCTTCATTAATACTTGTTATAATTTGTCGTTTGAATGCTTATTGTGTTGGCTCTTTTAATGCTACCTTTTGTATTTGGTTGTCGTTGATTGTTATATCGGAAACGCTTATCACTTATACTCGGAACGAGGGACCTCTGCGATTCCCACAATGCGAAAGTAAGAACACAAAGATTGGTATAAGTGGTGACTTATTAACCCCAAAATACGACGACGACAACGACTCTAGTAGAAAATACATTCATTTATATATTGATTATACACCCATTTTGATTAATAATTAGAATGTAATTCACATATATGAAACATACTTAGAGTTATAACAAATCACAGACTGAGCATGGTTCATGTCAATCGGATACAAGAATATCGTATATTATACAGAATAAAATATCATACGAAAAAAGAAAAGAGTAACCATTACATTGAATCAAACAGAAGTAAACTTGAACAAATCTCATAATGAGTAAATCAATCGAAAATTGACTTTTCGTTTCATCATATCAACACTATTCAAATGAATCCGTTAGTTCAAAGAATGTTGCTCCAGTAATTGTGTGTGTTAATTACTCTACTTATCTAAGGAGATTCACTAGCTCTATCACATTGAAGATAAGAGTGACCCAAGAACGTACACATAACGCCAGTTATGCGCATAATCTATTGATTAAGTGAGCTGACAAATTCCGTGAAATGCAATCAGTCAGTTATAAGCAATCTTAAACTTGTCACGTATTTACATCAGTTCAAATTGTAAAATTCTAAGTGTTTTATGAAATTTTTTAAACCGAATTCATAGAAACTATAAAGAAAAATACTTTCATGTTTAACTTACTCGTTTGAATCAACATTTGAATATTCAGAATGATTAATAACAGTATTATTAACAGAATTTTGACTAGTAGAACGTGAACCTTTTGATAAGGAATTTTCAGCTGGTAGACGACGTCTAGTTGGAGGTAATAAAGATACACCACTAGGTGTATGACCTGATTTTAATTTAGGCGAAGATTCTTCTGGTTTTAAAGGATAATTCATACGAGTATTGTTAGATGATGGAGGTGGCCATGTTGAATGACTTGGAGGATGTTCACTAGAATCCAGACTTGGATCTTCAAAAAAAGAAGCAGAAAAAAAATCATCCTACTAAAGAAGATTACTCTCTGGATGATGAAACAATTAGGCAAACATTACTGATTATAATGATTTTTATTTGCTTATTCGAGATTCAAAAGCCAAGAATAACAAAAAAATCCTCCTTTCAATGAAATTTACGAACGCACTGACAGGAAGACGATTTTTCGATAGATGAAAGTAACCAAAATGGATAAAAATCATTGTCATTTGTTTATTTAAACTAAGCATTAAACTAACTGAAATGATCTTTACGTAATCGATCGACAATACAAGAAATAATACATCACAAAATTATAATTTTCATTAATCAGCAGGTATAAACTCACTTCACTAAACAATTAGTCAGTTTCAAGTAACGTAGTACGTGGAAAATATACAGATCAGTTTAAAAAATGCCAAACTACATTAGCAAAACGAAATGAAGTCATCAAGACAAATCTCAGGTTTGTATTATTAGTATCTGTAATAGTAGCAATAAAGACTAGGTTTAAATGATATGATTCGAAAATGAATTTGTGGTACACAAAGTGCCAAGAAGAATTCAGATATCAGGATCTAATGGAAGACGAAGAGTGAAGGTCAATCGATGGCGATGAGAAGTAACCTAAAGGACAAGTGTATTTTATTATCTAAGAAATGGATCAATTTCCTAAGGATTAGAGTGGTATCCAGTGGTTAAACTGGATTCCACTGCTAGCCACTATCCATCTTTGTTTACTCTTAAACAAGTCTAACGATGAAATCCTCCAGTCTATCAATAGCACAAAAAAAACAAAGTAATTTCATGAAAAAACAAAGAGAACTAGAAAATACACTTACAGGATTTATCATTGTCTGAATTTAAAGTAGTATTATCAATTGTTTCAGAATTTACTTGGTTCAAATTATTCTCTGATGGTTGTAAACTAGACAAAGAGGTATTTGATGCTTGTTTCGACTGGTAAAATGAAAGAGAAAAAAACGACAAATAAATGTCAGACAACAAAAAAGTACGTTAAGTATAACTTAATAGGTTAAATTAGAAAACTCATAATCCATATAGTGTGCTTTTCTTCGTTTGTACAACATTCTATACACATGATTAACTGAAGAAAACAAAACTGGTGGACAGCACTATATTGATATAGTTGTAATATTTTCACTTACGATAACTATTCAAATTGATAAGCAATAAGAATTTGTACACCGATTTGGTCGCTGTTGTAATTTATTTGTTTATTCACTAATAATTGACTGATTTATACTGATCAATTACGTTTCAATCTGATAATTACACTATGTAACTAGACAATGTGTGCAATTTGTTTATGTGGTGTATAGAAAAATGACCGATTGTTCTCTTAGCTTGACTTTATTGAAATCAGTAATTAGGAATAGCTATTTATTAAAACTCTACAAAATAAGTCTCTAGGTAATTAACCACTAGATAATTTATAGTTATTTGAAAATTTGCCGTACAACTGAATAAACTCAAGCGTAGTTGTATCAGGTACGAAACACTGAAGAATTAATGAGTATCAGGATAATTAGTATGATTATAATTAATTGAGAACATGAATCGATCAATGTTAGACCATAATTGAAAACCCGGAAGTTTCGTCTTACTATGGGATTCCTCAGTAGTGTGCACCCGCGATCCCACATACGCGTCTCAAACTCAGATCTTCGGTTAACATCTAGACCACTGAGCCGGCATCCAACCGTGTTAATGTCTAACTTCGACTGTTCATGATCTCAATTAAGTTAGTCAGTCAGTCAGTAACAACGTAGAACTTCGTACGTACGTGCATCAGTTCGAGTTGCCATACCAAATTAGCACACAGATGCAGTTGTCGATTCAAATCACGTAGTGGTAGAGGTAATAAGAGTATAAGCAGTAATCGGGAAGATTAGGGTTTGAAGATGTTATTCAAGGAGTATAATCCAGTGAAATAAATTTGGAAAGAGAAACAAAAAAGGGACATGAAGAATTCAGAAGATTAGAATTTGGGAGAACACAAAGAGTGGATGCACCTGAGTCATTGCAAACGATTTTGAGCCATGTCATTCAGGGTCTCTAACCATCGGTTGCTATCATCTCGCGGTCCCCAACCAGGTCGTCTACACTTACCAACATGGCTCAGTTCACTTGTCAGTGACTTCATGGACTGGTGCCATGTTTTGGTCTGGCCAACCCTACCTTTCTTCCAACCTACTCCTATACCACTGAACATCGCACGTTGAGGCAGTCGGCGGTTGGGCATACGTAACACGTGTCCCAGCCATTTCAACTGATGAAGTTTCACTACGTCATCAATTGATTTCCCATCCTTACCTAGTACCCGTTTCCTAACAATTGCGTTACTTACCTCATGGTCCCAGGATATATGAGCAATGTTTCGAAGACACCTATGGTCGAATACTAGTAACCTACTAATATCCTCTAATCTTACCAGCCACGTTTCGCTGCCATAAAGTAGGACGGAACGAATTGCTACGCAGTAAACACGTCCTTTGGTTGGTAGACGGATATCTCGCCTACGCCATAAATGACGAAAGTTGGCAAAAGTTAATCGAGCCTTCTGTATCCATGCTGAGATTTCGTCACACACCAGACCACAAGGGCTGGTGAGACTTTCAAGATAAGTGAAGCGGTCGACACGCTCAACTACTTCACTTCCTATCATTAGTTCGGGTGTCGATGCAATCCAATCTCAATTACACTGGATTCTTTCAAGTTCCATAGACAAACGGTTGATAAAGAACAATATAGTATACTAAATTAATCCACAAACCTAGTTCATTTTAAACAGGCTATCATTGGAATTCATAGATTTTAATAAGAATAAAATAAGCATATAACAGTTTAATAAGAATGAGCTAAACAATTATTCTTTTCTGAGTAGAATATTACAATATACAAATAGTTTTAAATTAAAATCTACATCTTAAAATAAGAACTAAATCAGTACATAAAATATAGGATAACCATTTATTAAGATACTCTGTAAACTGGTATACTTTTGTGGCCATAATTTAATACCTATAGCATACAATACATAAACATATACCTTAGCTATGTGTTTACTAGCCTGTTAATTATGAATGAGTAAATGTTTAAATGACAACTTTCTAATGATAATAATTCTATGAATATTAAATTGCTATGTAGAGAAAAACAATTGATAACTAATCTCGTCTCCAATAGAAAGAGAGAAAAAAATAGAGATTCAAGTATAAAACAATGACATTTGACAGCCGATATCAAACAAGTGGATTCTTTTCACTTCATCACTAAACGTTTTTTTATTATTTTGGTCAATTTAAATTCTGATTTACAAATCATTTTATTTAGAAGACTTGAAAATAGTATTACATACGTTATTGAATAGAAGGCCCCCAAATGCCCTGATACGGCCGAGAGTGAGGACAGTCCGCTCTCCCTCTCGGAACGCTCTCATATGGCCACGTGAATATAACCACTGCCAAGAAAGTCCTATTTACTGCCTTCTTACGGCATTACTGTTGTTTACGAAATTGAGAGGACGCTTTAACCGAGTTGATGGACACAAAGAGTCCACCTACGGTAGTTGGAAAACCCTGATTCTAAACCAGTGGTGCACATGGACTCCAATATATTGAAGGAACAAATGGTGTATGAACCAATTGTTGGTCACCGGTTACCATGGGACTGCATCTTCTTACGTTGCTCCACTGCCTTGTGGATCAGACCTTTAGGTCGAAGGCTCCAGGTGTGGCTTCCCAAGAAAACCACCTGCTTCGGTTTGGGCAACTAGGCAGTATCCCAGCCCTCACACAAATCAAATGATATTTGTGTGGCGCATATGTATCTGGTGCCCCATTGTACCAATATTTTTGTGTTCAAATAAATAAATATAAAATATTGAATAGAAGATATTATTTAGTAATTGAAATGTATTAGCCAGCGAGATCGCCTTCAAAAAAATAGTTGTAAATCATTTCATTCGCTAAAAACAAACATTGACAATACTGATATCAAAAAAGATCTTGGTAAAATTCCATAATTAAATCGGTGAAAAGTTTAGAGATAGACGAATTCAAAACCGAATTCTACAAAGTTATAAGAGAAAGGAGAGGAAACTATATAGTGAGATAACTGTAATTACGACCTAGGCTTTAAACAGTACATTATGCCCTAAGCTAATTATAATCATAATAACTATTAGTTAGAATGTTGAACTATAACAAACGAAAAATTCTCTTCGTAATAAATATTAATCACGTAGCTTGATTCAACTGATGTATAAATGGATTATCAATATTTCTATGACTTTATTTATTTAATCCAATTATTATCATCACCAATCATATATGTGAGTAATCTATTCAGTAAAAAAATCCCTTTTTTCTTATTATTTCTTGCTTGCGAACTGAATTAGGTAATATAATAGTTTGTCTCTGCTAAAGGACGTTAGTCTCAGTTCGTACTCACACATTTCTAGCCTTAAAGTTGAACCAGCTAGCCTATCGTGTCAACGCCATAACCCTGTTCGAGACAAGTTCTCTTCCGTATATTATTGAGCAGATAAACCAAGGACGATATAAATCACCAACTTCGAAGCTGGGTAATACAGATTTAAACAATAGTAGTGCTAATATGAATTAAATGTTAGGCTTTAAAACTCCTAATCAACAATACGAGTGTTTATAAAACAAAATCTATTTACCATGGAACGTCAAACAATAACATAGATTGTATTTGTTTTCTCAATTAGTTAATCATGATGACCGAAAAAAGGTTATAAAATACTGAATAAACACTTGAGTCTTCTTTCTACTAGATGAACAATCGAATAAAAAACACATGCAAACCATCAAAACAAATCTATTGAAGCATATAGATCTTGGATCAACATACAACACAATTGTAATCAATGTACGAGGAATAAATAAACCAAGCAACGGCTAGCAAATCAATTTAAAACATACCAGTGTAGAATTATCACGTAGTTTTTGTAATTTTTTCGATTTCTTCTGTAATATTCTTTGTCGAAAACTATGCGATACACACGCCTAAAATAATACGAATAATCATAAAGTAGGAAAGAAGAAACAGATAAGAAAAATAGAACTAATAACAACATAGACAACATTCTTTCTACAGAATAGATGGATTGTTACTAGTAAGAGGATAAACTGGAAGCACGTTATGTCTTATATGGGGCTCATTAGTTGAATGTACCTAAATCCCACTGTTGATGTTTACTCTATGATCCAGATTCAACCAAGATTATAAACAATCGTATAGTTGAATTTCTATTTATATTAATGAAGCTACTATTTTTTTATTCAATACAACAAATAAATAAAAAAAACTGAGAAAAGAAATTTACTCTAACATTTCATTTTCCTGATGAAAAAACTCTTTCTTCATCTTTCTCTCCACATTTATATAAATTGCTTTAGTTCTTAGAAAGTCAAAGAAAATCTTGAGTCAAGATAGATGGGTTAGCCGACAGTCAAAATTTTTCCTATCTAAAATACTAAGGGAACGGTACATCTAAAAAGTAGGCTGTAATTTATATATATATAATTAGAGTTCCATTTCAAGATGAAGTCAGTAATTAGCGCCATAAGATCAATCAAAAATAACTGGACATCGGTGCACATCCTGTAAGTAAAAACTTAACTGGTTTAAGAAAAAGGTTTAAAAAAAATCGACCAGTACTGGAGGTTAATGTATTAAAAATTAACGAATGTGTGATATAATACGGCTTTTCTTTTTCCCTGAATATTATTAGTATCTCTACTGCTATGGAATTCGCGCTGATAATTTCATCTCACTGTATGTAAATGTGATATGCCGACTTAAATCAGTATATAAATGTGCTAAGTTCTATGTCCTGTTTGACTGACTGATACAATATTGAGTAATATATTGTAGATAGGTGCTTTCAATTAATAAGATATGAAGTTCGTTGAGGAAATTATTAACTTAGAATAGGACTAATATCAGAGTTAATGGATTGAATAAAAGTAAAAAAGGATTCAACAGATGTTAACGTTTTGATGGTTCTCTAAATGAAGTCAGATTAACTTCTAAAAAATTTTGATTTAGTCATTAGACAAAACGATATACAAATATGTAAAAATGACAGTGTTCACTTTCAGTGAAATCTTCAAATTAATCAGTTAATCACTAACTATTAAGTAAAACAGAAAAATACCTGGTATTTTTGTATGAATCATTTTAACATATTGCTATAGAGAAGGAGAATGTGATTTGGGTTAGTTGCATTAACTTTTAATAAAAGTTAAACTAACCATAACAGCTGTTTGACATTGAAATACTCAAGTTAATAGGCGAAAATTAGAATGAAGATTGAAATATGAACTAATATCAATCAGTTTTAATACCATGTATTGTATAGAAGAATGAAAGAACAAGCGACTAAATGATAGTAATTCTTCAGTCGTTTCATAGTATCTTTCATAGCAGCGTCTCAATCAGTAGGATATCCTTTATTAAAATAGTAGTTAGGGTTCCGTTTCAAGATAGAGTCAGTAATTAGCATCGTAAGATCAATCAAAAATAACTGGACATGGGTACGAACTCCTGTTGAGTCTCACATTAGGACAAAACAGGTTTTTAGTCCTCCTGATATAAAAGCTTTAAATGTTTAAAATGTAAAAGTATACGAAAACATTAAAAAATAATTACTCCGAAGGTTCTAAGTGAGTTTTCTTTTTGTAAGCAAAATTTCAGATCACATCATGCTTATAATCCTAATCATAATCATCATAATAATATTAACTCGAAACATAGAAAAATTGTTTCTAGAAAAGCATAAACAAGTCGACTTCATTTTAAATGAACCTTGATAAAATGTCAAACATCATTGATCGTAGTGATATAACGAATGAATCTTTATCAGCTATAAAATAGCTATAATAGTTTCATCATAAATCCATAAACATTGATGAATTATTAATAAACTTATGATTAGATCATGAGATAACAGGATTAATGAAACTAAACATTTACTGACAATTGATTGATTACTTAGTAGTGATGCAATGTGTATGCAGTCAATCTTAGTACAGATTAAATTGCATCTATCAAGTTTCGATGAGGCCACTAGTCTACATGATAACCATTACTTAAACCGTATGAATAAATGACCATTTAAATGACTAGAATTCGTTCAGCGCTATGAAGGATGTAACATATACGACGTTGTACACTGCTCAGTGGTCGATTATTTTAAATACGTCTTTATCCTACAGTAGCTCACTAGTAGTACATATAGCTCAGTTTTAAAGTCTCTGACTGTGAAGTTGGTTGACACGAGATCAAAACCACCAAAGGGGAAGAGGGGGCATCAGTTCCCTCAGGATTATAAGTGCACCTTGGTGACGAGTGTCAAATAGGACGAAATCTAGGTCCATGTTTGCTGTAGATAACCTCCAACCACCACTTTATATCTCCACATTATTTATAATCTTAAGTTTCGAAGAATTGGATTATATCATTCTGTTGAAATGATTTCAATAGAAAATCAGAAAAAATTTACCCATCATATATTAAAGAGAACAATAATCAATCAAACATATTCTTAGTCTGTTACATATGCACAAAACTGAGAAACGTTCAGATATATGATTATAAATAGAAGCACAAACCTCATGTGTTCCTCCTTTCGAATCAATATCACATACATTTGGAGCGGAATTAGCAGATGTAACATTTGATGTATCATTTAAACCGATACCAAGTAGGATATTGGAACCTTCAAGTTCATTATCTTTAGATAAATGATGAATACCATGTTCTAGTTGATTATGTTCATTATGTTTAGAATTCGCTGGTGTTTGTCTTCCATTAGGATTATTATTTGTATTTATTGACAATTTATTTAATGATTGTGATGATGAGAGTATAGTGCTTGATTTCCCACTTGCTACTAACACTGGTTGATCAAATAAACCTAATATAAGTAAGCATAATAAATAAGTTAAAACGATTAAAACATAAACTCAGTAATCATGTGATATAATGTCTATTGAAAGATCCGAATATCTATAATTCAATCTAGTGAGCAGTCATAAGTAAGTGCTATTGACGTATAGTTAAAATAAAGAACGAAACCTCCGTCAACTATCTTCAGTTTTAAACGATGAAAATAATACAAAATCTCCATGAAAGTCACTTAAGGAAGGAATAAACTCATGCTCCAACTATAATAATGTTCGTTTAATTAGATAGAATCCCTAGTTCACATACAATAAAATGTATGCAATGTAAAATATTCTAAACAAATAAACACTTAGGTTTTTGAGAAGTTTAGGATGGCTTTAAAAACGGTTTATTGTATGATTTGTTTCGCAGATATTTAGTAAGAGATATTTTTACGAACTATATAACACTTGACAAATACATATATTCAGTTTCAAGCCTACTGAACAGGAATATTTTTACCCTAGATGAAAGAGAGAAGTTTATTATTAATTATGTACCGGAAACGGTAGGATAAAAATTATTATTCTGATAATTGAAATATTTAAGAAAAAGAAGAGAAGATGAGTTATTTGAATTCATCCATGAAAAGTGGTAACTATACATTTTAGAAAGTATCAGTCAGTAAGTTACAAAGTAAGACCAGGCATATATAGGCATCGGTGCAAGTTGCGACACATCATTAGCACAACAGGACGAACACCAAATTCACAGAAGTAGTTAATTCAGTGGTGATAATATATAAAAGATAGTTTAAAAGAAAACAAAAAGTGTATATACCTACGCCATTGTGATCGATTCTGAGCTATTTCATCCAGAGTCTCCAACCACTGGTTACAATAATTGCGCGAACCCTAGCCTAGTAGTCTGCATCTACGAACATGGCTCAGACCAGAAGTTAGTAACTTCAAGCACTGATGTCACATCTTGGTTTGACCTCCCCCCAACTTCCTTACAACCGTCTCCAACACTAGTCAGCATTGCGTGTTATGATAATCGGTGGTTGAGTATGAGTAATATGTGGCCCAACCATCTCAGTCGATGTAGATTCATAGCCTCATCAACTGATTTACCATCATTCCTGTAAAACATGTTGAGATGTTAGGCATGATTGAAGTTACTCAATAGATAACCCTAAACTTCGATTACATTTAGGGTTTCTGTTGAATAGCCCCAACCACCAGATACTACTAAAAACGTGTAACTAAATAAAAAGCAATACCAAGGCATTCTCTTACGATACACATATACCAACTCAGGCTAATCGACTAGAACCCTGAATATCAACAATAGGAAAATAGAAAATCTTACTAATAATTTATAGAAACAGTTTAAAATGCAGACATTCATTGTAAACTCCAGATAAAAACGAAAGCAACATACAAACAGAATACACACTAAACAATAAATCCTAAAATCTACCCAAATTATCACGATGACGACCAAAGTCAACACTAATTTTTGTGTGTAACTGGATCTTAATGCAAATCAATAATCGAGAAAATCTTTACATATAAATGTAACATAGTTTATTCATGTAAATCATACAACTACAGTTCAAATCACTAACTCAATAGTTACAATCTCATTCAATATGATCACTTTATAAAAAGAAATAAACAATGTAATTGATTATTGATGGGGGATGGGGTTGGGAAACGGGAGATGTAGAATCTTTGAAATACAACGTATGAAAATGAAAATCAACTTTAGAATTCATATATTGATTTAAGGTGATTGTTGTTAAGTGACATTTTAACTTTTATTAAACAAATTTATTCAAGGTGAACTTTGTTTATTGATTTTCAATGTGTTTTTTTTTCTATTTTTTCATTGATTTATTCACAGTGATTTTAAACTCTGCGATAATTACTTAGTTTGATACAATACAATCAATAAATAATAAATATATAATTGAATAAAATTGAAGGTGAATTAACTTCTTCTAGGGTGCCGATCAACAAAGCTTCTGCACAATAACTGAACTTTTTACTATATATATATATGTATATATTTAAACACATAAACATAGGTACAATGAGGCACCAAATAGATATGTGTCACGTAAATCATTCGATTTGTGTAATGGATGGGATACTGCCCGGGTACCCAAACAGAAGCAGGTGGTTTCCTTAGAAGGACACACCTCGACTCTTTGAACTATTGGTCCAATCCATAAGGCAGTGGACCAATGTCAGGAGATGCAGTCCCATGATAAACGGTGACCAACAACTGGTTCATACGCCATTTGTTCCCTCAGGATCCTGGAGCCAGTCCATATGCACCATTGATTTGGAATCAGGGTTTTCCAACTCCCCTAGGTGAATCCATATCCACCAACCCGATTAAAGCGTCGGACATTCGCTTTTTGTTCTCTCAATTTCGTAAACAACAGTAATGCCGCGAGAAGGGAGTGAGTAGGACTTTCCTGACAGTGGTTTTATGCACGTGGCCATGTGAGAGCATTTCGAGAGAGAGAGACAGTTGACTCTCTCCACTCTCGACCGTACCAGGGATGAAGTTATTCCATTTACGGTATTGAAGTTGGAGTTGTGAAATAATTCAGCTGGTGCACGAATGTATCACGAGTACAAACTTGACTTTGAAGCAATCTATTTATGAAAAACATAGCGGTGCTACTACCTAGATTCCTAAACCCAAAAGTAAGTTCATCTTTAGTTGGATCGATAACTATTGTACGTCTGGTTGACATGGCTCAGAAACGATCACAATGGTGTAGGTGTATACAATCTTTGTCTTCCTTTAAACTATGAGATTAAAATTACCTAATACCTTTATTTCTACGAACGAATTCTTTCTCTTTGTATCATATCCTTATATGCAATCTTTTTATTCATTTAATACTACTATTAAAGTAACGGCTTCTATGAATTTGGTGTTCATAACGTTGTGCAAATGTGGTATAGTAGCTTGTAGGGATACATATATGTGCCTGGTCCTACGTTGTAGATGATTGACTGAGTTGATTTCATAAAGTTAGATTATTACAAATGTACTATTTATCACTATAAAGCCATTTACAATGATATGCAATAGAGAGAAATATAAGGAGACTAGCTTATTATTTTTTTTATATTCTCCTCTCTAAAACATCGGATAGACAAATACAAACAAAGATATTTGGAAACGATAGTTTTACATTATCCTATTATAATGAATGTAGCTTTTGCATCAAATCTGAATAGTTTACCAAACAAATAAACTAAACTCAAAATAAAAAATAATAATAATGAAGATACATTCTGGAAAGTACATTTAACCATTTGAGATTTTACCTTGACTAAAACAAACAAAAACAAAAAAAAAGACCAACCTATTAGTGTAATGAACTATTTAACTAAAATTATATTGCAATTGCCTTGTTGCAATACTATAAAATTTTATTTTTGCCATTTATCCATCATATAGTTTGTTATATCCGGATGAAGTATAAAATAAAAATCGCTAGGAACTAGATATAAACTAATATTACAAATATTCTTGTTGTATCTCTTTTATAAGCTTCCGTTTAATATATTGACTACTATTATATGATTTACTATTTTTAAGATATAGTTCCGATTCCCAGGTTACAATCTCTAACACTTAAAGTCACTTTTCGGTTGAACTTGCATAATTGTTATTTTCTATTTTATGGTATAATGCTGTCTGATTTGTTTGTATATAAAACAAGTATGTCTGAAATATACGTTTCGTGTCGCGGAGGCTGAAGGTGTTGTTCTGAACTGAACCGACTGGGTTTAGGCGAGAAGCTACTATTTCAAAGGACCAAAAAGAAATCTAAGCCGTTAGAATAGGTTTATGCGTCATTAGTCTGGTCGTTAAAGTCGGTGTCTAATCGGTAATCGTATCACGTGATATAATTATTCGGCCATAGAGAGACATAACACATTTAATGGATAATTTATATAATTTAGTAGTAATGAAGTTGATATTAAGTATGTTCTATTTTGTAGAATATACAGCGTTTTTTCCTCTAGAACTAATTATCAATGATCACCAATGAGTATATGCAGGTATACTGGTTGTTGATTTATGTAACACCCTGAAATGTTACCGATCTCGAAATAAAACAGACTGACTCAACATCTGGAATTCAAAACAACTGTCAACCAACAACAAAGTCGGAATTTTCAATACAAATGTCAACACAGTTCTACTGTATGGGGTGGAAACTTGGAGAACTACAAAAGCCACCATACACAAGATATAAGTGTTTATTAACAATTGTCTACGAAAAATACTTCGGATCCGTTGGACAGACACTATCAGAAACATCCTACGATGGAAGAGAATAAAGCAGATTCCAGTGGAGGGAAAAGTGCTGGAAGTGGATAGGACACACATTGAGGAAAGCACGCAACTGCGTTACAAGGCAAGCCCTCACATAGAACCCTCAAAGCCAAAGGCAAAGAGGAAGACCAAAGAACACATTGAGTCGAGAAATGGAGATAAAAATGAGAAAAATGAACAAAAACTGGATAGCACTAGAAAGGAAGGTGGTGGACAGAGTGGGTTAGAGAATGCAGGTCGGCGCTCCATTAGAAGTAACAGGCGTAAGTAAGTAAGATTCAATTAAACTATTCATACTGATCATTTGAAGTGGTTAGTTTAAATGGAAAGTCGATAATATTGAAAGCACTAAACTTAAGTAAATTGAAACGATTAGATAAATAATCAAGAAGAAAGTCGAATATATTTGTGAACAACTGAGAAGTCATTAAAGGAATTATCATTAAAATGCACTAAGAATATAAAGTTCATGTTCATTAGCAAAATTCATAGACAAATAGATAGGATCGACATGAATTAACCATTAATTCTTTAACTAACTAAACTAGAAAACATTTCAGTGGTACAACTTACACAAGTCAACCAATCATGTTAACAATGTTAAAAGTAAGAATTTAATGTAGTGAATATGAGACATCTGGTGTGTAACGAAAAGTATGTTAAGATAAAATATTGTGTGTATTTGTAAATGGAACTGAATTGTGGAAAGAAAGTTCACTAACTATTTATTACCCTAAATTTAGACAAATGTCCCTAAATAAATCCCTTTGCTTGATTACTAATACTTTTATGAGGCTTTACTCATTGTACTCCGATAATCTATCCAATTTTATGGTTGACATTAAATTTCATTCTCTAGAAACATGTAACCGTGTGTTTTGAAATTTCTTTTCTAGGAATTTCGTACTAAAAAAATATTCACCCAACTCTTCATTCCATAACTGTTATCAATATTTTACAAATACAAATACATATCTTAAATAAAAGTCTTCTTTGAACACAGAAGATTCCTTGCTGAATTCTTTATCTGTTTTTTATTGATTTATTGAAGGCAGTTAGTTTAAAATATACTTCTAGACAAAATTCAAAGAAACTTAACAATCCATTTCAAAGTGTGAGATTATCTATCATATTTTGAATTTGTTCAAACAAACAATATGAAAGATATTATGATATTGTTAGTATCATGAAAATCAAGCTTTTCATGAGAACACTTAAGAAAAATATGCAAATTAAGCACAGCATCAAGTAACACCTTCAAAATATTGGTAAATTAAAGTTAATACGCATCTCCAATTTAGTCAGAGAAGATCAACATAAAGCTCAGAACAAATGTGCATTATCTAAAGTTAACATCCTAAATGGTATGCATTTGCTTATTTAATTGATTTTATACCGTTACTATGACGCCAAACGGATATATATATATACATTTATTTTTTCGGTTATCGAAATAAACACGGATCTATTATTATCATCCTTTGTAATACTTATCCACTAAAATTAATTAAAAAAGATACTCAAATGTATGACATTTTGAAATTGAAATTTCTACGACGATTAAGTAAACTCTTCAAATATATATCTAATTTATCAAGTAGTCATATCATCAAATATTTTGATGTTAAACAGTAGCATGTAGTCGTCAATCACACAGTGAATCTTGATCAACGTATAACCTAGCTCAATGTCCATTGTCCCAAATTAACATACTATATCAGCACACACGACCAGATGAATTTGAAATATGAATAAATAACGAATCATAGTGATGTAGTAACAATGACTACAAGAATGACCAATTTTTGAGAACATAACTCAGTCAAAGAGACTGATTGGAAAGGTATATATATACATATCTGTAGAGCAAAGCTGCGAGTGAAGATCTGTAGGAAGATAAAGAGGGAAGGAACCTCAAATTCGGTTGGTTGCTGAATTCGAGACATGTCAACCAATGTCTCCGTCCACTGCTCGTCATCATTGTGATGTCGATTCCAACCAGATAGTCTGTCCATGTCTACACAACTCAGACCAATAATCAATGACTTCATGAATTAAAGAAGGAACGAATCGAGCGAAGAAATTTCTTCTCATTTGGAAAGTAATACAAAGTGAATTGCTATACGGTTCACACATGTACTTTCATTGAGAGACGAACATTTCGGTTACACTACAAGTTGACAAATGCTCTATTGATTCGTGCAAAAATTTTGTTATTTTGTCGGACTTTATGATACTATCAATATAAATGAAATGTTCAGTATAATCAATTAATTCACTCTCTATCATTATATATATATATATAATGTTAAACTTGAGGAAGATTTAAATATAAACCATACGTTACATTGAGATGGTGGAGAAGATTTGTAGCTCCATAATTCCATCAATATAAATTTAAATTCACCTCATTGAACAAGCAAGTGGCTATCAAGACTCAGTAGCTGAGTGGATAACGCGATGGCGTTTCAAGCGAGTGGTACTGGGTTCGAGTCCCAGAGTGAACATCAACTCTGAGATGCAGATACATTCAGCTGACGAGTCGCAGATAGGACAAAACGCGCGTCAAACTGGATTCCATAGCTAGCCCCTATCCATCATTGCTTACAAAAAGCTTGTGAATTAAGGCAATACGCACAGTATGCACTTATGCCAATAACAGACTGATTAATTGCAGTCTTAAACCTCAATGGGAAGATACAAGCCAAACAATACAAAGTGCATACATTACATTTTTTAAAAAGATCCTATTCTAATGATTAATTTATTTTATTGAATAATTTAACTATGGTTATTAGAAATTTAAAACTCTACAATTTATTTATTCAGTTACAATTAAAAGTTGAGATACGCCTATTTTGATTATGAATGTCAATCGTTTCAAATCATTTTTTCATCTATCTGCTATTGTTATTATTATAACTAGCATTTCAGAAACTTAACTATAAAACGTGATTAGAACAAGTCCTAACAATTTGATATATTGTTATTTTCCGATCAGTATAATGAATGGTAACTTCAGGATCCATTTATGGACCAATACTATACGTATATTTTTATCGTATAATTGTTAAATAACTAAACTATTCATATTCATGTTTCTCTTATCATAAGCTTTGTTATGACCTATGAACTATTATTATACGATTTACTATTCTTGAATTATGCCCTGTCTACTAATTGCAATCTCCCACATTCACAGCCACATTTGGTTAAGAATTGTACAAATGTTGTTTCCTATTTTATGGTACGATGTGGTCTGTTTGGTTAGTATATAAACCCAGTGTGTTTGAAATAAATGATTCATGTCACAGAGACTGAGATTAGTGTTCTAGAGTTAACAGGCAGGGATAGGCGGGAAGCATTACCGATAAAGACTTTAGACTGCTCGTACTTGTTTTATGCGTCATTGGTCCGGTCGGTAAATCACTGTTCTCTAATTGGCGGTATCATTACGTTATGCATTAATAGGACACAGGACACAAGTTATAACGTATATATAAACACAATAAAAGATTTATTGAAAAACGTCTCCTGACGAATAAACCCAATCCTATTGATATCGCGAGTAAGAGAGCTAAATCAACTGGGATGTAAATGACATATTGAAATTGATATGCTTGCCAATTTTATGTAACATATATTCACATCATTAAAATGATTATAGATGTTTAATTGTATAATATTTTGATGGTGAAGAAATGCTAACACTTCACTTCTATCTGAAGTTTGTGCTGATGATGTCGTTCAGAAGAACGATGAAAGCTTCACGATCAAACCATCCAGCTCAGAGAACAAAACTCCATCAAAGTCATCCACCTGAGCTACAAATCTTCTCCACCATCTCAATTGTATAATATGGTGAATATGTTTTCACATACAGTAAATTATTGAATCATTATTGTCACATACAACTCAGTTGAATTCATACAAATCTGACAACTAATCTAATTGTAAATAAATTATATAGAAAGTAGTGTATTCTTAAAGCAATTTGATTTCTTTTGGGAGTCAAATAAATCCTTATCACCATTCTTCGTGCCTTTTACTATTGTGTTCAAGTTGCCGTGTAGATTCAGTTTGATGTTACTAAAAGCGGCTAGTACATTAAATCGAGCATTCAATTGGCAAGGTATATCATCCATAAAAAACAGCTTATAACAAATTGCAATAAAAAAGCACGTAACAAACTTAGTCGGAACGTAACCCAGTGATTGACGATATTTTAGTACATTGAAATGTTGGTACTGAAATTTTTATTATGCGATTAGTAAATTCTGGTACTGGTTACAATTCATATTGAAAAAAACTTGTTGTGTTATGCTTTTTGAATGATCATAACTTGCATGCTTAGTGAAGTTTATTTAAATATTTAAATGAATGACTAATAATTATCTACTGTAACCAATTATACAGCCTCGAATAAAGCGATTATCTTTGTAGTTATCAGTTTTGATCCAACAAAGATCTCTTTGGATGGATATATCTAGATCAACAAAGGATAGACTCTTTTAGGTTAAGACGCATACAAAAGCATAAGGAGTAAGAAATATCTATATGTTTGTATCCATGGTTACAAACTACTTATTGCATGTGAATTTTTAACGATTGGTGATACAATCTAGGTATTAAAACTTAAGTGTCACTAGGGGTTTGCGGAGATTGTTGAATTTCATTGAATTCATGGACAGATCTGAGTGAGACCACCGTTGAAAACCGGGAAGCAAAGGACGGACGTTAGATATTAACACCATTGGATGCTCACTCCGTGGTCTAGAACTCAGGCGCGAGACTGGAGATTCTGGGTTTGATCCCCGCGTGCAGAGTTGTGAGTGTGCACCACTGAGAAGTTCAATACTCAGATGAAACGGCTGTCCAGTGCTTCCAGATTTTCAATGGTGGTCAGACTTAGATTGGTTCGTGATTTCAACCACAATTTAAAAGTGAAAGCAATATAATACAAATGACTGATTTAAGTAATTGTATTTTTTTATTTTTTCCAGATCTGCCTAACACACTCGGTACAACGTAGTAAAATTAGAGGTGAAATAATTTCATCATGAGCTAATTTTTAATATCAGAAATCAGTCAGTTATGATCGGCGTAAAACCTGGCACAAATAAATGTTGACCAACGTTAGCTTATCTCATTACCAACGTGAAACGAATGGAAAAAGATTAATGGAAAAGCAAGCGAAACAATGTAGGAGCATTGGTAATTAGAAAGATTGAACATCAAGAACATTTTTAACCCGTAAAGACAAATTGGAACGATGTGTGTCAACGAATTGGAGATCCAGAGGAATTTTAAGTTACTGAACACACCTGCGATTACGGTCAATAACACCTAACGTCACCAAACACTGATCGTCTTGGATTTTAACTAGATAATGCGCATTTGCTTACGGGTCTTACATCAAGTCAATTACCTTATGTACAGTGATTAAAAAAACACAACTTCTGATAGCTTTCACATATTCATATAGATAGAATTACAAGTTATTGAATTTATGATTTCAACAAATATCTCCTAATATAGTTTTACATAATGAATTACAACAGTTCATATAATAATTAAGTAATAACAGTAATATATATTCAATTTACCTCGACCAACAATATTGAAAGAGGTGGATAATGGAGCTGGTACTGTTGTTGTTGTTGTTGTTGCTGTCGACATTGACGATATAGATGATGATGTTGTAGATAATTCGGTAGACATTAAAGGATTAATTGCATTTCCTGTATTCCCTATACTAGATTGAATATTGTGTTGACCTGAGCGCATATAAATTGATGTTTTCGGAAAAAAAAGTGACAATAGAAGAGAATTATTAATTAAAAATATGAACATTTCATTTTGTAAGTAATGAAAAGCGGAATTGACTAAGATAGTACACGTTACATTCTTAATCAAGCATATCATAATACACAACATTGATTAGAATTGAGTGATAAACAAGAATAAGGGGAAGGTTTTTTCAGTTAAAATGCAAGAAAAAAAGGTTTCAATCAAAACTATACAATTTTTATATGGTAACTAATCCGATTACTAATTTATTAATCAAAATTACAAAGAATAAAAAATATGGTCATAATATGAAGAAAAACGATTGATCCTAATGCTTAGATTGTATAAACACCACAATGAGGTATGTGCACAGTTGCAAAAGAACAAAGACATATACCGTTTGGATAAAACAACAAAAATAGGTAAAGATTACATATTTACGTATAATGACTATGGAATAAATTGGTTGTATACCAGCTTTTTTTTCATAGTTTCAGGAACTGACTAAATATTATGGAACCACAACATGTGACTTGAGGCTTTTTATCAATTGTTTTTCAACATTACATTTATCTTCTGAAGCATTGACAGAACAAATTATGAACGAATTGACATGAGAAAAACAACGTTAAAGTGTTCTTTAACAACTTCACTTTTTATATTAATCACGAATAGACTATATATTTTAAAATCAATTCATTCTATTTACAGAATTATAGATAATACATATTAGGATCAAAATTTTTGTCTACCATTTGGAGATAAATTGATAATGGCTACAATTGCTGGGATGGAAAATTCAAGGCGACTGTAAGTCAGAAACATGTTAATTAGTGTTCTTTAAGTAGGTATGGATGGCAGGTAGCAGTGGAATATAGAATGTAGGTTCCTCCTTATTTAGCACTCGTCAGCTGAATGTACTTTCATCCCAGCATTGATGTTTACTCCCAGACTCGAACCGAGTAGCGTCCGCTAAAAATGCTATCACGTTATCCACTTATTTAATAAGTTCAGATATCCATTGCATTTTACAATGGCGTGGATTTTAAATCATATACAATGGTTGTTCAAATCTACTCATTGGTTTTTAGGACTGTAATTGATCAGTCTATTTTAGTACACGGGCATCCTGGGCAGAATGCCTTGATATTACCGTCAAGTCACAAGCATCTTTTAAAGCAGAAATGGATTATGTCACTTAATAGGAATATAGAGTTAATTTGTACAGGATGCATATATGTCAAAACAGACTGATAAATTGCAGTTCTAAACACCAATGAGAAAATCCAAAGAATCAATATATATGAATGTTGTTTAATAGCTGTACATCCAGACCTCTGAATCATGTAGTAAACTGAACATGTGTACAGATGAACAAACATTTTAATAAAAAAAACATTATTTCAATATGAATTGGTACCAATTGAAGAACCAATGAATCATAAAGACAGGCAGAAAAATCATTGCTCAAATACTCATTATTCTGTTACTGTGACTATTATTCAAAACAAGTTTAGTTTAGAAGACTATTAAGTTGAATAGTGGACACTAAGACACCCTTGTTGTATTAGAGATGGAGAATTTTAGATACCTTGTTGACATTTCACAATTGGCAACATGTTGTCCTGATAAAGATTATGGTTGGACAATACTGACTATGCAAAGACAATAAAGAAATCTGTTCTTTCATGAATAACATATTATCTGTTTGGTTCATGATAGCATTTATACTCTAAGATAAGATAAATATGCAATTATTTTAGTTCTCACTATTATGATTATTATTAATTTATAAGATGATGTTCTAAAACTTTTAAGTTTTTTAAATTAATAAAGACAAAGATTTCTTTACTGAACATCTGACACACAGTCAACGTGTCCAAATCCCTGAGAAAATGAAAATGGATAAATTAAGGTTTGTGACCGTCGTCTAAACAACTGTGATTACAACAAAAATGGAACGTTTTTGATGGAATCCCATTTTCTAAACTAGATGACTTGATCATAGTCGAGAACGGAGTTCTACCGAAATCATTCACCTGAACCACGAATCTTCTCTGTCATCTTGAAACAGAAAGTAAATCAAGTGAATAATCCTAACTTCATATTCCTAATAAACATTACGGTAATAATTTTATCAGTTACAATCTATCAGAAATGAATGTGAACAATCGCTGAAGGTAGTTTTATTTGTTCTTACAAAACAATCATATTTTGTGAATCAAAATTCGATTAAAGCATTTATTATTATTATGGCTGAAGTAACAACGATGATTAACATTAGTTGTACGACTTAACAGATGAGCATTCATTGCTTCAAGTGAAATGATATCAGATTTTCACCAAAAAAAGTAGTTGGTTAATCACTCAGTAAATGAATGTAAATTACATTTCCTTATCAAAACCATAACTCCGCCTGGAGTCCCTCCGGGGGCTACTGCCGGTCCCAAGCCCGGATAAAGGAGGAGGGTTGGGCATGGAGTTAGCGTCCCCATCCCGTAGAAAAACGCTAACCAGAAAAAATTATTCAAACCTTTTATCAAAACCATAATTAGTATTCATTCATGCAAAACATCTATTTCGTCGAAGTATTTTTTGGCTGAAATAATCCAGGCTGATTCAGCTAATTAGTGAAACATACAACAGAAAACTGTAAACATCAAGAACAAAACAAAACTTTACATATAACAAAATTACCTTTCAACGGTCTTCGTTCAATACTTTGATAATGTTGATGCATATCAATCGTTGTAATAGGTGAAGGAGTAACAGCAGCTCGTCCAATAACTACACCAATATAATCCCGATTCTCACGAAATGATGCACCGACATAAGGATTATATTTAGACGAAACAGTTGTTACAACTTGTGAATGTTTTGTGAATTGTTGTTGTGATTGTGTTTGCTTCTTATCAGATCCAAAGTTTCTAGGAGTTTTAGGTGAACTATTATCATCAGTACCACTGTTATTAAGTAATCGATCAGCATCGTTTACTACGTCAGAAAATCTATTCGGACTTCTGAATTAAAATAAAATAAATGTGATAGAAAACTGATCCATTACTCAAAATTTATGATCGACAAGAGTAGGGAAATTTTTTTTTAAAATCATATTAAATAATAGAAAAATTAACTACCAATCAACATGAAACTATATTAGAACAATAGATATAACCAACCAGTGAAATGAATAAAGAAAATTCTGTCGCAATAAGAAATTATAGCGATGACCTTCGGATCAAGGTTATGCTTAATATTGTATTGAAATGTAATAATGAACGGATTTGAGCAACAACAACAAAAAATAGATAAAGGCAATCATTCTTTATATAAAAGTATTTTTGTTGATAAACTAAAACTTTTGTATTGAGGTGGATCTAAGGAAAAACAACGAATTTCAAGGTCATCACAACCTCTACTTTAACCAGTCCTTTCATATTTATTAAGAGAATATACAATAGAATTTCATTGTTGAATAAAGGAGTCATAGTGTAATTACATATAAGATAGACACCCCATATTATAAAAACACAGAAATTGGAGAAATACAATATAAAGTATACTTAGAAAAATAAATTAAATTTTCTTTAAAAAAGAAATTATTAAATTATTAATGATAATTCAAATAAAACAATATTTTCATTTATATAGAAACAGAACAATGGAAAAAATTGATTAGTTGCAGTGTAGTAGTAGTAGTAAGGTAATAAATGTATGCGCCTTTTGTATACCACTTTGAAAACAAAGAAGAAGAAAAAATAAACTATCCAATGATATTATAAACAATAAGAATGATTGATAATAGAAATTAAAAAATCAGTGTGGAAGATCTTTACTACTCATATTATTAATGATCAATTTCGAGATGTAATATTAGAAGTGTTAGTGAAAAGTTATAACTAGTAAAGCTCAACCATATCCGATATGATAGTGTAAAAGAGCGAAGAAGATGGTTATACAATATTTTGAATTTATTAAAGTTAGATATATAGATCTTTAAATAGAGTCTTATTGGTTTAAAGATTAAGAGCTTCTTATAAAACCTTGTATGGTAGCTATGATCATTGTCAGGGGTTGTAGATATCTATGATAAGGAGTTCCATACTGAGACAAAACAATTATCTAACGCCCTCTGATTTTCAGTAGTTTTCTAAAATCATTATACAACGTAATTCATGAATGTTCAGTAATAAGCAAATTAGCGGTACAACACTACTGATTGTGAGATGGCTAATAGGATTTGTTTTACATTACTTACACATACAACAAAACATTAAGAGGAAAATGTAAAAGATAGTACATAAAGTATACTCATTAATTGCTAAACAGTAACCAACAGTAATTATATCAAGTTTCTTTAAGGCAAATCGAATTGCATGAAATCGAATTCTATTGTTCAAATGGGAACTACCAAAACTATTTTATTCTCATTGATAAATCACCATTCAAATGTCTCAATCATGAAATTTTTAACTGGTGACTATTTGTAGCTAGGTTGAATGATTTTACTCAGATCAATCAGCAATCAATAAACACACCAATATCATTCAAACCTGTCAGCTAATCAGAAAAATCATGGACAAATACAGGAACCAGAATTAGATCAAAAGGGAGACAGGATTAAGGGGTACACAACGCTAAGTTAAAGGTCAACAATAAGCAAACAGAATCGAAGTCGACAGCATAAGCTGAGAATAATATTCAGAAAAATAATGAAAGCTCCATGACCAAATTATCCAGCTCAGAAAACAAAACCCCATCAAAAACACATATAGACAACAGCTTCTGATCATAGAGGTATTCGAAGCATTGTTCGTGTCACGTAGAGAGAGACAGTGAGCATTGTTGATGTTGGGAATAAATTATAAGGTAAACGCGGTAAATCAGTTGATGCAATAACTATGAACATAGATTGATTGAGGTGTTCAAGACATGTTTTGTGTGTGTGTGTGTGCCTAATCACTGTTTACTTTGACGGTGAATGTTCGGTGTTGTAGAAGTAGGTGAGAATAAAGTTAAGAATGATCAAATAGAGACATGTCAACCTATTCATGAAGTCACTGACTATTTGTCTGAGCTGTGTAGACATGTACAGACTATCTGGTTGGAATCGATATCACAATGATGACGAACAGTGGACGGAGACATTGGTTGACATGTCTCGAATTCAGCAACCAACCATAATTGAAGTTCCTTCACGCTCTATCTTCCTACAGATCTTCACTCGCAGCTTTGCTTTACAGATATATATATATACCTTTCCAATCAGTCTCTTTGACTGAGTTATGTTCTCAAAAATTGGTCATTCTTGTAGTCATTGTTACTACATCACTATGATTCGTTATTTATTCATATTTCAAATTCATCTGGTCGTGTGTGCTGATATAGTATGTTAATTTGGGACAATGGACATTGAGCTAGGTTATACGTTGATCAAGATTCACTGTGTGATTGACGACTACATGCTACTGTTTAACATCAAAATATTTGATGATATGACTACTTGATAAATTAGATATATATTTGAAGAGTTTACTTAATCGTCGTAGAAATTTCAATTTCAAAATGTCATACACTTGAGTATCTTTTTTAATTAATTTTAGTGGATAAATATTACAAAGGATGATAATAATAGATCCGTGTTTATTTCGATAACCGAAAAAATAAATGTATATATATATCCGTTTGGCGTCATAGCAACGATATAAAATCAATTAGATATATATACAAAACAAATAAATGCATATCAAACAATAACTAAACGACACCGACGACGATAACAACAGCTCAAATTACATCAAGATGATGAAAAAATTTAACTTGAGACTTATTTGAAAATTAAAGAAAGCCAAACAACAACGCAAGCGTACAATAAATAATCATAGATTACCAACAACAACAATATAAGCACATGAAAAGTTAATGAATCCTAAGAAAATTTATATTAAACCGAAACTTTTAATTATAAATTCTTTATTTGAAAAGTGAATAGATAAAACATTGTTTGTTTGTATGTGGGTTTTTTTGACGGGAGAATATCTGAGATATAATTTTGATAATGTCATATATATTACTTCATGTTAAATAAACGGAGTAACTCGTTGTACTTTAAAAGATTATTGATCAATATAGACGCTATTGAATCAAAAAACAGTTACTAATTGATCAGTCTTTTTTCATGATAAAAAACAACTTACGACCTAACGGCAATATCAAAGCAATTCGTTCAGTATAAAAATATGCCAGAAAGAAACTGATCAATCGCAGTTCTTAATATCAATGTGAAGATTCAAGCAATTACAAAGAAGTATAATCAAATGTGGAATATCGTGAATTAATTAAAGTTAAACATTAACATCTTTAGATGCCGATTCAGTGGTTTTGAAGTTAAGTGTTCAAACGCAAGATTAAAGATCCTCCGTCTTATTCCCGCATGTAAGATTGTAGATGCTCATCGCTGAAAAAGTTTCATACAACTAAAAAAACATTATCGACTTTATCATATTAACCTATGATATTCAAAAACAAAAGCTTTTTATCAGAATGGGTTTTCTGGAGATTTTTAGAAATTTCACTGGTTGAAATCATGAATCAATTGATGCGCACTGCTGAGGAGTCCCATACTAGGACGAAACGGCCGTCCAGTACTTCCAGGTTTTTCATGATGGTCCAGCTTCAATTGACTCATGATTTCAACCAGTGAAAAAACGTTTAGACAAAAAGAATGAACTTCATGAAATATTGATGTCATACAATTGAAAATATAATCTATTCCTTATTAGCATAAATTGTAGAGACATTATTTCGACATTATACAATAAATATTCGTTTTTTTTCGAAAGTGGATTAACTTCCATTTATAATAGATATTTCTTAACCAAACTTTATTCGCATATTGTTAACCCATTTTTGTCCATAGAAATAAAAAGTGTATAAATCATTTCAACATAAAGATGAAAATTTTAATCAAACCGGTACAAATAAATATGGATAAGACTTTAAATGTTTCATTTTTGAAAATAATTTTTATCATCATTGTATTTCGTTTGATGTTCAATGAAAAAAACACCTTAATACTTAGAAATGAATGTTGAAACATGCACGAATCAAACTAGACTGCTGTTAGGAACTGAAGAAAGGGGTTGATTATGAATACAGTGGTCTTGAGTGCTGTTAGAGGTATGAGATCGGTTATCACTTCCGGGTTGCCCACATCATGGAAGAGTTCTTCTGGAGGTACCTGAAACGTGAACTGGATTAGAGGTGACTCGAGAGAGTGACCCCAATGCCCAAGGGACAACTGCTTGAGGTCCGTCACACACGACCTTTTGTGAGTAATTTTAGTGTTAGCTCCACACTTGTTGAGACCTTACCGACGGAGACGAATATCCATGGGATAAGGCGAAGTGTGCATTTTTTGGGTCGGCCATTTCTAACCCTACCCCTCCTTGTGAGAAGGCAGCATTGCCGTCATGCCAGTTGTCTGAAGGAAACGCCTAACTGCTGTCACAACTCCGTACAGTCAGCAGTACGACTTCGCCTTCGGACCTTGGGTGTGTTGTTTTCAGTCTGACCGTTCTTCAACCGAACTGTCTGGTATGGTAGGACCCTGAAGAACGATTGTTCTAACCAGTATAGCTCGTATGTTTCATCACGATAGGCAAGCCCAACCACCACGTCAAGGTAGGCAACAACGGTCGATAATTTTACTTGTGATTTCCGTAACAGACGAGTAGCAATTGATAAATGCACAGATATTTATGTATTTTAACAGCTGAATTCATGAGTCGATTTAAGCTAGATCACCGTTGAAAACCCAGAAGCCCTGTACGGTCGTTTCGTCTTAATATGGGACTCAGTAGTACGCACCCACGATCCCGCACGTGGGACTCAAACCCAGGACCCCCGGTCTCGCGCGCAAACGCTTAACATATAAACCACTGAGCCGGCACCCAGAGATGTTAATATCTAGCATTGATCGACTCATTAATTCAACTGTTACAATACTAGAAACTCTACAAACCCTCATTCCGATTTGTTTATTTATTTATTTATCTATGAAGGATTGAAAGTTAGCACAGCCTCACTTAGTCACCTATAACGATGTGAACAGAGAAATTTTATTAAAACAAGTAGCTTCTAACTACAAAAAGATCGTTTTAACCTTAAAAGTGCATGATTCTAACTACAGCTGATTAGACTAGTTGCTATGATCTCTGGGTCGTCACATATCACGTGACAAAATCGTCAATCAGAATACCCACTTCTATAACGATGGTCCTTCTCTAAACGCACGACACGTCAACCAGCAGTAGCAGATTTGAGTCAACTCTGAGTCTTTATAGGTCCTCAATATAGCATCTTCTCGCCAAGCCCTAGCTGCTCAGTTCATAATACAACACGTATCTCCACTGTATGAATTTTTAGTATTATTGGCGGCCTGTTTGAATATCTGGGCTACCTGTTCCTGTCATATAAATATTTCAACAAGTTATCTGTTTTTGTTTTTTCAAAAACATCATTATGTCTATTCAACGCATAACCTATCACGTTGCGTTTATGAAATGTTTACGATCTTTCGCTGTACAAGTTGCAAAAAAGTACAATCCGAGACATCGTGGTAGCTGGAAATATGTATTGAAAAGAATGAACATCAATCAGATGTCCATTCGTGAACTGCTAACATCTAACTCAATATTTAGCGTAAGAATCATTCAAGAAATAAGAAAAAGAAACTTGCTGAAATACTTGGTGCTGAGAATTCTATATTGTACCAAAAATATAATAATGAATAAAACCACTAATAATAACGACAATAATATTAAATTTCAGACATATGTAGTTTATTTACAAGCAGACCAGACCCCATCACATCATAAAATGAAAAATAATAATTAAACAAGATGAAGCCAAAAGTGGCTGTGAATATAGGAGACTGTAACTAATGGGTTGGGAATAAATTAAGAATGATGAGTCGCATAGCAGTAGCTAATATATATATATATATATATATATATATATATATTAAGATTGAAGCGACATATTCGTCATAAAGTTTTACAATATAAACTACAAGACGTACTTTTTAGCTGAACTTTTTCCAGGAATGAAACGTTGTGATGACGTTGCGGGAACAACAGCTGGTGTTAACACGGGACCGGATAAAGTTGAATTTACAAGATGAATATCAGGATTCAATCTATTTATGTTACTTGATAGTTCAGTATTGTGCATTTTTGTAATTCTTATCGATGATAGAGGTGTTGATGAAGTGGACAATATTTGTAGATTATTGTAACTTTCACTTTGTCTACGTTTTTCAGCTTCTTCAAATAATCGCATTGCACGTCTATGAGATGCAGCACTGCGTATACTTGATACCTAAAAAGAAAAGAAATCCTTACGTGATGAAAAATTATGAGAATGTTCAATGTATACGAAAGGAAAATAGAAAACAGATTTTCCAATGAAAATCCAAAGAATTTCGAATAATTAATAAATAAACTTCGAAAGATATCAAGATTGATCAACTAGTTAAGAGATATGAAAATAATTTTTTGTATCATACGACAATAGATGAAATAAAACAGATTGATGCATTAACTTTCAACGATAAACATTAGTTCATATGATGAGAACAACTTTCCGTCTTATTAGGAATCTTTACTAAATAAACTGAGATTAATTAATAATTAAATGTTGAAAAGATTCTCAAATAAATTACCGCTAAGGCGATCACGAGGTTACTAAGTTTTATTATTAATCCTAATGTCTTACGAGACACAATGACAGTTAGTGCTTTTTTTTTGAATTCTTAGGCATGGCGTTAGCTCTCATCTAAATGTCTTCAACTTGGCGGCCTGCTTGAATATCTGGGCTACCTGTTCCTTCGATCTAGATATTTCATTAAGTTATCTGTTTTGTTGTTTGTTTTAGCACATCATTATGTCTATTATGCGCACAATTTATTCAGGCGCGTTTATGAAAAGTTTACAACCTTTCGCTATACGTGATACAAAAAGGTACAATCAGCGACATCATGGTGGTTGGCAATATGCATTGAAACGAATGAACATTAATCAAATGTGGATTACCGGACTCCTAACATCTAACCGGTCATCATTCAGAATTTATCGTCACAATAGATCAAGGTATAAGAAAAGGAAACTTGTTGAAATACTTTATGCTGAGAATTCTATGTTGTACCAAAAATATAATATTGAATAAAGCTTCTAATAATAATAATAATAAAATAATTTTCAGTGTATCCAAAAATTTCATGTTTTTACTTCTATATATGAGGAGTTGTAACCATACAAGTTATTTTGCTTGAATATTAAGTTTTGCCTACATTTCATCTTATTCCTGTATTCGCTTCTAATTTTATTGCACGAAATTCAGCTGCTTCTATGGAGAATTCTATATTGAGTACACACATTTCGTGATTAGGAAAAGGTATCGGTGAGACAATACGCAGCTCTGTTCTATCACCCTTGATCGGTAGCGGTCATGTAGTAGATAGAAATAGGGCATTTAAAGTGATTTATTGTATTCCTACTTGCTACGTTTAAAGAAATCACGAACGGAACGAAAGTCAGCAACATAATAACAGGACAAATTAAACTAATGCACAGAGCTAAAGCAATGTTTACTACAGGAGAAAGACCAGATGTAGCCGAAGAAAAAGTATATTCCACAAGCACGAGCGAACAAACACACAACTCAAGCGTATATATACGGCACAAGAATGTCCTTGGGAAATGTCACAAAATAGTGTACTAATAGAGGAAATGAAACAATCACATTAAAGGCCTTTCAAAAAATGATATACAATCCGAAGGCAAAATATGAGCTTTTCGAGAGAAAATGATAAATCCCAATTTTCAAAATAATATTACAAAAACAAGACGTTTACCAAGTGAGCTCTGAGGATCTAGCATCTCCAACATTACTAATCTTCCTTATGCAGTTCGACTTCGTCTCTTATAAGTGACCGAGGCTATAGGGACTCAAGCTAACAATCCAAGTGTTGTATTCATAAGAGATTTTTAACACCTTTATCTCTTCCTTGGTCAAACTAGCTTTAATAAATGATTTTATTTCTTATTATTATTTTTCATACTCTTTGTTCGTTTATTTTTCTTCATCCCCTTCGGACTACATCTCTTAACGTTTGATCTACTGCCTTTTGACTAACAAATTCTAGATTATATTTTGTATTAAGAAAAGACTTTATTTCTAACAAAACCTTGTTCTATGAATTTATGTAGGAATTAATTTTCAGTATGTAATGTTATTAGCTAGAACAGTTTCAATAAAAATCATGGAACACTTGATAGATATTTTCATTGGATCTCTTTTTTTGGTTTTTGACTTTTTCAAAAGTGTTCGTTCATTCATAAGATCAAGGAAATGAAAATCTTTAAATCTTACAATGAGTACAATATTTCATTTATCTATTTTCTAAATGGTATGAGTTCATGATAAAAGTTAATTTTAAAATACGAAGTTCAGCGAAGGGATCTCTTTTCAATGAATTTACTATCAAGCTGTACAATCGTATATATATGAAAAAATAATTTTTTTGTTCAAGTACTAATTCAGTGAAGAAATGTGAACACGAATAAACAAGATGACGTAATAGAAAGATTGTAATACTAAGTTACGTAATACGAATAATAACATTAGATTTAGTGAATATAATAAGATGACCAAAATATTTTTATTAGTATAGGGGTTGTGAAGATTATCAAGTTTTTGATTGAGATCATGAACCGATTGATGTTAGACCACCATTAAAAACCTGGAAGCACTGGACAGCCGGTTCGTTCTATTGTGGGTTAAGCGTTCGCGCGCAAGACTGAAGGCTCTGGGTTGGAATCTCGCGGGGGGAGCGGGATCGTGGATGCGCAGTGTTGAGGAGTTCCACAATAGGACGGAACGGCCGTCCAGTGCTTCCAGGTTTTCAATGGTGGTCTAACATCAATCGGTTCATGATCACAATTAAAATGTTGTTGTTGTTAAGATAATTAAAGGTTGAAAAGAGAACCCTTCGCTAAACTTTGTGTTTTTTTATATTTTTTAATGCCTAAATGGGAATTATTTGTCAATTGTATCATAGAACAAATTAAAAGGTATAGTGAATTCAGAAAACAAAATTTTTTTTCAAGAAAACCGTTTAATGTTAGGTTGTATATTCATATCAATTGATGAATAAATAAAAAAAGTAGAAATAGGATCACATCATTTCATGATCTGAAATTTCAAATATCAATAGATTTCATTATGATCTAGAGGTTATTTATTTATTGGTACAAGGAGGCATTAAATACATATGCGCCACATATATCATTCGATTTATGTGAGAGTTGGGATACTGCCCGGGTGCCCATAACATTTATCAGGATTTCAAATGGCATTTTTATAATCAGGGAATATGAGTCTTTCAATGACATTTCTATCAACACTATTATTATATAATTCAATAATGAATGTATTCAATGCACAAATTTTATTTACTGAAGCGGATATTTTTCTCTATAATACACACAACTTATGAATGATGATTATTCTTACAATTAGAACATAGACACATACGCAAACAGAGAGAGAGAGCGAGGGAAGGGAGGGAGAGAAAGAGTGCATACATTATGTTGTGAGACATCCTAAAGTATATCCAACGAAAAGCAACAAGAAAAATGATAAAAATTGTCAATAATTAGAAAGTTCATTACAAAAGAAATTAAGAATAAGATAAATTATGAAGAGGAAAAGGGGGTAGAGACATCGAATGCTCTTATATACATTCATATACAGGAATACACATAAATAACTATTTACATCATGAACAGAGTATCAGATATATAATTTAATAAATTAAATTCAACGAAACATAATTAACCATACACACACATACTATACATAATAAATAAATAATAAACAACCACACCCACCGAAGACAATGAACAGTTAGTAACAAGAAAAACGTATACTTTCCTTGACATATGCACAGGCATACACCAACAAACTTAGATACGTGCACTTATCAAACGGTAGTTATAGATTGTACAATGAAATTAATGGTAAGAATGAAATAGTAAAACGCCTACATTTTCACTTAAAATTTCCTCAGTAGAGAATATGTATATCTACGTATAATTTTATTATCGTTTTGTTATTCGCATTCGCAGCTTTTCTTTCTACATGCATTAAATGGTGTTTGATAACTTTGCTGTATTGATTAAGTTCATAATCGGCTACATAAATTAAGCAAGGTTTGAACCCGAAGTTTAGTAATTGAAAGTTGAATGTTTTAAGGACAAATTAATCACATCGTTTGAAAATCTTTTGTGACTGATAATACAATAATATAATCAAATTTCAATGGTGAAGAATACCCATAATGATGATGTAAATCATTTTGCTTAATTAAGAGTGCCGCATAAGTCTTAATCAATTACGCAGTCAAGTAGTGTACTCGATACCGACATTTAATATATTCGAGATCGTGTTTAATAAATTTATTACAGAATTTAAGCTATAGACGTAATAGTTTATACATTGTTTTTATGGTTTAAAATATAGAAGTAGTAAAATAAAGAAGTAGGGGTGTTTTTAAGATACAGAAACAAAATGGGACAACGATAATTTATGATAACTATGACATTGATTTTAGGCTCTAAGCAAACATTTCAAAAACATTGAATGACACAGCCATTTAAACCGAAGCTTGAAAATTAACTACACAACGTTCATGGAATAAAATGTGTTACATAGGCACAACCACCGCCTACCTTGACGGTCGATGTTGTCTGAAGTAGGATTAGGTTTGGAGCTAGCGGTGGCCAAATCAAAGCATAGCGTCAGTCAATGAAGTTACTGAAAATTGAAATGAGCCTTGCTAACAAATCTAGGCTACCTGGTTGGGGTCAGCGTGACCGTCATAACCAGTGGGTAGACTTTAGATGATATGGCTTTTTATTTCATCTTAAATCAAAGGTTCTAAATTTCTCAGAAATATTCTTTGCTTAACTAGCTCATATTTTCTTGAATCGCATATTCGAAACCTAATCTTTTATATTACCACCAATATTGTTACTACCTCTGCTACACTGAGATCGAGACGGAAAATCTTATCTCACTGTGCTAATGGGGCATGAAAAATTATCGCTATGCATACGTACGGGATTCTACATTGTGACTGACTGAAAACATTGAAATGGAGACGATTTGTAGCTCATGTTGATGATTTGGAGGAGTTTCATTTTCTGAGAAAGATGGACAAATATAAGATGAAGAATCAGGTCACAAACGAAGATGGTCAAAACAGATATGCAGGTCAATCAAGATAGAGGTTGATGGAATGAACTGTCAATCACAAGAGGAAAAATTCGAATAGCTCACTTCTTTCCAAAGTTTGTGCAGACAATCTTGTCCTGAAAGACGATGGAAGCTTAACAAGTAGACCATCCTGGTCAGAGAACGAAACTCCACTAAGAAAAGAGAAGTAAACATTCTTTTTACTTCAGAATAACGTAGTGTGATATAACAACGTCATCATAATTGAGTTAGCTGACAGTGATGAGTACTAGATGTATTTAAAGCCAGTCTTAGGACATATTGGGTAAGTAGAGAAAAATAATACATCAAATCAACAAAAATCAGAATGCTGTAATAAAACGCGTAGTCTCATGAGTCAAAACAAATGTACTATGAGAATGAGGTACTTAGAAAAAACTCAAAGAAAAGAATATTTCAAGTTTTTGACCATCAAATTAATAAAATAATATTTTTTTGACAATGATAATGATAATTGTAATAAACACTGTGGTAAAAACGTACTTCAGGAATTTCAGAACTTGGTGAATTTGGTAAAGCTGAATCATTATTGTGCAGATTTAATGGTAATGCACTGGTAGGTAATGAATTAGGTTTTGTTGATCGATTTGAACGCCAAAATGTTGCATTATTAATTGTACTACTACTTCGTTCATCTACATCATCACCATCTGTAAATTCTTCATCGGATTCATAATCCTCGTCGTAAATTTCTTCTTCAACTGTTTTATTATCATCATTGTGACTATAATAAAATGAATCATACTCAGTATGATTAGATCTACTAGTTGTACTAATTGTATTCACATTATTATAATACAAGTTATCAACTGATGATGTAACTATTCTGTCCGATTGGATATTCCGATTATTTTTATTCACACTTTCTCTAGGTGTTATACATGAAGTAGAATGATAAGCATTTAAAGAATTATTCGGTGTAATTATATTATATCCAAAACGATTACATTCTAGATAATTTTCTGTATTTGTATTAATATTATTATAAACTTGATTAAGAGCTGGACGTGACCTATTACTTTGACGAACTAGAGTAGCTCGAGTTGGTAACAACGAAGAATGATACATGGAATCTGTTTTAAAAAAAAGAGATAATATAGACAAGTATAATAGAATGAAGAAAAAGAATGGGAAAGAAAATGCACAATTTCATATTTAAACAATCAGTAATAAAGTGTTCCCTATAGCACAAAAGTAAACAACCTGCATATTTTGTAATACGTTGAAACAAACGAAATTATGAATATCTTTTACATAGATAATAACAGTTTCAATTATAATACTTTAATAGTTAAACAATATTAAACGAGATGGATTAGATACGGTGGATTATTTATGAAATAAGAAATCCAACATAATATACAAGATAATCGTCGGTAAGCACATATATGGGATGAGAAATCGGCTTATAATGGAAACTGTCCAGTGAGTACACCGAGTTTATGTAAGAAAAGTCATAGGAAAACAACAGTGATCATCATTACTTTTTATCTATAATTCTGAAACATAATTATTTCATTGTGTTTACTCCGTTTATAGCTGTTATTCGAAATCATAAATAATTTTAATTTCAATTAAGCTTAAATCATTCAAAACGTACTCAGATATGAGGAACATTAAGTTTAAGGGGTAATGATACTGTTCACTAGCTTAAACTGTAATAGATGAAGCGTGGTTTAAACCTAGAACTAAGTGTCTGAACGTCAAGCGCCTTAACCATAAATCTACCGTTCTATATATTTGAACATTAAAACTAAAGACCAAAAACAGAAATGACATGACATAAGTTAGAACTAAAGGGATGTAGTTTTGATTAAGTTTATCTAAATTAATTAACCCGAAGCGATTCGATGTCACAATTAAATGACCCACCAATATGTATGGAAAGAATCATCAGTTTAGATAAAGAAAACTTGTATATATTAGTTATGCATATTGTGAAGATTACAACAAACTTCACATTTTAAGTGATACATTATTCAACAAAGCACAAGCTTTACAAAATAAATATCAAGGAAATAATTGTGTATTTTATGCCAAATACACCGTTTATTAGGGTGATTATCAACCATAGACTAATTACGTCACTCAGTCAGTTACAACGTAGGACCAGGCAAGTTGCCATACCTCATTAGCACAGCGAGACGAACAATGGATTCATAGAAGCAGTTAACTCAATGGTGGAATACATAAACGAAGGATTGCATATAAGGATATAGTATAGAAAGAAAGAATTAGTTCGTAGAAAGAAAGATATGAAGTGATTTTAATCTTATAGTATAAGGGAAGATAGCGTATACTCTTACACCATTGTGATCGATTCTGAGCCACGTCGCTCAGTGTCCAACCATTGGTTACGATAGTCATGCGGACCCCAACCGACTAGTCATTAAAAGGAAGCATAATAAAATGTCTTCCAGGTGGGATTACAGTTGTTGGATATGTAATGATCAAATTACTGCAAAGTATATTGATGATACATATTACTGAATGATTAGATATAAATTTATCAAGAATAGATATTTGTCTGCCAAAGAAGTTACATTAATAGAACAAAAAGAAGAGCTTACGTCCGACCCAGAAAAAAATATTCAAAATGGTCTGAGATCAAGAGAAGTAAAGAAACTCAGCAGTACTATTTCGAGATATCTCTTTGATACAGAACATCAAGTTGACACACTGAAATCTCTCAAGTTGCCTAATATACAATCTAATCCCAATCTGAAATTCGCTGGACCTACGGTGATCAAACACCTGAAGGCAGAGTTATATATTCAAAAAGAAGCAGTAATAAACCTTTCTTTATCCTAGTAATACTTCATTCATTTTATTGCATCATTCTTTATTTCAACTCATTCACAGGTATTCATTACATCATTTTCTTTTCACTTGAATTCAAAGTTCTAACAGACTGATTTCAACTCATATCATTCTTGATTACTATAAATCAGTTTTTAGTTAATTCATCACTCAATTATCTAAAGCTCGTTAACTCCATGATTTATAATCAGTGTACCGATGTTCTGGAACTATTTAGCCAACACTTTATTTGTCTAGAGAAAAACTTTTTAAGACCTTAGTAACTTTGCTAGGATCTTCACTATGTCACGATATACATCTTCATTTCCACTGTTAATTTCTGTGATAATTTCGATTTTAAAATATTATAAGCAACTGATAAGAACATAAACAAAATGAAACCGTTAACTCTGTTAGAATTAATAGGGTAATATGCACAGTGATGAGGAGTCCCATAATAGAATAAAACGGCCGTCAAATGCTTTCAGGTTTTCAATGGCGTTGTAGCTTAGATTAACTTATGATTTCAACTGTGAAAAGAAAGATTATTATCTAAACTTGCAATAAATATTATGAATTGAAATGGTATAAAAACACATGTACGATTTGAATAGTTTTCTTTTCTGGACTTATTATTTTTAAATTAAATAGAATTTATGGAGGTTTCAGATACATATCTCGTGGATAAATACAAACAAATAAACGTTCACATCATTCGGTAGGTGTAAAACAGACTAAGTTTGAGGATCAAATTATATTTCTGAATCAGCAGATTATGACCATTTAGTTATGGGGTTCACATTAAACCATGTGTTTAACATAAATTATAAAAGTGAACTCAGATAAGTTCAATTCGATCTTTTAAAAGGCATGTAATTACTTAGATGGGAGTTTTGATTTTGTGATGCCCAAAGTATGGAATGATCTGACTGACGAATTGGTGCTAAACGTGGTTTACGACGAGGTGTGTTGAAAGAGCTTAGTTCTTCATTGTTTGATCCAGACTTAGCCATACATAGGGAAGAACGCAGAGGATAGACCTTGGTTATTTCTATAGAGGATAGATCTGAAGATAACTGTAAAAAAAGATTAGATAGTATGATAGCTATTTTGATAAAATTGATTGAACACAGTGTAGACATAAAATTATATGAAACATACAATACAAAGAATCAGGTAATTAAAACAAAACAGAAGAGACTATCAAAGTTCGGTTTGGAGGTGAAGCGTTCATGCGAGACCGAACATCAAGGGTTTGAGTCCCATGTCCGAGATCGTGAACGCTCACTGCTAAGAATTCGTATACTGGGACAAAATGGTGGTGGTATAAAATTGATCGGTTCATTATTTCAATGAAATGGTACTTTCATCGTATTCAGAACTATCTAAATATGAACGAGAAACTAATAAATGATTAGTATGATGAATCAACAATGTGATACACTTCGTAAAGTATGTAAATGCGCTATCAACTGTTGTTGAGTAGAAAAATAAATTATACAAAATGAAAACAGATAAGTCAATGTTATTTTGAGAAGCCATTAATGAAGCGTAGAAAACACATGAGAAATTAAATAGTTACATAGTTAATTAACTTCTTATAACGGTGATTAAAGATGTGTAAAAGATGAACAACAAATGGATAGTCTCCTTGCAATTGTACAAGAATATACTATCCATCACCAAAAGTGTACACATTACAAACTGTATCGAGTATTTTACAATCATGACTATTTCAGTGGAATCTCACTTCAGTTGAGAAATTAATTGGCACTTGATAACCGTAGGAAAAAAACGAAGTAAGCGAAGAAATATTTGTTTTCAATTAGTTTTACATCATTACACTTAGTAATACGTTTTACTGACGATAATGAAATCAGTACTAAGCATCAGGTAGTATTAAAGAATAGTTAATAAATATTACGAATTAACTTGAATTAGAAAATGTCAATCACTGTGTACGAAAATAATTATTTAACCGTAATGTGTAAGTGGTGAGGTATGCCACAGTTAAGTATAATCTCAAGAAGGAAACAATTGTAAACACTTTACAAAAATATTAAACACGAATTTCTTCAAGCTAACTGAAGTCCGACGAATCGATAATTGAATGTTTTCTCTTTTTTTAAGAAAAGTATTCAATAGCTACGCGAAAAAAACAAAACAAGAAGACCAGTACTACTCACAATTTTTGATGTGGGTGATATACGACCAGAAGCTGGTAAACTTTGTGAACATAGTTCTGATAATTGTGATTTAGCATTGAAACGTTTCGTAGATGATAGATTAATGTATTCTGATTTGATATTATTAAGACTTACAGAGTTATGAATAGTCTTGTTAGAATTATCTTGAAATTTTCGTTGTGATTCACATAGTTGCAAGTGTTGAGGATTATGTTTAGCACTGACGGCAACAACAGTATTACGATTAATTTTACTTGATTTTGCATCGAGATTATGATCCACCTCATCGTCGTAATCATCATCATTAACATGTTCAATGTTATCAATATCACTATTACTATTATTATCATTGTTGAACTTATTATTCACATAAATTTTGGAAGATAATGGATTGTATCCAGTATTATTATCGGTCAACTATATAAAGAATAAATTAAAAAACAAAGTGATTTTCCTTTAAGGAATTCAAATATACTATGGTTTCAAATAATAAGTTAATTGTAAAAAAAAAAGATGAAGACTGTAATGTTCTTATGTCCTACTAGTATATCACGTGACTAAATCGCCAGTTCGAAACACCGACTTAAATGACTTTGGCATTGTGCCAAACCAATGACTTATAAACCGGTACATGTTAATATATTAAGGGAATTAAAAACATGACAGTAGTGGAAAATGATGTAAGATTTACTGAAAATAATTAATATACTATTCAATTCGTAATCAAGAAAGTTACTATTAATAAAACACTAACTAACTAAATAGACAAGTATAGAGTTTTGGCATCAAGTTTTTATACACACTACTGAACTTCACAGTAAGTTGAATTACATGTATGATACAAACATAAAGTGAGAGTTTTTGTTCTTTTTTATTGTGAGATATAAACATCTGTACCGAATAAATAGTTAAATATGAAAGAATAAAAATGGCGGCTTCTTTTTGTATCGAAAAAGCATATAACACAAATAGAATAAACAAAAAGAAAAACGCTCATTTGTTTTCGGATATTTCAAGAAAGTCTACTTTAGGAGGCAATCTATTAAAACGGAATATAAGATACATTAATCTTATTCAGTATAAAGTAAGATATGAAGAAAAAAAACTAAGTTAATAAATCAGAGAGCTAATATCTAAATGATTCGCCTTTCAATCATGTTGTCATAATTTTGAAAACTATTCAATGAACTTTGATTTGGACCACCAGGTATTAACTTTAGCCAAGATACTAAAAAAGTAGATTGAAGTGGATTAGGAAGACATACACTTGATTATCGAGTTGTATTACAAAATTAATAAAAACTTCTATAGAAAAAAACAATGTTATTTTGTCAAAATCTATAGGCAACAAACAAAACAATTTAAAAAATGTGCATCTTGACGCAGAATATAGAACGACAATAAAGTATGATGTTTATTTTAAGGTTGAAATATTAGTCAAATTAAACTATTCCATTCCTTTATAGAATAGATATTTGTGGTTAACAGTGGTATCTAGGACGGTTATTCAATCCTATTAACAGCATGTCAAATGGATATACTTGTACCCCAATGTCCATGTTCACATCAAGATTTGAACCCAATAGCATTTCGCTTCAAATGCTGAACGCGCTAACCATTGAGCTACCATATAAAGGTAGCCACTAGCTTGTGTAACAGATATGAATTTAATTTAATTTGTAAAGATATGAATTATCCCGTGGTCGATATTAGTGACTAAATTTTGATCAGTCTTAGTTGATATATTTGCACCGTGTGAGGACTGCCTCAACATACTCATACTGTCATTTACGTATAAGTTTATAATACATTGTAGGCTTACTTACTTACGCCTGTTACTCCTAATGGAGCATAGGCCGCCGACCAGCATTCTCCAACCCACTCTGTCCTGGGCCTTCTTTTCTAGTTCCATCCAATTCTTGTTCATTTTTCTCATGTCTATTTCCATTCCTCGGTGTAATGTGTTCTTTGGTCTTCCTCTTTTCCTTTGACCTTCAGGATTCCATGTGAGGGCTTGTCTTGTGATGCAGTTGGGTGCTTTCCTCAATATGTGTCCTATCCACTTCCAGCGCTTCTTCCTGATTCGTTCCTCCACTGGGATCTGGCTTGTTCTCTCCCACAGTACGTCGTTGCTAATAGTGTCCGGCCAACGGATCTGAAGTATTTTGCGTAGACAACTGTTAATAAACACCTGTATCTTCTGGATGATGACTTTCGTATTTCTCCAGGTTTCTGCCCCATACAGTAGAACTGTCTTGACATTTGTATTGAAAATCCTGACCTTGGTGTTGGTTGACAGTTGCTTTGAACCGCAGATGTTTCTAAGTTGTAAATATGCTGCTCTTGCTTTGCCGATCCGCGCCTTCACATCTGCATTAGATCCACCCTGTTCATCTATGATGCTGCCCAAATATGTAAAGGTTTTTACATCTTCCAAATATTCTCCCTCAAGTGTGACTCGGTTGTTGTATGTTGTGTTGTATCGGAGAATTTCGCTTTTCCCTTTGTGTATGTTGAGACCTACTGCTACTGCTACACTGGTCGTCTTCACCTGCATTTGTGGTTGCGTTTGGGATAGAAGGGCCAGATCATCTGCGAAGTCGAGATCGTCTAACTGCATCCTAGATGTCCACTGTATACCGAGTTGCCCTTCAGATGTTGACGTCTTCATGATCCAGTCGATCACCACGAGAAAGAGAAAGGGTGAGAGTAAGCAACCTTGCCTGACACCGGTCTTTACTCCAACGACTTTGTCAACTCTCCTCCATGCACGATTTTGCAGTTTAATCCATCACAGTCGGCACCACAGCATAAATCGTCCTTTGGTTTTGTTTGTTACACCTTCTACTCAGCTTCTTTTGTAAATCCCCATTTTATCCCACAAACTAAACTTTTCAGTTGTATATATAACATTTCATTTACTGTTTATATATATATGAACTATACATTACTTAAATAGACAAAAATCCTTGTAGTAACACTGACAACAACGAAGACCCTCCAAATACTGACGGAGGTTTCTCCTGAAACTGAGTACCAGACATTGCAGTGCTAGATAATGGATCACAATCCATCACACGCATCTACTCATCCCACACAATGCTCAATCAAATAAATAAGTAAATTAGTCTATGGACACCTTCAAAAGAACGTTGTTAAAATCAAAGTAGAGAGTAACACCCACTGACATATTGGATAACTTATTTTTCAACTGAACTACACCATTACTACCATATCATAATTCACAAGAACAGGTCTATGAAGCATGGTATATGGATACAGAGGTTTGTGGCACAAAGACTAGGTCAAATAATGTCGCGATTAGACAACCCAAATAGACGCAAAATCTCAATCAGTAGTCAAGGCATATATCATCGAAACATACGATAAATGTAAGTAACTTCACGATAGAAATACTAGTAAACCTTATCAGTTTACCACAGATCCTGAACTCATAATTATAAATAACTGATAAGAAGTTATCACAACAAAATTATTCCTTGAGTCATTAAAGAGAAAGAATGTATTTGTAAAATCTCAGAAGAAGAATTTGAAGTAAATTCAACGTTTCGCCTGGTAATCTGTTCCAAGCTTTTTCAAGGAAAATATAATTCTACCTTTCTTCCTATAGTTCCGTATAATATTAAAATGAGAATGTTACGTTCACCATAACTACTAGATCTACTTATACTTATTTGATTCAAAACATTAAAATTTTCTAGCAGGAAAAACGAAAAAAATATTCAAAGAATTTCTTGACAGAAATGAAAATAGAAACCAGTATAGATAAAAATATGATTAGCTCGTTATAATTTTGAAAAGTACATATATATATATATATATTATTCTTAGTAGAAAACACAGTATCCTTGACTGAATTCCATGAAACGTTTTTTCTACAGACATTCATTGTTTCCTGTTTTATATAACTAAAAGAAGAAAAAAACAACAATAACTATACTTTTGAAACATGAATAAAAACTTATCATCTCATCAACGATTTCTTTCATTTTCAACAGTAGAAATAGTCAGAGTAATAATAATAATAATAACAATAGTACTAGTAGTAGTAACAGTAGTAGTACCAATAACAATAATAATAATAATCATAAAACAATGGTAATAAGAGTATCAGTAGTAGGGTTTATTTATTGTTCTCTATGAGACGATATATACCAGCTACTCCTACACTACTGCTTAACAACAATAATGAGCAAACTTTTTGAAAATCTTCAAGAAATAACACTTTATATATATATATATATATATATATATATATATATATATATATACATTCATGTCTATACAGGAAATCAAAAGTGAACAGAAATAGAATCTATGTTCATATATATGAAGAGAATGAATAAAACAACCATAATATATTGTTAACAAAAGGAAGGGATAAGATAATGACTATTAAAAAATAAATAACAAATAAAAATTAGGAACCCTTACATAATATAATGAAGAAAAAACACATTAAGTTAAAAGAGAAAATAGTAAAGTTAGCGAACAACACTAACATCTGACTAAAACAAAGATTTAATGAAGTGAATGAAACTTTGATAAAATATAAAAATAAAAACATCGAAAAAACAATGAAATTTAATAATTAATAACAGATGATAGGATGATAGAAATTTCTATTTAATAAATTTGGAGAAGTTGTGGTACATGAAACATAGTGACTCAATAGCTTAATGGATCATTGCATTGTACTAGTATTGAAAGCGATTAGTATTAAACTTCCAGAACCAGTAATCATATCAACATGGATGAATAGTTTATAATTCATACTTTACTGGTACAAAATCATGAAAACGAAGAGTCATACCTTGGAATTAGTTTTCGCAGGTTTAAACATATATAACTGGCAGATATGTAACTTTGATTGAGAACAACATGTTGGATATATAATCCGAAATCATTAAGAAATCAGTATGACTAAAGGATAAGTTTTTAAGTAACTTGACACCGATATTCTTATGAATACGTTGTTCATTGATATCTATATGTGAATGAGAATTCTGTAATATTTCTTTACCCTGCAAAAACTATTTCGTCTATAAGCAAAGATGGATAGTGGCTAGCAGTGGAATCCAGGACGCGCGTTTCATTCTATTTGGGACTCGTCAGCTGGATGTACCTGCATCTCAGAGTTGATGTTCACCCTGGGACTCGAACTCAGTACCGTTCGCTTCAAACGCCATCGCGTTATCCACTTAGCTACTGAGTCCTGATAGCCACTTGCTTGTGCAATGGGTTGAAGTTGAATTCACTTGATATTGTTTTATTTGAATCTTCCCATTGATGTTTTTGGACTGAAATTGATCAGTCTCTTATTGGCATATGTGCATACTGTGCGTATGCCTCGATATTGCCTTAATTTACAAGCATTGTAAGCAAAGATGGATTGATGGACTGATCAATTTCAGTCCAAAAACATCAATGGGAAGATTCAAATAAAACAATATCAAGTGTATTTCGTCTATAGCCTGAAATCCTAGGTTTTATTTAGTGAAATACTCTGACTGACAAGATTAACCTGAAGTGGAGGCCAAGATAATCTTAACTCCGACTGGTCCGTCGATAAGTCCGCTTTTTTCTATAACCAGCCTTACATGGAATTTGAAAATAAACTAATCGGGAAACAATTTTTCCTCTGTAGAATACTTGTTTTTATTTCTTAACGCGCATTTCATCCTAGTAAAGGACTCCTCAGCAGTGCGTATCCAAAATCTCGTACCCATGATTCGAAACAAGAACCTGCGGTTTCGCGCGCGAACGTTTAAACCCTAGGCCACTGAGCCGGCATCCAACGGTGTTAATCTCTAACTTTAATAGAAACATGATCTTGCACAACCCCTCATCCTTTGTGTGAGGCGGATAACTTTATCACATTCGATACAGATTAGACTCCATTGGTCATGGCTACTCACTAGAACTCCAGGAAACCCATCTTGACGCCAGTCACTGGTGAGCATATGATTATTATCAGAATAGAGATTTGTGGAGATTGTAGTAATTACGATTGTTGAATTCATGAAAGATTTACACCATCGGATGCCTGCCCAGTGATCGAGTTTAAACGTTTGCACGCGAGACCGGAGGTCCTGGGCTCGAGTCCGGCATGTAGGATCGTGGATGGGCAGTACTGAGGAGGCCCGTACTGAGACGAAACGATCATGGTTGTCTAGCTTAGATCGACTCATGAATTCAATCATGAAAGTTACTACAATCTCCACAAATCCCCATTTTGATATAATGAATATATCTTTCTTTATATATGATTGACTGGTCTCATTATTACCATAATTCTGTTTAGTGTATTTCCTTTTCCTATTATTCTTAAAAAAATATATCGTTTGGTATTTTTCTAACTTTATTTTCTCAAGTTTTTCTTTCTAAAATAAAAACGATTGACAATAAATACTTGCCTAACATTATTTAAATCACGCAAAACTGGCATATGTACACATATATATGTCATAAATTAAACAGGCAGAGAGAAACACATTGAGTAAAAAATGATACTGTCGCTAAACAATGTTTTTTTCTACAAATGACTACATAAAATGCACAAGCTATGTAATATAATATGTAGTGAAATATTAATGATCAAAACTTATGAAATCTAAAACTAATTAATAATATATATATATATGTGAATGAATTAAGAAAAGTTTGTTTTCCTATTCTTTTTTTAACTAGGACAATTAATGTTCTAGTACTTCGATAGTAGTCAACTGAGAACACAAACTATTGAAACAAATAGTTACAAATCAGAAGAGTAAATCTGAAAAGTAATCAAACTGAAGATGACATACAGTGAAAGTGATGAGAAAATGGAATAAATTATACGAAATTATAAGGGAATATGTGAACTAATGGTATGGTGTTTACTCCAAAATGATTAATGTTCACCTAATGGGTCAAAGGTTTGGAATCTTGATTCGGTTACTTTATTTTAAGCGAGTAAATAGGACAATAAATATTCATGTACTAAAATCGAGATCTACACTAAAGCTAAATCTATGAAACACATTATCGCAAGTCAGAATACTAATAAAGAGCTACGAAATCAGCTCAACAGTGTAAATCAGGGAATCGCTTTCAATGGTGAGGATGAATTCGAAATTAAATTTCTCTGACATTTCATTAAGTAGTTAGGGGGACGGCTGAAGTAGGAACGTGTATGGAAAGAGCTCCTCAGCTTTGCAATACAAACTTCTAGAGTTTTACACCCATCCGCTACAAAAAATCTGTTCAGATGTCACACAAGCAGAGAAAAAAGATCTGTTCAAATGATATTATAAAGACGTTGAAGTTTATCAATTGCATTCTGACGGATTTCGGCTGTCCGAGATTTCAAAAAATTACATATACAGAGGAAAAAATCAGCTGGAAATATCCAACCAAAATTCAACAGGGATGTGACTAGCGATGCCCAACATGATAGGTTGGCAAGAGCAGTGAATAGGACATTCTACGAAGCCGACATTGAATTGACGTTTCCTAGCAAACCAATAATATCTAGTCGCACAAAGCATAAAATACATAAGTTGGTCCCCTTAATGCTCATCCAAAAATCCAGCTCTTTCTGAAGAGATAGCTTCACTGGGCGTACCAGCAGACAAAATAATCAAGGAATGAATTAACATCTCCTAGCATGAATTCATTTTTGTATTGTTTGTTTGAATTTTCGCATTGATGTTTAGGAATACAATTGATCAGTCTTTTATTGACATATGTGCATCCTATATATAATACGGATACATAACCTCTGGTAATGCACTTACTTCCTGTGGTGTGTTTTACAATCAAAATTGTCTTCTTATAGATTCAACAACTGTTCTGCTTACGCTGTGCTTTTGATGCACTGAAACTGTTCCCTCTGTCTAACGACTGCGACAACCTCGACGCCACATTCTGATACATACCACTTACATTCAATCTTGTGAGTAGCATCCGTTACACTAGTACACATATCTTCTTACTTTCAATTTGTACTTTTTACCTATTATGAGTAGTTATACATTCTATTTCATTGTGATTACTGACTCAAATTGAATTTGTTGAATGGAAAGTTTCACACGAATATTCCTGTACATAACAATAAAACCTGATGATCTGATTGAAAGCAATATTATTCACACTTATGTTTTATTTCAATTTTCACAAAAATGAGTACATGAACTTGCGATGTATTAAAAACACACCAAGTGCATCTGGACTATTGAGTTCGCCTCAAAGGCATGTATGCTAAGACTTGGATTCCAGGTTATTACTAGTTCGTAAATATTACATCAAGGAGTAAAACTACTAAATTGTATTAAAAGGCCTAATTATTTTTAAAAAATTCTGCAGAAAAAGACTAGATGAGTGACATTAGTGACTGAATTCTCAATGTTCAACAATGAGCTTTTAGATTTTTCTATAAAGTTAAAAAAATGTGGTTCTGCATTTTTTTTTCCGGTCCAAACAGTCGGGACTAAATACAAGGAGCGACTGGGCAATACAAAAAACTACATTTATTATCAGGTTAAATTTCGTATTCACCGAAGAGAATTGTTTATGACGACGGATTAAACAATATATTATTATTAAGCCTAAAATTAACCAACAACTCCCGTACAACCATTTAATCAATTTATTGACTGTCAAGATCGTGAAAAATTGTCGCTGAAAAATATATCTCACTCAATAATCTGTCTCTAAGATGCAATATACAACAAACCTTACAAAAAAATAAGAAATGGATTCAAAGCTTTTCGAAGTTAAAAAAACATCAAAAACAAAATATGATGACCAACTTAGTAGTTATTACAGCTCACAACCTTACTATTTTTTCCGCACACCAGTAAATAGAAGTAACAAGATTCAACTCACAGAAATAAACCGAGATTACTAACTATATTCAAAATAAATTTAATGCAGTATAGTATAGTATATCATTGATGAACAGGGTGGATCTAATGCAGATGTGAAGGCGCGGATCGGCAAAGCAAGAGCAGCATATTTACAACTTAGAAACATCTGCGATTCAAAGCAACTGTCAACCAACACCAAGGTCAGGATTTTCAATACAAATGTCAAGACAGTTCTACTGTATGGGGCAGAAACCTGGAGAAATACGAAAGTCATCATCCAGAAGATACAGGTGTTTATTAACAGTTGTCTACGCAAAATACTTCAGATCCGTTGGCCGGACACTATTAGCAACGACGTACTGTGGGAGAGAACAAGCCAGATCCCAGTGGAGGAACGAATCAGGAAGAAGCGCTGGAAGTGGATAGGACACATATTGAGGAAAGCACCCAACTGCATCACAAGACAAGCCCTCACATGGAATCCTGAAGGTCAAAGGAAAAGAGGAAGACCAAAGAACACATTACACCGAGGAATGGAAATAGACATGAGAAAAATGAACAAGAATTGGATGGAACTAGAAAAGAAGGCCCAGGACAGAGTGGGTTGGAGAATGCTGGTCGGCGGCCTATGCTCCATTAGGAGTAACAGGCGTAAGTAAGTAAGTAAGTATATAGTACTTTTGTAACAGATCGGTATCAGCTAGAGATACACTGAAGACAACACAGTTGTATTCTTATTCACACTACTCTTAAAGATAATTAAGATTAAAGATTACTAGATATAGAAGAATGTAACAATGATCAGAAATTCAGTAGTGACTTATTCAACTCAATTTTTAACAGTTTATTATTTCATATCTAAAGTGATCCTAAATGTGTATGTGACTTCCTTTTAAAAATTAATTCATTTAAACCCTAGTCAACGAATATATCGTTTAATTAATACACGCATATGCATTCATTCAGTTCCATTCAAGCATCATCTGAAAACTCAAAACATTTTCTTATGCTACTTATGTTGACAGATATAAGTAGTATGTAAAACCAATCAGATGTGGGATGCCTGGCAGTAGAAGATTGAGAAGATCGAATTGAAGAAAACAAAAATGGAAACAGAAAACAACTGCAATAACTGGGATAAAAGAACGACGAAGTTTATATTAAAAAAAACTGATGGAAGATGTGCAAATGAGGAACACAATATATGGTTTTCATATTTTACCAAAGCACTCAGTAATTTTGCATTAAATAATAAATTGGTCTTCCCCATCTGAGTTCTTGCTCACTACACAAACTCTATACAACATCAACCGATAATTTTTAAGAAAGGTTTTTTTTAAATACAACAAGTTATCGTTATTTATTAACTTACCATATCATTTTCAATACTGTTTACAAGATGATTAGAAATATGATTGCTTTTAATTGGTAAATTATTAGAATTATTGACAGTGAATAAACTACAATTAGAATTACGACGAATTAAACGTGATGACTTTTTACTCGGATATGAATTAGACAAATCAATACTGATCCTTGGATCCCATGGGAGTTGTTTTTGTCTGTGTGTTAAACCAGCACTAGGTCGGCGACGATAGTTAGCTTTAGATAATGTTGATTAAATGAGAAAAAAACAGAAAGAGGAAGAAAGAAAACATAAGACGGTGACGAGAATGGAATAAATAAATTAAGTTTCTATATTAACAACAGGTAAATTGAAACACGTGAGAGAAAAACAAAAATCAATGCAAAAAAGGAGGATTGGAGAAACACTAATTTGATAAATGCTGCTTAAATAAAGACTTACGTAACAAGCAACAGCTTTATATTGGTATAAACGATTTTACCAAGATCGTAGGCGGAGTATATCATTCATGAATTTACCTATTATTGGTGTTTATTGAATAATGAAACGTGTAAATCTAAATGACATTCCATGATTCTCTTTTTTTTATAACAAAATTTATTTGTCCCTTATGAACTGTATTTTATACATGTAAATCTCTTCTTAGCTTCTTTTGTTTTCATTTTCCTGCTTACTGGGCTGATATAAGATTTGACAAATTGAGCCGATACACATCAGTACCAGTCTTTTTTTTACCATGAATGACTTAACTGGAGTATGTAATTAAATACAGAAAAGATAGGCATAAAACTGCCTACTAAATATCACATTTTGTAAAATGGTTAGCATGTAATATACATATCGAAATGAAATTGTACATAATGAGATCCAAACATTTAAACATTTTCGTGGGAATTTAAAGATGAAACCAAATTCGCATAGGCTAGCGTAATTACTTTAATTGAATAACTTGAAGGTATTCCATTTTAAAACCAAGGTATTTCGTAAAGAGGTGGGAACCATCTAGTCAAGTATTTCAGTGACACATTAAACAAAGACTTATCGAACCAATATTTCATAAGGTTTATGACTGTATGAAACGCAGGTAGTGTCAGTCAATGCCTATTACAGTATATTGTGATCAATGTTCGGTAACCCAACATCAATCGGTTAACCACTTAGGTGCAAATTCTATTTTACCATGCGTTTGCTCGCAGCTTATAACAATTCTTATTGCCAGTCATCAACAACGGCTAAGTTAACCATACCACAACATCTCAGAAAGACATTGCCAATATGGCTAGAAATTACGTTAAATTAATAGTCACATTTCATCTCACAAATGATGACTGAATAACCCTTAAAATCTTCTGTTGATAATTTACCGACTTTGAGACATAAATATGCACCAGATAAAAGTTTATAATATAATCTTTATATCCTATCGCATAAAGTATCTCACTTCACATACTGGTTTACATACAATAAAAACAAATAAGAGAATATAAAAACTAAACTTCTAAACTAGAATCTCTTAGATTTTAACACATTCCGCCCAATCACAATTACCACCGTAAACGAGTGATGGAGATTCTCTTAATTTCAATTAGTAATGCCCAAAGTCTAACTTGAAGATCTTCAAAGTAGAGATCACAGAAACAGGTAAACAAAATGGGTTACTGATTTATCTACCCAAACTAAGGTGAGATGGCATAACAAAAATTTCCTATCTATTAAAAAGCATTTGAAACTCACAGATTCACAAGAGTACGGAGTGTCCTAAGGTTTGGTGTACTGTACCTTATGTCTAGTGGCATTACCGTTAATTCAGAGTAATGGAACTTAAACTGACCCGATGGATACTTGTAGATGCCTTTCCCAGTTCAATTTGTAAAAGTACCAGATTAGAGTCCAGTGGTTTACGTGGAATAAATGGAGATCAGATTATCAGATAGTTACATCAAGCAGAGATAGGACTGTATCACCAAACAATTGAACGTGCATTATGACATAACACTAGACTGAATGGGCCTAAACGACTTCAGAGTTTAAGTCAGAGATCGTTAGTAAAAGAATGTCATGAATAGCCAGTTTCCGTAAAGACTCGATTAATGCTCAGTGTAAAATATTAACGGATGTAGTAAAACAGACATTTAACGATAAAAACAGAAACACCTCAACTTACATTTCACTTTCTCAGCTATTGACGGGTTTGACAATATATCCGATTGAGTTGTAGAAGTTGAAAATTCTGACGGTTGAACAACAGAAACCGTTCTAGGTGTTTTGGTAGTAATACCTTCGTCAGTGGAAATATGCGATTTCAAATGTGAATCTGTATTCTGGTTTGAACTTAATCCCAGTGTATTAACTAATATCGACGCACCAGGCACATTATTATAATTATTTGTTCGTATCACACGTGAATTACTATCCAACTGTGGTAATTGACATTTAATCAATCGTTTTTTTACAGCTTCTGTTAATGTTGAATATTTTGAATCTGAATTTTGATGATTATCTTTTTCTAAATACGATTGTTGTAAAAAATTCCCAGCAGTTTTTAATAAGAAATTATCTGCTTGGGATACAACAGCTCGTAAACAATCCAAATTATCAGTACCAAGATGATAGGCTACCACAGATACACAATCTAATGTTGCAATACGTACCTAAGGAAACGAAAGAAACAATTTTCAGATAAACAATTCTTAAAGATACGAGGAATATAAAATGCCATTAAATGTATGACAATGATTAATGTTTGTACAGAATAACTATAAGAAATAAAAATTTGCATGAACGTATACGCCAATCCCTCACGGAGTTTCTCTGATGCTATCAAAGAAGCAGGTAATGCATTTATAGGATGGGAATCTCATGGATCCAGAATCATCAAAGCATCCGTCAAAACAAAGAAGGAGAGGATCACAATGAATGTTATCCAATGCTATGCACCCATCAATTATAACAACGACGACAACAAACATCAGTTATATGAGAGGCTACAATCAATTACAGAGAACTGCACAAGAAAGGATATCACCATACTGATGGGAGACCTAAACGTCAAAGTTGGAATGCACAACACCCGATATGAAGATAGCATGGGACGACATGGACTATGAGAGAGAAACGAAAATGAGGAGAAATTTGCAAACCTATGTGCATCCAACAAATTGGTTATAGACGGGACAATATTCCCGCATGGAAGATTAAGTAGACGTCCAGCTTTAGGGTCAACAGACCGGATTCCGTAAGGAAAAGTCGTGCACAAAACAAATCGTGACACTACCAATCATCGTTGAACAACATGTTGAGTGGAACTCATCACTGTACATCAACTTCCTTGCCTATGAGAACGCGTTTCACAGAATGGATAGAACATAATGGAACCCTCTTCAACAATATGATGCACATAAAAAGATTGTTTACATCATACGGAATTCACAAGACAGACTATACTGTGAAGTCGTCAGTGGAGGACAAATGACAGATACATTCAAGTAAGCATCGATGTCAGACAAGGCTGCTTACTCTACTTTCTCTTTCTTCTGATGGTTGACTGGATTATCAAGCTCGAGATCAATTAAAGATTTGGACTTCGCAGATAACCTAGCTCTCTTATCCCATACACACCAACAAATGCAGATGAAGACAACTAGTGTAGCAGCAGTCTCTGCATCAGTAGGCTTCAACATACAAAAGGGAAAAAGCAAGATCATTAAATACAGCAGAGAGAACACCAACCCATCACACTTCATGGAGAAGCACTAGAAGATGTAGAAACTTACATGTACCTGGGCAGCATCATCGATGAACAAGGAGGATCAGATGCAGACGTAAAGGTGCGGATTGGTGAAGCAATGGCTGCACTCCTACAGTTGAAGAACATATGGAATTCAAAACAACCGTCAGCCAATATCAAAGCCAGAATCTTCAATACAAACGTCAAGATAGTTCTACTGCACGGAGCTGAAACGCGGAGAACTACTGCAAAAATCATCAAAAAGGTATAAGTATTTATAAACAGTTATCTACACAAGATATTCAATATCCGTCGTCCGGAAACCAACAGCAACATACTACTGTGAGAGAGGATAAGCCAGCTCACCACTGAAGAGGAAATTAGGAAAACACGTCGGAAGTAGATAGGACATGCGTTACGGAAAACACCAACCTGTATTAATGCATGCGCTAAATTGGAATCCTGAAGGGAAATGGGAAAGAGCAAGGCCGAACACACTGGGTTGAGGATCGGAATCAGACATGAAAAAGGATAATAGCAACTGGAAAAGACTGCCCAGGACAAGGTTGGATGAAGAATGCTGGTGGGCGGCCTATGCTTCTACACTAGGGGTAACAGACGTAAGTTGGCATACTATGATAAGGACCACTGATTGTGTTGAAATGAGTTTTAGTCTATGATCATATGAACAGCAGTTGAGTACAGCTAAAAACTAAACCAAATACTATTGCTTGAATACAAACATATTAGATAATAGATCAATAGACTAAGTGAGGACAACTGCTATAATACTATTCAACCATCTCAGCGAAGGATTATAACTGTGAAAAGTCGGACTGATATCCTAATATGTATTTTATTATCCTAAATAAATAAACCCCATTAGAAAATAACAAACAATTAAAACAACAATGATTATTAACGGTTTTAAAATTACAGACATTAGATCTTAAAATGCTTAAGAATTCAGTCAAAACCCTAACAAATGAATCTTTAAGGAAATATGGTCATTCAAATTTGCTTCCACTTAAGACTGAAGTGAATATTTACTAAAAATACAACAACAGAAGATAAGGAAATACAGACATTTAATGAAATCTAGTTCAATAGTAACATTATTTTAATTTTCTCGAAAAAAATTTGTGAATTAATTTCATAAGTAAATTATCAATCAACTTTGACAAAGGCGCTAACATTGAATATATTACACGGAGTGAGAATGGATTGTAACGTGAGATGATAAATGTCTGATTTTAAGAAAAAATTCGAAATGGATTAAATTGGATTCCGATTAGGGGTTGTGTTATATCCGAGTGAAGATTAAATCACGAGTAACTCCTAAGACATAATAATTGACTAATATTATCTATACATTCTTATGGTATAACTATTCAATAATTAGATTATGTATATTTATATTTCTCTGATTATAAGCTTTATTTTTACCTATAATTTACTATTGTAAGATTAACTGTTCTTAAGCTGTGTTCAGTTTATTGACTACTGCCTCCCACGTTCACAGTCACTTTTTGGCTTTATTGTGTGCAAATGTTATTTCTGTTTGTTTGATATATATAGACCCAGTATGTCTGAAATAAATTATTCGATTCGATTCGCATATTGGGAGCTGGTATTGCTGTTCTGGACTCAAGTGGACGGGGCTAGGCGGACATAGGACCAATAAGGACGTTAGACTGCTCATACCGGTCGAATGTCATTAGCTTGGCACAGTGCGAAGATTGTATAAGTCGTCTTTTTGATTGGTGAATAAATCACGTGATAAAAAAGCCGGACATAAAGTCACAGCAGGTTGTGTAATATTAGAATTCAGTGGTATAGATGATTAGTTTTGGTAAGGTCAATTTACCAGGTTATGAAATAAATGATTGTTTTTGAATGCTTATAATGTAAATAACAAAACAACTAAAACTCAGTAATAGGCTCAAATATTTTCTTAATTGTGAAATAGGACAAATTTAAACTCACTGTGATTTAGGTATATTGGATAGTTGGGAAGATATTTATGTAACTTAGTAAAGATAGAAAACAGAAAAACTGGGAAAACGGAAAGGGTGGAAACGTAGAGAAAAATATATATCATGAAGACGGCAACTTTATCTTAAAGATTAAGTCTAAATATGTTCAGTTAGATTACACTTGACATCAGAGTGAGATATCGTTTCTAATTATTGATTTCTTTATCCTCGATGAAAACAATAAAATCGTTGATCAGTATGTCTCTACTACAAGTTTAATCAGTAGTAATTCAAGATTTAAAAAAGTAGACATATTTTATAGATTATTATTCGACTACTATAAGCTGTTCAGAATTAAATAAGTAATGAAATGCTTTATTCTGAATAATAATGAATCAACTGCAGTATATTTCCCACTTAATAAATGTACTTAAATGTAAGAACAAATATTCGACAGATATAAACGGATAGATAGATATATAAATTTGTGGGTTTTTTATCCTTTGAAATAACCTTTATTTCTTTATCCATTTTCATGCCTTTTATCAAATACAATTATAGTCTGATTGATATTTATTACACGATTGTAAATTGTTTCTTTCACAATGTTCATTACCATAAACATCATAGTATTACTATGATTATTGTTTAAAGTGTAATTTGTAGCCATGTAATGGCTAATTGACAAATTATCTTTTCATTTATTATTGTATACATTAACATGATCATATTAAAGCCTAAAAAATCTAGTGACTTAGTGATCGAATAATCACTTATTTGTTTTATACTTGATTTTCTCAGTGAAAAGTATGGTGTTTAATATGTTGAGTAATTCTTAAACAGTCTTGATTCAAGAACTGATATCGAATTTTTAATAAAAAGAAACTACCTAAAGTCAGGAAGCATCGAATATGTATTGTGTACTAAATAATAATGAATTATCCGTATATACGTTTAAACTTTATTCGGGTATATCAAACAAATGTAAGTCCTGTGAAAACTTAATTAAAAAATTTCTACTATAGTCGATTTTGGAAGTAATAGAACTGTTACTTTGTATACAATTCCAATAACAGTTATTATTCCCGACATAACACACCCTACTAACAAACTTAAAAAGTGTGTAAATAAACAACAGTCTATTATAATTTAACTAGAGAAATCAATGAATATAAATTTGGTTGTAAACTATATCCAACCTGAGAAACTGAATAATTAAATAGCAAACACTTATAGTTAAGTCTAAATTGTTCTGTCAATAAATAGTTCAGAAGGGGTTTGTGGAGATTTTAGAAATTTTCACAGATTTAAATCATGAGTCAGTTGAAGCTAGCCCACTATTGAAAACCTGGAAGCACAAACCCCTTCTGATAGTAATCATCTGCTCATTAGTGACTGACTTCAAGAGATACTCCTGGATTTCTAGTGGGAAGCCGTTACCAGGAGTTCAACCAGGTCTGTTGTGAGATATCAGCTCACTGAAGACAATGGTATATGGTGGCGCAACTTCGTGGATTGGTTGAAATTAGACATTAACACCGTTGGATGCCGGCTCAGTGGTCTAATGGTTAAGTGCTCGCGCGCGAAGCCAGTAGGTCCTGGGTTCGAGCCCCGCGTGGTGCGGGATCGTGGATGCGCACTGCTGAGGAGTCCCGTACTAGGACGAAACGGCCGTCCAGTGCTTCCAGGTTTTCAATGGTGGTCTAGCTTCAACTGACTCATGATTTAAATCTGTGAAAAAATAAATAGTTCGTCTTGAAAGGAGTACACAATACACCTAACGCATTACGAAATATCTAAACATATTCAGAGAATTTTCCTCATTTCATTAGAAATTGACAATAACAGCAATCTCAATCTTCAAATTGAAAAGCTAGTCCCTCAAGATATCACATTAAAAATATTGATTATATATGTTATAACCTTTTAGTAAAATAATAAGGATACTTACCTTACACTGTTCATTTAACTGTCATATATTAGCCATAATATATTAAATAACTTCTACAAAACAAAAGGCTGAATGATTTCATTCAAAATCACTTCTTTACATAAATAATAATACTGATGAAAACTGATACGGAGGATTAAGTGAAGGTAAAATACAGAATAAAGTGAGAAAAACAAACCTAACATGATCAGAAAAAAACTATCGAAATTGTATTCTAATTAACATTATAGTAATAATTGTTTAAACCTAGTATCTAATAGTTACCAAGGTCAAATTATGGTGGAAATAAATTATACATATAGAGATAAACATAAGAAACTTGAGAATAGAAAAACCGATTTCAATAGATGTGCTTTTCTTAGGAAACTGGTCTATATAATCGATTTTCTAATTGTAAACAAATAAACAATAAGGATATAGCATAAACAGAGTCTATTTATGACAAATATAAGACAATTTACAAGTTTTAAGAGAAAGACAGTTGTGAAACATAAAAAGGATAAGAAATTCAACAGCTATTTTAAACAATTTTCTAGTTCCGTATACCATATGCAACACGGTTAGATAGTTAAACGTATTTCAAATTTGGAAGTATCACCATTCAGTTAACAGACCGTGACAGATCGGAATCTGGTAGATAGTGATTTGATAGCTAAAAGTGTTAATGTTACCGAAAAAACTAACTACAAAAAACCACAATACCAATAACTACGGCCTTTCCTTTTAAGACAAATGAAGTGATTACGTCTGTACAATGACAATGATGTCTAATCAAATCTCTTCAGTTTATTTCAAACTGGATTTGCAGAAATCCAGATTGGACTAGTGCAAAGGAAATAATAGTCATCTTAACTATTGCAGGTTGATAACCTCAACGATCAATCCCACCATTTTGGGCTTGTCATCACTACTTCTACGATAAAATCTGTAAAATTTAAGTCATATTGGCTTAAAAGTATAACTGTTCACCAAACTAGTTAAAAAGCACGGCAGCAGAGGATCCATGAGCGAGTTTTAATGACAGCTATAGTGTTCATCTCTTCCTGTAAGTCATTATTCTTTAGATTCTTCAATTGAAAATTCATTAGTTGTTATAATCAATGATTTCACTATTCCGAAAATGACTTCAATCTTATTATGTGCCTCCGTCATTCAAATATGATGATACATCAGATTAATTTTTCATACTACTTTTACCGCATTATTATAATCAACAATGATGTGCATTAAATAAAAGAAAAGCCAGAATTTTAGCGATGAAGTAACTACTTATAAAATATAGAAGTAGTTTAGAAAGATAAATGTAAATAACCTCGAAAATGATGACAAACTGAAGGATACGAAGTTAAACAGAACAATTATTGAGGGTGAGACTATAATTTATGGACGGCCTTTGAGCAACGCTAAACAGATCTTGAGAGTGCATACCTAATTACTAGGACCAAATGAGGGTTATAAACTTGTGTGAGGAATTCAAATCATGATTTACGGTTGATGGTTAGGGTTAGGAATTAGATTTAGGGTTTTCATCATGAACTGACATCAGCTATAATGCCCAAACTTTACTTAGACAAATGGTTGAGTGAATTTCGCGCCTAAATTCGAGACCTTTTACCTTATATCTGCTTGGTTCGCCCATAAATTATGGTCTCGCCTTATATATATTAATATGAAATAATCTAAAATTGCAAAGACAAAAACTGAATTACAAAAAGATGATAATATCGAGTAATTTCAATTTTCATTTCCATGAAGGGACACGTATACTCAAAATAAAACATAATCATTACAAATGGATGAACACACAAAAATAGGGTAACTATGACGACTGTTAGATAGGCAGATAACTAAAATTATAATAGAAACACATAACACAATCAAGAGGAGACAGAAGATCATCAAACAAGTGTGAATATAAAATCAACTTCAATGTTAAGAGTAATACACTACAATCTTGAAAGGATAAAAAAAGAATTCGGGAAAAAAATCAGATTGGAATTGAATTTTATTGAAACGTTATGACAGTTTTTTTCAAAATAAATATGAAAAAGTAAATTGTTTCATCAGATATAAAATTAAACTAACTAAGGTTCAAACAGGTACACATACGTAGTGACAAAAATTGGAAAACTGTAATCTGCAAAATAATTTGTACGTTTCAAACCACGAACGAGCAATATTAGGGACAAGAATTGGTTACTAGATTAGGTAAATGGGAAGTCAATTGATACAACTGGAAACTTTGATCATTTACGCTGGTTGGGAGATGTGTTACCCATGTTTAGCTATCACCGACGAACGATGGTGGCTAGCATCGGTGTTTGTTGAAAAATAAAGACATGACACCAATCAACAAAGTCACTAATATTAGATCTATAAACTGCTATTCGATCCAGATCTTCAAATCAAGAACAGTAGAATAGTCAAATTATATGATCGAAGATGTTTATTGATAACCTGATATTTATAACTGTAGTGATGCGGTTGCATACATTATCTTTCTATCAGTCTGAGTCCCAGTATTAATGGTGATTACACTTCATTACACAAACTAATTTGTCTCTCTCAAATTATTTGTCTCATAATTGCTTTTACATTGTATGATTTTACTACACTACTGCTTTTTGTCTTATTAATCTCTTTCACTGTGCCGATGTAACGTATAGTAATTTGAACCGAAACATATCTTCCATCAATTGATATGTCTCATTAAATAAGAAAAACAAACATAAATTATCATATATCTGGTTCCCTTGACGACTTTTCACATTATAAAAACGATGAGTACTAAATAAACTTTATGCAAATTTTTTTTATTTGATTTATAACAAATTCAATGAGATCAATCAAATGAGACATATTACAAATGTACAACATTGTACGTCTATCACACATTGATTACTTAATTTAAATCAGTTTTCAAGAATAGATAGGTACAAAATATGTGTTAATCAATTTTTGGCGAAATGTTTAAAAGATTATTTTACTTAATGAATAAACTTTGCAGGAGATATAGTATAATTTCAATAGATTATTCCACTGTTAATTGTTTAAAAACATATAAACCAACAAAAATACATAAATATAACATTATCATTGCCCTATTTACTTGTCCTAAATATTGTACATCTAAAAATAATGTAGAAGTTAAATGATTATCAGTCAGTCAGTCAGTCAGTAACAAAGTAGAACTTCGTACGTACGTACATCAGTTCGAGTTGCCACACCACATAAGTACACAGATGCAGTTGTCGATTCAAATCCCGTAGTGGTAGAGGTAGCAAGAGTATAAGCAGTAATCGGGAAGATTAGGGTTTGAAGATGTTATTTAAAGAGTATAATACAGTGAAATAAATTTGGGAAGAGAAAGAAAAGAGACAAGGAGGAATAAGGAGATCAAAATTTGGGAGAACACAGAGAGTAGATGCACCTGCGCCATTGCAAACGATTTTGAGCCATGTCATTCAGGGTCTCTAACCATCGGTTGCTATCATCTCGCGGTCCCCAACCAGGTAGTCTACACCTACCAACATCGCTCAGTTCACTTGTCAGTGACTTCATGGACTTGTGCCATGTTTTCGTCTGGCCGCCATCTTAACTTTCTTCCAACCTACTCCTATACCACTGAACATCGCACGTCGAGGTAGTCGGTCGTTGGGCATACGTAACATGTGTCCCAGCCATCTCAACTGATGAAGTTTCACTACTTCATCAATTAACTTGCCATCCTTACATAGTACCCATAGTACCCATATATTTGTAATATCCTAAAATAAGTAGAAAAATTAGATTTCCTGACATTTCGCTACTTAATATAAGCCACTTCTTCAGAGAAGAAATTAATTAAATCTTTCTACTCACATTTGAGATATTATAAATATATTATTCAATGTTCAATGTATTCAAAATTGTCAAGTCAAACCTTGGTAATGATACCTCCAATTTCATTAATAACTAGATTATGCATTTAGTTCAGTAAACTTTGTAGAAAAAAGTAATTTTCATGTTTTGTTATATTTTAATCAAAATAATAGAACTTGCTATTGCATCTATACATACTAAGAAAAATTGGAGAATTACAAACATTATGATTAGTTAGACTTTTATTTTTTTTAAACCCAAACAAATCTGTGATTAGAAACTATATGCATCATTCATTTTCTCTGTGTAAAAATCTATGAATCTACAATGACAACATTTTATAGTATTATCCCTCAGTCATTTTATTTTCGGGAAAAGTAATTGTTTATAAGTTTTTTTTTAAAAATCTTTACTTTTAAATTCCTAAGTCACGAATTGAATTCGGCATTACGAAAGATGCATTCTCAATGGTTGATCTACATAGATATGCAAAACATTCTTCAAATATTCATATGTGCTTGAAAGAATAATCTTCTGTCAGCTTCTTGTCTTTCCAATAACTTGGGACTAGGTTAAGAGTTATTATTTAGTGTTACATTTACTAATGCCTTTTTGTTGCTTCCAACTATAGAACTAGTTCCAGGTTATAACAATAGCAATATATCAGTATGAGGGTGTGGTGATTGTTGAGTTTTTATTTGAGATCATGAATCAATCAATAGTGGCCTAACACTGACTGACTGATTCATGATCTCAATCGAAAAATAACGATATAATAGGCAATGACTAACAACTGTATTTTTTTCATAACAGATAGAAAATTTTATAATTATGTCCCACTGTGACTGATCACCTGAGAAAATGTGAATAGTTGGTTTAAGTGATGATAATGATCCATGAAAACCAAATTATTGACGAATAGCCCCTTTGTCAATGAATGAATAACAAACTGAACAGCAAAGAAAGTTGCTTCTCCTAGCAAAATAAAACACAATTCGGTCACTAATAAGCATCATAAAAAAAACCTGAAATGTAATTGATTGTACAATAAAAAAAGTTTTATGTCATTGACTAACTAATTATCAGACTTATATCTTAGCTATCATTTTAATAGTTAATCCCAGTTCATTATAATTAATTGTAATAATAATAATAATAGTAGCCCAAGTCTCATGAATCCCAAATAACTAAATTTATACACTTAGAGAAGCAGTTAAATGCTCTATAAAAAACCGTATAACTTGTTTATAACCAAAACAAATTCACATAAAGTATGTTTGATATCAGGTTTTTCACGCAATAACGAGATTATAAAACTCAGAAAAAAGCAAGGATAATACTTAAAGACAATAAGTTATTCATTCATTAAACTGTGGAAGTTCAAAATATATCCATGAACGGATTTTGTGGAGAATGGTTTCATTTGTAGGCTTATCTGACAAATATTGACTTCAATCGGGGTGCAAATGAACATCAAAGAGAATTGGATATTTGTCCCATTTTAATAAAAGACTTATCAGCAATGCACAACAACAGCACAGACATCCCAGAAACCGAATGCCGGATGTGAAGAGTTTTCGGGGAACGCTTAATCACTAGATGGTACACATTACGAACCTCAATTAATACATGATATATCATAAACCTGTTCACCAGTGACTTAATTTGAAATGAGTTTCCCAAATTATAGTGAGAATTAGTGAACGCTGGATTTCAGACGCATAAACAACGGTATTTAATGGTCTTTGTGTTGTAACATGAGTTGATTGAAGTTTGGAACATGTACCACTGAATTCTAAACCAATGGTTCTATCAATCAGGCCGTCATCCCCAGACGTATAGGCCCTAAGTTTGATCGCTGACAGGGTTGACTTTATTCATACCAATACAAAGCAGCCGTTTAGTGTTTGTTAACTTTTAGTGGTATCTTTATGAAAGTCAATAGGTGACAAATACTAACCCAAAATATATTTATCAAAAATAACTGTTCTTAAATAATGATTGGCGAAATAGCTGAGATTTTATAATAAGCGTCCTTCCATTGATTAATAAATAAATAAATGATTAGTCCAATCAACGTAAAAAATGGACGAGCTAAATGAAATAGGAAAATTATTGTATTTACCTTAGAAATAAAAAGAAAAAATAATATAGAAATGAAACATGCAATATATAGAACGTAAACATAATTGTCACTTAAGATACTGCTTAAATTCAAATGCGTTAGTATTATTTTACATAATTCTATTGTGTAATTTCCTAAATATTCCAGTCAATCAGTTGAACTAATGTCCGGTAACTGAGACAAAGCCAAGATGTCATTAGTGCGTTTACCTAACACTCATTTTGTATACTATTTCGAAAAGTTTGGAAAGATGAAATAGTAGTCTTTATTCTACAAGGTCCCATCTTATAATCCAGTATTGTAACACGGAGACCTGAAGATATATACTATCAAAAAAAAGCAACATTTTATTGTTATCGTAGATTTTTAAAAAACACTGAAATAACTCCACACTGTTCACAGCTACAATAAAATGATCCTCTGAATGTGTAAGTGTTAAATGACAAGTCTCGTAGATCACTATTAAGTTGTAAACCAGTGATCACGAACATATTAATATATCGAATTATAAAAAAATGGGGATGTTTATTTACGAGACTTTGAGACACATATTTTGTTTAAGAGCTACTGATACCATCGGTTTGCCAAAACTGAATTAGGAAGAGCTCAGCTGGAGGTTACGAAGTGATGGCTAAAGAATTAATGAATCAAATTATTACACCCTCAATTCATTGAAATGCATACCAGGTTTTATGATACCAGCCAGCAGGAATGGGTGAAAAAATGAAAGGAAATTATAGCCCGTTCACTAAATCACAAGTTTTTACATATCATTTAGTGCTTTTTAGTATTTATAAAGATCTACAAACTTCTATGATGATGTATTTCATATTCCCTAACTTATAACTTCAATAAGCATGAGAATTAACTAACTATACCCGGAAACACTATCAAAAAGTTAAATTATATCATCTAATTATATTCTCACCAAGTATCATAAAATCAAAAATTACAACAAAATTCACAATATAATTTTGAGATGGATGATTTTAACGGAGTATTGTTCTCTTAGCTGAATGGTTTGGTCGTAGAAGTCTACCTGAAGTTTGTGTTGATGATATCGTTCAGAAGATTGATGAAAGCTACACAACCAAACCATCCAGTTCAGAGAACAAAATTCCATCCTAGTATTATTTTTTTTAATCAGATTGCAATTTGTGCTCTCTTATGTATTCAATCAACAACAAAAAAATTTCATGCTGTTGCGAACCACAATGAAACACATGAAATAAGTATAAAAATAATTGTAACTTTTTTGGAGATAAAATACACTTGAATAATTCAATAGTACAAAATGATAAGAAGCAAAAACGGAACAAATCAGTAAAGAAAAACATATATCAACATGGTCTGTTAGGTAATGTTTAATCGAAAGTATGATATTTTTTTCATTTGAGAATAATACACAGATACTATTGAAAAAATACATATATATATCTTCAGATAGATGATGGATATTAGCTTAAGTATCTAGAAGAGTGCAAATACATCATTTTAATAGAAAATTATGACAGTTTTACTTATTCTACAAGTAACAAGATAATATGAAGCAGTAGCGGAATGATGATGACGTAATACTTAATATTTATAACTAACTCAAGATCATCATTAGATTAAATCAAACGGTGGTATTATCAAACGAGTAATAACAAAGTTAGCTGCTATATTTACAGGTAAAAGAAGGAGGTCATCAAATGAATTAGTCAAATTTAAACAAGTTAATTTGTTTAGCATACATCAACAGATAAAATCTGCCAGAGATTTCAGGAGAAAAAAACATTTTACGAATCCCAGACAAAGACATCGATATCAGTAATCAATGCTCTTAACTCTTAGTATAGATTTGGTAAGCAATTTAAAGTTTTTTTTAAAAATGGATGTTTCCTATCATAAGAATAACATGATCATAAGACCTTTATCCTTTAAGTTAATCAATAGATTCAACTACACGTATAGGAAATGATTATAATTGTGAGTGGACAAAAAACTACTGACGAGTCTTATACTAGGATGAAACGGCCGTCCAGTACTTCAAGGTTTTCAATGGTGGTCTAACATTGATTCATTCATGATCTCATTCAAAAAGAAAGGAATGTCAAAACAATATTACTGAATTTATTTTGACAAAATGAAAATGTGATCCAAATTTTTAGTACTTAAACAATGATCATATTTAATAATGATTACAAATTTGGCATTCATCAGAACTTATTAAGTGATTGTACCGTGTACCAAAACTCATTTTTTTTAAAAAAAAAACCAGTCTAGATTACATTATCGTCTACCAAAAAGATTAATCTATGTTAATATAACAAGACATTTCTATCCAGAACAATATACCCACGAACTATTGTACATGGTACATTATACAATAATTAAAAAAAACTAATTTACTGTATCTCTAACACCAATCATTTTAAATATATTTTCATGGCAAAATAAATCATTGATAACAAATTATCAATTACTCACAATGACTGTGTTAATCTCCAACAAATAATGAAACAAAGAAAAAAAACTGTAAGAGTAAAACTTTATTCCACAAAGAACAAAAAGTATTCAGTTGAAAACTTCATAGAAAATTATCATACTTCTTTCACAGAATAATTCCAAGTAAATACTTACCGGAATTAACCCATAAAATTTTATTCCTACTTCAAGGTTATCTAGCTGAGAAAAGATAGACAAACAAACATATACAAGTTGTACATACATACATTCACACATATATAAATATACACATACAAACATACCTTTCAATTACTTGTGAAATATGTAATACATTTCAATGAGGATTATGTTGTACACCCAGTGTTCTAGTGTACATAACAATGAAAATGGATCATATAAATCTGTACAAAGTACAAAAAGTTGAGGGGATGAGAATGAAGCAGAATAGTAAATCACGATCAGCAAATAATAGAACTATGATTAAAATAATCAACTTAACACAATGTATAACAATGACAAATAGACTACAGAGCTTTATCTCCTGTTAATTGACGTATGTTAAGAAGAAAATTAATTAGATCATTATGTCAAACACAATTATTTCACCAATCATTAAAAACTAATTTATTTGATGTTTATTTGTTTTGTATTATGGGGAAAAATGAGACAGTTTAAGCGTTAATTAACGTGGCCTCTTCCAACCAACAAAAAAAACTAATAAGAAAGTAATAAGAAAGGAGAAAACGTCTGATTTGTCTAATGTTAACCAGTTTAAATAAACTGTGAAAGTGTAATAGGAATAAAAGCAAAACATTCCATTCCCAGCATTAGTTTTACAATGAATGTGAACGAAACGCGAGACTTAATAAATACAATTAATGACAAGGACTAATTATCTTAATCCTTTCTAGATCACTCAGGCCCACAACAGATGATAACCTGATCTCAAGAACTTTTTGAGAAAATAGTACAACACAAGATAATATCTAAAACGACCTAGATGAAGAATTCCGAAAAGTAGTCCGACTACTAGTACTGCACCAGAAAACTCTACTCTAGTGGTTATATTTGTTTCTGCCAGCGAATAACCGTCATGAGCCCTAACACAACCACCAGTGCTTCAACAAATACCCTTTAAAAGGTTTACGCATTCATGAGACACTCTTTAATGAGAAACTGTCACAAAACCTTCCAATCGGCGAGGTAGAATCCAAACATTCAGATTGAGGAATATAATTAAATTCAGGTTTCGTATGACTCACAATATTCTAAAACCTCCTGACGAGTAAGAATGTGGTCGAAACATCTAAATTTATGCTTGGAACCGGATCGGATCTTCTCGCGTATGCTGTTTTCAAGCTGCGCTTAGGTGTTAAATGATTATGAAGGTTACTATTTCAGAAACTGAGAAGACCAACGTTTGAAACAAGTCAAACAAATCGCTTTAAACATTATGTAACCCGTTTTGCTTAGACTAAAGTGAATAATTATAAACTTCAATATATGTGGATAAGTGCACAAGTTACAGACTAGACTTAAATTTTGTATAAATATACTATTTGAATCAAACAGCACATTCCCTTTCCATTAAATTTATCATACAAGGTCTAATAAAATCCTTAATAGGAATTAATCCATACACACAAAATAAAAATATGGGGACTACAAGTGATGTTAGCACATTTCAAAAAAATATTTTGGATTCTAGCAACTCGGTAGGTAAATAGGGCAGTCAATTCTTTTGGTCAATCATCATCACAAACAACTAAGATACGTGGATAGGTAGACGAATATTCCTCATGATTATTATAATTATTGTTAGCAAAGACAAAAAATTAATCACACAAAACAGTAAACTATTATGAGGATATAAAAGATTAAGGTATCAACAAACCTAATTTGATATTTCAGATGAAGAAATAGTTTTCAATGCACTTATGCATTCAGTATCCGATAACCAAACAGAATTTCTCAAGTTCAAGGGTGAATAGAAAAGGAAGAACCATTAAGTAACACTTTGATAATAGCTATTCTGAAAGTGAATACTGATGAAAAAGATAGATCCTTTGTTATAAAATCTTTATTGATAATCTAGATGGCTATCCAATAAACTTTAGTTTAACAATTTAAGTGTTTAAAAAAATGTAACAGATTTACATTGTAATGAAAAATTACAAACGTGTACTATCGATAATAGGGTATTATTAATATGCACCTTGGCAAAAAAACAAACAAACTGTTAATATAAAATAATTCAGATAGAAGTATTATTTCATTTTATGAAAAATGCTGGTAGAATAAAACATCAGTGACCCAAATATGACCCGAAGATAATACAAACTTAGTAATTAATAATATTTATTGTTTTGTTTGACTTGAAAAGTACTTCATCTTTAGAAAGAAAAAAAAATGTTAGCAGTATAAAGTAAAGTGCTAACAATAAGAAATAAGAAGTTAACTTTATAACGATAGTTCAGTGTTTTTGCGTTGGACAAATGATTAAGATTACACAGATGAAAGTTGACAAGCATAATAGCTATCTAAGAGGAAAATATCAAAATACATTTCCATACCTAATGTTATCAATTATAATATCATAAATGAATAAGCATTGATTGTTCATTGAATTTAATTCCCATCCTTGTATATTCACATTTATAATTAACAAGTAAATTATAGTCAATCGACTGACTGACTGCCTATATATTTAACCACTTTAATCATCTCAATACTTTATCAAATTAATTGTAGTATCATAATATGATGTAATTCAGACTAATTTAGTGACTAATATATTTATTATATTATTAAGACGTATATATTTAACGGACGATATTAACGAGAAAATTTTATTGATCTGAATGAAGTATAGCCTTAGTTGAAAATTTTGTAATGAATGTTCTCATTAAGATAACTTGAATGGTCAAATAGGTTGAATTCTAATTATGAACTAACGAAAGTTAGGAAAAGAATAAAATCTAAACAGATAGCTTTGTCATCATTATCGATTGTTTATCTATTCAAACGCATACATAATTGTATATTGTAGCTTTACGAAACCGACTGAATTTAGTTGGATAGCTAATAAAAGCCAAGAAGCACCAAACACCTATTTCATCTTGGTGCAGCACTCTTCAACAACACCCATTTATAACCTGTTGTGACTTGAGAAGATATCTTATTATTACAAATGTATGAGCGATTAACAGAAGCTTTTAATATGAGCGCGATCAAAGCAAACTAGATAAATTTGAAAATAAAACACAACAGAAATTTATCATTGAAAACCCACATGCTACTAGAGATAAGACACGAAGAGTTTTCGATATCCTAAATGAACATGACACACGAATAACAGTGTTACCTTATCAATGAATAACAATTGCAGAAATTAGGATTATCGATATCGAACCATTCTAAATATTGAATGTATTGTTTATATCATTGTATCAACTTTATTTTTAAGTTAGAATCTCAATTGTAAGTGCATTTATTTTACTCAATATTGTTTCAACTGGAAATAAACCGTTATGGAAAATATTATGAACATAGATAGTATCAAACGATAGAAGTCGCTGTGACATAGCTCACATTGAATTATACAGGTCGCTCTATATTTTACCGTGAATTTCAACAACATTAATTCTTAGCATCTAGTCCTCTAAAATGTCCCACAGTATTTGATTCTCTATTCAGTGGCCCCATGAAGCTCTTGTAGAACAATTGGGCATATATATATATATATATTTACAGTGGAAAAAAGTGATTTAGCAAACGTTGAAAAAGAAATCATATGTCAAGTAGCGTAACATATTAGCAGGAAAAATGTATTACAACTGTGATACAGACAACTAATTAAAAAAACTGAACTGTTAACATGTAATCTGAACTTGGCGCTACAGCCCTTATTTGAGTAGGAGGTTAAGGCCAGCCAACGACTTAAAAATAATATAAACCAGGACGATAAGTCATCAAAAACAAAAATATTTAATGTGCATCTCATTTAATCTTTAGGCAGTTTTAAATTTACAACTTTGCAAAAGAGCAATCAAAGAATACCAGTAGTGACGGATTCGCCTACACTACACTACAACACTAAACAAATTGCGAAGTTGAATATCTTGAAAAATTAAGTTATTTCCAAACACTCCTTATCAGGAAACAAATCATTTAATAAAGGAGGTAGTCTGACGCTCTCGAACAGATGAAACTCCCTGTTATGACTGTACTATCAAAAGTTTAGATAAATATAACCTAAATGACTGTCACAGAATTTTAGCATATTTAATTAGGATTTAATGGTTTAACTACGTTTATGACATTTGGGTGACCAATTAAAACCTGAATTGACCGACGGAGTCCAAAGAACTTAAGAAGTGTTACAGACAGTTCAATGGAGAGCGGGACTCGCAACATAATAGAAGAACTCATCAAACTAGTTAAATGCATTACTGCTTATATCAGACGGATTCCACAAAAGCATCAAGCACAGCTTATTTACACTACAATACAATTATAAAAACAATGGTAATAAGGATCATGTTTATAAGTTTTCGAGAAGAAACTCAAATAAAATTGAAGGGCGGGAGTTGAAGATCATTTCACTTCACAAAAAGCAGAAATATCGATAAAGAACATAAAGTATACAGTAAAAATAATTAAACAAAAGAGATGGTTGCGACGTAAAATCTCAAAACAAAGTAGATAAGCCCAAGTTCCCATAATTCAAAACAGAAGATTAAGATTAAATCTATAAAAGGAAGGAGATATTAATGAGGACTAAGAATAACATGAGCACGCAAAAGAAACAGTATTAAAGTGGTGAAATCATGATGAATAAAAAGTGCGAACTTGATCTACTATGACTGACTTACAGCTATCATCATGACTTCTATTGTTGCGTTTTTCTTAATATTCTTGCAGTCTCAGCTAGGATGCATAAACCCTCTTTCATTGTTCAAACCAAAGGTCAACAACTTTATTATTTTTACGTTCTGATCTAAGAAAAATATGAGGCTTTTTTATTCACACTTGCAATAGTAAGTATCACATGTTTTTCTAGGTAATGATTTAGCATCCTTAAAATGTCTTAATTAGCTTGGTCAATGTAAGTTCGTGTCCTCATAAACTGATGACTTCTTTACTACGAAATCTACATCACAGTAAGCTCGATGATTTCACCATACACATATGTACGTATATCCCTCCTTATAAACTATGTCTGACAACTGTATAGTAATGCATTTGACAGCTCTACAGTGCATTCACCAAGGAATACAAATTCGTGTGGATGATGGTGACTGCTAGGTCATCTGCCACATCAAATCTACAAATTACCAAATAAAAGCTTTCGAAACATTTAATATAAGACTTTGCAACGAATTATTTAGATATCACTTTCAAGTTAATAAAAAAGGCCCTTATGAGCTGCAAGTTGGTACCCTTTCTACAAAAATTCATGAGTTACACATATCTTCCTTGTCAATATGTCGCTATTCATGCTTAGTTTGCACAAGATTGGTGTTTTTGAACGAACAGTCAGTCATTCAGATATAACGTAGGACCAGGCACATACATGCATCGATCCAAGTTGCTATACTTCATTAGCACAACAAGATGAACATTAAATTCAGAGAAATGTGGTTACTTCAATGGTAGTAATGTATAAAAGAAAGATTGTGTATAAGGATATAGTACAGGAAAGAAGAAAGGTATAACGTAATTTTAACCTCACTGCTTAAGGGAAGACAAAGAGTTTACAGACCGACGCCATTGTGATCAATCCTGAGCTAAGTCACACAGTCTCCAACCATGGGTTACGACAGTCACGCGGACCCCAACCAAGTAGTCTGCATCTACCAACATGACTAGGACTAGAAGATGGCGACTTCAAGGACTGATGCCACGTTTTGGTTTGGCCGCTCCTCACCTTCTTCCAACCATCCTCAACACTAGTCAGCATTGCGTGTCGCGGTAATTGATGTTCAGACATACGTAGCACGTGGCCCGACCATCTTAGTCGATGAGAATTCACAACCTAATAGGCTTATTTACCACCGTTGCCTAATACCCTGAACTTATATCTAGCCATTGAAAACCAGTAAGCTATTAGATTTTAGAAACTTGGAATTCCCGTACTTTATACTCGACTCAAAAAAGAAAAACGGATGATATACAAGGAAAATATCTTATTCTCAATTTTTTAATTAACATTTTATTTCTTCTAACTAAAGGTACTTAACTATCACAAAGGATCCCGACAACGAACCACCAATTTTCACAATTCCGTCTGGCTTCAAGTGTAAATTATTCCTAACTACTACCAAGTTAAAGCACTAGCGTAAGGTTCCAATTTATATTGGGATAAGACTAAATGAGCCGAGAAATCTGAGGAGTACAGGATTTACAGCAAGAGAATGTGAACGTGAGAGAATAAAATGTAGACCAATGAGAAAGACTTAAAAGTCATACGAACAATTTGAAGAACTTATATGAAAGTCTTTTACCGGAAGGACTATTTGGAGGACTAACATTATCATGTTAAAAATCATCAAGGATTAAATACAAGTTAAAAATTTAAAAAATACTTGCTTGGTACTTAAACCACCTATGAATTTTATAGAGCAAACTATGTTGAAATATTGTTTCAAAGAAGTTTTTATATCGACGTTCATTTCATTCGATAATGATTGATTTTTACCGTTATTAACTAATATATATTTTTTTTCGCAAACAAATACATGACTTGTTTGTTGACATGAGCAAGTCATCAATGAAATGTTGTAGTAGTATAATATGTTACATACCTTTTCTCTTTGTTTTAGTGACCCTGTCATACGTAGTGTAGAAACCGGGTAATGCATGGATCGGTTCGTTTCTATATCACATCAGTAAGGCGAGGTTTCAGAACAGTATGATTAAATACGGTATTAGCGATAGTAGAAAAGATTCAAGATGGCGTTCGGGTAAATACGGATTCTTGAAATGAACAAAATTTGAGGTAATGAAGAAACTTAAGATACAATAGAAAGACAAGGAGTGAATGTACCTGGGCCATTGAAAATGATCCCGAGCCATGTCATCCAACGTCTCCAACCACTGATCGCAGTTATGGCACAGACTCTGAACAGGTAGTCTACACCAATCAACATTTCTCAGCCCAACAACTGATAACTGCATGGACTGATGCCAAGTATTGGTTTGCCCTACCTTTCTTCAAACCTATTACTATGCAAACTAACATCGCGCGTTGAGGTAGGCGGTGGCCATACATAATAAATGTCCCGATCACTAGTTCATTTGTGATACGTCATAATTTTTTACAATCAAAACTTAAAAGCTCCGCATATATTCACAAGCTACAAATCCATACGCTGATAAAATTAGCATACCTACCTAATCGTGAAGTTGTGTTGATTTGATGTGACAAATCGTGAATTCACGAAAGATAGAATAGGCGTAAACGGCGAACAAATAGGTTGAAAGGGCTGCAGAAATCCATTTCATGAAACAAAATATAAAATTCAGTTATTACACAAAAACTAAGCAACTAGCAACCTAGAGATAACAAAAGCAGACAAAAGGTTTTGAAATAAAGACATTTATTGAAATTTTGAACAGTTGGATGGATATCACGCTAAAGGTTGTGTCGAGCTGTTAACACCAAGAAAATACATGTAGAAGGAATTAGCACAAAACGTCGCCTAGAGGGTATTACTCGGTTGGCAGTTTAAAACTAATTTTTGTCTGCAACAGTAGGTAAACGTGATACCTGTATGGTAAGATTTAGAACGAAGCGGAAAGGATCGAAATGCCAACACAAGGTCTTAAGTATTGATGTTCTGAAATAAGATATATTTCATAACCTGTAATTTGAGTTCTTAATGCTATTCCATTTCTGCGAAAAAATTAGCATAATCTAAGCAGTATAAGATTTCTTAATTAATATTTAACAGAAACAGGTCAACTCACCAGTAACTTAAGGTCAGTTAATCCTGGGAGAACAACCAGTCTACAAACGTTAGTCAAGTCGAACTCCGAACTAGGAAGCGTTAAAAGTAGTGAGGTAACAAGATCAACAGATTCTTGGTGCAGTCGATGTATTCTGTCGGTAGAAAGCTTGAAACATGCGCATTCCTCTTCATGATCAGATTTTTTTGTATCGTATTCAGAATAGTGAGTAAGTACTCGACCTCCCACTTCACGAACAACTATCATAGCACAAGATGGCAAACTTGCAACTGCTAGAGAAAGCTTGGTACCAGCAATCCGAACATCTAATCTACTATCACTCAGAGCAAAATAAATCATATCCAGGAGTTGATGTGCAAACCAATCTGCATTATCAGCACTTAAACCATCAACGTTTCTGCATGGTGATTTGCCAAAATTTACGCTGATCCTGGATTGAAATGGTTGAGTGAGTAATGTGGCTATTTCTAGTGAACACAGGGTTGCATTAAGGTCAGAATCACGAACAAATATTTTCAGTAACTCCATGAGACACAAAAGAGACCGACACTGAGATAACTGTCCAGACGTCGTACAGTTACCAAAGTTTTCCGAACCAGAAAATCCGAAAAGGATTCTTCTCCCTGATGGGGTATTTATGCCTGAAATCACAAATTTGCGGATTTCTTCCGTAACTTTATGAATACCGTAGCCATCTTCATTAGGTTTGTAACCAGTCTTTTTTAAATGAGATACCAAATGATTAAATGTAGAGTGTGACATGAGATGATCTACATCTTTATAACAAATGCAAGTACAACCCGTTACAATAGAATCATAGTCCGAATTCGTCCTATCAGGTGAGACAGTCTTAAAGTTAGGGGTCTGAAATATCTGTAGATAAGATTTGTCCGGGTAAGAGTAAGAATGCTGAGCACATTTCTGACGATATTCATTTCTCTGATATGTCATTAAGACCCCATCTGACCATCGGTGAAACAATTTCAAGTGGACGTCAGATAACATTCCATCAGCATTACGACATTTCCAGGTATCACGAAGAAAATCATAAAGCTCATTGCCAAACAATTTGAGTAACGAAACGAATGCATTCTTATAGACAGATTTGTTTCCAAACGATGATACAAAACAGTCAATCAAATTGAAAAAAATGGGCTCAAAATGACAGGCAATGTCTTTTCGATCATAGGAATGGAATAAATCTGGAGTAAATATCTGGGGAAGCACTGAACACAGCGACAATCTGACGCTAGAATGGCTAGGAGAAGACAGACCGTGACGTACTAAAGAATTAATACAGGCATCTAAACTTGGAAGCTTCAAACAAAACAAAGCCACACGCAAAATAAGTCGCAGGTTCTGGGTAGCTGAACGACGACATAAAATGTCTTCCGATGACAAAGAAAAGACTAAGGCACTGATGAGATGCTCAATATTGTTAGAAATACAGGAGCAAATGTCAATGCATAAATCTCCACTGGACAACAAAGCATTTAAGGCATTTTCTGTTTTGTTCAGAGCACATAGAACGGAATCCGGTTTAGTCCAACAAACGTCCAAATAATTCGTAAAAACACAACTATGTGAAACGCCTGTGAGACTTCGATATTTTTCTTCAATAGTGTTGCAACCACCTTTCGAAATATGACCAACCGTGGTCATTAAAACTAGTGTTTGTTAAAAACTTTAAGATACGGACTTTACAAAACACGTTGAAACGACTTCAAACCGTTTTGATATTTCATTTGAAAACAAGTTTCATGATCATTATCTCAAAGAAAGTAAGAAATTATGACTAATTCCTCAGAAAAATGCTACTGTAGCAATCCCTGTGATCCAAAATGTTTACAGTGGATACTAAGTTCAAAGGCGTGTTCAACGAACCTAATTTGATAACGCGAACTGGTAAAACAAAACTTCAAAAATCAATGAAATAACAACGAACTAGATACAAACCGAAACAATTATTGGCCTGTAAAGTAATATAACATCCTTATATTACATAGCAGGTCGATTTAGACGGTTCGAGTGGTTTTTGACAGAACAAAAGAAGCTTCCGCTCAACTGGCTTTCGAATCTATTGATAGTGAATCACCAACACCTCCAGTTGATAACCTAGGTATGTTTATCAAATAAAAGATGAGTGTCGGTAAATTTTGATGGAACAACACCCTCGGTTCTTAATGATATGTCAATTTCCATCTTGAATGACTGGCGAGAAGCTCCATGGATCACCCCAGCGCGTAACGTATTCCAGATTTTGACTATATTTAAAGAGTATAAAGTGTTCCCATGATCCAATATACTATGCTACTCCCCCCATTTCTAAGCATTTTTCTTGAGGCATGTGTTAGGAATGAGCATAGATAAGTATTTGAAGGGGTGGTCAGGAGTGTTTAGGATGATATAAGTCGTTAGGTCACCACTTGGGCGCCTGTAAACCGATGATCTGAAGCACTATACATAAAGTTACAAGTTGCGTCCTCAAAGCGATTACGTGGCTTACACTCGCATACATTTCAGTGTTTTTTATATCTTTGGAGTGAGGGAGAATATATCATATTTAAACATTCTAAACGGAGCTGAATAAACCTGAAACACCAGCTGAAACATTCTTTTATCAAACCGGACAAACGTACTCTCTGACACCACCAGTGCGATATTTGCTCAAAAACACTTTTGTCACAGCTGGCGTAAAACTTTATATTATAGAATACCTGGACTCTTAGGTCTCCTGCAACCTCAGACATCTCTAGAGGAAAATTACCCACGTTGTACATGTAGTGTGCAACATGTCTCAAATGAATTATTTAACACTTCGAAGTTTTTGAAAGAAAGTTGATTGTTATCCGCACAACTGTGAGGTCGAGTAAGATCCTTCAGAAGTGCCAGTTTATCATCTTGGTTGCATACTCCCCTCCAAAGTTTGATATGATCAGCGAAGAGTGATGGCTCAAATGATATTTGGCGAAACAGGTCGTCCTTTTAGTGTGTAAAGTGAACGGGTCCTAGCACTGATCCCAGAGAAACCGCACCAAAACATTCTGTAGCCTGAAAAACGGTGAGGTTCACCCTGAACCTAAATGTAGATCATTCAGATGTGAGGTAAACCGGCCCATTAATGACTGCTTAATCCCTAACAGTTTGAAATTGTTGATAAGATACATATTATCGACATTAACAAAAGGTTTTCACAAGCAAAGGTAAATCACCTCAACCTTTCCGTTACTATCGAAGAAGGTTGTTCATTCGTCCACCACGACCACGAAGTTTTTTATTCAGGAGTGGTAGTAGGGGATTACGGATAACATCCATGTCGAGTTGAGGGTGCACATTTTATAGACTGCCCCATAAACAGTACGTTTCAGTTCGATGTCCCAAATGAAACAGAAGGCTTTCATTGAATAAACGCTTTCACAGAGGAGCCAGTATAGAGAGGTTGTCAACTGGGCGTTCTTTATGAAGATTCATGGTAGCTGTGATGGCGTCACCGGGTTTATAACTCCACAGTTTTGAATAATCTCAAATGTTTATTGAGGTCACACGACTTAAACAATTTTAACACTGTGTCATCACAATGCTGTATTGACAGTTATGAGCAATTTAACATCCTTATTGGTCCTTTTTTGCTTAACCCTGCCTGTTGAGTCCAAAATGCAAATATCAGCCTCCGCTACACGAATCATATATTTTAGGCATAGGTCAAATAAAAACTTATGATAAATGGAATACAAATATACGCAATTAAGTTACGTCACGGTTATACGATAAGAGTGTATATATACACTAGTAGTATATGACTAGTTCCCAAAAGTTACCCACAATCTATTCTTCCTTATGATATAACAAAGAAAAGAAATCAATGATCCATGTACTGAGATATTCGTAATTAACGTCGCTACAATCAGTGAGGCTACGTAACTAACAGCAGGTTCAAAATCCTTAGCATCTATAATTTAGCCTAGGCAGTTGATAGAATGAAGTTGAAACTAAAACTTGTATAGGATCATGGCAACACTCGTTCAACTTAATATTCCTAGCATGAACTACGATATCATTCTGGCACGATTTCACCTCATCAAGGTTGTCGATAATCTGATTTATAACATTCTGTAGTATCTTAGGGGAATCATTTAATCCACGCGGCAAGGACTTCTATCTGAAAAGCCCGAATGCTGTGTTGATATTAGTTGGTTCACTTGACATTTCATCCGAGGAAATTTCTTTATACACATTTACCAGGTCGATTTTAGAAGAACACTTTGGCTCTATCAATTTTTGTAGGATATATTTAGCCTCTTCGATGGTATAATTCTGTCGTAATAGCCAGAAATTCAGTATCAGGAGGTAGTCGCCACAAACTCTGTGTTTTCCCATCCGCCCATAATGGATTCATAGTGGAAGTAGACCAACCGGAGGGCTCAGCTAGGATTATTACCACTTTTTCAACCAGCATATCTAACACATTATTCGCAGTATCTCTTATACCATATAGAATTATTCCACACTTAAAGAAGACAGACTCTCCCTTTAGTCCTTAGTGTACTGGTTGAACAGTTTTGACCTCCCACGACTTTGGAGAATTTTAAGACCAAATCTTTAATCAAGATAATGTCAGAAGGATTAGCACAGAGAGAAATGAGTGACTTCAGAAATCTTAGTCCCTACCAAATTGGTAGCCAATGGTCATACCACTTTTAGGTTGTACACGGACATCGTCATGGTGCAATAACCAATTTTTTTAGAAGAAAATGACTCCGCACTACCGTTAATAAATAAATGGAGGTTGCCTGTGTTTGTATTTAATTATTTCATTAAGTAAAGCGATTTTTAATGAGGTAGTAGACGACAAGAGGCACATTCGTCTGTACAATTCAGATGATACTGACCCACAATCATTCAATTTTTTGAAGTTAATGGCCAGACACAAAGTTTTTATATGCCCAACCCTTCCACACTTAAGGTAACATGGATGGCGATACTGATATGAACCAAGAAAATGAAGTCTACCACATAAAAAACGGGATCTAATGGCAAAAGACGGGCAAAAAGTGCTTCTCAGCTATCCACAAAACCGGGGTTAAATTAGATCAACTCTCATTTAAGAAAGAAAATATATCATAGCAAAAATACCCAAACCGTAAAACCTGTGTTATATAGTCAAAAATATCGATACAAAGTATCCCGTTACATAGCGAAAAAATTATGAAATAAACAAGTGTTCGATGTCCGATAATCGAATACCATATTCCCAACAATATGTTTATGTATCAGAACATTTGAGAGCGGAAACCTATAGTGACCATGTCCTCAGAAAACTTCCTGATTCGATATGGCTTACTGTGCACATTCAGGAATGTAAAATACTAATCGGATGTATATATTGAGCTCCTAACACTCCTAGTTCAACTGGCACAATTATAAGTGAATCATTCGCTCAGGCCGCCTCGCTTGACTTCACTTACAAAATTGTTTGTGGCTATTTAAACCTTCCAACCACCAAATGGACGACACATTCTGGCCCATTGTGCTTTGACAGCATACTCAGGTCCTTAGACATACACGGTTGGCAAGAACATGTACACCCGCCTATACAAAATCACAACATTCTTGACTTGGTATTCTATCATAATGTCACACCAACATCACTGGTGGTTGGCGAAAAGTTTCACAACAGCGATCATAAAATAGTCCTCTGCACCCTTCCGATTCTTGACATGTGAAACAAATTAAAGACATTAAATACGCGTTTCCAGTATAGAGATTATGCAAATGCTTGCTGGGAAGACTTCCGATTTCTTATAAAGCACTCTGACTGGAACAGTTTGTTTACCAGTGACAACCTCTTAGAAACATTAGAAATATTCAATATCACCACCAAATCTGCACTAGACACTACTATACCCTCTAAAATTGGTTTTAAAACAGTTACTCCCTATATAAACCAAAAGACTAGGTCTAAGCTGCGAAAACTGAAAAGGACGTACTATATATCAAAAGACTTCAGTGCCCTGAACCAGATATACTCTGTACTTGACGGAGTGCAAGGTCAACACAACAAACATAAACAAGCAGATGAACGTACTGCGCTCACTGCTGCATCTAAAGCCCAAGCCTTATGTCGTCTCCACGCAAAACCCATAAGAAAGAACCCAGATCACAACATTCACTCCTTACTGAACGATGGAGTGACGTATAATGACCAAACTGTCATATATGAACTATTACGTGAATGGTTTTCCCAAAATGGGAATACATCTCGTGCCCCAGATATCAACATAAAGTGCATCAGCAAAAGTTATCTTAGTATCATATACTTCGACATTAGGAGTATACATACCTCCATTAAAACCCTTAAGCCAAATGCGAGTTCTGGTGCCGATGACATCCCTTCAATCCTTTATAAAATGTCAGGACCGGACATACAGATGCTATTACTCAAAATATACACATTATTTTTAAAGACAGGTACATATCCGGGAAGCTGGAATGTAACGTGTGTTCTTCCCAAACACAAATCCGGACCGAAAAACCTGGTCGTAAACTACAGACTCATAAATATCACTCCAGTCATATCACGCATAATGGAAAAAGTGTCACAACACAGCCTTTGATAAATTACCTCATAATCTTCTAATCAACAGACATAAGTGGGTTGGAATTATAAATCCCCTTTTGCAATGGATCAAGTCTTTTCTTACGAATAGATACCAAATAGCCAAGACTAAGTCGACAACATCTACACCTCGGCCAATAACCAGTGGTGTTGTGCAGGGTAGTGTCTTGTGTCCATTGCTCTTTATAATCTACATCAACAATATATGCAAGTGTTTTAGCACAGGTAAGACCTATCTCTGTGCCGATGACTTAAAAGTCATCTATAAAACTGATATTTGCGATGTACGTAGTACGAGGTAGACAATCCAACACGAACTCAACATGGTAGACGACTGGTGCAAATTGTGGAGGTTAGAGCTCAACACAGAGAACCTTACTTTTTCAACATATAATATAGTTATTGCCCGAGATTCACATGCATACGAACTTTGAAACTAAGCATCTACGGTCAAAGTTGAGAAATATAGATCAAAAGCTCGGGAAAACTTCTTCCTCATCAAGTATGCAATGATATGGAACAGTCTTCCCTCTGAAATACGCATGGTAGATGAATTACATACTTTTATAAAACTGCTTGATCAATACCTCACTGGCACTGACCTAGCACGTACGAACACATCTGCGCCCCACTCAAACATCATAGGCTCTCTCCATGTCTAGACCAAAATGGACTTTAAGTTCGGTTTGCTTTATTTTCCCTACTTTGCAGTTTAATAGTTACTTTTTCCACCCTATTTCTTCACTTGAATTAGACAGCTAACTCACATGACCTATCGATACTGTTCAACTAAACTCAGTCGCTAAGGGACGCTCACTACCACCCAATAGAGTCGAGAGAACCTCATAATCGATTGCCTACTACCAGTGGTCTTGCATTTATGGAGCCAGTTACTCAACAACTGGTTAGAACAACACAAAATAACATCAGCGCCAAATTACTGTTTCTTCCTGTTTTTTCTTTGTTAGCTTTTTACTCTTCCGTACACCATATTGACTTGCAATTAATATTATTTCTCCACATGTTACCTTATGTACAACCCATATACTACTATACTTTTCCGCCTGCATTACTAAACAACTATCCTACATTATACCCTTCTTAATGCTTATACTCTGGCTGGCAAACTATACTTTATACTATAGTCAATTAAAGCACTGTATCGATGCCTTACCCACAGTCCATAATTTGTAAGCCTGATAAGCTTGTAACATGGTACTTATAGAAATAGTGCTTTTCAACAGGTTGTGAAACAAAAGATTATGTGAGGTATGAAGTATATACAAAAATAAGCCTAAATGAGCCTAACATTACAAAAGGAGGGAGGGTGGAGTTACTGACCAGCAAGCATTGATGCTGAGGGCGATGACTTCAAAACACCCATGTCTGTGGAGCAGAAAATTTTGTATGCATCAGGCTCTATATGATTGAGAATAAGTCAACCAATCTGTGATGTAGATTGTCTTCCTACGCTAACCACTCAGACTCATGTTTCCAATTTTATGCTGGATTAGCTATTCTACTAAGACAACCTATAACATGCTAACTCGGACTTTTACGCTAGGATTGTGTGGCTGGCATCGTACGGACAAAAAAAAAGAAAAGAAAGGAAAAAATTAGACAATAAAAGATATAGTTATTAGTATTCTTAACACTTCACCTCCTATATGCACGCTCCCTTCTAATAAACAGATTCTCTTGTACCAACCTTGACTTCCCTTCCTTCATGTGAGTTTACTCCAACTTGTTAAACATCACAACTCATTGTTCTTTATTAACACATTCTCTAATATGGAGTCTCTGACTTCACTTCGCTCTAACAAGAGATAATATGAATTTAGTCTAACTTATTATACCTCTGTCTGTTCTACCACAAAATGTTAAGCAATGCTTAGCGTTCATACCCAAGTGCTCTGCTGCTCTTCTGTTTCTCCTTTTTTCTTCCGAATCTCGCCCTGAGTGCACAGCTATGGAACTTCTGACGTCTGGAACAAACTTGACATATGCGTCTCCTCAATGTTATAGTTTACAGGAAGCACTCTACGAGTCTACTTTATAACAACTATAAACTTAATAAGTTGGGAAGCATGCTGTAAGTCAACAAATGTTGTAATTTTAGATCATGCCTGTAAAAATGGCGTGTACCTGCTCATGCAGAAATATATTATTATTATCAACATTTTGCACTCTTAATCCAACGCCTTTCGGATAATGGAATAGTAGTCAACCCGGACAAGTGTGAACTGGGCAAATCGGAAATAGTGTTCTCAAGTCATATCATTAAGCAAGAGGCTATTTTACCTTGCAAGGGCAAAGTACGTGCAATAAGGGAGTGCACCGTACCTTCCACACTCAATGAATTGAAGGCATTTCTCTGTTTGGTTAACTTATACCGACGTTTCATCCTACACGCGGTAGAACGGTTACGACCATTGACCGATTTACTTCACGGTAATCCACGCATATTAGAATTGAATGATGCCGCACGTACTGCATTTTCAGCGATCAAAACGATTCTGGCTCAAGTCATACTCCTTGCTCACCCTGAACACATACTCACGTTCACTGATCGTTTCACAAGATGGACCGAAGCTATTCCCATCACGTCTATGACGACGGAGACAGTTGCTCACCGCTTCGTAGAACGATGGATAGCAATATGTGGTTGTCCTTCGACTGTCACGACTGACCGAGGACAACAATTTGAGTTCGCATTATTCTCCTCACTAACACAGCTGCTTGGTATGGAACGCATACGCACTACCGCATACCACCCAGCATCAAATGATCTAGTTGAACGGTTTCATCACCATCTTAAAAGTGCTCTTCAAGCACACGAAAACGACAATTGGTACGAGGCCTTACCTCTCGTCCTCTTAGGTATCAGAACGAGCTTGAAGGCAGATCAGTAAGTAGATGTCGAATTACCATCACCTTAAATACTTTTTCCATCACTCAAGATACCGCTAAGGCAATGTTTATGGGCAGGTAATTTTCAGTGTTTGCTTCAGGTCCTGTCTTAATTTTGCGAATGGTTTATGTAGTTTTCTAGGCAGCGGGGTAATATGCTGTAGAGAGTGATACTTTGAATAGGTCGAGGTGTATAACACACAGATCCACACCTCCACTTTTTAGCATGCTAGCTGGAATACCACCCAATCCATCAGTGTAAGAGTGTCTCTGTGCGCTAATTGTCATAGAAATATTCAGTAAATTGAAGTCAACATTAGTAATTTCACAGGAAGGCGCTGAGCTGGCCTCTGATTAATTTAGTGGTTTTTCCTTAGCTAATGAGACACTTAAGTGTTCGCCAAATAGTTTCATGACAAGTATACGAAGTATACTTGACATCGTAATAAGTCAGAACTGTCGCCAACTGTTATATCTAGAGCTTAGTTACACATTAAAACGCGTACAACCACAGCACTGGAACGCTGGAACCCTCCCAAGTCGCAAATAAGAAGACAGAATATAAGCGAAAGAAATGCCATTCTGAAAGTGTCATTTATGATACAAAACTGTCAGGTATTTATATTTTTTAGTAAAAACGAAATCGTCATTATAATCCTCCAATCAGCATACAGGGAGGTATTAGCATTTGTTCAATAGGGAAGCTACACGTAGGGATTTTGGAATATTTTTTCGAAAGATGATTAGATGGAATGTCATCGGATCTTTCTGAACTTATTAGAACTTATTCGAGTTCACCGGTGGGCCGTCCTCACAAATCCTACAAACAATTGCATCATCGGACGTAAAATGTAACTTGCACGTAGCATTTAATCGGTTCACTTAGGAAGAAAGTATTTGACTTATGCATGATAAAAACGAGGAGGTGATACTTCATCAATCGCATAGTTATATATATATATATATATATATATATATATATATATCAGCCTACCAAGGGAATTACTTTTGGTTCTTTTTCAGATGCACTGATCATATTTCGTAATAACAACGTGTATAAAGTGCTAAACAGCGGTGATAAGTTTTAATTTGACCTTTTTTTATGTATGCTTATCGTTAGAATATTTAGGAATCAGCCGGCTTCACACATGCCTCGAACCATTTACATCTCTGGATTTGTCCACATACGATAAAGGCGCTGAATCAGAACTTCGCAATGAATTTCCTGGTTTGATTGTAGCAGACGAACGACGGAATGGCTGTTTACTTGATGTTAGGCTTTTGAAGGACCAAAAATATATCAATTCCAAAGATAGTAATAAAGTTACTACGTCAAAAGTTAGTGTGTCAATATACCAAATGTAAAGTATACACACATGAAAAATATACAGGACGTTACTTCAATTGTCAGGAATTAGCGTGTTGGAGTTTATTTTGGTTTGACAATCCATAACTATAAGTAGTTAGTTATTCCAACTATAATTGTTATAACCCGAGATGTATATCCAGATAAAGCGTGTAATAAGAGTATCACTGTGATTTGCAAACGTATACAGCAAACAAATCAGAGTTCTGTTTTCATAATAGCAGGTAATTAGAAACACGGAGCAGTATATTTGTGGAATTATGATCCAGATCTTTATTAGTATGGCTTTAATAATAGACATAATCCTAAAGTTATAGATTTGCCATGATGTAGAAACCTCATATGTAAATCTTACTTGGAAGTCATGTCACTTTCAATTCTGACTCATCGTATAGTAACAATCAGCAATATGAGGTTTGGCGTTTCTAAACAACACATTTCGGCTGGAGATAGAACAATATTTTTATTATGAATAGAAGAGTTAATCTACATAGGAATGACCACGCACTCAAGGCTAAGCTATGGCATCCTATCGAAATGTTCCGCGCTCACAATTTTCGACCTTCTCTTCGTGTTAACTGTTGAATGTCGGTCTTCTCGGTAATTATATGTTCAACTTCAAGAACTGTGTGGTTAGAGATTAATAACTTCACATGTTTGTGAGCGACGATAAGTTTTTCATGCTACGGACTATTCGAAAACGGAAGATCCAATGTCAAAACAAAAATTATATGGTCAAGAATAGTAGCAGTACAAATTATAAGAATCAGTGGAAGAAATGCAGATAATAACAAAAACCAATTACAAAATAAATATATTCTAACCATTCCTACAGGCTGTGGAGCTTGTTCTAAGTGACTTTACTTGTTCGGTTGCATTTAACGGTATCATAGTTCAATAACATTAGTTATTTGTGCTGAAAACTGACCGGGCGTTCAGCTGGATAATAACGTCTTTAACACAGTAAGTAAATATAAACATTTAGGAAACTGAAAATTGTGGCGAAGTTCGTAGAAAATTTCAAAGACTGCACAGAGGTTGGCCAAGCAATAAGATCACTAGCTCAACAGTATTCTAGTACCACAGAGAGCCGATTAGTGAAGCTAGATAACAGTTATTTAGACATGAACTTAGGGTTAAACGATGAGGAAACGGATGTGCAAGTAATGGTAGCCTCAATCACCGGCATAAATAACGTGGAAAATCGTTTACACTATACAGTGGAGATGAAATGAAGACACTATAACTCGCTGATGCTTAGGCAGATTTTAGTGTGGCGTTATCTACTGTCGAGCAGAAATTGTGACCCTATCTCACGTTCTTATAGCGATCCCCAAACATATCCGCAATTTAAACTTGAAAAACGACTTTTGATATGGGAAAAGGTTTATGCATTTGTTTGTCCTGTCTTCTGGATGTCTTTTACCCTTTCATACTCAATTATGCAGTTCTCATCTCTGCTTACTCGAAGTCCTTACATTTTCATTCATTTATTGGTTCGATCAGCTAATTTATTCATGTCACTTGATTCTTTTATCGTCTTTATTGTTTTCTGTTACAGTTTCACAAATTTCACAGTGTTAATAATCAATTTCTACTTAATAATGTGATGACTGCTAGTTCACAAAATCTCTTCGTCTTAGGTTTATTGTATATACTTGAACTGTCAGTGTATCAACTCACAAATTGCTGTTGAACTTACTAATACTAGCTCAGTCAAATGATATTGGACATTGAGAGAGGTGGACATTCGTTAACAATGCTACCGTTGAGCTCACGTTCAATGTTCCCGTTATTTGTGACTCTCACTAGTTAGACACTAACCAGGATCCAGTAAGTGTAAAAAAAGTTATATGGATAAAAACAGAAAAGTTTATGTCTGTTTATTTTTGTCAGATTGATTTGAGTTTCAAATGAGTGATACATATGGAGGGAAGGAAAATGTCTGTGGAAAAAAAACAATTATTTACACAACAGAAAGCCCACTAATGTGCATGGCTGTCAGTTCTAAAGCTGAAATGGTAGCAGTTGCCGGTAGAAACATCTTTCAAGTATTCAGTGTGCATGAAGACAAATTCATTTCGGTACGTTTCTTTAGTCTTCAGTAGTAAAAATAGGTCAGTCGACCTATATTAGCCCTTGCCACCTGTAATACTATGGAGATAAACTTTCACTTTGACTGTATGAATAGTGCTTTCGGCCCTCATGCCCAAAACTGAACTTTATAACCTTATTAGGTATTCATTTGGATGAAACTTTTATAGGCTTGGTCCGTTATAGTTATTCCTGACGTTCATAGATCTCACTTTACTATTTCAGAACGAGAAACGGATTTTCGTTCATGTATGAATATCTATTAACCTCTGTTGACAACCTTAAGGTTGAATAATATCTGTGACCACTCAGCAAATGATGGCAATTGGTCGTTCATGCAGATGTAATCATAACTGCAAAATGACATTAAGATCTCGAAAATAACTTGTTCGGTAACATGACTGGTTAATTCATTTGCGTAGGCTACACTAACTGGAATGACTTTATTAATAACCACTTAAATAGATCCCTACTAAGAACTCTTAATTAACCACGCATGCAGTCACTGCCAGGGAAGTCGTACCCCTGCTTTTTCGCTGCGGGAACGTTGTTTACAAAATTGAGAGTGAGAAGCAAATGTCCAGCGCTTTTGCCGTGTTGGTGGATACGGAGGATCCACCTAAGGAAGTCGGAAAACCCTGATTCCAAACCAATAATGCACGTGGGCTCCAGGGTTCTAAGGGAACAAATGGCGTATGAAGCAATTGTTGGTCACCGGATTGAGACTATAATTTATGGACGAGCTTTGAGCGACGCAAGTATGACCTTAACAGTGCCCACATAATAACTAGAACCAAATGAGAATTATGAAGCAGTTTAAAGAATAAGGATTATGATTTACATTTGATGGTTGGGGTTAGGAATTAGATTTAGGGTTTTCATCACGAACTGACATCAACTATAATGCCAAGTTTCTATTTAGCCAAATGGGTGAATGAATTTCGCGTATATCCATTTGGTACTTCCCTGTACCAATGTTTATGTGTTAAATAAGCAGGCAACTGAAATGCTTAATGCATTGACTTGCACTACTTAATGTTGAATTATGTAATATATATATATATATATATACGGACGTTTAGTATTTTTCGGCGTGCGATATGCTATGTATTCCGAAAATTCCCATTTAAATATGTGCGGAGTTTTCTTCCGTTTCTTCTATTTTTCTTATGCTTACTCTGAGTCTATTCAGTCTGTAAATAGTCAGTATATGAAAACTTGGCAGCTGAATGTCATTTGCAAAAAACCTTATTCTATTGGAAACGGTAATTTCTGGCAGATCAGTTCACGTAGTTGCTTAGCACGATAGCTCAGTAATCCACTAATTGATCGTGTGTTCAAGTAAAATACCTCTACTATGTTAGCATGTCTCTTCTGAGGGGGATGAATGTAAAATTGTAATATAAACTATCCAGAATACCTGCATCAAATCGAGAATTCACCCGTTCACTGTAGATTATTAAAAAGCTTATGTATATTAAACAGTTCGGGAACAGACTACAGTAACGGTCAATGTTGAAATTGCTCCAAAAAGTCTTATTATTGCTTTGCCTTTGAACTACGTTATATAGCTACATCGTGTTAAAACGCCCTCGCGTTTGGTTGTGTCTGATATTCCAAAATCAAAGACATCCGTAATTGATTCCATTGGGACAGAATGTGGCCCGAATCCAACTCATGGAACTATTGTTACTGCAACAGAACCGATACCTGCTCGACATAGCCCTGTGATACAATCAGCTATAAATCAACCTCGTTCTCACAGCGTTACAGATGTAAGCTGGTCAAATGTAGGTGGTAAGTTTTACGAATAATGGTTAACCTTATCTTGGTACATGTATTCTTACAGTCGATACTCGAGCATACTACACTTCTATTTCATGTGCTCTGGTCTTTCGTTTCAGAAGTATTGATTCAAATAACATGCAACTAATCTATCGCAGTGTTTCAGAGATCTGATTTTAATGTCACAAATGATTGTGTCTGTTGATATTGTTTTTTAAACCTATGTACTTTTTCACCTATTTCTACGTGCGGTTGTTTTTAAAAGATCTTTTAACAGCGAGGTAAATTGCTTTATACGAATATTCGTCAAGATTAGAACGATTAGTTTAACAGAAATTGGACACCGAGTATAGCGAAGTCATTATATGTGAAAATTATATTTGAAATAAAATTTAAATACATGGATTTTTCACATGATTTGTATTTAAGTGACCCATTTTATCCTATTTTACAAAAATCAACATCCAAATTTGATTGATTTAACAACGTATAATTTTGATTGTTAAAAGCTTTATATTTCTTTAATGATTTTGATTTTGATTATTACACTGAAGAAGTCCAGACAATTTATCTGGACGAAACGTTGAAATTATTTAAATTATTATTATTTCAAATTATTATTCCAAACATAATTTTCACATATAATGAAGTAAATTGCTGTTTTTGAAATCTATACAGTACTTTATCCTGATTACTGTGTAAAACTTTCTCATATATACTACTCAACATTAACAGTCACTAATTAGTTACTGGAGTTAGTGCAACGTCATCCTTTCTAGTCTACAATAATAACCGAATTTTATCAGTTCGTTTTTCATCCTTTTCGATAAACTAGACGGTTTAAGATTCCGTTATATTTTAGATAGCTGTTAAAGCACATAAACCAGGTTTCACGCGCGTGATTTTCGCCAAAACATATCTCCAACGACAAGGAAGTTCTTAGTCTAAGGGACTCAGATCCGTTACTCAGTATTGTAGTCACTTGGTGTTACAGCTGTAACCCTGTTACAGATCCATTTTGGTGGTGATTCTGAGCAAGTATGAAATGAGTCCATTGATTTAGCTGTTAAATAACTATTTGAACATTTATTCCTAAATACACAGTTTTTCATTGGTAGTTTGCGTTGAAATCTGAGGTAGTTGCTACTTTTTTTATCTCGAACTTATTCAATGCTCCTATTTTCTTGTAGATGTTTACATTTCTACTGAAAACTATCACTGGTCACTCCATACTTCCAAATGTTATCTGTTGGGTTGCTAAATTCAGGTTTTCTTGCTACTTGTATTAACTGCTATTAAAACGTTCTACTCGAATATTCCATTAGTTGAAAGATCAAATATTTTGTAAATCTTAGATTTTAGTAAGTAATATACAGAGGAAATCTTAACTATGTGTATATCTTCTGAGTAGTTTTCAATCAAATGACACGTTCTTATGTATTGTTATTTTCACAATAAATCTTTCCTGTCTTTACAAGTAGTTGTCTTTTGAGCCAAATAGGAACTCTGTTACCTAAAGTATACTAACAACGTTCGTTAAAAGGTTTGTTAGTCACTAAAATAGATTGTCTATAGACGAATAGATTAAAAGGCTTCGATAACAAGGTTAGCTCATGGAAGTGTTAGCCATTTATATTAGTTAGTAGTATTCAGGTCATAGTTTTTTGATACCTAGTTTCGTGATATGGTTATTGTATTTCGTAGTTAGTGTCTTCCTTTTTAGTGGAAACCATGATATTGTTTGACCTGAATTAAGACATTCTGCATGGTGTTGAACAGTGCAAATTCAAATATTTGTTTGGATACTCAATTTCAGTTTTAGATACATCTTACTGATCATTGTTTAATAATGCAAGATCATTAAATTTTTTAAAATCTAGGTCACCTACCGAAATTGAATATGTTTTTATTTGGCTTGTTTGACTATGATCATAAATTCATTTATTCGTTTAGGACTTTTCTAAACAAGTTTCCCAAATTTTGTCATAAAGCTCTTACACTTCATATATATATTTTTTTACCTTAGATATCCTTGCAACTGCATCTACAAGTGGAGATGTGATGTTATGGGATGTTGGCAGAGGAATGACTCAGAGTAAGTTATTATTTTGCGCGTAACTGTCAAGGTGTATTGATTGAAGCTTTTTAAAACCAGTTTGCGTGTACTTGTTTTCCTACATAATTGTCTTCATCTGCATTTGTTGGTGTGTATAGGTTAAAAGAGCAAGGTTATCTGCGAAGTCCAGATCTTTTGATTGATTTCGAGCTGTCCATTTTACTTCGTGCTTTTCTCAGGTGTGGTCTTGATAATCCAGTCAACCGGCAGAAGGAAGAGAAACGAGAGTAAGCAGCCTTGTCTGACACCGGTGCTTATTTGAATGCATTTGTCAGTTGTCTTCCACTGACGACTTCGCAGTGTAGTCTGTCTTGTGAATTTCGTATGATGTAGACAATCTCCTTATGTACATTATAGTGTTGAAGAGGGTTCCATAATGTTCTTCTATCCACTCTGTGAAACGCGTTCTCAAAGACAAAAAAGTTGGTGCGCACTGACGAGTTCCACTCAACATGTTCGATGATGATTGGCAATGTCACGATTTGTTCTGTGCACGAACTTTCCTTACGGAATCCGGTCTGTTGACCCTGAAGCTGGACGTCTACTGAATCTTCCATACAGTTCAGCAACACCGCTGAGAACCTGTCCTGGTACTGACAGTAGTATGATGCCTCTATAGTCCTCACACTTGTTGCGAACTCCTTTCTTTGATATTTATTATACTTATTTATTTGAACACAAATATTGGTACAAGAGGGCACCAAATACATATGCGCCACACAAAACAATGAGAATTTGAAGAGAAGAAGGAAAAAAAGTAAGGAGCGTAAAAAAACAATAACGTACAGATTAGTGTAAGGTAGTGTAATAATAATAATGAGGGAAACGAAAAGGTACAATCAGAAGAAATCCTTCAGTTAAGGAAGAAGCAACCACTTTTTATGAAGAAAGTAAAAGAAGGTTACAACAGGATCGCCACTGGCTTCTATTCTGAGCAATATCTGATAACGTCTCTAGCCACTGTGTCGCACCATCTCTAGGACCCCGACCAGGGAGTCGTGAAGGACCAACTAAAGCTAGCCCTTTGCAGTTTTCTTTCATCCCACGACACCATGTCATACACTGACCATCTCTCCGCTTCTTCCAACCAGTCCCAGAGTCGGCAAATAATGCACGACGTTGAATTCTCTGGGACGACATTCGTAGGACATGTCCAAGCCACCGAAGTCGGTGTTTCAAGATGGTGACACCAATTGCATTATCGTCTCTGTGCCCGAACACACGATGCCGAATCTCTGCATTACTAATATGGTGTCGCCACTTGATGTCAGCAATCCTTAGGAGACAGCGATAATCGAACACAACGAGTCGTCTAGCATCCTCAACTCGGAAAGGCCAGGTTTCACAAGCATAGAGCAAAACTGCTCTCACCGACGCGGAGGTGTTCGTATATAGGGCCTTTAGGATGTTAATAAACTTCTCAGGCACACCCTCCTTTAATAGACAGTCCCAGAGAATAGTCCTGTCCAACGAATCGAAGGCAGCGCTAATGTCAAGAAACACTACGATTGTTGGCCTTTGATAAGTATGACGGTGTTCTAACATTTGGCGGAGGGTGAAGATATGATCGATACATCCTCAATCGGAACGAAAACCAGCCTGCTCCTCGTGAGTCAATCTTTCTCGGGTCTTGAACAACCTACGAAGTACAACGGAAGCTGTAAAATGTGATCGATAAACAAACTCACCAATAGTAAAGTGAAACGTTCACCATCATACCACCTTTTCTTGACCTTGTATAACTGTGTCTTATTTATTCACCAATCACAATTCGATGTTTATTATAAAACAATATTTGCTCTGTTGACTCATTTTTCCTACTCTCTATCTACTGTTCGGTACGTTATTTATGTCTCTGTTTTTCCCTGTGTTTATAGACTGTACTGTTTGTTTTGTACACTAACGGTGTTAGTTTACGTTTTAGAAACAGATAAAGTTTATCGAGCCAAATTGCTTACTTGTTCTGACTTTGGCTGAACCAAGACTCCGTGTTCGACAGTCTAGGGATTTGTTGTGAACAGGGAAATAAGAAGCCCAGACAAACTACGAAAGCTATTTCTTGGGACGTTATTTCATTTTATTCAAACCTTGTAAAACACTTATATCTAATTTTGTCCCTATTTTATTCTACCGAACATGAGCTTTCGTTCGATGTATCATTCATTGCCATACTGTTATGTTTGAAACTTCACGAGTTCACTTAAACTGCGAACGAGAACAATACTCAGTGACCAAAGACCAGTGATCTAACTATTGACGCGTCCCAGCCCCGCTATCTAGAAGAAGAAGTCCAGGCTTGGTATGGAAAATATATTCTGCAACAGCCAGAAGCGAGCGAGCGAGCAAGCAAGCGAGCAGCACAATTTAAAACATATATATATAAAATCGATATTGTCATAGAAAATTTTTTAAACACTACTCAATGAGTTCATAAATTGACCTGTTTGCACATCTAATTGATAGATTCATCAACTGACTGCTATTCAACCATTTAATCGGTCAGTTCATCAATTGACCCCAATACAAATATTTAAACATTTAATCAATAAGTTGATCGATGCGATAAAATTTAAAAATATGAGTTTGGGGATCTATCGTCCCCAACACTCCTCCCCTTTTTAATAGCGGGCTTTCCTGGGGTCAACCTGCATCTTGACTGTAGCTCGCCGTTCTCTTATAGGCCACCGTCTCGGACGTGTTTCAGCTTGTTGTTGAGGTTTTTCATGTCGTGGGATTGCCGGTAAGTTGAAAGTATCAAGCAAGATGTCGAGAGGGAGATTTACTCCTGTTGTTGGCCGGTCTGGGGCTATCCGCTTACGTAGTTGATTTCGGTGTCTAGTCCACGTGTCTCTTCCCACCTTTACCTTGTACATAACTTCGCCTAGTCTTCCAACCACACGTGCTTCGATCCAAGGACCATGATTTGCTCTGTAATCTCGAGCGAACACGGGGCATCCAACCTCGTACACTGGAAGCTTCTGAGATTTGGTCTGAGATGGTGATGGTGTGGTTCTTGGGCATATGAGACTGTGGACCGTCCTAAATTTCCTTCCCATCAGGATCTCTACCGAGGACTTCTGCTGTGGTAGCATATCACTAGGTGTTGTTCGGTAAACAAACAAGAAATTCTGCAGTGTTTCTACTGGCGTTCCCTCCCCTTTCGACTTCATTAGAGCTCTCTTGAATGTATCCACAAATCTTTCTGCCTGGCCATTTGACTGTGGGTGGTAAGGTGGAGAGCGGAAATGCTTGATCGATAGGCGTTTGCAAAATTCTTGAAATTGACTTGAGGTGAATTGCGAACCATTATCGGAAACGATTATATCCGGTAATCCGTTGCGAGAGAACATCTCTGTCAAAAGTTGCATCGTTTGGGTTGTCGTTGGTGGCGTGACGGGAACGATTTCTGGCCATTTCGAAAAGGCGTCAACAACGACTAGATAGGTGATTCCATTAATTGGGCCTGCGAAATCGACATGTATCCTGGACCAGGGATACTCAGGCTGTGGCCATGGGACCGGCAGTAGTTTCGCGTTACATTTGGCTGCTTGCTGACACTGTGCGTGGTCCTCTGTCAATAGGAAGGCAATAACTGCATCTTCGCCGGCCGTATGATGTTCGCTGGTTGACAACTCCGTCATTAGGTTCCTTGTATATACTTCCAAGTCATGTGGTTGTTGTCGTAGTTGGGGTTATGATACCCGGTTGCATATGGTATTCAACGGGACATAAGCTAAATTTAAGTGATCGAACCAATCTAAACCGAGCAAATTTAGATCAGCTGGCGTTATGTAGCATACCCCAACAAATGTAAAATCACGGAAAGTAACTGTACATTCCATTTGTCCTAGAAGGTGAAGGTAATTACCACACGCAGTACGAGGCTTTTGCGTTGTACGCTGCAAGTTTGGGCTGCCCATTTTGGTTCAAGTCTTACGAGAGAGGATAGTGACATCTGATGCCGTATCTATTTGCAATCCAGATGAATGCCCATTAATATTAAGGGTAATAAATTTCCTCTCAACTGGGATTGATTTCTCACAGCTTGCTATTAAACTCATCGAATTCGTGTTGGATCTAGGCGTAGGTTTTCTGGTACCTCTGGAGCTGCTCGGCTTCTTTTTTCGACAAAAACCATCTTTATGACCCACCGCATTACATTTCCTGCACCGATGTTGCTTATATGGACAGTATCGAACAAAATGCCATGCACCGCAGTGCCAGCATGGAGCACGAGGATTTGTTTTTGTCTGTCGACCTGAACTAGATGTCACTGGGGCAGATTTATGCGAGTTGCGTGGTTGTTGGACTACATAAATTTCGGTACGATCTGAACCACCACGCTGGACCATTGTAGTATCACGCTGTAGATTGACTAGACGTTGATATTCGTTTGCAATATCATTAAGAGTTAGTTTTCGGTCTTGGTCCAATCGACTTAGCAAACGTCTTTTAATATCACTGAACTTCTGCGATTGAATGCTGCAGATGAGAATGAGTGTTTTAAATTGGTCTTCAGTAAGCGACTTCAACCGGAAGCGTTCACATTCTCGGTTGACGATACCCACATGTGTGAGAAAATCATCATCTTCGTTCATAGTGAGCTTCAAACATCGGTAACGCGCATTGAATAATGAGGAGTTGTCTCCGAATTGTTGACTCAATGACTAGACAGTGTCGGAGAATGAACGATCGCGTGGGTTTAAGGGCAGGATTAGGTTGCAATACTTGTCTAGTTCACTAGGATCCAACTTTCGAAGCAGCAAGCGGACCTTCCAAGCATCATCCTGATTAGCAAAGTCGAATTTGAATAAGTCTTCGTAACGTCGAAACCACATATCAAACGTGACATTGGATTCTGGATCGTAATGAAACTCGGAAATACTGTTAGCGATACCATCAACTGATGGTGCAGTAGTAGTAGAATTAGAACTGCTTGGTTGGGTATTAGACGTAAGCTTTGCATCTGCTAGCATTTGAATACGTTTCATCTGCTGCTCGAGTAATAATTCAAGTTTAGAAGGATCCATGTTTCGGAAATCATCGTCGCCAAATTGTTGTGTTTGAAACTTCACGAGTTCACTTAAACTGCGAACGAGAACAATACTCAGTGACCAAAGACCAGTGATCTAACTATTGACGCGTCCCAGCCCCGCTATCTAGAAGAAGAAGTCCAGGCTTGGTATGGAAAATATATTCTGCAACAGCCAGAAGCGAGCGAGCGAGCAAGCAAGCGAGCAGCACAATTTAAAACATATATATATAAAATCGATATTGTCATAGAAAATTTTTTAAACACTACTCAATGAGTTCATAAATTGACCTGTTTGCACATCTAATTGATAGATTCATCAACTGACTGCTATTCAACCATTTAATCGGTCAGTTCATCAATTGACCCCAATACAAATATTTAAACATTTAATCAATAAGTTGATCGATGCGATAAAATTTAAAAATATGAGTTTGGGGATCTATCGTACCCAACACATACCCCTTTTTGTTCCAAATCTATTGTAATTTAAACATAATATTTTGCACCTTATTTTCTACCCTAATTCCCAGTTTTGGACATAATTGTATTTTCCCAAATTATCGTACGCTGTGGTCAGGATATTCACTTATTTATTCATGTACCTTTTTGCACTAATCCGAATTCAGAGATTTCAGAGTGTTCCAACTGTTTTTGATTGAGATCATGAACCGATTGATGTCAGACCACCACAATTGGGAACCTGAAAGAACTGGACGGCCGTCTCGTCCTATTGTGGGACTCCTCAGCAGTGCGCATCCACGATCCCGCTCGCGGGATTCGAACCCGGGGCCTTCGGTCTCGCGCGCGAACGCTTAACCAACTGGACCACTGAGCCAGCATCCAACTGTATTGTCTTCTCTCACTTGCGTGCTTGCCAGCTAATCAGGTTCTAGAATAGTTCGACTGTGTGGTCGTTGCTTCGAATTTTCACTACGATGTTCAGACTTGTGTTTATTTGATGAACAATGACCTTCTCTGTGGCCAATGCGATGACATTGGCGGCATTTATGATTCTTAAAAGGACAAAGTTTCGCAAAATGCCATGCTCCGCAGATCCAGCATGGTGATGGGGGTTTGGCAGAAGGTTGTTTCGTGCTTGTAGTGTTTTGTTTCGACGATTTTGAGGATCGAAGAGCAATAATTGAACCAAAATCGTGTGTTTTGAAACGTTCGCACTCTTGATTTTCCTTCCGGGCATACGTGAGGTAATCGTCCTCTGAAGATTTCGTGATTTGGAAACATTTATAACGAGTATTAAATAGTTCGGACTGTTCGTCGAAAATATCAGATAGAATCTGGACTGTGCTTTTGAATGATACATCTCGTGGATTTTGTGGTTAGATAAAATTCATATATTTATTGTATTCCTGTGTTCCAAGTCTTCTTAACAGTAAGCGGACTTCAGCTGCGTCGTCAATATGTGAGCATTCGACGCGGAAAATGTCTTCACAACGATGAAGCCACGAATTGAAAATGACACCAGCTTCGGGATCAGAATGGAATTCAGAAATAGAATTTACGATGCTTTCATACTTATCTGATTGACAAGTTGAGGACGAATGTAATGAGAGCATTCGCGCCAGTGCATCCAAAAGTTTCGTTTGATTTGCATCATTTTGTACTTGCTGCATTTGTAGAATAACTTTAAGGTCATCCAATGATACAGACATTTTGTTCTGGATCAATCAATATAGAAAAGAAAAAAATCTCCGTCGCCAGTTGTTATGACCTTGATCTGTCTAGTCTAGACTATGGCCTTGGCGCAATAGGCTGAGCGGTTTAACCTTGAGGCTAGTACGCGTGAGTTCGAGATGGGGTAGAGAGAGAACTATTCAAGAACCTGATCAGCTGGCAAGCACGCAAGTGAGAGAAGACAATACAGTTGGATGCTGGCTCAGTGGTCCAGTTGGTTAAGCGTTCGCGCGCGAGACCGAAGGCCCCGGGTTCGAATCCCGCGAGCGGGATCGTGGATGCGCACTGCTGAGGAGTCCCACAATAGGACGAGACGGCCGTCCAGTTCTTTCAGGTTCCCAATTGTGGTGGTCTGACATCAATCGGTTCATGATCTCAATCAAAAACAGTTGGAACACTCTGAAATCTCTGAATTCGGATTAGTGCAAAAAGGTACATGAATAAATAAGTGAATATCCTGACCACAGCGTACGATAATTTGGGAAAATACAATTATGTCCAAAACTGGGAATTAGGGTAGAAAATAAGGTGCAAAATATTATGTTTAAATTACAATAGATTTGGAACAAAAAGGGGTATGTGTTGGGTACGATAGATCCCCAAACTCATATTTTTAAATTTTATCGCATCGATCAACTTATTGATTAAATGTTTAAATATTTGTATTGGGGTCAATTGATGAACTGACCGATTAAATGGTTGAATAGCAGTCAGTTGATGAATCTATCAATTAGATGTGCAAACAGGTCAATTTATGAACTCATTGAGTAGTGTTTAAAAAATTTTCTATGACAATATCGATTTTATATATATATGTTTTAAATTGTGCTGCTCGCTTGCTTGCTCGCTCGCTCGCTTCTGGCTGTTGCAGAATATATTTTCCATACCAAGCCTGGACTTCTTCTTCTAGATAGCGGGGCTGGGACGCGTCAATAGTTAGATCACTGGTCTTTGGTCACTGAGTATTGTTCTCGTTCGCAGTTTAAGTGAACTCGTGAAGTTTCAAACACAACAATTTGGCGACGATGATTTCCGAAACATGGATCCTTCTAAACTTGAATTATTACTCGAGCAGCAGATGAAACGTATTCAAATGCTAGCAGATGCAAAGCTTACGTCTAATACCCAACCAAGCAGTTCTAATTCTACTACTACTGCACCATCAGTTGATGGTATCGCTAACAGTATTTCCGAGTTTCATTACGATCCAGAATCCAATGTCACGTTTGATATGTGGTTTCGACGTTACGAAGACTTATTCAAATTCGACTTTGCTAATCAGGATGATGCTTGGAAGGTCCGCTTGCTGCTTCGAAAGTTGGATCCTAGTGAACTAGACAAGTATTGCAACCTAATCCTGCCCTTAAACCCACGCGATCGTTCATTCTCCGACACTGTCTAGTCATTGAGTCAACAATTCGGAGACAACTCCTCATTATTCAATGCGCGTTACCGATGTTTGAAGCTCACTATGAACGAAGATGATGATTTTCTCACACATGTGGGTATCGTCAACCGAGAATGTGAACGCTTCCGGTTGAAGTCGCTTACTGAAGACCAATTTAAAACACTCATTCTCATCTGCAGCATTCAATCGCAGAAGTTCAGTGATATTAAAAGACGTTTGCTAAGTCGATTGGACCAAGACCGAAAACTAACTCTTAATGATATTGCAAACGAATATCAACGTCTAGTCAATCTACAGCGTGATACTACAATGGTCCAGCGTGGTGGTTCAGATCGTACCGAAATTTATGTAGTCCAACAACCACGCAACTCGCATAAATCTGCCCCAGTGACATCTAGTTCAGGTCGACAGACAAAAACAAATCCTCGTGCTCCATGCTGGCACTGCGGTGCATGGCATTTTGTTCGATACTGTCCATATAAGCAACATCGGTGCAGGAAATGTAATGCGGTGGGTCATAAAGATGGTTTTTGTCGAAAAAAGAAGCCGAGCAGCTCCAGAGGTACCAGAAAACCTACGCCTAGATCCAACACGAATTCGATGAGTTTAATAGCAAGCTGTGAGAAATCAATCCCAGTTGAGAGGAAATTTATTACCCTTAATATTAATGGGCATTCATCTGGATTGCAAATAGATACGGCATCAGATGTCACTATCCTCTCTCGTAAGACTTGAACCAAAATGGGCAGCCCAAACTTGCAGCGTACAACGCAAAAGCCTCGTACTGCGTGTGGTAATTACCTTCACCTTCTAGGACAAATGGAATGTACAGTTACTTTCCGTGATTTTACATTTGTTGGGGTATGCTACATAACGCCAGCTGATCTAAATTTGCTCAGTTTAGATTGGTTCGATCACTTAAATTTAGCTTATGTCCCGTTGAATACCATATGCAACCGGGTATCATAACCCCAACTACGACAACAACCACATGACTTGGAAGTATATACAAGGAACCTAATGACGGAGTTGTCAACCAGCGAACGTCATACGGCCGGCGAAGATGCAGTTATTGCCTTCCTATTGACAGAGGACCACGCACAGTGTCAGCAAGCAGCCAAATGTAACGCGAAACTACTGCCGGTCCCATGGCCACAGCCTGAGTATCCCTGGTCCAGGATACATGTCGATTTCGCAGGCCCAATTAATGGAATCACCTATCTAGTCGTTGTTGACGCCTTTTCGAAATGGCCAGAAATCGTTCCCGTCACGCCACCAACGACAACCCAAACGATGCAACTTTTGACAGAGATGTTCTCTCGCAACGGATTACCGGATATAATCGTTTCCGATAATGGTTCGCAATTCACCTCAAGTCAATTTCAAGAATTTTGCAAACGCCTATCGATCAAGCATTTCCGCTCTCCACCTTACCACCCACAGTCAAATGGCCAGGCAGAAAGATTTGTGGATACATTCAAGAGAGCTCTAATGAAGTCGAAAGGGGAGGGAACGCCAGTAGAAACACTGCAGAATTTCTTGTTTGTTTACCGAACAACACCTAGTGATATGCTACCACAGCAGAAGTCCTCGGTAGAGATCCTGATGGGAAGGAAATTTAGGACGGTCCACAGTCTCATATGCCCAAGAACCACACCATCACCATCTCAGACCAAATCTCAGAAGCTTCCAGTGTACGAGGTTGGATGCCCCGTGTTCGCTCGAGATTACAGAGCAAATCATGGTCCTTGGATCGAAGCACGTGTGGTTGGAAGACTAGGCGAAGTTATGTACAAGGTAAAGGTGGGAAGAGACACGTGGACTAGACACCGAAATCAACTACGTAAGCGGATAGCCCCAGACCGGCCAACAACAGGAGTAAATCTCCCTCTCGACATCTTGCTTGATACTTTCAACTTACCGGCAATCCCACGACATGAAAAACCTCAACAACAAGCTGAAACACGTCCGAGACGGTGGCCTATAAGAGAACGGCGAGCTACAGTCAAGATGCAGGTTGACCCCAGGAAAGCCCGCTATTAAAAAGGGGAGGAGTGTTGGGGACGATAGATCCCCAAACTCATATTTTTAAATTTTATCGCATCGATCAACTTATTGATTAAATGTTTAAATATTTGTATTGGGGTCAATTGATGAACTGACCGATTAAATGGTTGAATAGCAGTCAGTTGATGAATCTATCAATTAGATGTGCAAACAGGTCAATTTATGAACTCATTGAGTAGTGTTTAAAAAATTTTCTATGACAATATCGATTTTATATATATATGTTTTAAATTGTGCTGCTCGCTTGCTTGCTCGCTCGCTCGCTTCTGGCTGTTGCAGAATATATTTTCCATACCAAGCCTGGACTTCTTCTTCTAGATAGCGGGGCTGGGACGCGTCAATAGTTAGATCACTGGTCTTTGGTCACTGAGTATTGTTCTCGTTCGCAGTTTAAGTGAACTCGTGAAGTTTCAAACACAACAATTTGGCGACGATGATTTCCGAAACATGGATCCTTCTAAACTTGAATTATTACTCGAGCAGCAGATGAAACGTATTCAAATGCTAGCAGATGCAAAGCTTACGTCTAATACCCAACCAAGCAGTTCTAATTCTACTACTACTGCACCATCAGTTGATGGTATCGCTAACAGTATTTCCGAGTTTCATTACGATCCAGAATCCAATGTCACGTTTGATATGTGGTTTCGACGTTACGAAGACTTATTCAAATTCGACTTTGCTAATCAGGATGATGCTTGGAAGGTCCGCTTGCTGCTTCGAAAGTTGGATCCTAGTGAACTAGACAAGTATTGCAACCTAATCCTGCCCTTAAACCCACGCGATCGTTCATTCTCCGACACTGTCTAGTCATTGAGTCAACAATTCGGAGACAACTCCTCATTATTCAATGCGCGTTACCGATGTTTGAAGCTCACTATGAACGAAGATGATGATTTTCTCACACATGTGGGTATCGTCAACCGAGAATGTGAACGCTTCCGGTTGAAGTCGCTTACTGAAGACCAATTTAAAACACTCATTCTCATCTGCAGCATTCAATCGCAGAAGTTCAGTGATATTAAAAGACGTTTGCTAAGTCGATTGGACCAAGACCGAAAACTAACTCTTAATGATATTGCAAACGAATATCAACGTCTAGTCAATCTACAGCGTGATACTACAATGGTCCAGCGTGGTGGTTCAGATCGTACCGAAATTTATGTAGTCCAACAACCACGCAACTCGCATAAATCTGCCCCAGTGACATCTAGTTCAGGTCGACAGACAAAAACAAATCCTCGTGCTCCATGCTGGCACTGCGGTGCATGGCATTTTGTTCGATACTGTCCATATAAGCAACATCGGTGCAGGAAATGTAATGCGGTGGGTCATAAAGATGGTTTTTGTCGAAAAAAGAAGCCGAGCAGCTCCAGAGGTACCAGAAAACCTACGCCTAGATCCAACACGAATTCGATGAGTTTAATAGCAAGCTGTGAGAAATCAATCCCAGTTGAGAGGAAATTTATTACCCTTAATATTAATGGGCATTCATCTGGATTGCAAATAGATACGGCATCAGATGTCACTATCCTCTCTCGTAAGACTTGAACCAAAATGGGCAGCCCAAACTTGCAGCGTACAACGCAAAAGCCTCGTACTGCGTGTGGTAATTACCTTCACCTTCTAGGACAAATGGAATGTACAGTTACTTTCCGTGATTTTACATTTGTTGGGGTATGCTACATAACGCCAGCTGATCTAAATTTGCTCGGTTTAGATTGGTTCGATCACTTAAATTTAGCTTATGTCCCGTTGAATACCATATGCAACCGGGTATCATAACCCCAACTACGACAACAACCACATGACTTGGAAGTATATACAAGGAACCTAATGACGGAGTTGTCAACCAGCGAACGTCATACGGCCGGCGAAGATGCAGTTATTGCCTTCCTATTGACAGAGGACCACGCACAGTGTCAGCAAGCAGCCAAATGTAACGCGAAACTACTGCCGGTCCCATGGCCACAGCCTGAGTATCCCTGGTCCAGGATACATGTCGATTTCGCAGGCCCAATTAATGGAATCACCTATCTAGTCGTTGTTGACGCCTTTTCGAAATGGCCAGAAATCGTTCCCGTCACGCCACCAACGACAACCCAAACGATGCAACTTTTGACAGAGATGTTCTCTCGCAACGGATTACCGGATATAATCGTTTCCGATAATGGTTCGCAATTCACCTCAAGTCAATTTCAAGAATTTTGCAAACGCCTATCGATCAAGCATTTCCGCTCTCCACCTTACCACCCACAGTCAAATGGCCAGGCAGAAAGATTTGTGGATACATTCAAGAGAGCTCTAATGAAGTCGAAAGGGGAGGGAACGCCAGTAGAAACACTGCAGAATTTCTTGTTTGTTTACCGAACAACACCTAGTGATATGCTACCACAGCAGAAGTCCTCGGTAGAGATCCTGATGGGAAGGAAATTTAGGACGGTCCACAGTCTCATATGCCCAAGAACCACACCATCACCATCTCAGACCAAATCTCAGAAGCTTCCAGTGTACGAGGTTGGATGCCCCGTGTTCGCTCGAGATTACAGAGCAAATCATGGTCCTTGGATCGAAGCACGTGTGGTTGGAAGACTAGGCGAAGTTATGTACAAGGTAAAGGTGGGAAGAGACACGTGGACTAGACACCGAAATCAACTACGTAAGCGGATAGCCCCAGACCGGCCAACAACAGGAGTAAATCTCCCTCTCGACATCTTGCTTGATACTTTCAACTTACCGGCAATCCCACGACATGAAAAACCTCAACAACAAGCTGAAACACGTCCGAGACGGTGGCCTATAAGAGAACGGCGAGCTACAGTCAAGATGCAGGTTGACCCCAGGAAAGCCCGCTATTAAAAAGGGGAGGAGTGTTGGGGACGATAGATCCCCAAACTCATATTTTTAAATTTTATCGCATCGATCAACTTATTGATTAAATGTTTAAATATTTGTATTGGGGTCAATTGATGAACTGACCGATTAAATGGTTGAATAGCAGTCAGTTGATGAATCTATCAATTAGATGTGCAAACAGGTCAATTTATGAACTCATTGAGTAGTGTTTAAAAAATTTTCTATGACAATATCGATTTTATATATATATGTTTTAAATTGTGCTGCTCGCTTGCTTGCTCGCTCGCTCGCTTCTGGCTGTTGCAGAATATATTTTCCATACCAAGCCTGGACTTCTTCTTCTAGATAGCGGGGCTGGGACGCGTCAATAGTTAGATCACTGGTCTTTGGTCACTGAGTATTGTTCTCGTTCGCAGTTTAAGTGAACTCGTGAAGTTTCAAACACAACAATTTGGCGACGATGATTTCCGAAACATGGATCCTTCTAAACTTGAATTATTACTCGAGCAGCAGATGAAACGTATTCAAATGCTAGCAGATGCAAAGCTTACGTCTAATACCCAACCAAGCAGTTCTAATTCTACTACTACTGCACCATCAGTTGATGGTATCGCTAACAGTATTTCCGAGTTTCATTACGATCCAGAATCCAATGTCACGTTTGATATGTGGTTTCGACGTTACGAAGACTTATTCAAATTCGACTTTGCTAATCAGGATGATGCTTGGAAGGTCCGCTTGCTGCTTCGAAAGTTGGATCCTAGTGAACTAGACAAGTATTGCAACCTAATCCTGCCCTTAAACCCACGCGATCGTTCATTCTCCGACACTGTCTAGTCATTGAGTCAACAATTCGGAGACAACTCCTCATTATTCAATGCGCGTTACCGATGTTTGAAGCTCACTATGAACGAAGATGATGATTTTCTCACACATGTGGGTATCGTCAACCGAGAATGTGAACGCTTCCGGTTGAAGTCGCTTACTGAAGACCAATTTAAAACACTCATTCTCATCTGCAGCATTCAATCGCAGAAGTTCAGTGATATTAAAAGACGTTTGCTAAGTCGATTGGACCAAGACCGAAAACTAACTCTTAATGATATTGCAAACGAATATCAACGTCTAGTCAATCTACAGCGTGATACTACAATGGTCCAGCGTGGTGGTTCAGATCGTACCGAAATTTATGTAGTCCAACAACCACGCAACTCGCATAAATCTGCCCCAGTGACATCTAGTTCAGGTCGACAGACAAAAACAAATCCTCGTGCTCCATGCTGGCACTGCGGTGCATGGCATTTTGTTCGATACTGTCCATATAAGCAACATCGGTGCAGGAAATGTAATGCGGTGGGTCATAAAGATGGTTTTTGTCGAAAAAAGAAGCCGAGCAGCTCCAGAGGTACCAGAAAACCTACGCCTAGATCCAACACGAATTCGATGAGTTTAATAGCAAGCTGTGAGAAATCAATCCCAGTTGAGAGGAAATTTATTACCCTTAATATTAATGGGCATTCATCTGGATTGCAAATAGATACGGCATCAGATGTCACTATCCTCTCTCGTAAGACTTGAACCAAAATGGGCAGCCCAAACTTGCAGCGTACAACGCAAAAGCCTCGTACTGCGTGTGGTAATTACCTTCACCTTCTAGGACAAATGGAATGTACAGTTACTTTCCGTGATTTTACATTTGTTGGGGTATGCTACATAACGCCAGCTGATCTAAATTTGCTCGGTTTAGATTGGTTCGATCACTTAAATTTAGCTTATGTCCCGTTGAATACCATATGCAACCGGGTATCATAACCCCAACTACGACAACAACCACATGACTTGGAAGTATATACAAGGAACCTAATGACGGAGTTGTCAACCAGCGAACATCATACGGCCGGCGAAGATGCAGTTATTGCCTTCCTATTGACAGAGGACCACGCACAGTGTCAGCAAGCAGCCAAATGTAACGCGAAACTACTGCCGGTCCCATGGCCACAGCCTGAGTATCCCTGGTCCAGGATACATGTCGATTTCGCAGGCCCAATTAATGGAATCACCTATCTAGTCGTTGTTGACGCCTTTTCGAAATGGCCAGAAATCGTTCCCGTCACGCCACCAACGACAACCCAAACGATGCAACTTTTGACAGAGATGTTCTCTCGCAACGGATTACCGGATATAATCGTTTCCGATAATGGTTCGCAATTCACCTCAAGTCAATTTCAAGAATTTTGCAAACGCCTATCGATCAAGCATTTCCGCTCTCCACCTTACCACCCACAGTCAAATGGCCAGGCAGAAAGATTTGTGGATACATTCAAGAGAGCTCTAATGAAGTCGAAAGGGGAGGGAACGCCAGTAGAAACACTGCAGAATTTCTTGTTTGTTTACCGAACAACACCTAGTGATATGCTACCACAGCAGAAGTCCTCGGTAGAGATCCTGATGGGAAGGAAATTTAGGACGGTCCACAGTCTCATATGCCCAAGAACCACACCATCACCATCTCAGACCAAATCTCAGAAGCTTCCAGTGTACGAGGTTGGATGCCCCGTGTTCGCTCGAGATTACAGAGCAAATCATGGTCCTTGGATCGAAGCACGTGTGGTTGGAAGACTAGGCGAAGTTATGTACAAGGTAAAGGTGGGAAGAGACACGTGGACTAGACACCGAAATCAACTACGTAAGCGGATAGCCCCAGACCGGCCAACAACAGGAGTAAATCTCCCTCTCGACATCTTGCTTGATACTTTCAACTTACCGGCAATCCCACGACATGAAAAACCTCAACAACAAGCTGAAACACGTCCGAGACGGTGGCCTATAAGAGAACGGCGAGCTACAGTCAAGATGCAGGTTGACCCCAGGAAAGCCCGCTATTAAAAAGGGGAGGAGTGTTGGGGACGATAGATCCCCAAACTCATATTTTTAAATTTTATCGCATCGATCAACTTATTGATTAAATGTTTAAATATTTGTATTGGGGTCAATTGATGAACTGACCGATTAAATGGTTGAATAGCAGTCAGTTGATGAATCTATCAATTAGATGTGCAAACAGGTCAATTTATGAACTCATTGAGTAGTGTTTAAAAAATTTTCTATGACAATATCGATTTTATATATATATGTTTTAAATTGTGCTGCTCGCTTGCTTGCTCGCTCGCTCGCTTCTGGCTGTTGCAGAATATATTTTCCATACCAAGCCTGGACTTCTTCTTCTAGATAGCGGGGCTGGGACGCGTCAATAGTTAGATCACTGGTCTTTGGTCACTGAGTATTGTTCTCGTTCGCAGTTTAAGTGAACTCGTGAAGTTTCAAACATAACAGTATGGCAATGAATGATACATCGAACGAAAGCTCATGTTCGGTAGAATAAAATAGGGACAAAATTAGATATAAGTGTTTTACAAGGTTTGAATAAAATGAAATAACGTCCCAAGAAATAGCTTTCGTAGTTTGTCTGGGCTTCTTATTTCCCTGTTCACAACAAATCCCTAGACTGTCGAACACGGAGTCTTGGTTCAGCCAAAGTCAGAACAAGTAAGCAATTTGGCTCGATAAACTTTATCTGTTTCTAAAACGTAAACTAACACCGTTAGTGTACAAAACAAACAGTACAGTCTATAAACACAGGGAAAAACAGAGACATAAATAACGTACCGAACAGTAGATAGAGAGTAGGAAAAATGAGTCAACAGAGCAAATATTGTTTTATAATAAACATCGAATTGTGATTGGTGAATAAATAAGACACAGTTATACAAGGTCAAGAAAAGGTGGTATGATGGTGAACGTTTCACTTTACTATTGGTGAGTTTGTTTATCGATCACATTTTACAGCTTCCGTTGTACTTCGTAGGTTGTTCAAGACCCGAGAAAGATTGACTCACGAGGAGCAGGCTGGTTTTCGTTCCGATTGAGGATGTATCGATCATATCTTCACCCTCCGCCAAATGTTAGAACACCGTCATACTTATCAAAGGCCAACAATCGTAGTGTTTCTTGACATTAGCGCTGCCTTCGATTCGTTGGACAGGACTATTCTCTGGGACTGTCTATTAAAGGAGGGTGTGCCTGAGAAGTTTATTAACATCCTAAAGGCCCTATATACGAACACCTCCGCGTCGGTGAGAGCAGTTTTGCTCTATGCTTGTGAAACCTGGCCTTTCCGAGTTGAGGATGCTAGACGACTCGTTGTGTTCGATTATCGCTGTCTCCTAAGGATTGCTGACATCAAGTGGCGACACCATATTAGTAATGCAGAGATTCGGCATCGTGTGTTCGGGCACAGAGACGATAATGCAATTGGTGTCACCATCTTGAAACACCGACTTCGGTGGCTTGGACATGTCCTACGAATGTCGTCCCAGAGAATTCAACGTCGTGCATTATTTGCCGACTCTGGGACTGGTTGGAAGAAGCGGAGAGATGGTCAGTGTATGACATGGTGTCGTGGGATGAAAGAAAACTGCAAAGGGCTAGCTTTAGTTGGTCCTTCACGACTCCCTGGTCGGGGTCCTAGAGATGGTGCGACACAGTGGCTAGAGACGTTATCAGATATTGCTCAGAATAGAAGCCAGTGGCGATCCTGTTGTAACCTTCTTTTACTTTCTTCATAAAAAGTGGTTGCTTCTTCCTTAACTGAAGGATTTCTTCTGATTGTACCTTTTCGTTTCCCTCATTATTATTATTACACTACCTTACACTAATCTGTACGTTATTGTTTTTTTACGCTCCTTACTTTTTTTTCCTTCTTCTCTTCAAATTCTCATTGTTTTGTGTGGCGCATATGTATTTGGTGCCCTCTTGTACCAATATTTGTGTTCAAATTAATAAATAATCTGAATGTGTGGTAGCTCCTCTCCTGTTTCTCAAATCTTGCATTGACGTCGTGAATTTTTTACTGATGCAAATATGATCTATCTGGTTCTTCGTGTTGTGATCCGAATAGACTCATGTAGCTTTGTGTGTGTGCATGTGTGGGAATATTGTCCCGCCTATGTCCAATTTGTTGGATGCACATAGGTTTGCAAATTTCTCCTCATTTTCGGTTCTCTCTCCCAGTCCATGTTGTCCCATGTTATCTTTATCTCGGGTGTTGTGCATTCCAACTTTGACGTTTGGGTCTCCCATCATTATGGTGAGATCCTTTCTTGTGCACTTCTCTGTGATTGATTGTTGCCTTTCATATAACTGATGTTTGTTGTCGTCGTTGCTATAATTGATGGGTGCATAGCATTGGATAACATTCATTGTGATCCCCTCCTTCTTTGTTTTGACGGATGTTTTGATGATTCTGGATCAATGAGATTCCCATCCTATAAATGCATCACGTGCTCCTTTGAATAGTATCAGACCAACTTTTTGTGAATGAAAGGCATTTTGATCATCGCGACTAGAGTACAGCAGCATCTATTTCTAATCTAACATTCTCTTCCAGCCTCGGTCCAATGGATTCCACTTATTCCAAGCAAAGCCAAGTGGTATCTCCTCATTTCCGTTGCTATTTGATTAGTCTTTCCAGTCTCATACATTGTCCTGACATTCCATGTACATATGTTAATTTTTGCTCTGGTTGTTAGAAGAAACGTCGGCCTCGCGACTCGGTTTTCACCATGAGGTGTCATAATTATTCTGAATGAAGACATTTCAACTTCCATGGCAGAGTTTAAATGGCTTAAATTGTTTATCCTGGTTAGTGTTTTCTCTAGCAAGGTTGTCGACGGGGTGGAGTTGCTAACCCCATACCCAACCCTCTTTCTTTACCCGGACTTGGGAGCCGTTGTAACTCTAATAGGGTCGTCTAGATTATACATACTTGGTTATTTGTTCAACTACTTCAAAGTAGTTCTTCAATTCAACCACTCAGTGTTCTGATAAATTCACTGCTGTAATTTAAAGTTTACAAATTCCTATTACTAGCAAGCATATATATATATATAATTACGCTCTTCTGTATTTTATTTTATTAAAGCTGCCTGTTTTTCTGGACATAACCGGTCAATACATTGCATTCATTTCAACCCAACCATTAGCACGGAACTAGTAACAGCATCACAAGATGGTAAATTAAAGCTTTTTGTAAGTTTGTTTTATTAAACAACTATTATTCAGGGTTATTAAATTGCTGTTATTGACTTACTAGTATTCATGTCAGTGATTGCTCATTTTGAGTCATAACAAGATAAAGATTCTCCCGATTTATCCATCAATCTAATATATGTGGGAGGCCAACTATCCATATACGTTCTTGTATTATCTAATAACGAAATACCGTGACAGTAGATCAGTTAAATTTTCAATAGTATGTCGAATAATTTTATCTTTATAACTATACAAGCAGTATAATCATAATGAATCATTATAATTATTAATTACTTGATTGAAATTGATATATCCATATACTTATAAAATGGTTACACCTGTAATCGACTCTTCTGTTCGATGTTAACTGATCACATCACTGGGCAATGAATTTTACATGATATAACTATATTTTTTTATATTTCGAGTTACAATTAGAGTATTGTTTTTTTTAAAAAGTCATTAATCATATGTTAATGTCCTTTTTACACTTATTACAATCTTTCAATTTTTAAGCGATGATTTATTTTGATTAAGTGCTTGTTTACTTTGAATGTTTGTTTGAAAATCATTCAAAATAAGAGTATAGGGTAGTGGAGATTACTAAGTTATTGGTTGAGATCTTGAACCGATTGATGTTAGACTACCATTGAAAACCTGGAAGCACTGTACGGCCATTTCGTCCTATTGTGGGACTTCTCAACAGTGCGCATCCACGATCCCGCTCGCGGGATTCGAACTCAGGGTGCGCGTGAACACTTAACCCATTAGACCACTGACTCGGCATCCAACGGCGTTGATGTCTAACCTCAACCAATCCACAAAATCATTTTAAATTATATTACAATGTTAATGGGATGTAGGTTTTGCGTCATTTCATCTTGTTTGTTTGTTTTTCTGCAAAAAGAGCTTATTTTTCAAGTTAATAGTTGAATTCACATGAAGTATAACTTGCTGTTTGGTTAGCCGTGTTATCTTGTGGAACTTACAGTCAAACATGTACATAGTTTTTAAAGAGTTAAATTAACCATCAGTGCACAGGGCGGCCTGCTTGAGCATCTGGGCTACTTGTTCCTGCCATCTAGATATTTCAACAAGTTATCTATTGTTGTTTGTTTTAATATATCATTATGTTTATTAATCGCATAACCTATTCTGCTGCGTTTCTGAAAAGTGTACAACCTTTCGTTGTCAAAGTTACAGAAAACTCAATAAGAGACAATATGGTTGCTGGCAATATACAACGAAAAGAATGTACATTATTCAGTTGTTTATTCACTGAAGTGCTAACATCTAACTGGCGATCCCTCAATATTTATCGCCAGGACCGACCAAGAAGAAAGAAACGGAAACTTGTTGAAATACTTTGCGCTGAGAATTCTATATTGTACCAAAATTATAATATTGAATAAAGCTAATAATAATAATAATAATAATAATAATAATCATCGGCAAAGTATAAATCGTGCATTACAATTGTCTGTAGATTATTCCGATGAAAAATGTCTATTCGTGATAAATATATTGAAATTCGAACAGTAGGGTTTTCTAGTCAAGTTAGTATACCATCGTTTGGCAATACAATTTTAGTTTCACCTTGAATCGTGGTAATCTTCGTGATGAGGAAAAAATTTTAAGACGTGTAATAATTCCACTTTGGTTCGACTTCCAATCACTAATTTTGGGTTCCAACTCGACTTGACCTATCATGGTTTGGGCATCTGCGTATTCTCACTAACTCTTACCAGTGTAACTTAAAGCCAAGTACACCAATGTGTGCCTAGTAAATTAGTGTTTCTAAACAGAATTTCTATTCGACATTAATCAATAGTTTAATAATTCAGGATCCCATGTACCAGTTTGTTTTCTTGAATACAGATCACATTCATTGTATAGAGGCCAGATTCAATATTTCTTTTCTGCTCTGACCAAGCTGGATAAAGCTGAGTTTGATCCTAGAATCTTTGGTCCGCCTCTCAAACACCGAAACTTTCTGTATTGAATATAGATAGTTGCTTAGTACGTTATATTGCCCATTGATAGGCTGATTAATCCATAATTTTAGGAGAAAGTATCATATTTAAATGACACTGCTTTAGTGAATTCAATCTGTACCAATCATTAGTTGTTTATGTTCTCTTTTTTTCTAAAATAAATATCAATCGCTAAGTATGTTCTTAAATATGAACTATGACCACAAGTAAATGAGTAATAAGTTCAACTGTTTAGTTATTATTCTATTTTTTAAAGGATATTCGTGATCCGAATCCAATTTCTTCATGTCAAATATTCTTCCAAAGAACTGCTTCACCATCTCCCGTGAGAGATGTATCATTTTGTCCTAAGCAAGGATTCTTGATTGCAGCTGCTCAGGAAAATGGTGTTATCAGTATATGGGATACGAGAAAAGGTTCACGTCCCTTTCGTGCTTTCCAAGGTCATTCATGTTCAATAGCCACACTAGACTGGCATCCAAATTGGAACGTAACAACGTGAGCAAGCATAGTTTTCCAGTTTATGGTTATTGCCATTGCTAATAAATTCTGTATTAGTCACTCATAATCAACAAACGTCGTGAAACAAATATTTATCAACCATGGTTACCACAACACAACACAGCGATATAAAATTAACAAGATCAATAGTATCAATAATGACGAGAGAGACTAAAAATTGTTAAATGACTTTGCTATCGATGAAGTTCTGGAAACAGCTCTGATGGATGCAGGTAATGGTGGTGTGGATCTAGAGAAAAACTTTTCGACCTTGAGTATGCGGATGATATTGTCTTACTGCGCTATAATACCCAAGCCATGTAATCCGCACTTAATCAGTTGGCAATTAGTGTCCGTAGATATGGTATGTGTTTTGCACCTTGAAGTGCAAAGTACTTTTGCAAGACTGGCAGGACCCTGATTCTGCACTCACCTCGGGTAGTGAGCAGATAGAAGTGGCTACGTGAGTGACGAAGTCAATTCACGTGTAGTGAAAGCTAGAGCGGTTTATTCCAATCTGTACCATCTTTGGTACCTTCGTGACGTTAATCTGGCTGTCAAAGTTCGGATCTACAACATGTCAGTGAGGGCAATTTCGCTTTATGCTTGTGAAACCTTGCCTCTCCGAGTAGAGAATGTTAGACGACTCTCCGTGTTTTAATCATCGTTGTCTCCGAATGATTGCTAACATCCAGTGACAACACCATGTTAGTAATGCCGAGGTTCAGCACTGTGTATTCGGGCACGGCGACGATATTTAAATTAGTGTTTCTATTTTGAAACATCGACTTCGGTGGCTTGGACATGTCTTACGAATGTCGTTCCAAAGAATTCCTCGTCGTGCATTATTCACCGGCCCTGGGACTAGTTGGGAAAAGCGGAGAGGTAGTCAGTGTATAACATGGTGTTGTGGTATGAAAGAAAGCTGTACATGGCCGTTTCGTCCCAGCATGAGACTCTTCAGAAGTTTACAATCCCACACACGGGAATCTGATGCATTATAATCTGTTTCTCATGCAATTATTTGACTTCTAAATCAATGAGCCGCCGTCCAACAGTGTAAATGCCTAGCTGTAATCAATCCATTACATTGTGTGACCATCTTCCATCTTCTTAGCTCCACTGGTCATGGTTTCTCATTAGAACATAAATATTTAGCCTGTACAATGTCGAATAATTTCATTTTCTTTTTTTAAATTTAAAAAACAGTTGTAACTGGTTAGCAACTGCTGGTGCTAGAGATCATTTAATCAAAGTGTGGAATTTAAATAGTCCGAGCGGGCAAAGTTCTGTTACTTGTCCTAGTGTTTTATATACTGTACGTACTTCCAATGTAAATCGTGTTCGTTGGAGACCTACTTTTGTACGTATGTATTTTGATTCATTAATGTGTAATTTTAAACATATATGTTTATGGGTTTGTTATGTAGTTAATAGAAATCCGGTGATATATATCAACTGATGATATGACTTGGGGGTTAGATTTTCAAAATTCTAGAGGGAAATCATATACTAAATGGCAAATAAATAGAACACTATTAAAGTTTTCACCTCGAAATCTTAAGATTTTTAATTCAATTACCGTAAATAATGAATGTACACGTTAAGCAGTCGACAGCGTTTTCATGCTTAATAAATTTTTCTTACCTAGGACTGTCAATCACTTTTCTGTTCATTTAGCGTATGAGCACTGCATATTAGAGCATAATTTTAATTACAACTCATATGAAGCTCTGACTTTCATTGTATTTGCGTTTTGATCCAGAATATCTGGCTACACCATGTTTGGATATATCTACAGGAGACAGTTGTAGATAACTTCAACACTTCTTTGATTTCCGTTAACTTTTCAGTCCGTATAATTTTCAATTAAGAACTAATTCTGTATTAATAAGTTGGTCAAAACAGGTGTTCATGCGTTTAAACAGCTGAATACATTCCAGTATTGGGTAACGGGTTCTTGAATTTCTCTCCAGCTTCGCGACTAGATTTATATCAGCAGATGAATTAAATTTTATCAAACTAAACGAATGTCGTTATCACTTCTAAAGATATCAATTGTTACATTCAGTTTTATTTTTGTTTAACTCGACTTAAAGTCTACTGAATGTGTTTTCAATTGGTATTTACTTTGAGAACCTTTTTTTTTCTCATAAAATTTTATCATTGACCAGATGACCCAACTTGTCTCCAGTTGTAACCTTACAATCGATCTTAGTGTACATATTTGGGATTTACAACGACCATTCATTCCATATGTATCATTTGAAGAGCATAAAGATCTTGTAACATGTAAGTTTGTAATGAATATTCATGTTTTTTTTATCCTATCATATATCGTAGGCATCCAATACGAAGTTTTTTATAGGATCACTATTCAGAAAAAAGTATTTATGCAGACCTGTTATGATCTTAGCTATACAATGTCGTGAAATTCTTTTGTCAATTTAGATATGCAGACTTATACGACCAAACCAATGACGCATACACGAGTACGGGCAGCCTAGAGTCTCCATTGGTGCTTTTTCCGCCTATCCATGCCTGTTAACTCCAGAACGCCAATGTCAGCCTCCGCGACACATATTTCATATATATTTCAGACCTCGTTTACATACAAACGAATCAGACCACATCACACCTTAAAATAGAAAATAGCATTTGTACAAGTTCAAGCCGAAAGTGGCTGCGATTGTGAGAGTGTGTTACTAATAACTTGGGAATATCTCAAAAATAGTAAATCGTATGATAATAGTCAATAGGTGAAATGGAAGCTTATAATAAAAGAAATATGAATATACATATATTATAGTCACTTAATAGCTATACAATAAGAAGATACGTATAATATTAGTCCATAAACAGGTCTCAACAGTTACCTGTCATTATTCTCATCGGCATATAACAAGACCCATACTTATATCTTTATCATTTACGTTCTTACGTCAATGGTAAAATCCAGTACTTATTTTTAATGAGGAATTATCTATAGACTATTTAATGAGTTAATAAACTGAATACTGTACTATATCATTGTTCAGAGTTAACCTTTTGAAATTGTAACGGTATACACTAACTTCAAAATCGTAGCACACTTAAATAAGAACCACTTTTATGCAGTTAAAATATTGGCTTAGTGTTTAAAGCCTATTTAATTTTTAGCCTGTAGGTCGAAGGTTTGAACCCTACTCTTATCCTACTTCGATAACGTGTTGCTGTAGTTACAAACTTTTTCCATATGGAAATCGAATGACTACAAAAGGTTTCGTCAAGGAATCTTTCAATATTCAATCGACTGACATATATTCTGATAAATTTCTTTTTTTTTTGGAACCGAGTAAAACGAATATCGAGATTATGAGAAAATTAGTTTTGAATAATTTTAATATGGATTTGTAAAACTAAATAATATTTACTAATCAGTGCATTGAATTTGATCAGTCTTTCAAACATATGCCTCGATGTCGTGTGCATTTAAAAGTTGATTATACTATTGAATACCAGTTAACAATGAAGTCCAGGACCTTTGTTTTATTTTATTCAGAACTTTTACATCAACAAACAGAGAGTGTAGTGAAATATAACTTGGAATGCTAACAGCGGGAGAATACCAAATGATTGCGATTGATAATGAATACTATGCTTATAGAATATGTTTGGGACTACCATATCTCATTAACCCAATGGATAATATTTTAATGTTTACATTATTTGATTCTTGGTCTGAGTATCAGTATTGAACTCGACATTGGGTCTCAGGTACTTCCGACTGACGAGTTTCAATTAAAATGAAACGCACACTCTGGATGTTACCACTGGATACTATCTAAAATAATAGTATTATTCATTTGACCCAGCACCTTGTATGTTTAATGCAATGATCTCGGATAAGTAGTTACAAATATCTGAATTCGTTTTTTGATTTCCAGTTTGTTACATCTACAGAAATTACGATTCCAGAACATTATTGCTTGTTTTACAACTTCTATAATTATTCTTCAATTTTATCATAACAGATGTATATTATAATGAAGAAAAAACTAACCTAGAGTGTTGAATGATTCGTAGATGAACTAAGTAATCATGTTGCGTTACTCATTTTTTTTGTCCTTCATTTCAGTTCATACCCTTGAGATTTTAAATTATCTTATCTACCAGTCTTTGACTATACCGACACCAGTTATTTATCATAAATACTCAAGTTGTTCAGTGAATGTTTCGTTCATAGTCACTGAAGTCGAATTTGGAAATTGTTAGCTTGGTGCATAGGCGTACCACAATGATACAGAGATAATTAAGAAAAAAATGAATGTACTATTTTACCTGTGAATTGTTAGTTTCTCAATCACTGTAGAATATGGTGCATCTTTCTTGTAGTTGGTAGTTAACAATATAATGTCTGTGCAAGAATATTATTGTAGAGAGGTATGCCAACAAGTTGGCTTTTTTCTTCAAATAATAAAAGATTATTGAGAAGAATTGTTTCATTCTAAAACCTTAACTGTTCTCATCCAAAACCTTTCATGGGACCCGAAGTAATTCACTTTCTCTGACAGTTCACTTGGTGTTACTAAAGTAAAGTCATCAAGACCTATTTTTATTGTGGCCTGATTCAACGTTTAATGTGTTCTTTGGCAGTTATTTATGCATTCGGTAAATATAACCTGCGTTGTTTTACCTAGGAATCACGTATTTCAAATAAATAACGATCTAGTGATTATTGTGTTTATTTGAAATTTCCAAATTCATTATAACAGTAATCATTTTAGACTTAATACTAATTTTGGTTTATTTTTCTTTTCTTAGGCATATCTTGGTGTCCTGCTGAAACGAATAATTTTTATACTGTCGGTCGTGATGGTTTACTTATTCGTCATAGTGTAGAAGATGGTGTTCAACCGATAGAAAATGCGCCACCCGTGGCTTTATCTTTTAGTCCATATGGACATTTACTACATGCTGTTCGTAAAGATCATGTTGAAATTAATAATAAGTTGTCAACAGTGGAAGAAAACAGTAAAGTGTCATATCCTATAAGTAAGTTAGTGTTTTTCATAAGCATTCATGAAATATATGTTTATTTGTCTTCATACGCAGTACTCTTGCCAAAAGAATGCTGGTTCATACATTAATATTTCTAGATAGTTCTATCGATTGAATTAGAATTATAATTTTATTTATTTGCTTGTGTGACATTTTGATACTTTCTAATGATTCCTTACGATCTTTGTTACATAATACTATATTTATTTATTTATTTGAACACATAAATATTGGTACAAGAGAGCGCCAATATATATGCGCCACACAAAACAATGGGAATTCGAAGAGAAGTAGAAAGAAAAAAAACTAAGGAACGCAAAAGAAAAAGAGAGTAATGACGAAGAGGTACAATCAGAAGAAATCTTTCAGGTAAAGGAGACACAACCACTTTTTATGAAGAAAGTAAAAGAAGGTTACAGCAGGATCGCCACTGGCTTCTATTCTGAGCCATATCTGATAACGTCTCTAGCCACTGTGTTGCACCATCTCTAGGACCCCAGCCAGGGAGTCGTGAAGGACCAACACAAGCCAGTCCTTTGCAGCTTTCTTTCATGCCACGACACCATGTCATGCACTGACCACCTCTCCGCTTCTTCCAACCAGTCCCAGAGTCGGCAAATAATGCACGACGTTGAATTCTCTGGGACGACATTCGTAGGACATGTCCAAGCCACCGAAGTCGGTGTTTCAAGATGGTGACACCAATTGAGTTATCATCTCTGTGCCCGAACACACGATGCCGAACCTCTGCATTACTGACATGGTGTTGCCACTGAATGTCAGCAATCCTTCGGAGACAGCGATGATCGAACACAGAGAGTCGTCTAACGTCCTCAACTCGGAGAGGCCAGGTTTCACAAGCATAGAGCAAAACTGCTCTCACCGACGCGTTGTAGATCCGGCCTTTTACAGCCAGACTAACATCACGAAGGCGCCAAAGGTGGCCCAGATTGGCATAAGCCACTCTGGCTTTCACTATTCGTGCATTGATCTCATCACTCACACCCCCACCAGCACTTATGCAGCTACCCAGATACACGAACTTCTCAACTACGTCTATCTGCTCACCATCCAGGGTGAGTACAGGATTAGAATCCTGCCAGTCTTGTAGAAGTACTTTGCACTTCGAAGGTGCAAAGCACATACCATACCTACGGACATTGATTGCCAACTGATTAAGTGCGGATTGCATGCCTTGGGCATTATCGCACAGTAAGACAATATCGTCCGCATACTCAAGGTCGAGAAGTCTTTCTCCAGGCAACAGATCCACACCACCATTACTTACATTCATCAGAGCTGTTTCCAGAATGTCATCGATGGCAAAGTTGAAGAGGAATGGTGAGATTGGGCAACCCTGCCTAACCCCACTGCTCGAATGGAACAATGGAGAGAGGTGGTTGTATGCCCTCACTCTGCCTGAGGTGTTTTTATACAGGGCTTTTAGGATGTTAATAAACTTCTCAGGCACACCCTTCTTCAATAGACAATCCCAGAGAACAGTCCTATCCAACGAATCGAAGGCAGCCCTGATGTCAAGAAACACTACGATTGTTGGCCTTTGAAAAGTATGGCGGTGTTCTAACATTTGGCGGAGGGTGAAGATATGATCAATACATCCTCGACCAGAACGAAACCCAGCCTGCTCCTCGCGAGTCAATCTTTCTCGGGTTTTGAACAACCTACGAAGAATGACGGAAGCCAATAGCTTGGACGCAATCGGAAGTAAACTTATCCCCCGATAGTTGTTACAAGAACGACGTGAACCCTTTTTAAAGATAGGGACAACTATCGACTCATTCCATGACGTTGGTACACTCTCTAGATCCCAAACCTTTGTAAACAACGTCGTCCATTCCTTAGTCAAAAAGTCACCACCATCTTTAAAAAGAGCCGGAGGTAAGTCATCTGGGCCAGGTGATTTGTAACGCTTCAAGAGTTGGAGTTCCTTGCGGACTTCCTCCTCATTTGGTGGATCAGTCGTCACCGGCCATGGAGGGCAGGACAGTCTGACCGATGTTGCCGGAGCAGCAGGCCAGTTGAACTGCCCTTCGAAAAATTCTGCCCATCGTCCAAGACGTCGATGGATGTTAGTGATTGGGATCCCATCATCCTCGCAGATTGTTTCACTCACACCAGACTTCTTGCTGCCAGTGGCTCGGATGAGTTGGAAGAGCTTCCGGTAGTTACCAGATGCAGCTGCTGCTTCCAGCTCATTAGCACGCATCGACCACCAGGCTTCTCGGTCCTTACGCAAGCTTTGCCCGATTTCCTTACATAGCATCCTTCGTTTATGGTCAAACTCACGGTTACCCGGAGTAGACCGACGGGCTTCAATGAGTTGTAAGGAACCAGAAGAAACCTAGTGCTTAAGAGCGGGACGTTTCGCAAACCCACAACTGACTGTTCCCGCCATTTTCATGGCGTCATGCAATTGCAACCAATGCTCATCTATACTTTTCGGTGGAGTGGTAGCTAGCCTAGAGGCTAGCTCGGTTCGATACTTACTTGCAACAGAAGTTGCAACCAGCTTGCTAACATCAATCCGTTGATGGCGTTCACTTCGTTGTCCACTGAAAAGTAAGGCAAGGTTGGCGCAGACCAGGGCATGGTCAGAGTCCAGATAGGTACTCCAAAAGGAGCGGCAGTCTTGTACACAACCACGCCAGCGGTAGCTGATCGCGATGTGATCAATCTGAGTCCAGGCTTGAGATGCAGAGGGAGGACGCCAGGTGGCACATCGGCGATGACTGTGCCGAAAGTTAGTGCTAGCCAGAAACAGGTTGTGGTCTGCGCAAAGTTGCAGTAGACGGTCCCCGTTATCTGACCTGCGACCAACGAGTCCCCATCGGCCACCTAAACGACTCTCTTCTGTGCCTAGACGCCCGACCTGAGCATTCAAGTCTCCGGCTAGTACTACAATATCTGTCGAACGCACTTTCTGGAGAAGAACTGATAACTGGTGGTAAAACTCATCCTTGATTGCATCCGGGCTGCAATCTGTCGGGGCATAGGCGGAGATGACGAAAAGACATCGTTTCTCACGCCGATTTCTTCTCACTTTGATGGAACTTTCTAATCTAACAGCACATAACCGACTGTTAATGGGGATCCAATCGACTGGTGCTGCCTCAGCTCTAGCGCTTAGTGCGACACCAACGCCAGCAAAACCAGACGAAGATGCCACAGGGTCCCCGGATAAGCGCACGTAAAACAAGCTTTTCGAAGCGACAGATGGAGATCGAATTTGTAGTTTTTCGCCAGAGTCTTGAATACGGGTCTCGGATAGACAACACACGTCGATATTAAGACTTTCCAAAGACATAGCCAGCCCTATCTGTTGTCCGACCTGCATAAATGTGCGAACGTTGAAGGCAGCCAGTTTGAATGGTGCACGTGGTTTCAGAAAATCTGCTTCAGTCCTCGTATTCGGTGGTAACATACAATTTTCAACCGGACAGTGACTCGAGAACGTTTAGATACAGTCGGAATTCCACCAAAGACGAGCCGCTGTATAAGTATAAAAGAAGGTGAATAATGTGGAAAATAATAATAATAATGATAATAATAACAATAATGACAATAATAGTAGTAATAATAATATTAGTATTAATAATGACAATAATTGAAGTGATCATAATTTGAATCAATTGATTGTTTTTCAAAGCGACAAAAGTAGATTCCATAGACATTAACAGTTCATCATTTGTGTGTGGGCTGTGATACTGCCCGGGTGCCCAAACCGAAGCAGGTGGTTATCTTAGGGGGCCACTCCCCGAGCCTTTGACCTAAAGGTCTAACCCACAAGGCAGTGGAGCATCGTAAGGAGATGCAGTCCCATGGTAGCCGGTGACCAACGATTGGTTCATACGCCATTCGTTCCCGCAGGATACTGGAGCCCATGTGCACCATTGGTTTGGAATCAGAGTTTTCCGACTTCCTTAGGTGGATCCACCGTATACACCGATCCGGTTAAAGCGTCGGCCATTCACTTTTCATCCTCTGAATTTTGTAAACAACAACCCCTCCACGAGAAGGCAGTGAGTATAACTTCCCTGACAGTAGTTGTATTTATGTGTTCATATGGGAGAATTTTGAAAGGGAGAGCTGACTCTTCACACCCTCGACCGTACTAGGGCATTGGGGGCTAGAGATTTAGATCGCTGGAGTTCAACTCATTGACCTAAAGGTCATTTGTTCGTCTTGGTCTTGAACAGATCGATTCAGTATGCGTTCGTGGGTGCTCATTGCAAAGATGTCTTAAACTGCAACGTTCAGTAATCCATGGTATTAGATAGTTCTTCAGCTGTGATATACGTCCGTGATGAGAACTAACTGTATATTGTAACCTATCATACAGTAATGTATGTTCGTAGAATGCACGTTACGCCGAAGGTTTACAACGTCGAACGAACAGTTTATCAAGGTAGTGGCGTAACTTAAACTTGTTTAAGTGTACTCTTCAAAATGACTTCCTTTTTAGATTTCCTGACCATCTCTCTCTTTTTCCACTTATAATGCGAAGTTGAATTGTCGGGAAAATATTTTTGCCATCGGTTTGTATTAGTCCGAAAATTAAAAATATTGTTCAATAGCCGGAAGACAAACCAATTTGTTTCTTTTCTATGGTCTTTAGAACTATTCTCTTATAATAATATTGATTAGTTTTAAACATTCCATAATATAATTTGATGCTATACTAGTGACAATTTACCAATGATTACTATAACATGTTCAGTATTCCTAGATAGCAATAATATGTACTTGAAAAGTATTATTTCTAGAGATCACTTACCTAGTTATATAAACTAGAATACTGATTAACTGACGTTTAACCTTAAAATCAGTTCTTTTTGCTGAATACAGTAAACAGTTCTACTTGTGTTTGTTCAGCCTGCGTTTATTTATCTTGTTGTTATTATGATTTGTTTATTAAACGAGTTTGTGTTGGATGGGTTACAGTTGAGTAATGTATTATCAAAAATATATTACAATTTAAGGAATATGGTTTTTTTGTGTGGTTAATTAGATGATTCTGTATCGATATATCATTTGATTTTGTAGTATTTCTTTTTTCTTAATATTTTTCTAATTATCTTGTAAATAGCTACGAAAAATCAACCAACCTCTGTTCAACATTCCAATGGGAATGGATGCTCATTAAGTTACTATGGTCCGTCATATCCTACATCGACATTATCAACTGCTACTATTACTACTAATACTACGTCTACTAATACTAATACTATTAATAACAGTAATGCTGGCGATACTCTTTTAAGTAATAAAGATTTTGAACATTCTACCGTAGTAGCTACATCTGGTAATGCTGATGAATTAGGAACTCAAATTATTACCAATACTTTAATTCCTTCTGAGTCAACTGTCAATATACCTAGTAATAACATTAATACTATCGGTACAACTGCCATCAATCCTGTTACCTCTACTATATTTACTAATTCCACGACTAATGAGTGTACAACAATCACAACAACATCATTGACAAGTGCGTCACCTCCTTCCTCACCCGACCTACCTCAAATGGGATCTTTAAAGTCAGCACAATTATTCGTATCACAAGCTCATAGTCTTTTATTTCATTATAAACCTTGTTTAGAGGTATGAAAAATTTCCTGTTTTCTGTTTTTATTATCATTAATATGAAAAGTAGTAGCAAAATTGTCTTATTTTATGCGATCATTTCTTTCTTCGATGTTTCACATTATGGATTGGTTTTAATTAGACAACTGTTAGAAATTAAGGATTACTGGACAACTGATTTGTTTTTAGTGTTGGGCTCCTCAGCAGTATACATCAACGATCTCTCCAGGAGTTGAACCCTGTTCCTTTTCTAGCTTTGCTTTACATTACTATTCGACGATCGTTTCTTTTTAACTGCCAATATCCTAAAACAATACTATATTTTATAGTATTAAGTGGATTCATGTCTAGCCGCAGTTTGTTGGATCCCTTACATTATTTTTGTATGTATTTTAATCATCTTTATTTATTTCGTTTATCAATTTACCTATTGACATCATGAACCGATCAGTGTAAGACTGTCGATAAAAACCTGAAAGCACTAAACTGTCGTTTCTCGCTAGTATGAGACTCCTCATCAGAGATCTCGCACGAAAGATTCGAACCGAGGGTCTTCGATCTCGCTCAAAATTTTAACCTCTAGATTACTGAGACCTCAAGCAATGGAAATCGAATGGTCCGATTCCTGTGTACCGAATTGTGGACGAGTACTGCTGACGAGTTTCATACTAGGACGGAATAGCCATTCAGGGCTTCGAAGTCTTCAATGATAGTCTAACACTGAATGGTTCACGATCTCAATAGAAACCCAACAATATCAACAACCATATACTGATAACTTACTAATGGTTGTATTCACAAATTTTCTATATCATCATACGGCACGAATATGATGTTAATTTTTCTAACGAAAGAGTTACATTTACTATTACTGCTGCTTATTGTAGCATAACTACTTCTTTTTCAATTAATCAAACACGTAAGTTAAATACTCACGAAGATTCACTGCTACTACTGTGTATTATGTTCGAGTACGGTGATTTCCAATGACGAATTGTTGTGTGTTATATCTGTTTGTATTATAAATGATAATGTCCAAAAGTGAATAGGTTTTATTGGTTTTTGAAAGATCTTCTTTGGAGTATGAATTGTGTGGAAGAAAACTAAGGGGGCTTTAACCGAGACGTGGCATCAATCTATGAAGTCATTTACCATTGAACTGGCCCATGTTGCTAGGCTCAGGATACTTAGTTGAATTTCATACGATAACCGCAACAAGTGGTTAGAAAAGTTGAGTAATATGGCTCAGAAACAATCACAGTAGCGCAGATAAATTCACCCTTCTGAGTTTTAATATTATTTCAGACTTTTTATTCTCCAACTTACATCTTATTTATGGGCGATTTTCTTCACTGTTTTGGTTTTTCGTAATGTAATTAATATTGCTATTATAATTTCAGCTCCTTCACTATTTATCTTGTTGCCCCCCCCCCCCCGATATTGATATGACTTAGCAAATGTGACTTAACAAATATACCGCGTTGTTTATTAACTATGACTGTGATGATACATCAGCAGTGCTCAGCTTTACTGCTTAGACAGTATAAAATATTAAGGTTGAAAATTTATTTAGCTTCTTATTAAATACGGTGATGTTGCTGTAGTTTTCATATTGATAGTGTTTAGTCGACGATTAAACATTTGGCCGCAAGCTTTTTGTTTACTAAGCTATATGGATAGCTGAGTGCCCGTTGTAGTTTGGTAAATGAGATAAATTGTTATATGGATAAGTCAAAGGTGGTAGTACCAATCGAAACCACCTTTGTCACCGTTGTGACGTTAATTTGTTTACAAAATGTCGCATATGCTGTGTGCTAATAAAGGTTGTTATGATGTAAGCTTCTAAAACTCTCTCAAACGCCCTGGTATGACCGAGAGTGTGAAGAGTCAGCTCTCCCTTTCAAAATTCTCCCATATGAACACATAAATACAACTACTGTCAGGGAAGTTATACTCACTGCCTTCTCGTGGAGGGGTTGTTGTTTACAAAATTCAGAGGATGAAAAGTGAATGGCCGACGCTTTAACCGGATCGGTGTATACGGTGGATCCACCTAGGGAAGTCGGAAAACTCTGATTCCAAACCAATGGTGCACATGGGCTCTAGGATCCTGAGGAAACAATTGGCGTATGAACCTATTGTTGGACAACGGCTACCATGGGACTGCATCTCCCGAAGTTGCTCCACTGACTTGTGGATTAGACCCCTAGGTCAAAGGGTACGGATGTAGCCTTTTAAGGAAACCACCTGGTTCGGTTTGGACACCCGGGAAGTATCACAGCCCTCACCCAAATCGAATGATTTATGTGGCACATATGTGTTTGGTGCTCCCTTGTACCAATGTTTATGTGTTTAAATTTATAAACAAAACTTAGTCTTCCTGATCGGGATATGTCTGGTGATTGTGTGTTCGATACTCAGTGTCTATCAAGGGTTGCTCTTATCGCATAACGACATCATATGAAATTCCTCAATGGTATGTTCGTCTGTGTGCAACCTTTCACTCATTTGTTTGTCTACGTTGCGTTATTACTTTTCGTTGTGTTGCATGTTTTCTATGTCTTAATATACCGAATTTTGTGTCTGTTATACATAGATTTTCACTGAATTATTGCTTTCATAGTGACTTCTGTACTCGTATAACTTATACTCTATGTGGTAAAATTAGTGATAGGTTTATTATTAAAGATTATGAAATGTTTTTTTTAGTTCAAATCACGAACTGATCATAGCTTGACCACCGTTAATAACCTGAAGTTACTGGATAACCTTTTCACCCTAGCATGTAACTCCTCAGCATTGCCCGTCCACGACAATCCTCACAAATCCCCCATAATACTTATAATCATGTTCTCATTGGCAACTAGCTTCAAGATATAACTGCTTCAGTTCTAGAGAGTCATGACCAAAGGAGTTCCACTATGTCAAATATGAGACAGTTATCCACTACAGGTAATCGAAAATAATCGCTCAATAACTTGAGTTGATTGAAGTTAAATAAATATACTATTGCATACCAGCTCAATGGTCTAAAAGTGTTCGCGCGCCAAATGAAAACTTCTCGGTTCTGTTGGTGAATGTGGTGGCGATAGGACGATAGGGTCATCTATTGCTTCCAGGTTTTTCACTCGGGACCTAGCTAAGATCAGTTCATGATTTAAACCCGAAAATTCTACTATCTCCCCAAATCCTTTTATTATAGTATATATACCACATATTTCCAATTATTTTAGACAATTTTCCAACCTAACTACTTTGATTTCACCAATGCTCTACTACCTGATCTAATTATTTTATTGGCCAAAAATTATAAGTTTATTGGAACTAATGTGGATATGATTTGTGAATATAATGCCAGTGTCTGTTTACGATTTGGTCAACCGTTTGTAAGTCTGTTGTTTTTCAAAAATAAATTCTTTGTTTCTACTCATTTTTTGTAGTACTATGAACTAGATGTATAAAACAATCTTTTCACAGGTTATTAATATGTAGTATAGTGAAAGATATTACTATATCAATCAGAAACAATAGATATATTAACCAGATCTGGGACAAATGTTTATTGGTGCAACTTCCAACATTTCAGTAATAGTAACATAATTGAGAAATATTGAAACCATAGAGTCAAATTAATGTCAGTAGTGGTGGGAAAGTAAGTGTACGAAATATAATCCAATAGAAAGTTTGTTAGAATGCGTAATGAAAAGTCTATGATAAAACAAAACTGAAAATTCCGAGATTGGTTCATAAATAATTCATCGGGATAATTGCTAACATATTTTAAGCTATATTACATGAGGTTTTCAACGCCAAATTATTATTGTCTCGATGAGCACAACAAGGTAGTCTGCACGTATCTAAATTCCTTCAACATATAGTTAATAATATCATTGAGTTACTTCATGTACGGCTGCTATTAGACTTTTTCTAAACGTGTTCTCATGCTAGTCTATGTAGCATACATAACCCTTATATCACGAGTAAGGCAAAGTAAAAGAAGTCTAACAAACTTTTTTATATCCATACTTAGTTTTTCTAAGCCTCCAAAATGATGGATTCGATATAATATCCGAAGTTTTCAATGCGTTAAGGTTTGCTTCCCATGCTCAAACTAACCACTGATCCAGACAAGTTTTAAAAAACTAAACCTCACTCATTTTCTGATTTCATTAAACAGAACAATGTTGTCTATGCACTTGAAGTTATTAGGTAAAAATGTATAATATACCATTCTTGTGTCGTTTGTTTGAATCTTCCCATTGATGTTTAGGACTGTAGTTGATCAGTCTCTTTTTGGTATATGTGTATCCTGTGCGGATTGCCTTATGTCACAAGTTTTTAAAGCAGAGATGGATGGTGATTGGCATTAGAATCTAAAATGTGCAGTTCGTCCAATTTACGACTTGTCAACTCGATGTACCTACATCCGGGAATTGATGTTCACTCCGGGATTCAAACCGAGTACCGTTCGCTTCAAACACCATTGCGACCCATTGCACAAGCTAGTGGCTATATGAACTCGGTAGCTTAGTGGTTAACATGATGACTTTTGAAACGAACGGTACTGGGTTTGATTCCTGGAGTAGACATCAACTCGGGTTCACGTACATCCAGCAAACAAGTGCCAAATAGGACGAGACGCGCATCCTGAATTCCACTGCTGCCTACCATCCATGTTTGCTTATAATTTGATACATCGATTCATTTGGGTGTAATATTATGTATTCGATAATAGAACCCGGTTCATTTAACACAGTATTTTAGGGTATTTATTTGTAAATCGTGGTGTTACACAATTCTTAAATAATCAAGCTGTTGTGATGTATCTGGACGTAAATCACGCGCTTGTTTATAAATTATTCATACTGCATAAGCTATGATACTTTTCCACTGTCTTAATCGTGGGAACATGTTCTTAAATTTAAAGCAAATCATTACGTAGAGTCACGAGTCACTTTAATTGAACAGAATCAGACACTGGAAGTATTTAGAAGCTGTAGTGTGGAGATCTCGAATCAAGAGATTATCAGCTTATGCTGGATAAAACTACCGTAGTTTTAATCAAGTCGAAAACAACCTTAAAGTCTGGAAATATATATATATATATCTCACAGGTTGAAATCATGAGTCAGTTGAAGCTAGACCACCATTGAAAACCTGGAAGCACTGGACGGCTGTTTCGTCTTAGTGTGGGACTCCTCAGCAGTGCGCATCTACGAACCCGCCCCCCGCGGCATTCGAACCCGAAACCTACTGGCTTCGCGCGCGAGCACTTAACCATTAGACCACTGGGCCGGCATCCAACGGTGTTAATGTCTAACTTCAACCAATCCGCGAAGTTGCGCCACCGAACACCATTGTCTTCAGTGAGCTGATATCTCACAACAGAGCTGGTTCGTGGATGCGCACTGCTGAGGAGTCCCATACTAAGACGAAACAGCCGTCCAGTGCTTCCAGGTTTTCAATGGTGGTCTAGCTTCAACTGACTCATGATTTCAACCTGTGAAATTTCCTAAAATCTCCCCAAAACTCATTCTGATATATATATATATATATATATATATATATATATGGTTCTGTATTGAGTAAAATGACTACAATTTAATAATTTACATTTAAGAACATAAAACCATTGGTCATTGTTTATCTCGTGGTTACTACGTTATTGATTTTTATTTAGTTAGTACGATTCTGGCTATTGTTACGTTCAATTTATGGTAGTCTTAGTTCTGATCCACATAAACGTACATCATCTCAACAACATGCAACGCAGACTCAACCATCAACACCATCGCATCAACATCAGCAACTACATAATTTTTCAGATTTAGACAATCAATATCCACATATTCAATCGTCACTGAATAATGAGAAGTTTGTTCCGTCTACTGATTCATCACGTGTTCATATTCCGGAGAATAAAACTTTGAAATGTTTCCGTAATTCTGGTGGATTAAGACGTAAAAAACGTGGCACGGAAACAAATGACACTACTGGCATTAAATTATCAAGGATTTTAGAATCGTTAGGTATTCGGAGTCGAGAATCTGCACAATTAACTGAAAAGACGAAAACTAATGTGAATATGGATTATAGTAAGTTTAACCAATATTTAATCCTTTCAACTTATTTACTCAATAATACATGTGTTTTCACAGTTTCTGGGATATTGCGAAATATATTAAGAATTACTAATTGATAATATACTTTTAACATTCTACGTCATCTCATATAGTGAGAGCTTATGGCGAACTGTCATCAGAATTGATTACCTCAAGTGGTGTTCGTCAGGGCTGCCCACTCTCTCTATTCTTGTTTAACTTTGTCGTCGACGTAATTTTAGAGATAACACTTTCCTCATTTAAATTTCCAGGGGTTGAACTTCTACCAGGAGATTCACTTGTTGTCTATCAATCAAAGGACGTGTTTACTGCGCAGCAGTTCGTTCTACTTTATGGTAGTGAAACGTGACCGGTAAGAGTAGAGGATATTCGTAGGTTACTAGTATTCGATCATAGGTGTCTTCGAAACATTGCTCGTATATTTTGGGACCATCGAGTAAGTAACGCAGTTGTTAGGAAACGGGTACTAGGTAAGGATGGCAAATCAATTGATGACGTAGTGAAACTTGATCAGTTGAGATGGCTTGGACATGTGTTATGTATACTCAACCACCGAATGCCCTGACGTGTGATGTTTTATGGTGTAGGAGGAGGTTGGAAGAAAGGTAGGGTTGGCCAGACCAAAACATGGCACCAGTCCATGAAGTCACTGACAAGTGAACTGAGGCATGTTGGTAGGTGTAGACGACCTGGTTGGGGACCGCGAGATGATAGCAACCGATGGTTAGAGACCATGAATGACATGGCTCAAAATCGTTTGCAATGACGCAGGTGCATCCACTCTTTGTGTTCTCCCAAATTCTAATCTCCTGATTCTTCCTCGTCTCTTTTTTTCTCTTCCCAAATTTATTTCACTGTATTATACTCTTTAAATAACATCTTCAAACCCTAATCTTCCCGATTACTGCTTATACTCTTATTACCTCTACCACTACGGGATTTGAATCGACAACTGCATCTGTGTGCTTATGTGGTGTGGCAACTCGAACTGATGTACGTACGTACGAAGTTCTATGTTGTTACGGACTGACTGACTTTCCACAAGAAAACATAAATTATTTAACAAACTTGAACTTTTACAGTCTAATGTCTGGAGGTATGCGTAAACACTGTTCTAAAATTAAAACTTCTATCCATCGAACATGTTGACTGAATAACTTTTTGATATATATTAAGATACCATCTAATAGCTTTTTCATCAACATGAATCCTACCTTGCAGTTTACTCTATTTCTGGTCTTAACACCTGGAGGTTATGGTAACTCTTCTTTCTTTCCCTGTAAAAATACTTATTAAATTGTGGCATCAGTCTGTCAAGTTCTTGAAGGTAAACTGATTCGAATAGGTAGGTGCACACAATTTTATTCGAGTCCTTATGACTATCGTTACTAACGACTAAATACTCCATGAGACTTGGCTTTGGATCGTTCACAATGTTACAGATGCATTCATTTTTGATCTTCTAAATACTGAGTTTCGAAATATTATTAATTTTTCTCCTTTTTCTACTTAATCTTTTCTACTTCTACTGATAATGTTACCACTTCTACTACTGTGAGATTCGTTTTAATAATTTCGTCTCACTATGCTAACCTGATGTGAAAATTCAAACTGATGCACAAATGTTCCAGGTCCTGTTTTGCATATGACTGATAGTTTCGAAGGTCAGTACTGGTGTGGACGTACGTTTGGCCGACGAATCCTGCATCGAACGAAACGGCCATCCTGGATTTTTCTGTTTGCCACAATCTATCTAGTTTAGATAACCTAAACATCTCTGGCTTAACGTTTTGGTTATAAGAAAGTTATTCTTTAACCCAGATAGTAATCATATTCACTGGGCTTAAGAAACTAGTATTTTCTTGTGCTATAAAAGACTTCCAATTATTCACTCTATACACTGTAGCAATAAGAATAGTATTTTTCATTAATGCCTAGTTAACGTAAGTTTGATTTGTGTTTGTAAGTGCTTAGTTTCTTACATCTAAGGCTAGAAATTTTATTGATCAGAATGTTATTTATTGTAATTATTTTTAAGTTGTGTATATGAATATTTTTGTTCTTCATATCGTTTAGCAAATTGACCTGATACACATGTGCTAAGTTCTTTGTTAGAATATGACCGACAGTATATTTTAACATTACACTATCTGCTGGATGTTTTTTTTCTCTAGGAAGGCATTCATCCGGTAATGTTCGAGTTCAACACCATGGTGCTTCTAAACAATTTATCGATACTCTCCCACCTGTACAAAAGTTTCTGTCGTGTTCTAGTTCAGCAAACAATGATCCAACTGATTGCGTATTCTCTAACATACCATCTATAGCTAATCCATACAACAATGACTGTTCCACATTGACAAATGATTTATTATTTCGTTCAACTAAACCAATATCTTTAAATATGAATTATGATAGCCTACATAAACCATTGGTAATTGACAATGATCAATTAATTCCATCCTTATCATCATCAGCATCGCCGCCAATTAGTCAACCTTCACAGTTTATTTTAAAAAGCCTTGAAGATGATATCTTAAATAATGGATTACTATTTCATAATTATCATGAAGATATTGACTATTTATTTCATACTACAAGTCCTCAGGAACCGTTAGAGCCTAGTCCTTTCATTGAAAATGATCCAGTTAAAAGGTATACAGTTAATTTTCAATTATTCTACTTATTTTACATATTCACAAATTTTTCTTAGAAGATTTATTAAATAAATTAACATCGATTGTAACAAAAGGATAGTTTTATCTATTATTTATTTATTTGAACACATAAATATTAGTACAATTGGACATCGAATACATATGCACCACGCAAGTCACTTGATTTGTGTGTGGGTTGTGATACTGCCCGGGTGCCCAAACTGAAACAGGTGATTTCCTTAGGGGACCACACTCGGAGCCTCCGACCTAAAGGTCTGATCCACAAGGCAGTGGAGAAACGTCAGGAGATGCAGTCCCATGGTAACCGGCGACCAATAATTGGTTCATACGCCACTTGTTTCTTTAGGATGCTGGGGCCCATGTGCACCACTGGTTTAGAATCAGGGTTTTCCAACTCCCCTTGGTAGACCCTCCCTATCCATCAACACGTTTAAGGCGTCGGACATTCACTTTTCATTCTCTGAATTTTGTAAACAACAACCCCTTCTCTAAGAGGCAGTGAGTAGGACATCCCTAGCAGTGGCTGTATACGTGTGGTCATGTGAGAACATTTCGAGAGGGAGACCAACCCTCCACACCCTCGGCATTTGGAAGCAATAGTACTCTTTTGTCTTAAGTTGAAATTAGATATACTGTGAAATGGTAACCAATTAATAATTATCTTTGGTCGTATTAAAATATCGAATGCGTATCGTGAGAAAATCTTCAAAAATAAAAGAATATGACAGTTGACATAAACGTTTTTCCTTAGGGTCCTAATCAATATTATATATAGGAACCGCTTATTGCATACACCTATTGGCGAGCAAAGCACACATAAATTACGAAGTATCTATGAATAAATTAAAATAATTCATTATTATCACCAATGGTTGTATAGTAAGTAGTTACTTACTAAATTGTACGGGGTTTTGGGATGATGTTTACAGTTTGAGGAAATTTCACATCCTTCTTAACCATTTATTATATGTCTGTCTGTACATTTTATCAGTGATATTACTACTCTTTTTTATTGTGTTTTTTTTCCAGAAGGCCAGATCAATTAGATCTTATTGAAGGTAACTATTATAATAATGAATGTATAATAATTTCATATTACACTTTATAAGTGTTTTAAATTAACCTTAATTAAATCGGTATTGTAGATTGTGCATTTGTAAAGTTAAATGTTTTTTTATACTTAACATTTGTAGTCAGTCTCCTTTTTGTATTATTTCTCTATCTATCTTCGATTATGAAACGCATTGATACTTAGATTTCGTAGATCACGGCTTTAGTTTTCACAAAAAATCACGCATATACATTTCTACTCACTATTATATATCTGTATGCATATAATAGATTGTTTTGAACGTAGGCTTCCTAACTATTATCACACTTCAAAATTAAATACTTGCATACTTGAGGATACTGTTGCTACCATTTATGGTTCCAACCCATAGTTATCGTTACAAACGTTACTACTGGGATATACTGACTGTAAATGTTGAGGATGTTAGATCCCCAGACGTCACTTGATAGACGTCCCATTTTTATAATTTTATTTCGTTAACTTATGAGTAGAGTTAATTAGTTAAATTATTTAAACGCATAAACTTTTGTACGAAAGGCGCACTAAAATATGTATGAGCTACACAAATCATTGGGTTTGGATACTCCCCAGTTGCCCAAACCGAAGCAAGTGGTTTTCATAGAAGGTCACTCCCCAAGCCTTTGACCAAGAGGTCTAGTCCACAAGGCAGCGGATCAAACGTTGGGAGAGATGCAGTCCGAAGGGGGATGTAGAAAAATAAACAAACAAATAGTATAGAAAATAACAAATAAAATCGTTTATTAGAGCTAATTCGACCAAGGAAGATATAAAGGTGTTAAAAATTTCTTGTGAATACAAAGACTACAATTGTCAGCTTGAATCTCTATAGCTTCTATCACTTATAAGAGACGAAATCGAACTGCCTAAGAAAAAATTAGTATTTTTGGGATGCTAGATCCTCAGAACTCACTTAATAAACGTCTTATTATTGTAATTTTATTTTAAAAACGTAGCAGTAACTTATCTGTGGCACTGAGTTGTTATTTAGAACTAGTTTCAGGAACTTAGTTCCTTTTTTTCACTCTTGGTATTATCGCTAAATGATATGTTTATAGTTTATTTGTTTTCTTCTAATGTTCTAAGTGTGTTTATTTGTTTAGCGATCGGTTCACATGACGATCCTGTAATCATGGAAACAGATTATCTACCCGATGAAGCATTTGTCACTAATACTAATACTACGACGGCTGTCAATATTACTCCCGAACTCTTTCAAAATTCTAACCAATTACAGTATAAACAAAAAGAATCATGTTTAATTCATAATCAAAAACGTCAATTAATGAAACAAAATACGGTTGAATGTAGTACAAAAAATGATCAGCGGCAATCGACTTCAATTACAACTAATGCTAATGATAATTGTAAAGTTGTATCATGTTGTGTTGATATACCAGTATCTAGAAAAAATCATTCATCTTCAAAACTTCAACGAAAATCAATGGATTGTAGTAAATTATTAGCTTCTAATTGTCATGATTTATCATTAATTGACCGGCAAAACAGCCAAATTTTATCAGCATCAAGTTTTCCTGGTTTATATACTGCTACTAGCACTATTGCTACAACTGTCCCATTAAATAATGATGTTGATTGGTGAGTAAATCGACTTCTAAGAGATTTCGATCAATATTATGTTGTTACATTTTGGTGTCTGTTCAATGTACTGACCTATGTGTTATGAAAAATCTAACTTAAATTCACTGAGTCATAATAGCAATAGTCTAAGAGACATCAGGTATTAAATAGCATAATCTAATTAGGGTAATGTGTTGAAATATTCAATCTTCAGTATGTAGAGACTTGAATGTTATACCACTGCTACTACTGTACAATTAAAACACTTCAACTGTTTTTGACTCAACGTATATCATAAGAGAAAACAGAATTTAACTTTATCTTCTTTATCTAAAACTAAACTTCAGATTCGACAGCATTTCATGATATTTTACCTTGAAGCTGTTTGTCGATCCTTAGAATAATATTAGTATTAAAAATTAAAGTAGTAGGTATTCACGAAATAATATAAAAATGTTTGCATATTGTATCGTGCGTTATCTATTGTCTTGTAAATTGCTATTTGCATTTGTAAGGCATCTTCTATCTACAACTGTATTTTGGAGTATGGATTAGGCTGAAAACGGTTAGGGAGGCGAAACCACCATATGGATTCAGTCTGTCAAATCATCTCCCTTCAAATTCTGATCCGCGAAATGCTGTAACTTTTCTCTCATTTCTATATCTAATTTTTTCTACTTCTACTAATAATGTTACCACTTCTACTACTATTTGATTTATTTTAATAATTTTGTCTCACTGTGCTAACATGATATGATATGAGAACTAAGGCTGATGCGCGTAAGTTCAAGGTTCTACGTTGAACGTAGAGGACAAAATCAAACCACATTATACTTTTTCGTTTATTAGTTCTTACGAACTGGAGTATGAAAATGTCAACATCTAGGGGAGGGAGCACGGGATACAGTGAAAAACTAGGATACAGCTGGACGATATAGATTTCGCAGATGATCTGGCTCTTTTATAGCACATGCAGGAGAAGACGACCAGTGTAGCAGAAATAGGTTTCAATGCACACAAAGGAAAAAGCAATATTCTCCTACACAACACAGCATGCACCAATCAAATCACACTTGAAGGAGAAGCTTTGGAAGGTGTGAAAACCTTTACATATATGGGCAGCATCATTGATGAAGACGGCTGATCTGATGCAGATGTGAAAGCGCGAATTCGCAAGCCAACTGAAGTTCATCTGTAAGTCTAAGCAACTGTCAACCAACACCAAGGTCAGGATTTTCAATACAAATGTCAAGTCAGTTCTACTGTATGGGGTGGAAACGTGGAGAACTACAAAAGCCATCATCAAGAAGATATAGTGTTTATTAACAATTGTCGGCGCAAAATACTTCGGATCCGTTGGACAGACACTATCAGCAACAACCTACTTTGGGAGAGAACAAACCAGATTCTAGTGGTGGAAGAAATCAGGAAGAAGTGCTGGAAGTGGATAGGACACACATTGAGGAAAGCACCCAACTGCGTCATAAGGCAAGCCCTCACCTGGAATCCTCAAGGCCAAGGGAAAAGAGGAAGATCAAAGAACACATTACGTCGAGAAATGGAGAGAGACATGATAAATATGGACAAAAATTGGATAGAACTAGAAAGAAAGGCCCAGGACGGAGTGCGTTAGAGAATGCTAATCGGCGAACTAGGCTTCATTGGGAGTAACAGGCGTAAGTAAGTAAATGAACATACATATAGTCTATTACTATTGATACATTAATTATGTGCTAAGATTATTTAGGTTATTCTCATGTTTATTTTCTATTTGTTTTACATTATTCTAATAGGTCATTATCAGACGTTGGTTTTTGTCATCTCACTTTACTGTGTTACGATATGCACTAGCTTCTTACTTTTTTATCTTGCTCTTTTATTATTTTCTTATAGTACACCTCTCATTCCATCATTTCATTCAAATGATGCTATTAACCAAGAAATAAAAAAGTGTTCTGATGAAACCTTGGTAAAGAATGATGATGGTGATGATGAACATGACGAATATAATTGTCCTCTTATCTCTCAATCCTTATTATCATCTTCACCGTCACAGTCAAATACCTCGTCCTTAGCAAAACAAAAATTGCTCGGGACTTGTAAAAAATCTGTTCAACTCTTAGCCCCACCAAATCATAGTAAATCATTATCTGGTTTCAGTAAAGAATCATCAATGTTATTAAATGGGTATACTGTGAATTCTGTTGGCTCTTTGTCTCCAATATCTGGAGATATCAATTCTATAATTTGTAAATGGCTTATAAAGTTGGTAAGTGGACTTGTAACTTCTTTGTAACTAAGATAATAATCTTACATAATATGAATGTTTAACGTTTTAGTTTTGACCCGTATAACTAGTTTGAAAAACTTTTCGGATTACTCTTTTTGAGCTACAAATGTTTTGCTATAGATCAGTGGCTCAATGTTTAAGTCATTTTATTTTCAATCAAAGAGGTTCATTTTCAAGCGTCATTTTATCACATCCTGTTTGGATAGCAGTAAAGTAAAAATATCCTTTAAACAAACGCTGTTGCTTATAGCGTAGTGCATAAACGTTCAGATTGTTAGTGAATTGCATTTATAGATATTTTCAAACATTAATTTGAATCTGTGTTGTAGTTATCGAACTTGGTAAAGCCTTCGTTACTCACCATTATGTATTCATGTTAGTTGTTCTTGTCACTATATGGCAACTTGGACCGATGCATATATGTGCCTGGTCCTACTTTGTAGCTGACTGACTGACTCTTGTCACTAACGCAATATCATGATCGAAGTTAAAATGACTGAGTAATTATTTCTTACTTCTAAATATAGAAATAGTGTTAGGTCTATCGAAGCGTCCATGTCACTTAATTGATATACTCGCAAAACCGAAGTTTGCAAAACAACAATTTGTCTAAAATATCGTTTTTATATTCAATAATACACAAAAATTAGTTAAAAACCGCAACTAGTAAAGTGTCTGTAGCGTTTAACGCGTCTTTTTGCATGGATTAAAAAAAGGCTTCCTGTAACAGTAACTTAAAGAATAATTACAACACATGATGGAGCAAAAGACAGCTGATAGCTGTGTCTAAACTTGGTAACAGTTTATTAACAAGCAAAACCAGAACCAAGAGCAAAACAATATAGAAACTGTTGCGTTTGAACAAGTGCACAAAACCGTAGATAGCTGCTACAGTGATTGAAGTAAAGTAATCATAACGATAAATACAATAAATTTTATATTTCGAAATATTACATGACAATTTGCGTTACAACATAAGTTTAAAAATTGCTAGGTATACAACTATTTACTGTATGTAAATAAGTAGTATAAAACAATACGCAAAAGAGTGGAAGAGAAGAGAGTAAGAACAATGTAAAATAAGTTTAACACCGCCCCTCAAAGACAGCATGTTCAATGCAAATGTTTCTGGCTGAAAATATTAAACTGATGATGAGATTCTTTTAAAGGGTGGAACAAAAGAGCGAAAACAAATATGCTAGTAAGTCCATGATATTTTATGGGAAATTGCAGGTCTGAAACTTCACTCTGTTCTTTTTGACAGTAAAACACTAAACAATAAAATAAATCCACCTTTTTCTAGTTAACAAGCAAATTCTATTCATGGATATAGAGTGTTAAACGCTTCAAATAAATAAACAGACTGAAGCCTATGTCATCCATCTTTCTATAATTGAAACCGACCTATTTATTATGTTATGCAATGAACCGTTTCTATATACATATCAATCAAGAAGTGCCCCAATGGAGAGTTCACCGGAATTTCTATTTGATGGTAGATTTTTTCGTTTAACAAAAAGTGTATATTCATTGTATATCAAAGTAGCTCATGTAGGATTTTTAATGGTAGATCTATCTTGATTTTATGTTCTGAATAAACGATTCACATGCATAATCCGTAGTCTTCATTAAAGAAGCATTAAAAATCAACTAATTGTTATCCAACGAGTTCATTGTTTGGTTGTTAATGTTTTTTTCTGTAATTTTCTCGATAACGGTAGATATGTTTTTCAGATTATATTTAGTGCCTTTCAATTCCTGTGAATTGAACATGTCTGTAAGCTATCGAAGTATTTCATGGTATGGTGAAATTAAGCATTTCCACTATTTTTGTTATACTAGTAAATTTTCAGTATCCTGCAATGCCTTGGTATATTTGTTCCTACGACCTTAAAATTGTATAACTAATCAAAAAGAATTTCATGTATTTAAGAACTCATTCTCCATTTTCTTTGGTTGTTCTCAACCGATAACTGACTTTGTTTAATCTCCTGTTCGCAACGTGAGAAGCGTTCATTTTTTTAGCACTATACTTTGTATCTAAAATCACGACGTTAATTGTGTTTGATTTTAGTGAAATGTTTAAACCTTTTTGGGTTTTTTTTTGGTCAGATGATGGAACTAGATTATGATTATATTCATTTAATGCTTTAAACAATATAGTCACATAAGTAATCGAATTGTCTATTGTGCATCGCTTAAGTGATAGTTGAATTCATAATGTTCACTTGTTGTTTAGGTTGAATCTGGTCATGTTCAAACTGTATGTACAGCATTATTGGCTTTGGGTCCAGAACGTTTACGTCTAAGCGAATGGATTAACGAGTCTATTTTAGAACATTGGTTTATCTCATATTTAGGTAAATTTACTTTATTTTGTAGTATTGTATCTAATGTGTGTATTTTACTCAAATAGTTTATATGAAGTGAACATTGATTGATACATGGGAATGGTAACTTCCGACCAAGTAGATTACGGATTCAAAATCGATTTCACCTTTGTGTGTGTGTGTGTGTGTGTGTAGATGAAGAATATCACTAGCTGTCACAGTTTGGCAAAAAAATAGACCACTTCTTAAATCTGTACCTTGTAATTTCTGGAATAACTGTTGCAACTAAATAAATCAATTACTCACAGAACCTATAATTGTAGTTTAAAAACATAGAATACCTGGTCAACTAACTGTTATTTTTATATCAAACATTTATCTAAGATATTATAAATAAAAGAGCTACTTATCTAATCACACAAATAAATTATCAGTTCGGGGATTTGTTATAATCTCTTTCCTACGATATGACCCAGCTATTCTTATGGCTTAGTATTCTCGGACACCGATTCACTCGACAAGACCCCAAATCAAAACACGGTTGAACAGGAAAGAGATTATATTCCAAATAACAAGGTTAGATGGAAGCAAGAAGCAAGTATGTAGTGCAATAGGGAAAACGCTAGTATATTTATAGTTTTTCACATCAGAAGATTTCTAGTGTTCAATAAGTATTGGCTAACGCCGATTGAATAAGAATGAGCTAATCAGAGTGCATCAAAGCAATCGTGCATTGAGCATTCTTTAATCCAGTCTATGTCCCGCTAACAGGATTTGTGGAGATTGTAGTATTTTCACAGTTGAATTCATGAGTTGATCTAAGTTAGACCACCATTGTAAACCTGGAAGCGCTAGGATGAAACAACCCATCAATTCAACTACGAAGAAAACAGATAGATTATTCAAGATTAAAAAGTAATATCACAAGGTAATCGCAATCAGATGCTTTATCGTTTTATAATAAGAATAAGTTATTGAATAATTTAAATGTTATTGTCTGTTTATTGTTCATTTTCATGTTAAAAATATTCATTCGAAATACAATAAATATAATTTAGATATACATTTGAATGAGACATTAGGTATAGAAAAAAAGAAAACCAGGGGAAAGAACATTTCGAAACTCAGGATCTAAGAGCAGACTAATAGTAAATACACTTACTCCATTAGAAATAATTCTGAGCTGTGTCATCTAAAGTCTCTAACCATTGATAAGAAAATCGCGCGAACCGCAACCAGACAGTCTGCATCTACTTACTTGGCTCAGTCCAGCTGTCAGTGATATCACGAACTGATGCTACGTCATAGTTTGGACTAGCTTCTTGCCAATATACACTGTCCACCATCGCTCGTTAAGGTTGGAGGTGGTTTGGTGACTCATTTGGTCGATGCCGAAGACTTTTTATTTACTTTTCTAATTTCTATATAATTGGATTAAAAGTCAACGATGTATTTCTTCTAAAACTTAATCAGTTCCAAATTTCGTTTTCCCACCACATAGAATTATTATCTCGTTTCCGATTATGGACTGTGTGTGCACGTATTATAAAGCAATGCGGTAATCCTTTTGCTGGTGCCGATAATCAAACATATTTACGGGAACGTCTTAGAAGTATTAATCACCACTATGTTTTCAGACCGATTGTCGTGAAACAACCAGGTAATAACAAGGTTACTTTTTCTGACATCACTATCTTTGTGAATGTAAACAACCAAGTTTGTTAGTTAGCAACCACTCTCTATTATTCCTCAACCAGGCATCTGTTAATATAGTTAGTCAGTGAATATTAACCTGTTAGTCTCTGTATGTTAAGTTCAGAAACTTAATACAACCCATTAGTGACGGTTAATTCTTGTTACGAAAAAAAGATTGATCTGTAACTGAACGGTTCAGTAGATAGCTTCTTTTAGTTAGTTCTGTTGGGTTCATGACACAGCAATGTATACGAAAACACAATAAACTGTGATTATCGATCATTTGTAAATGGTCATTCAATCCTATTGCTATTTAAATACTGTAGTATAGTTTTCGTAGGTTAGTGACATGTATTTCTTGATAAGATTCGATCATAAGTTTTCGAAGCATCATCCACGTACAACAGAATTACGGAGTAATTGGTACTTAAATTAGGGACAGATAACCAGGTAGGAGTAATGAATCACCTGATGAAACTGTGAACATTCATCGTTTTAGGTCATTAGACTATGTGCTTCACATAACTGCGAATGCACCGATGATAAACAGGTTGGAAGGAAATTCAAAACTAACTACAAGTTGTATTTAAGATTAATAATAATAATAATAATAATAATAATAATAATAATAATAATAATAATAATAATAATAATAATAATAATAATAATAATAATAATAATAATAATATGACTATCGATGATAACTTGTCAAAATTGTCATTCTATGGTTTGAATATAAATGATTATTTTGGTGGGGGTTTTGTTCTCTAGTTTGGTTGACCAAATCATCCAGCTCAGAGAACAAAACTCCACCAAAATCATCCACCTGAGCTACAAATTTTCTCCACCATTTCAGAAATGATAATTTCTATGCATTTCAAAAAATACAACTCAATGTGTGATTGCTTAAAGAATTGTGTTCCAAATAGTTAATTACATTTTATATACTGTATCATCAGATAGAAAAGATTCAAGCACTACATAATTTTTAAGATATTGTCCACTAACCATTAAGTTACATTTTCGTCAAACTGTAGTGTTTGTGGTAGTAAATAATTATACTAACGCTAATTCACTTTTATCTGTCTACATTTTTTTTCACTTGTTCAAATTTCCCATAGAATCTGAATCAAAAACTTCTGGAAATACCGGAGATACCCGATCGGATGTAAATACGCGAACTCGTTGGAAAAGTGGTGGTTTAACATGTATTGACAATCCATTTGTTTCACGTTTAAATAGCATGTCTTTGGCATTAGCACCGGGTGTAGCAGCCTTAAATCAAGCTTCAACAACATTATCAATACGATGTGGTTTATGCACAAAACCATTGTGTGCCAGTGAAACAACTCAACAATTAACTGGACATTCTGGTTGGGCTTGTTCACGTCATGCAACATCATTTGATCCAGCTACCATAACTTGTGCATTATGTCATCTAGTTGTTCGTGGTTTATTTGTTTGTTGTAGAGGTTGTAGTCATGGTGGTCATTTGGATCATATGCAGGTAAGATGGATACTTCTATGTAGTGTAAATTTCCGTCTCTTGTAGTATAACTGAATGACTCATATACCAATAGTTTGTTTACTTGAAATACTTTAAAACAAGTGTTCATTTTAATCACATCTTAAAATCATTCTGTTGAATGGTCATATACACTACAAATTTTCAGATTATAGAGACTTGGTTACTGACTCTTTTGAAGCAATTTTAAGTAGCACAGTGTCTGTCAGCTCAATATCCAATATTTAAGCAACATAAATTATTTCTTAATTCATTTGTGCTGGTTGTTTCAATCTTTCGATTACTGTTTAGGACCGTAATTGGTCAGTCTCTTGTTGGAATATGTGCATCCTGTGTGGATTGCTTTATTACCTTAAATCACAAGCGTTATAAGCTGAGATGGATGGCGGCTCACAGTGAAACCCAAGACGCTTATTCCGTCTTATTCGGGCCTCCTCAACTGGATGTACATGTATCGCAGAGTTGATGACCACTCTTATAACACTTAGTATTAAGATTTTATTTAGAATGGTAATGATTTTTAGACATCCGCAAAATCACTACATCATTTTACTGTAATTGCATCTACTGTATACTATCACTTTTTACCTAATTCAATTCCAGTCATTTTAAGTAGATATAATCACCAAGACATTGTGTTGTTATTAAATGTAACATTTCTCAATGTATGATTCAACTTGTTCTGGAGTCTGACTTGAGTCGCATAAACTTTTCTAATTACTAGGATTGGGGACCTTGCAGGAATTGTTTACGCTACTGAGAGATATACTTTAGGTAAAAAAACTATTGGAAACTAGGTAGCACTAGACAGTTGTTTCAACAGTATAAACCCAAAAGTTGATCTTAAAACGTTCAAGTTTTGAAGCAACCACATTACCTTTAAACTGTTATATTAGAATCCAAATCTAGTCTGTCATATCAACTATCTTCAATTCATGTCACTTGATGAGTAAGATAGACAATGCAGCGAAGGGAAATTTTTTAGACGATTTCATTTACTTTGGCTGTACAATTACATTTAATAGCCAGTTTTATTTGCTAAAATAGTGTTCTATAGTACAATAGAAACGTGCTAACTAATTAAGAGTGGCATGTTGTGAATACTTGAAAGGAAGTTATTGAATATAATCGGCTAGTGAAACAGTGGTAAAGTGAGATATTTGTCCATTTGATAGCTCTTAAGAATAGAATTATTAGTAGTTCCTAATTAATATGGTGAAAGTAATTGAAAAGGAGTAGAAATGTTAAAATAAATAAAAACGATAGATTATGGAAGATAGAAAGGGAGGTTAGGGTAGTCATGGAAGAATGAGGGTCTAAACAAACTATCTTTTTTTACACAAAGGTTAGACTTATACTAGTGGATGGTAATAACCTCCGTTGTGTATAAGTTGTTCACTTTCATTTCGAATAAAACAAACCTTGACAATCATCAGTTGAATTACATACATCCATTCATCTTCTACACATTATTGTTATGCAATTTCATGAGAATTTTTAGTAAACATTCGAATCACTTTTCTTTTCTCTCTCTCCCTCTGTTCATCTATTAAATCATCTACAATTCTAGGCTTGGCTTATGAAAAGATCCGAATGTCCAACTGGTTGTGGTCATCGTTGTAAATATGATTAAAAGAAATAATTAGAATTTTCTATCTTTTTATCCCGCTTTATATACATATTGTATAAATCATCCCTATTATCAATGATAATGATTAAATACACCATTCTTTAACTAATTTTGTATGTTATTTCGAGATAATTTATTTCTCTGATGTTTATCTCCTTTGTTTGTTTTTTTTTTGTTAATACAAATACAGTAATTTTGATTAGGAAATAAAGGGTTTTTTTAGAGATTTTTCTAGAATTACAATAAACATACTAACAGAATTACATTTTACTGCTAATCTATTTAGGATTAAGTTACAATCTGTCATATAGTTTTTTGTACGAAATTCAAAAACGCTGACGTCTGCTCAAACGCTTGGGCTACTTATTCTCCAACTGTGTATCCTCATAAGAGATTATGAAAGGTTTACAACCTACCATAATGATAAATATCGAAAATATCTAACAAGGGGCAGTGCATTTGTTGAAATATTCTCTTTCTTATCGAACCCTTAAAGATAAACAGACGGGTATATTTGGAATTTACGTAGTCGATATCTGATGATTCAGAAAAATGGTTATGTCTCTCGAATTGATGGTAAACCTTCGTCATCGAAGATAAGCTACGTAATAAAGATTTGTGATAGTGTTGTACAAATGATGCTAAGAATTCCTTACTGTAACAAAGTGTATAGTAATGAATAAAGCTATTAATATCAATTCAAATTTTAAAAACCATAAAAATGAATACATTTGTGAAGCTCAGACGTTGTTATTTTTCGTAGTGAAGATTCATATTATTTTCTCATTAAGTTTTTTTGGCGAAAGACTCTTAGCTTATAAACCATATATCCATTTGTTGACAAAAAAACACCGAGATTCTAAACTCATTTTTAACTTTGCTTAAGGCTACAAGTATAAGTACCATATTACCGATATCCTTGATCTTTATGATCACATGAAGTTTCTATTCTTAAGCAATATTTGTGTATTTGTTTGTGAAGAAACAACTTTTATTATTGGCAAACAAAAGTTGTCCTAACGTAGGACAGTAAGTAGTATTTATCTTACTGAATAATATTAGTTTGAACAGGGTTGTTTAGTCCAAATTAAAAAAAAACTCCACCGATGAGTATGTTGTATTTACTATCGCTGAAAAAACAGGTGTATGATGTACGAATCTGAGCACATTGTGGTGTATGCTACTTATGTCGAACGAAGTAAGTAGTATGTAACATCAATTTGGAGTGGAATGCTTGTCAAAGGAACGTTGAGAAGATTGAAATAAAGAATCGAAAGTCATACAGGATGTAAAGGACAAGTGATGGAAGATTTACAAATAAAGTATTTAATGTACGGTTTTCATTTTTTACTAAAAGAACCCTGTTGTTTTAAATTAAACAATAAATTGGACTTTTTCCCACCAACTCTTTGATCTGTATAATACATTAGAAATTCGCATGTCACATTTAGCTACCTAAATATGATGACGTAGTTCACATTTGTTTCTTAGTGGTTTACTCTGGATGTGAATTTTTTAACACCGACTTTAAAGTTAACTTTTATTTTTTTCAATCAACTCTACTTCTAGTATTTATAGAATTTCTACCCATGTATTTATTATTATCATTGATGAGAAAAATGTGATTGTTGCTCTTTTTGACTGAGATCATGAACCGATTGATGTTAGGCCACAATAAAACCTGGAAGCATCGGACGGCCGTCTCGTTCTATTGTCAGATTCCTAGGCGATGCGCACCCACGACCCCGTCCGTGGAATTCGAACCCAAGGCCCCCAGTCTCGCGCGCGAACGTTTAACCTACTGGACCACTGAGCCGGCATCCAATGGTGTTAGTGTCTAACATCAACCAATCCACGAAATTGCGTGACCATCTTTCATTTTACTGAGGTAGATACCTGTCTCTACCCGACATGGATTAGCTCCACATTTGGACGAAACGGCCGTCCAGTGCTTCCAGGTTTCCAACGGTGGTCTAACATCAATCGGTTCATGATCTCAATCAAAAACTTAATAATCTCCACAACCCCTATACTGATGATTATTGCTCTGTTAAGTGGTTTGTGGTGATTACTTCGCTTAGAAAGATGACCAATCACAATCTTAAGTAATTTACAGTAGTAGCTAAAAAAAGCGCTGTTATGAAGGCAGCATCAAGGTGGTTGGTTGTATATATCCCGCCAATTCACAAACAGTCGATTTGAGAGAAGTGGAGAATGTGGGTTTTTTACTTGGATAAGTGGTAGGCAACGTGGTTTATAATCAGTCATCGGCTTACAACATTCATCGACTAGAAGACAGGTGCATTCTACTATTCTTGAAACATATATTTAAAGCATATTTTACATATTTCATAGCAAACGTATACGATAACGTGGGTATGAATCTGCTGTTTCACTAAATGTGTTAACCTGAAGATAGGGCAGAAGCCAAGACCAAATTAGAGCGAATAATGCTGAAAGCTATACGGATACTTTAAATATATATGCTAAGTGCAAACACAATAGTTTCCAATTTCTTCATTCTTTTCACTATCATCACGATGCAAGTTGACTTCTTAAACTTTTCAAGACTGCTTCAATCACTTTACTAGTTTTATAACTACCACCCAAATCAGCTGTACGTATTTTTTGTTCTCCAACAACATTCACAACTGAATCACGAATAAGTTTAGCTTCTTTGATATGACCTTGAAAAAGTAGAGAAAACCATCATAATAAATTTAACAGATTTATGATTGAAAATGATGATCTATAATATATACTGACAAGTCTTGCTTATTAAACACTAGATTTATTTCCTAAGCTCTTCTAGTAACCCTCCTCCCGTCAGGCTAGAACTACACAGTTGACTTGAACACGAGAGAAAAGTCCCGAAATACGTAGGAAACACTTCTCCAAATGTTCATTTATGTACAGAAAATATAGGGTTTTTATAGTATTTTAAATGTACCTGGGTTTCCCGAAAATACTGGAATGCTACTAAACCTAGTAGCACTATAGTAATCATACAATCAGAAACTCGGAATGTGACTTTTCAATTTCTAGATGTTTCTGGCAAAGCTTCTACTGAACGCTGATTGGATAAGATACTTCTCAGTGTTTTCAGAACCTTTCTTGGCTTATTTAATATATAAGTTTTTACAAGTCCAATTTTTCTTAAATGTCTTCAGCGAATTCAATACATTCACTTGGAGACTAGTATTGTAAGGTGAAAACAGTAATATGAAATAATCCCTAACTAATTACTTGTTAAATATGATTCAGTAATAGATTGTCAAAATTTAGAAGAAAATTAATAAACTTACCTAAATATTCCAACATATCTGCTGATGTCAATAACATACCACATGGATTAGCAATATTTTTCCCAGCTAAGGAACGTCCAGAATTCCGTGTGCCCATTTCAAACAAGGCATTTTGTGGGCCTAAATTTATACCTGTTGTTAGACCAGCTCCACCGACTAAACCAGCTGCCACATTACCGACTATATTTCCGTATAAATTTGGTAAAACAATCACATCGAATTGTTGCGGTTTACTAACTAACTGCATACATGTATTATCAATAATCATATGATTGAATTCAATCTATGCTTCCACAATAAGATTATAAAGAAAAGAAAAGAATTACTAAGATTGATATGACAATTAGGTGTTCATAATAAAACTTGTAAATCCTGAAAATTTAATGAAGTTTGATTTTCTAACCCAAATGGCTTGAGTACAGAGTTTTCATTGTTCTGAACAATACTGACACACCTCGACAAGTTAAACACCAATAATGATTAGCCAGGATTGAGGTATACAGGAAATGCTATTAGTCATATTTAGAGGAATTCGAGTATTTCACTTCTACTCCAAATTTCGGCTGATGATGTTGTTCAAGAGAACAATGAAGGCTCCACAATCTAACCATCCAGTTCATAAAACAAAACCGCTCACCTCCACCATTTCGTAATCGTAAAACTGTCTAGAATTAATGAATAAATTAAACAAATCATTTTCTGCACAAGAATATATATACGATAATCTCAGAATCGTTAATAGACCCAACAGTTATGGGATAATAATCATAAGGAGCATTTATTAACTTTCTCTGAACGATTACCGCTAATCATTAGTATGATAGGATTTGTGGAATTTGTAGAATTTTCAATAAATCAAGTTACAAACTGATCTTAGGTGGACCACTATGAAAATTCTAGGTTTCACAAATCCCCTGATACTAATAAGAATAATGTACAGACTGGTGACTAGCTTCAGAATGTAACTACTGAAGTTCTAACGAAAAGCCGTGATCAGTTAGTTTCAGCCATTTTGCGTGTGAAACAGTTATCCCCTACAGGCAATGTACGAGACTTTCACAGTATCACAAACTAATTGAAGTTAGACATTAACACTATTGAATGCCTGCTTATTAGTCTAAAGTTTGTACGTGAGATGAAAAGTTCTGGGTTCGATTGCTGGGATTCAGGTCGTTGGTGTGCACTGTTGAGGAGTTCCATACTAGGACGAAACAGCCGTCCATTACTTTCATGTTCTCAATGATAGTCTAACTAAGATCATTTCGTGATTCAAACAACGAAATTTACATAGTTTAATTTCGTTGTGTTTTCTCACATGTCAGAATGAAAGTAATTGCAAGTTTTTGTTCAATTCATTTTTGGCGTTATAACACTTGCCTTTTCCTAGTGTAACTTGATTACCAAATAGAGGTTTTTATGTGCTGCGCTATAACTAAGACTATTTTTGCAAGTGTTAGTGATCGGAGGGTACCACAAACAAATTAAGGTGGGATTTGCACCTGATTGTATCCGAACCATTGAGTCACAGCTTTTATCGTGACGTTATACGCTTGAAGTGGCCCGTGGATCTGACTCCTATTTTAGATTGTGCGAATGTTTGCTATCGCTGATTCTCGTTTATCATCGTCGACTTAAATCACGTTAGTTAATAACGGAATTAAATAAGTCAAATAACGAGAATACATATATTTTGTGTGTAAAGTGAATGCGATAGAACAAAACGAAATGACGCGCAGGGAGGATGGCTGGGAAGCCAACTCCAATTCAAGCCGAGCATTACTCAATATTTATAGGCAGACAAAATGAACTACAGACATGTGATGAGTCATCGGACATGAAGTGTACACACATGTACGCTCATGTGAAAACAGTCAAGGCTAATAAGCGAATAATTAACAACGTCAAAACATGACTCAAGTAGAATGAATAGAATGGGATGTCCGAAAACTAGAATAAAATATATTCTGAACTAAAACTAATGACTAACACTACATAGCCCCGTCGTAGAAAATAGCACATTTAAAAAATGTCTGTTTTCGAAAATAATACTCAAGTGATATGAAGCTAACGTTAACAATAAGTAGCCAAAAAATTGTACAACACTCGATAAAGTACAGTGTCACATGAGGGGTGAGCGTATTGTATGAAAATGTCATACTTATGCAAAAGAATACATGAATATAGAAAAGGCCTCGGACAAAAATGGAAACGTTAACGTGCGAATATAAGAAAATTAATGAGCGTACAAAAATTAACATGTACTAATGCTATGGCTGTCTGAACGATAAAATAACACGTTTGTATGAGTGATTCAAATTATCGTGAAAATAGTAATAAATTGTTTGTGGGCATGACAGCGAAATAAATCGTCAAAATGAGTACAGTAGAATATGACAGAAATTGGTCTGTGATGCTGAAAGAATAGTGAAATATGCGAAATATATATTCTGTTGAGCCGCAGCAGAATAAATAGCATCGACTAGCGACGAGTGAATTCGAATTTAAATGCGTAGTTACCGTTCGTAGGATGATAATAGGCAAGTCGTGAAATGATATCTGCATCGACGGGTGATATTCGTTGCTGTACTGCAATTGATAATAATCATAAAATCTGAAGTCAGTGAACGTTGTCATCTGCGTTATGACAGATGCATTGAGTTATCATTAAATATGTATTAGTAGAAGAATGACCAGAGGAACAGAACAGTGACTGAGTAGACGAGGTACGTAGAGTCGTATTCCTTTTTGGTCATGAAGCCTAGAGTGGTTTGTGTGGTTTGAGGGAGATGCGCTCGATCTCGTTTGTTACAAAACCGTACGAAGGCATGACAAAAATACCAATACATATGATTAGTGATGGCGACGTATGAGACTGACTTGGATGTGACGAACAAGAGTGTATCTTTGAGAGACTAGCTCTAAACTCTATGTTCTGATATACTATGCGATGGGTATAGAATAGTAGTTGCAGTACTCGAATAGCGTTTTTGAGTGATAAATGATGCAGCATGTAGTTATGCACGTGGAAGAATAGATAAAATGAACGTAATGGTTACTAGTCAGCTAGTTAGAGGCATCCACAGACATAATAGGAGGCGATTTCGAAATGAAAAATGTATGTTGTGATAATATAAATTGCTGACCTCGACTAAGTGAATGAATGCAATATTAGTTCAAAATGACATGAAAAATTGGAACGAACTCACTTAAAGCAGGAAAATTTCACGTTTTTGAATAGTAAAAATATCCCAATGAGTTCTCACAAAGTTAAGTGGAATTTTCATAAAATGATAATTTGTTCGGTCAGTGATATGATTGCGAAAATGTCATGATTTAATGACAGCACGAACAAGATTAATAATTCCACATTCGATCATGATATTAGCAATAATGTAATAATAAGCATACAATGATAATTTGAATTGTAATGGAACAATCCGACAAATGTATCAATGAAGATAATTGACATGAGGACAAAGTAACAATAAGATAATAAGATTTGTGCATGTCCATGTCGTGTTGCACAGGCTTTGCTGAGTGCGTCGGATTGGAGATTGCGCTGGCTTCGCTGAATATGTTCTTCGAACGTATAGAGTGCAGAAGTGCCTTCATCGACGTAGCTTGCTGCGTTGCGTTCGTCGTCGGCGGGCTTACCACTTTTGTGGCCCTTTTGATCTGACTCCTTTTGGAGTGTACGAGTGTTTGTTATCACCTATTCTCGTATATCATCGTCGACTTAAATCACGTTATCCAATAACGCAATTAAATAAGTCGAATAACGAGAATTGACTTGATAATACATATATTTCGTACATGAAATGAATGAAACATAGCAAAGCAAAACGACACGCAGGGAAGATGGCTGGGAAGCCAACTCCAATTCAAGCCGAACATTACTCAATATTTATAGGCAGACAAAATGAACTACAGACATGTGATGAGTCATCGGACATGAAGTGTACACACATGTACGCTCATGTGAAAACAGTCAAGGCTAATAAGCGAATAATTAACAACGTCAAAACATGACTCAAGTAGAATGAATAGAATGGGATGTCCGAAAACTAGAATAAAATATATTCTGAACTAAAACTAATGACTAACACTACACGCTCACTGAAAACAATACTTGATTTGTATAATAAGAAAAATTGCATATTAATGAAGTTATTGGAGGTTACCACTAACCTGTGGATAATTTTTGGCCATTGAAGAGCATACTTCTAAAAATAGACCGTCACCCAATTTCATGATATTGGCTTTGTGTACTGCTGTGACTTTTTTTCGGTTATGTCGAACGGCATAATCAAATGCGAATTGGGCAATTCTATTTTTTTTTAAATAACATAAAGGAGAACAATAAACTCGCATTATTTTATTTATGACAAAACAGAAGATCTTAAGGAAGTCTATGCGAGAAGAGAGGAGAAAATTATTGATTGTCAGTAATGAATATATGGTACAAACCTAAAGAACGATTCACAGCCAACACAAAGATAACACCATAACTGAACCGATGACTATAGAATAAATGAAAGAAAGCTTTGACTTTCTCACTAACAAGTAAGAATGTCATTCGACTTACTATGTATAGACACATTGATAATATGAAATACTATGTCTTATTAATGGACCCATTTGTCGGCAAGCAAAGAGCCTCAATAAGTAGTTGGTGACGTTATACTTAAAAACTTGAAGCATAAAAGCAACAGAAATGGAAAAGTCTAAAGTAGTGTAAATATCAGTATTTTACAAATTAGTGGTATGTAGTGTGTCCTTAGTAGCAGTCATAAACAAAGTACTCAAATTAAATAATACTGTTTACTCAGTAATATTGTAAATCCAAGTTTCTATGAAAGTTCTAATGAAGAATATGCATTTTGAAAGTCAGGATAATCATTCGTAAGACTAATATCTTATCATAGAAATCACGAACCGACTTAGTAAGATAATCACCGAAAACCTAGAAGTACTGGATAGCTGTTCTGTCCTAATACGAAACTACTCAGAAATGTGCATCCAAAGCCCCACTGGGGGACTGGACTTAGAACCTTTATTCTGTCTAGACATTATTTAACAGGTGGCCTGCGAGAATATCTGGGCTACCTGTTCTTGTCATCTAGATATTTCAACAAGCTGTTTTTTTAACACATCATAATATCTATTAAAAGAATAACCTATTCAGACGGGTTTATGAAAAGTATACAACCTTTCGCTGTAGAAGTTACAAAAAAGTATAATCAGAGACATCGTGGTGGCTGGTATTATGGATTGAAAAGAATGAACATCATCCAGATGTCGACTCGTGAACTGCTAACATCTAACTGGCGATCACTCAATTTTTATCGTCAGGATCGACCAAGAAATGAGAAACGGGAACTTTAACAAATACTTTGTGCTGAGAATTCTATACATTTTGCCGAAAATATAATACTGAATAAGGAAAATAATTATTGTCATTATTATCACACTAGCTCTATGTGAGACCAGATGTACCCAGCTTGATCTCCAGAAGGTTCAGAAATGAGCACTTTTAGAAAGTCCCAAAATACGATAAAATGGTTGTGCAGTTCTTTATGGTTCTCATTGTTTATCGTGCACTTAACAACATCCAATAATGTCCACTGTCAATATCATTAGTATTACATTCTCCTTGTTTTTTTTATAAATAAGCTCATCTTATAATTACCCTTACTCTTCACTTTCAGATATGTCAGCCGTTAAAACTCAGCAACTGAAATCAACGTAAATTCAAATCTGATATTAAAATGACACCAAATATTTTTAAGCATAAAGACACTAACCTAGTGGATTTTTCTCTAGTTATAATCTTCAAAGATTCTACCACTCCAGGAACATTTTCGTGCTCCAACTAATTTAAATGAAGGTGATATCAAAACAAGAAGTGTATATGAAGAATCAATTAAAGTCAGGAATATGTAGAGAATGGAACATTAGATGAAAGAATGTAAACTGTATGGAAATCCGAGTTTAACAAAGTTGGTTACTAAAGAAAGCAGAATTTTGGTCAAGGCACACAGCTATTTTGTGTGGTTCGTTTACTGTAATAACTTGATTTTTATAATTACCCAAAAGTAGTGTGATTGTAAATATATCTAAAGATACAAGAAGCAATTAGGGACTACCACTGTGACATACTTTAGTTGGAAAAAATGTTTTGACACCGTCTCATATTTTCTATTCCTGATAAAACCAAATGTAAAATGACACTGATACAAGAACAGCTAAGTTATAATCACTCGATTATATCTCACATACTTTAGTGATGGGTTGGGTGAAATCAGATATTCCACATGCATCTCAAAGTCAAGAGACGATTAAATAAAGCACACTACTGGATGAAGCTGATTATGTCCTTTGTCAAGGTCCTGGGGGTTCCAGGTCCTGAAGATGTACATTATTTTTGGTCATCGATTACAGTTTCCTATTTATTCTTGGAATTTTAAATCCCGTACCAGTTTGAGCTTGAGTATGGGAGGCATATATATCTGTAGCTGGTCAGACAGCTGCAGAAAATAACATAAACAAAGTCATTAAAAATAGTAGATTTATTTATTTACCCGACTATATTCACCCTCTGTATTCTCACGTATTATAACGATATCGACATTTTGATGACGTGTAACCACACCTGGAAAGTTTCGACATCGTTGGACAAAGGCATATAAATTCAAGTTTAAACGGAGAGCTACATTTCTTGACGATTGACCTGGAAAAGTTAAATTTTAAATAAAAGCTTAGTTATGTTGTCTATGGATTTGTAGGATGTAAAGGACTATACTTTCTAGTAATGTGGCTCCAAATCGTAGGGAGCAGTGTATTTATTTATTTATTTATTTGAACACATAAATATTGGTACAAGAGAGCGCCAATATATATGCGCCACACAAAACAACGAGAATTTGAAGAAAAAGAAAAAAAAGGTGAGGAGCGTAAAAAAAGAGAATAACGAAGAGGTTGGTGTAACGTAGTGTAGTAATAATAACGAGGGAAACGAAAAGGTACAATCAGAAGAAATCTTTTAGTTAAGGAAGAAGCAACCACTTTTTATGAAGAAAGTAAAAGAAGGTCACAACAGGATCGCCACTGGCTTCTATTCTGAGCAATATCTGATAACGTCTCTAGCCACTGTGTAGCACCATCTCTAGAACCCCAACCAGGGAGTCGTGAAGGACCAACACACGCCAGTCCTTTGCAGCTTTCTTTCATACCACGACACCATGTCATGCACTGACCACCTCTCCGCTTCTTCCAACCAGTCCCAGAGTCGGCAAATAATGCACGACGTGGAATTCTCTGGGACGACATTCGGAGAACATGTCCAAGCCACCGAAGTCGGTGTTTCAAGATGGTGACACCAATTGAGTTATCATCTCTGTGCCCGAACACACGATGCCGAACCTCTGCATTACTGACATGGTGTTGCCACTGAATGTCAGCAATCCTTCGGAGACAGCGATGATCGAACACAGAGAGTCGTCTAACGTCCTCAACTCGGAGAGGCCAGGTTTCACAAGCATACAGCAAAACTGCTCTCACCGACGCGTTGTAGATCCGACCTTTTACGGCCAGACTAACATCACGAAGGCGCCATAGATGGCCCAGATTGGCATAAGCCGCTCTGGCTTTCACTATTCGTGCATTGATCTCATCACTCACACCCCCACCAGCACTTATGCAGCTACCCAGATACACGAACTTCTCAACTACGTCTATCTGCTCACCGTCCAGGGTGAGTACAGGATTAGAATCCTGCCAGTCTTGTAGAAGTACTTTGCACTTCGAAGGTGCAAAGCACATACCATACCTACGGACATTGATTGCCAACTGATTAAGTGCGGATTGCATGCCTTGGGCATTATCGCACAGTAAGACAATATCGTCCGCATACTCAAGGTCGAGAAGTCTTTCTCCAGGCAACAGATCCACACCACCATTACTTACATTCATCAGAGCTGTTTCCAGAATGTCATCGATGGCAAAGTTGAAGAGGAATGGTGAGATTGGGCAACCCTGCCTAACCCCACTGCTCGAATGGAACAATGGAGAGAGGTGGTTGTATGCCCTCACTCTGCCTGAGGTGTTTTTATACAGGGCTTTTAGGATGTTAATAAACTTCTTAGGCACACCCTTCTTCAATAGACAATCCCAGAGAACAGTCCTATCCAACGAATCGAAGGCAGCCCTGATGTCAAGAAACACTACGATTGTTGGCCTTTGAAAAGTATGGCGGTGTTCTAACATTTGGCGGAGGGTGAAGATATGATCAATACATCCTCGACCAGAACGAAACCCAGCCTGCTCCTCGCGAGTCAATCTTTCTCGGGTTTTGAACAACCTACGAAGAATGACGGAAGCCAATAGCTTGGACGCAATCGGAAGTAAACTTATCCCCCGATAGTTGTTACAAGAACGACGTGAACCCTTTTTAAAGATAGGGACAACTATCGACTCATTCCATGACGTTGGTACACTCTCTAGTTCCCAAACCTTTGTAAACAACGTCGTCCATTCCCTAGTCAAAAAGTCACCACCATCTTTAAAAAGAGCCGGAGGTAAGTCATCTGGGCCAGGTGATTTGTAACGCTTCAAGAGTTGGAGTTCCTTGCGGACTTCCTCCTCATTTGGTGGATCAGTCGTCACCGGCCATGGAGGGCAGGACAGTCTGACCGATGTTGCCGGAGCAGCAGGCCAGTTGAACTGCCCTTCGAAAAATTCTGCCCATCGTCCAAGACGTCGATGGATGTTAGTGATTGGGATCCCATCATCCTCGCAGATTGTTTCACTCACACCAGACTTCTTGCTGCCAGTGGCTCGGATGAGTTGGAAGAGCTTCCGGTAGTTACCAGATGCAGCTGCTGCTTCCAGCTCATTAGCACGCATCGACCACCAGGCTTCTCGGTCCTTACGCAAGCTTTGCCCGATTTCCTTACATAGCATCCTTCGTTTATGGTCAAACTCACGGTCACCCGGAGTAGACCAACGGGCTTCAATGAGTTGTAAGGAACCTGCAGAAACCCAGTGCTTAAAAGCGGGACGTTTCGCAAACCCACAACTGACTGTTCCCGCCATTTTCATGGCGTCATGCAATTGCAGCCAATGCTCATCTATACTTTTCGGTGGAGTGGTAGCTAGCCTAGAGGCTAGCTCAGTTCGATACTTACTTGCAACAGAAGTTGCAACCAGCTTGCTAACATCAATCCGTTGATGGCGTTCACTTCGTTGTCCACTGAAAAGTAAGGCAAGATTGGCGCAGACCAAGGCATGGTCAGAGTCCAGATAGGTACTCCAAAAGGAGCGGCAGTCTTGTACACAACCACGCCAGCGGTAGCTGATCGCGATGTGATCAATCTGAGTCCAGGCTTGAGATGCAGAGGGAGGACGCCAGGTGGCACATCGGCGATGACTGTGCCGAAAGTTAGTGCTAGCCAGAAACAGGTTGTGGTCTGTGCAAAGTTGCAGTAGACGGTCCCCGTTATCTGACCTGCGACCAACGAGTCCCCATCAGCCACCTAAACGACTCTCTTCTGTGCCTAGACGCCCGACCTGAGCATTCAAGTCTCCGGCTAGTACTACAATATCTGTCGAGGGAACAAATGATGAACTCTTTATGTCTAGGGAGCAGTGTATATACATCTTATCTAAACTTTATCACTACTTTGAATATCACATAATTCCACACTAACATATCTCGTTTTAGATTATTTTTTGCACTAAAAAACAGTATATTCTTGTATTTTAATTTCTAGTCACAAGTAAGACCATGCTCCTAAGAACGACGGTATTATCTATACAAAATGTTTGTAAGAATAAAGTGAAGCACAATTTAATAACCACGTACAGACTTTATATTTTGAATGATTTCTTGTAATGATGAAATGATTGGGATGTCCCTAAACTTTTATTTCTAAATAACGGAGTTGATGGGATGTATTTTACCACTGGTAATCATATAAAACGTCAAAGGTTTATGTTACTGTTAATTTTGACAGTAGCACGTATGTTAAGAAACTGCTTATCTATATTAAAAAAGTATTACGTCGTTATAATTTCTCTTATTACGACCCAGCTACTCCTATTGCTTAGTAATCTTGGAAATTACTTCACTAGGCAAGTCACCAAATCATAACACGTTGAACAGGAACGAAATTATGTTCCAAATAACAAGGGTAGATGGGAGTAGCAATCGCAATAAGAAAAATGTTAGTATATTTATAGTCTTTATATGATATTCTAGAGTTTTCTGCAAGTATCCAGTAGCGCTGATTGGGTAAGAAATGGCCCCAACACAATACTGCATGGAACGTGCTTTAATCCAATATGTATCCCGCTAACATACACTCAAGAAAGAAAATAACCATACTCTTTCGGAACACTATACCTAATAGTTTGCAACTATGATATATGAATCTAGTTAGCCCAAATCAGTAACTATTGTAGAACAGAGGGAAAATGTAAACCAGCTTATCCTCCATGATTATCGGTAGGAAACGAAACAAAACTAAATAAATAGATAAGACTAGAACGATGAATTCCCTTAATTACAAAGTGAAGATGAAACTAATCCTCAGTGATCATGTTCTAGAGAAACATAGAAAGTTAGCTGTCCTACAAATGATACTATACTTTCGTCGGTTTTATTGCATCGTACCGATTGAGTCTTCCAATAAGTGTAACCATGTGAGAGATTCAGGACCACTAATCTACTTTTTATATTATAATATAAGAGAGTGGAATAAACTGTTGAGTTTTTGGACTCATAATAAGTTCACTTTAACATAAAACCTTGTTTTCTGGTCCTTAAGTATGTTGAAACGTTTACATCTATTGACATTCTTCAGTTGGAATCTTACCAAGTAAAAAAATTTAGTCCGATTTTTTTATTTTAAGTCATTAAGTGCTTATTTGGCTTTTCACAAATTACTTCTCTACAGAACAAAGATTACCTCTCAAAACCAACATTTCTTAGCATTATTTTATCCTTAGAATTAGCCTCCAGGTCTTAATCCGTTGATAAGCCCGTTTAGCGACCCATACAATGTACTCTGATTTTATCCGTGTAACTAAAGATGAACAGTAACTTGAAATGAAGTATTATCAAAGCAAAATCCACCAAAAAAACCACTTAGTGATCAACAGACTGATTAGTAAACGAATCTTTTTTAAAACAATATGGAAAGATCTACATACAAAACTTTGTAATACCTGGTTCTGTGGCAAAATTTCCTTTGATTCCAACACCATTGCGTTTCATAGCAAGTAGAGCATCAGTAAATGTAACATCTTCAGATTCTTGATTTACGGCAACTTCCTCAAAATCTATTGGAGCTCCAATAACTTGGAAAACTTCTTTGACGTATGATAGAAGTTCGGGTCCTACACCATCCCCGAGAAGCATTGCAACAGTATGGCGGCCGCCATAACAAGCCTTTGGGAGTTCTTTATGAAACCCTAGGCCTAAAAAGTGTTTTGATCCAGCGGGAGCATCCAAATTAGCGTTTGTAATCACATTAGTAGTACTAGACAAAGTTCTGATATTCCCATGTATTCCAAAAGACTGAAAATGGAAAGTTGAGGAGCGTATTACTTTAAATAAAACTACTGTTTACTTGAGGTTGTGGCAAATGCAATAAAAGAGTTTGATATCAACTCCATCCAGTAGCCGTAACTTGTTACATACAAACTGGTAAAACGACATCAATCACTAGTCTCCGTGTACTATTGTTTTATAAATTCTAACAGGTATGATATTCGCCACAAGACCCACATAACTAGGCAAAAACAGGTTAAATTTATTATTTTACATTTACACCCGTTGAATAAAAACCAATGATGAGTTTCTAACACCACGTACAAGTCCATGCTTCAAATACACAAATCAACTTTTCAACATCCTAGCATATAAGTATTCGAGGAAATTATAATATCTTACAAATATTCTGTGAAGACGAAAAGATGGCAGTTTTTATCATAGAACTCTATCACCTGTCTCCAAGTTTTGAGAGTATTTAAAACTATAAAAATTTATAGGAACAGTTCGTTAGTGATGGAATCTAACTCGCGACTTCAAGTTTGTTCAGCATGATTATAAAACACTGAACCCAAAAAAGAAATAGATGTGGTTTTTAATATGTTAAAGGAGTATATAGTGTGTTATTTACGATACCCTTGAAGACAGTGAGGTTAGTTGTGACTACATTTCTGTTTGACATAAAAGGCTTTAATTCATGAGATTAGTTCCTCATCAGTCAATTTAGCGCCTAAGCTTTGTTAGCTCGCAAACAATCAGAATTTTGCCGTGCTGAAGTATAAGGAAGAGTTCATACGACATTTTAAAAATAAAATAAGAGCTTAATAGGTGTCTTGAACTTAGAACTTCTATATAGACCGAAAAATATACATAAAACTATATGATAGGTTCAAAATATCTCCGTCAGTCGACAAACATTAAGACCATTTTAGGCCTCAAAGAAACACTTCTAGACGGCACTTGTGACTATCCAAACCAGTATAAAATATTTGTAACCCATACATACTAGTGGAAACTGAAACAGATGTATGCCTGTAATATTTCAAGCAAGAATTTATTGTTGGCCCAATCTCCCAATTTCGGGGAAAATTTGACCTTACTTAGGGAAGCCGCGATAGAAAAGTTGGTGGAAATAGCACCAAAAACCCAAAATCTCCCTAGATCTGGGAAAATATCCCAAAGTTTTGGAGAAATATCTGAAATGTTTGTAGACCCAGACAACCCAAAAAGGGGGAAAAAAGACGAACAAAGGGGAAACAAAGGGGTAAATGCTTTGGTAGCGAAAGGGGAAATTAAGGGAAAAACGCATCAGAATGTCGCCTTTTCCTCCTGTCCGGGGGGAAGCAATGCGGATTTCCTCCGAAATTTCGGGTTTAATCTAATACTTCACCAGAATCTTATAACACTGATTTTTTCCCCGAACTTTGGGAGAACATTTGGGAAAACTACTAAACTTTTCACAACTTTAAGGAAATTTTCTTGGGGCTTAAGCCCCAAAATTTAGCTAAAATTCCCCAAATTTTCCCTAAAATAGTAAGATTGAAGTATTAATTTATTCGCATTGGTATATATATGAAATCAAATCTAAAGTGTGTGTAGATAATTGCAAGGGGAAACTCACTGGCACTAAATAAACCCGACTGGGAAATAGTCTCCACAAGCTCAAGGTCAGCCTCATTTTTAAACCTTCTTCCAGTTTCAGTTTGAAAGGATAGCAGGCTAAATGGCTTTTGTTAGCCTAGGCAATGATGGTCTCTCAGTTGACCCAACTTTCTTTTGAAAGAGTCGACAGATGGAACTTCAGTCACATGTTGAGGTGATTAATTACGCCTGTTAATGAATCGATAGGAAAGTCGACAGTCAGCTGACATTTTGTTCTGTGGTTGTGAACTTTTTGGAGTGTCCTCGTAAATTCTCTGTTTCGGTAGACAGGAAAATTTGAGGCGTATCAGATGCAAACTTATCACTAAGTTGTTTGAAAACTGTAATTAAGTCACTTCTGGTTCTTCAATGTGACAATGGGAATTGTTTAGTTTAACCAGTCGACCATCATACGGGAGCTTCTCTATTCTATGGATCAGCTTAGTTATTGTTCTCTGAGCCTCCTCCAAAAGCTCACTGTCTTTTTTAAGCAAGAGCTAACTGATTGAATGCAGTACTCTAGTTTAGAGTGATTTAATACTGTACACAAAGCCACAAAAATTCTGCGTCGACATGGCTAAAGGCCCTACGCATTATTCATATAGTTCTAAAACCTTTGGCGGTTATTGCACGACGGTACGCAGTAGTTTGTGAGTCTTGACTAACGATGATTAGTAAGTCATTGTGTGTCTGAACAATAAGTAGCTCAATGTTATTAATCGTGTATGTATCTGCACCTTGATGACCAATATGCATCACAATGTACATGAAAGTATTTATCAGCAACTACCAAGTTTGAGACTAACCAAATAATTTCTGCAGGTCATTTTCAAGCTCCAAGATATCACCCTTACGTTTTGTCTTCCCCCATATCTTAACATCGTCAGCATATAGCAAAATCGATGATGATAGGAGATGAGGAAGGTCGTCTACATACAAGAGGAATAACACTGGCTCTAAAACTGGACGCCAGTCGCTACCACATCATGAGGCAGGATGTTGGTTGGTTGCAGTATGAAAAACGATATAGTGATGGTTCGAATCCTGAGAGAAGATTGTTTCTCGGATAAATAAGCCATTGACTCGATTAGTAATGCATAAGATGACGTATTGGAAGGACAACAACGGATCGGAGAGCATAGTAGAGAGAAGCGTGACCTAGTTATTGATTATGCATTAGTGACAGCTACTGTGACTTATGGGATATGAATCAGATACAGCTGGTTCAAGAGACGGAAGGTGGTTCTCAGTGAGTAAGTGTTTGTCAAATCTCTTAAAGCTATGCACTGGCAGGCCTGTGCTCACTTCGGCTGGGAGGCATTCTATATGGGGGCAACTCCTAGTAAGAAAAATCAATAGAGTAACTGGGTCTTTGCTCTTAAGTGTGCAATCATTCAGAAGTTGCGTTAATTACATGGTAATGGTGCTCTAGTAATATACTCAGGTTTTGGTGGTTTGGTGTACTGTGGTGTTTGAGTTAACCAATGATACTTCTGTACTTGCTGAATGCTCGATTTCGAATTCCATATACAGTATATTCGTTCGTGCTTGTGTCTTACTTCTTAATTCAATTGCGTTATTTCTGGGACTCTTGGTTCGTGCTATAATTCAAATAATTCAAAACATTATACTGGCGTCGCGATGGAGCCTGCGATGGAAAAGTAAGATATTCATTCAACTTCTGAAGCTTTTGAGGATTACCTTGAAAGGTTCGAAATCTGGGCTATGACCAAGGAAGATGATGAGGATGTTAATATTGTGGCACATTTTCTCACATTCATTGGAAAAGAAGCATACAGCTTATTAAGAAGTCTGGCTATGCCGGAAAAGCGTATCTCGCTTCCTTATACTGCTAGGCTCTGTTAATTATACAAATTTTCAATGCGGTAAAGGAGGGAGATTTCGTAAAATGATTCATGAGGATATAAAAAATTCCAATACATTACTACGTCATCCCAATCCAGCGCATACTCAAGGTTATGCAGATAATTCATTAAGTTTGGATGCAGTTCACGAGGACCGGGACACGTTTGGTCAGTGTTTGTCCTGTTGCAAGTTCCACTCTTTTAATTCATGTAAGTTTCGTAATTCTAAATGTTTTAAATGTGGTGAAATTGGACATGTCCAGTCAGTCTGTATTACTGATGTTCATCTTAATGCAACTAATATTAAGTCTTGCGATTCTGATTCTACTAAGTCGAGTATTTATAATGATGATTTATCTCTGCCAACGATTTTAAAAGACAGTGTAGAATCATATAGCAGTTCAGAGTTGAATGAAACTCAGAATTGTTGCGAGACAACAGCATCAGGATTCTTATACTATTGTACCAAGTATAGCTTTTCCTAATGATTCACATATTTCTGATGAAATTCCTTGCAAATCTGAAGAAAATATGTTGAGTGAACATAATTATGGTCGAAAACCTGATGTAGTTTTGATAGATGCTGATTTTTATAATGATGCATTACTCTGAAATGACATTCTTAATAAATTTCATGAGAATATTTCAGAAGAATCAAATCCTGATGTCATATCATATATTATTTATCCTCATAATGCATTTGATTTTTGTGAAAAACTTGTTCAATCCGAAGCACGAGTACAAAGTGATCTCCATTTTGGCTACAATTCGGATGATTTCATATCAACTGCTGTTCATCCTTATCAAAAATTTACTTCCATTGTTTACTTTAATCAATGTGAGAAATGTTTTAAATGAAGTCACATTATTCATAACTTGGGGATATAAAGTTTCAACATTATTTCGTGGGGGATAGTGTTCAAATTCTAGATATAAATGATTTCAGTACAAAACCGACATGCTGGTTGTATACAATTCCAGGTGAGTCTGTTCCGATTTCGCTTGTTAATTCCAATACCGATGAGCACATTCTAGATACTACAAAGCTGTTATCCAACACAGTGTCGGACAAACTCAGGATGAACTTAAAAAGAAGACGTACAACCTATTACAGACGTGGTGTTACGGACGTAGTGTTTGCATTAACCAATGATACCTCTGTACTTGTTGAATGCAATACAATGCAATACAATATATTCGTTCGTGCTTGTGTCTTACTTCTTAATTCAATTGCGTTATTTCTTGTATTCCTAGTTCATACTACAATTCAAATAATTCAAATATTATATGAACTTAATAAGCTGTACGACATCATCACGTCACACCTTATTCAACTGTAGCTTTACAGAAATAATTCCAGGTGCTAGAGCCTGTCCTCGTAAGATTTATGCTTTAGGCCCATCATCCACTCGATTTCCCGTCTCTGTATTCAGGCTAAGAGATTTATATCACTTTTGAAGATACAGGGTGCAACGACTATGTACTTCAAGTACTGACCGTACATGTGTAATAGACAGTGTAATGAGCAATATTAGGGTGGTTACGCCACGTTGTCCTCGCATAAAGTTGTTGTGTCATCTTATTAGGGTTCAGTACGGCCTCCGATAATACGGAATTGTGAACGAAAACGACTAAGCTTCTCTAACATTATTGGTTCTTTTCTTAACTGACAAGAGTCAAATGTGCTCAATATATCAAACCTCAACGACTAAGACAAGAAGACAGAATTGCAGGTAACTTGATGGAAAAGTAACTCAAACGACATTGGTACAAAAGTCGTTACTATAGTAGCAAAATACGACCGAGCATGTAGCGATTTAGTAAACTGAAAAAGCATGACAACCAATCAGAGGGCAAAGTTTGCTCGGAGAATCGAATTGGTAGAAAGTGTGTGAGCGGTTGTCGTTCCGGAAGAGATCTTATCCTCGCTAATAAATTCTGAATGTTCTTGGGACTGCCTTCGTTACGTTCACGTTGGCTGCATCCCTTGTATGATTTGAACTGATAACTAATCTCTCTGAGGTTACAAGCTTGAAGTCTTGTTTTAAAGGGACAATCGGGGGCGGATTTCTATGTAAGATGAAATTTCCACTCGGATAAAGGCCTACAAGCCGAAGATGGAAGGCTGATGGTTTGTGTCAATCATGTTGCAGTAAGTTTTCATAGGTGTTTTATCTGCTGCAAACTAAATTTGTTGACTTTATGAACAAATCGGTTCCAATAGTTGACTTCTATGTGAGAAGTCACAGAGGCTAGCACTTTGAGTCCCCTGAGTAATTCTAACATAGTTGGAAGAAAAATAGACGATACATTAGATTTTTTCAAACCGTTAAATGTTCATCTAAGCTCTTATTAACATTTTAAGTCATAAGCCACAAACAAACACAAGCGAGTCACGGTTTAAGGTCGTGTCTCACCAGTTTCAACAGATCCTCTATGAGTCAGGACTCAGATTACTTAAGCTTAACTTGTAGTGTGATTATCTACACTAGATTCTCTGAATTTTGACATTATCAGCTTAAAGTTCTAACGGTAGCTTAATTTTATGAGGAAATTTATTTACGTGAGATGTAAGGAGTAAGGAATGTGGAAGCAAGCCGTGATGTGCTTTCATTATTAGTAGCTTCCGAGATAAAACTTCTAAATCTAACAATTTTCTTCGATAGTATTTGGTACAATTTAATAGAGTTTCGTAAGGTTCTAAATTTTTCAGCTCCACTTTCTCTCTAATATTTGACCCCTTGACAAACGTCCTAATGAGTATCCCGTAGACAATATCTGCTGAGTTCGGTCGTCAAACGACATCCTTTATCTCATTTTCACCGTCAGAATCTCTATCAAACATGACAAACCTCTAAAAGCTGTGTTATGCATCATGTAACAAGTTGTTTAACTTTTGTCTCAAGGTTGAATCTCACGACTTATTTCAAGTTTTGTTTTCATTAGAATTCTTCGAAGTATGAACAACCGAGTTACATGGTTTCACAACTCCCTAACGAAACCTCATATCTATTGTGACTTTATGTCCAGCTTTTTATCACATGACTTATCCATCAATCAAAATACGACTTACACAATCTTTGCACTGTCAAACCAATGACGTTCGACCGGTATGAGCGATCTAGCGCCTTCATTGGTCCTATGTCCGCCTAGCCCGTCCACTTGAGTCCAGAACAACAATACTAGCTTCCAATATGCGAATCGAATTAATTCGAATCATTTATTTCAGACATACTGTGTTTATATATCAACCAAACAGACCTCAACGCATCATAAACTAGGAAATAACATTTGTGCACAATAAAGCCGTAAAGTGACTGTGAACGTGGGAGGCAGTAGTCAATAAACTGAACATAGCTTAAGAACACTAAATCATAAAATAATAAATTATAAGTCAAAATAAAGCTTATGGGGTTATCCGGCTTTGCATTTGTCTTCTATATATTGAAAAGAAACGTGACATCCTTGATAGACCGTAGCAATTAATCTGCGGTGTGTGCTACTTATATCGACATAAGCACTATATAACACTGGTCAGGAATAAAATGTCCGGCAGCAGAAGGTCGAGAAGATCGAAAGGGAAAGAACGAGAACAGAAAACAATTGGTATGGAAATACGAGAACGATTAAGTCTGAGACAACTAATGAACATTTTGCAAATGAAGTCTTTATTGAATGGTTCTCAGATTTTACTGAGATATTCTGTAATGTCGTATTAAAATACGTTCGATTGTCCCCACTTGTGTTCTTGTTCATTACAAGTCACCTGCGATTGCAACTAAACTAATCGTATAATTGTTGTGCCAGTTCGTGCCATATAATTTGCCGACTTTAATCCTAACTTAATGAGCTATATAAGAAGAAGCATGTGGGCCTTTATATCAGTGTCTAGTGGATTCGCCTTATATTATCTAAGTGGTTTGACTAGTCAAATTTATGATGAAAATAATCACTTGGTAGATGACACGGAAATCGGTCTTCCTGTTAGTGAAGACCGCGGCAGAAAATCTCTTGGTTTTCACTTTAATTCAAATATATTGGTTGTTTGGATGTTTCAATTGATTTTTACGACTCCAACTAATCAGTCTGTTTTTGACATATGTGCATTCTCTGTGGATCACCTCGATATTTACGGCAAGTCACGAGCATTTAAACCAGAGATGGCTATTAATGAAATCCAGGACGAACACTTCATCCTATTTGGGACTCGTCAATTGGATGAACCCCTCCTAGAATGAACATAAACTTTGGACGCATGTGCTTACAGATGGTGAGCTTCTGAAAAGACGAAAAGTGAGTCCTAGACTTCACTGCTTTAAACCTGAAAGCAGTATTAAGTGTATGCACCGCAGCTTATATGAACTGATTGACGTACACATTATTTCTCGTTTCTGAACCAGATAGTTGCGAACAGACTGGTCTCAATAGACGATATGTATTTTGTTTATAAGATGAATAAATGCGGTCATTTGAGGTGACGCTTGTATGTACAATATACTGAAATTGTCTCACTTGTAAACGACACGACCAAATTACTCATACAGGGGAATACGGAACTTGATGAACTGAATCGCTAAAAAGCTTGAAAAGTTGAGAGCAAGAATACTCCCAGGTACCACTCACTGTATATCATTACTCTATCTCATACTTTATGTTTTCCATCAAATCTGACATGCCGGCTTTGTGGTCCACCAGGTTAAGCGTTCACGCGCGAGAATGAAAGCCGTGGGTTTGAAACCCGAGAGCACTTCTGAGGAGTCCTAGTGCTTTCAGGTTTCCAACAGTGGTCTGACATCAATAGGTTCATGATCTCAATCAAAATCATGTGATCAGATCAAGCAATGGATAATGCAAGGAGTGACTACCACTTGAAACTATTGTAGCTAGAATATATATGAAAAGCAAGCCACCTGATAAGTACACAAATTAGGGCACCCCAGGTCATTCCGACTAAACTTTTACTTGACACCTACCACTGTGCGCCACGAAGTCACTGGCTATGAGCTGCACATCCAAGAGCAACCACCTGGGTGAATTCCAACTCTTCCTTATCATTTGTCTGTCCTATCTTGTTTACTCTCTCTGCTAACGTGTCTATCGCCCCATCAGTTAGGGTTTTAAAAGATAGCTCCATCATCAGGTACTCACTCACTATTCACCATCTTACCAGTGAAACAGCTGCTAGTTGAATCCTGTAACATAGAAAAACAATTTGGAACTTGTTCTTAAACTTGCTGCATATCTTATAACTTATCTAGCTTCACCATAGCAATAATATATTATTATTATCCCTGCCACTATTATTATTATCTATCTGTCCTATCCACTTCACCAGTTTCGAATTTTCGTTGTTTCTTCGTCCTTGCCTATTTGTTTACTTATTTTGTTGTCTAATTAAATTACTAACTTTTCTTTGTCATTTAGCCCCCCGAATCTAGCCTACATCTTGAATTTTACAATATTCGTAATGCAATTGAACTATTCCCTACCTGGTAACGTGATTACTGCTGTCCCACAAACAACTGTCGAATTAGTTGAGGATAGTGCACTTCGGTAATATCGAGATCAATGGCTAGAGAAATCATTCGGTCTAAACTATCTCGTCATAAACATATTTAATGTGTGATAGCCTGTTCACATTTTATAAATGCTCCGCTTAAGTTCTTTGATTAACTTTGAAAGAGAATCACTGGATCTATGCAAAGTCTTCCACAACAGGTATCGTATGACATTACTCTTTGCTAATTATGTGAAACTTTGAAGGGAGATACGCAACCAAAAGGGTATACTGGCACTTCAGGAGGATTTGACTCGACTTCAAAGTTGGGCAGACGATAACGAATTTACCTTTAACATTTCAAAGTGTAAAGTAGTCCGAGACATGCTGCAGACTATAGCTACAACCTAGGCGACTTATCTATAGAAGTGATTCAAGTTGAAAAAGATATAGGAGTGCTGGCAGCCTACGCTTTTAAGTCTCATGTGACAAAAATGCCTTTCTAGCAAACCTTGCCCTGGTAAAGTTTAGGCGTATTTTTGGCCAGTTTGACGGACGAACTTTCCACATACCCTTCAACAGTGATTTTCGTCTCCACTTAGAGTACGGAAACATAGTATTTCCTCCCTCACTCCAAAAGGATAATAACACTCTGGAGCGTATCCAACGGCAAGCCACGAAATCAGTTCGGGGACTCGAATTCAAACCTTATGAAGAGCTCCTCCAATCACTTAACCATTACCCATTAAAGTACAGGCGTCTTATAGGTGACCTTCTAATAGCTTACACTATCCTTAACATTTCTGGACATCCCTTTAAAAGCCTACTTATGCTTAGCTCCAACACTAACCCAAGGGGTAACACCCTGAAATTGGAGATACAACACAACAGAACGGACTGTAGATACAGCTTCTTCTCCTTAAGAGTTTTCAAATGCTGGAATTTGATGTCGGCTGAACGAGTCCAAGCGACTTCTCGAGAGATATTTAAGAGGAAACTTGACCTATTTTTAAGGTTTAATGATAATCTATTATTATAATTTACCAATATGTTTTTCCTCTCTTGTCGTGAATATACGTGGGTTCCTGGCTGGAGATATTAGTGACCCACTGTCACTAGACACGGAAGCCCGCATTTGGCGAAAGCTTGTTCTATTCCGTCCACAACCATTTGAGAGATTTGAGTTGCCGTAACAATCCAGATTCTGCGCGACGTTTAAAACCCCGATGACCTTGAGGATGGAACAAGATTCCGTTCAGTAAATAAAATATTTCTCGACTTCATCGAAGCAGCCAATTAGTGTGTAAGTGGACTTCAAATTCTCAAAGAAACTCTTGAAAAACAGGTTTTGGTAAATAGCTACTTTAATTAGTGCTCTGGAAAATATCTCGTTGTATACCAATGTGCACATTAATATTAAGAATCTTATGATTTTCCACAATAAAATGAGAAAAAAGTGTTTATTAACGATACTTCCCGAAAATGACAAAAATGATGGTGTAAAATTGAAAGCCTGTAGCACTGAAACTAGTAAAGAGCGTAGTCAGCATCACATAACTTTTATATTGTCCTATTATTCTCATTTTTCCTTACTATTTACATCTCTCTGATCAGTAAAAATGGTGTCAAAAAGCAGTTTCTCACATACTGTAACCATTAAAGATTGTGTAGACTACTGGAAACTGACGTATATCCGCGTCTACAGCTTTTTGTGTTGCGTTTCTCATGATTATGGTGCAGATCTTTTTCGACGCATGAGATCTTCTTCTGTTTATTTTTCCTAAGTCGTTTTGGGTTCGAAAACTTTGCTTATCTGGGAATATCAAAGGGGCATGCAGATCTTGCTCTGACATTATATGTGCTAATTAGCTAATACTTCAATCTCCACTTGTCAAGATAGGTCAGTCGATCCGTATTAATCTTTTCAGTCTGTAGTACTGTCAAGATCAGGCCTTGCTTTGAGCGTGTCCACAGAGGATGCTGATATTACGTGTTCTGGTAGAGGATTCCGGTCGTTCACTATTTAGTTCGAGAAACGGAACTCTAGGTGTAAACTATTTGACCTCGGTTTTTGAACTTTCTTAGAATATCCTCTCAAATGATCATTCTCAAATGAAAAGGAAAAAAAACATTAATGTCAAGATCATTGCCATATGCGTGTGACAGTTGTATCATCATTACCACAAAACCTTTTCACAGTAGGTTAAGTGGTTCTCATAAGCTTGCTCTCTACTTAGTTAGTGGGCCACAATTGAATAATTGCCTTGTAAAATCGCAAAAATATCTTAACCGTCCGTCCACTTTGGTGACAGTTTTGTTTGATAGACCTATCATCCTAAATTTTCGCGGTTCGGATCAGTGATGGAAGCTATAGTGATATCACTATCTACTTAATCTTTCAAATGGAGGACTGATGATTAGTTTAGTCCTATAAATACTAAGGATAATTACTTCAAGTGTTGCTCCTCAATCACTATTATTAATTGGGTTGTTTTATCCCTCAGAATATAGCAAGAATTATACATTTTTGTAGCCAAGAATGCGCTCGTTACCCAGCGGCAGATCTCAAAAAAACAAATAATTCGCTAGTTCTGCCTAGCGGAGTTTACGTTTTAGATAATGTGCATTGGAACCAATGAACCCATTCGTTCAGATAATGCTTTTCAAAGGAGGTTGTAATGCTTTAAATGTTAAATAGCACATTTATCATATTTGTCAAGATCTGTTTTCATCACACATCTCTACTGATAAAGTTGTGTATAGAATCGGTAGCAAGTTTGACTCTAGTAAGATTGCTTTTTTTACATTAATCAGAGTTTCTGATTACTGAACTATAGAATTAGTAAGGACTTCAGGAACATTCAGATTTATTATTTATTACGGAGAAAATGTTCTTTAGTGATATGCATTGGTTGATACGAAATCATTTTAGGTTTCACTGTTTGGATAGTTTTCCAAAAAGATGAATAAGTGGAAAAAATGAATCCAGTGATGGGATTCTGGGAGAAATTGCGGATGAAATTAGATCGTGTTTCATCAACTCAAACATCAACATCAGAGAATCATAAAACAGAAACCAACACAACTACACCTAACTGTACTACAACTCATTCGACAAATAATCCCGTTCCAACGCCAGTGACCGTGAATGTCTATGATATGGTAAGAGAAATATATCTATTGATTCCCATATTTATTATCCCTTCATTGGTAGTTTTGTGGTTGCATTACTTAAGTGTACAGTCAACTGACAAAGTCATAGTATTATTTTAAGTGTGACATACAAATGTGTAATGTTTATTTAGTCGTAAAGAAAACGATAGATTTATGTTTCCAGAAGTCATAAAAGGAGACCGTTTTTATACAAACATTTTACTCCAATAAGTGAATATACTCATATTTTAGTAAATGATAATCAATAGATTTTAGACATCCGAAAATTGTAATCAATGTATTTCGAGAAACCATTTCGGATCTTTGATTTATGACCAGTTTTTTTCTAGATTAAATGATCTCAGACCTCTTTTTATGGGTTTTGTCCGATATAATCTGCTACATAGTCTATTCCGCTACCTAGTTAATTTTTTGAAATCGCCGTAAGATAAGTATTCTTATCTCTATTTGGACTTAAACCTACACTAATCAAACCACATACTGACCGAGAAATCAACACTGCCTGTATTTGATCTCTTATACCATTGGTTTCTCAAGTTCATCCACCCTTGTTTAAGAAACAGGTTATCTCTTCGAAGATAAATAGTATACAGTAATAGGTTTTGTCGATGTTCCACCATCTTGCTAGAGAAATAAAGCTTCTTTTGATTTTAAAACTAAGTATGCTTCCGTCTCCAGTTTTATTTCCCTAGCTGCAAGTGTTTAATATCATGTCAAAGCAAAAGAAACGTTTCTTACGTCTTATGAGATACAGTTGATGTATCTCTATTCAGAAAATCAGTAGAAAAGCACGTAACTTTATACAAAAAATTTTTTAAAAGTTTAGTGGCATTCGTTAGCCAAATACTGGTTTGCACATTTAACTCTTAAAGACTGTTTTATGAAGGTTCGTTGATTGCTCGGATCAGAAAATGTCGATTCAGTTTCAAATCTGCGGCTTAGTAATCGTAAGTTAAGTACTTTTAAAATTTTGAACCATCTCTTGGTTTTTAGACACATCAAGAGTACACATACGGTTTCAGAATCAAAATGCATTAAAATTAAGTTGATTGTCGCATAATAAAAGTTAGTTATGGAATCATTGTAGTACGTCTGTGCACCGAGCTAACTATTTTCAACTCCAACTTCAGTACGATGGACCAGGTAGCTTCTATCGTCTCCTTGCTGCTAACTAGAGTAAAAATGTCCAGGTTTTTCTAGGAGCTTTATTTAATATTTATTTGTTTGAGCATATAAACATTGGTAAAGAGGGGCACAAAATACATATATGCCACATGCTTTTTCTAATAAGGACTAGAATCGATTTACATTCAACCTAATTCAATTATATTTCTATTATTCAATGATTCAGTTAGTCTTATGCAGTGTAGAACATAGTACGTGTTTATTAATCCAAGTTACCACATAACATTAGCACAGAGAAGTGAAATTATCAGGTCACATTTTGGGATGGTAAAAGTAGTGAAATTCTCAGTAACATTAGAAAAGATTAGGTACAAAAAAGAACAACTTAAAGGGGATTTTCAGGACACAGGATCTAAGATAAAATGCAGAATGAATCTATCTGCGCCACTACAAATGATTGTAATTTACACCGTCTAACATCTGCAACTTTTAGTTGAGTTGAGGATGTTAGACAACTCTCTATGTTCGATCATCGCTGTCTCCGAAGGATTGCTGACATCCAGTGGCAACACCATGTCAGTAATGCAGAGGTTCGGCATCGTGTGTTCGAGCACAGAGATGGTAATGCAATCGATGTCACCATCTTGAAACACCGACTTCGGTGGCTTGGACATGTTCTCCGAATGTCGTCCCAGAGAATTCCACGTCGTGCATTATTTGCTGACTCTGGGACTGGTTGGAAAAAGCGGAGAAGTGGTCAGTGCATGACATGGTGTCGTGGTATGAAAGAAATCTGCAAAGGACTGGCTTCTGTCGGTCCTTCACGACTCCCTGGTTGGGGTTCTAGAGATGGTGCTACACAGTGGCTAGAGACGTTATCAGATATTGCTCAGAATAGAAGCCAGTGGCGATCCTGTTGTGACCTTCTTTTACTTTCTTCATAAAAAGTGGTTGCTTCTTCCTTAACTGAAGGATTTCTTCTGATTGTACCTTTTCGTTTCCCTCGTTATTATTACTACACTACGTTACACCAACCTCTTCGTTATTCTCTTTTTTTACGCTCCTCACCTTTTTTTTCTTTTTCTTCAAATTCTCGTTGTTTTGTGTGGCGCATATATATTGGCGCTCTCTTGTACCAATATTTATGTGTTCAAATAAATAAATAAATAAGTCGTTTGAACTTATCTATGTGGCTCAGACCAACAGGCAACAATTTCACAAAATGATGCTACCCCTCTTTTGGCTATCCCAAATTATTTTTAACCTTTCCCATTAGCTTTGGAATCATCTATGATCTTATTTATTTATTTGAACACCAATACTGGCAAGGAGGGAGCCAGATACATATGCGCCACTCAAATCTCATTTGATTTGTGTGAGGGCTATGATACTGCCTGGGTGCCCAAACCAGAGCGGGTGGCTTTATTAGGGGACCACATCCGGAGCCTTTGACCTAAAGGTCTGATCCACAAGACAATGAAGCAACGTAAGGAGATGCAGTCCCATGGTAACCGATGACCAACGATTGGTTCATATCCAATTTGTTCCCTCGATATATTGAAGTTCATCTGCACCACTGGTTTAGAATCAGGGTTTTTCAACTAACGTAGGTGGACTCTTTGAGTCCATCAACTCGGTTAAAGCGTCCTCTCAATTTCGTAAACAATAGTAATACCGCGAGAAGGTAGTGGGTAGAACTTTCCTGGCAGTGGTTGTATTCACGTGGCCATGTGAGAGCATTTCGAGAGGGAGAGCGGACTGTCTTCACTCTCGCCCGTACCAGGGCATTTGGGGGCACACTAATATCTACTGTTCTTAATATTCGTAGGTTGTTAGTGTTCAATTAATATGAGTTATGAAATTTATCTAAATAAGCAATCATTAATTGAACACGAAATTACAGTGTATTAAAAAATATTCGAATCAAATGACACATCTCATATTAATTAAATCAATATCAATTAAAATTCATTGAAAATTAATCAATGAAATTCAAATAAAATCAATATGCCAATTTATTGATAATCATTCCAAACACAATTATTTAGTAAAAAATATTAGTTTATATAATAGTTGAAAATCAATATAGATTCCCAAGGGAATTGAGACTAGTGACTTTTCTAAATGCAAGCGCAAGTATTTTAGAAATCTAATCGTTGAATTCATGAGTCAATTAAAGCTAAACCACTATGGAAAACCTCGAAGCAGTGGATGGTCGTTTTTGTCCTAGTATGAGACTCCTCAGCAGTGCGCGTTGACGATCCATAGTGGTCTAGCTTCAATTAGCTCATGAATTCAACTATTAAATTATTGTAATATACACAAAATCCCTCTTTGATTATATACAGTAGAGTTGTGTACTAGATCCAAGTTATTCTGTTCTTTATTTTTAAGAGTGCATTTGAGAATTCACTGTTATATTCTGCACACATTTTTAATTGGGCATTCGAATTTTAAAGATTATTTTTTTCAGTTGATGTATAAATTCTTCATCTTATGCTCACAAACTCGCCCTTAGCTTATCTCCTCATAGGTTAATTAAGTGGGTGTGTCTTGATAATTTCCTGGTATAATTAACTTCAGAATCCGCTTAAATGTAAGCGGTTTAATTGTCTCATTTAAAACACATTTAGTTGGAATGACCTGTTTAATTTTAAACAAACAATTATGTCCAATTAATTTAGTCTTACAAGAAATATGATTAGCCTTTGAAGCCTATAGAATCAGTCAGTAATATACAAAATGTTTACAGTTAATACTTAAAAAAGTAGGAAGTTAATTCATCCTAGTCAAGCTTGTAGTTTTTAACTCATGCAGTTTTTGACTGAAAATAATTATGCAAAACTGAATTATCTCTATTTGTCTACGTGTGTTGTTGATGCAAAACTTGGCATCAAGACATTTATAATGGAAAAATTAGAGTTGGAGATTAAATATTAACAAGTCATCCATAAATGTTGTATTGTCATATACGGAAATACGGGAACTTGTTCAAAGAGTTAGCTTGATGGAAATCACTGATGCGAATAATATGGGTACAAACTATCAGTTGAATTTTAAGGATCACTACATAAATAACTCAGCATCGCTCTTTTGTCTAGTAAACTGTTTATTTTGATCATGTTGAGTACCTTGGTTACAAAGCTTTTATTGTCTAATTCTACTGTGTTTTTAAACTTTACTGCATCAAACACATTCAACACGGAATACGTGATGTTTGTAATGCTTGCTCTTGAACACATCCTCATAGTGCGTCCATTCATTGAATTACATCAGTACAGATTTTCGAGTATATATAAAATAACATGTATTGATATCGTTAATAACAGATTATTTCACTTTGATATTGTATATTACACAACTCTTAACTGTACATAAATGTACCTGAAGTTACCTAACGTGTTACTTTCGATATTAAAATAATGATAATAAAAATCAAAGGTTGATCATATTGGTTTATTTTCTTAAATTACCAACACGAATCATATTATGAGTATATATAACAAGCCTTAACAATACTACTGATTTACTTTGGTAATCAGATGTCTATCAGTTTAGTATTGATAATGTAGGACCTAACACTAGTCTATCTGTTTAAGGTTGGCACATCTAATTCAGCAAATCGATCAACTTAACATGATCGGAAACAAGTAAGCTGGAATCATATTAATTATAGTGGGAAGCTAAATATTATAAAAAGTGGATAATACTAAGCTTAAAATTAAGAGAAAGATAAGAAACATTCTGTGCTCAATGTGTCCACATGTTATGATTAATTTTAGCATTGTAACCAGGATGTCTATATCTACACTGAAACAACCTAATCTACCCGTAAGATGTTGTGCATATCTGTCATTAGCTTCATACAGCCTTGTTAAAAATAATTTGAAACTGTAACAAACTGCTTTAATACACTAGATGTGGTTTCATCAATGGTATGTTAGAGAAGATTTAAATCAGTCAATCAAGTAGTCTGAACATTTTATATATGACCTCTTTAGTTCATTAAAATGCCAACATGTAATGTGTACCAATTACCATCATTCAATCCCATTTTTCGCTTGTCAGAAAAATCATATTCGCTTACAGCAAGCGTATATCTTAATCTGAAAATATGAGTGGTGTTACGTATGTAGACACAAACCACTTAACTGTGTAACAGAAGCTATGCTTTTGGTTGACGACTATCGTTTTGTCTTGTTGTTTAGGATCAAACTGCAACCTCAGAGTTTGTGTTTATTGTACTCGGACAAGGTCAAGACATTTCAATACTAGTCAGACTATCAACTAGAAGTCATCTTATTTGATTCGCAGACCTAGTTGGACATTGATAGGTCCGTAATTTGTATACACCTAGTGTAGGGACGGGTTTTTGTCATTGATTATATACATCATTCTATATTGAATGTTTGGTTCAGTTATTACTTGAATAGTATAGTAGAATGATTTTGGTCTGAATATAATAAATAACGAAAGTTTCTACAATATGGTTTTTTTAAGCACGTAACACGTAAAGTTGTCTCATATTATAGTTATTATCACATGAATTTTCTAGTTTCTTTTATTATGTAACTTGAAATATTTAAGTACAGTTTCTGATCTACCAGGCTTAAAGTAACACCGCGTTTATAGGCTCGATTGTATTATTTGGCTGTTCAAGCTGAATTAGATGGAACGGAGTTAGGAACCACAATCCAGTAAGCAAAGATGCATAATGGCTAGTAGCGGAATCCAGGACGCTCGTCTCGTCCTATTTGGAACTCGTCAGCTGGATGTACCTGCATCCCAGAGCTGACGTTCACTCCGGAACTCAAACCCAGTGCCGTTCGCTTCAAACACCATCGCGTTATCCACTTAGCTACTGAGTCCTGATAGCCTCCTGCTTGGGTAATGGGGTGAAGTTGATATTTACTTGGTATTGTGTAATTGAATTTTCCCATGCAGGTACATCCAACTGACGAATTCCAAATAAGACAAGACGCGCGTCCTGGATTCCACTGCTAGCCACTGTCCATCTTTGCTTATAGTACCTGTGATTTAAAGCAATCTGCACAGGATGCACATATTCCAATAAGATACTGATCACTTGCAGTCCTAAATATTGATGGAAAGATTCAATTAAATAATACCGAGTCAACCTACAACCCAGTATTTGTATATAAATTGGTTTTTAAAAACAAAGTAACTGCTTTTGGCTTTTCTTACCATACTCTTTCAACTGTGTGACAATAGTAACGGTGTAAATTAAATGATTCATATTTTGTATCGTTTAATTCTTCTACCATGGGTCAGGCAATAATGATAATAATAATAATAATAATAATAATAATAATAATAATAATAATAAAAACAATGATAACTGTAGGTTTATCTACATAGTAATATTCGTGTAACTTTCAATCATTAAATGTGGAGGTCACACTGTTCATCATCTTAATGACGATATCAGTGTTTTCTTGAAATTAAGCAAAATATTGTGACTGTTTTTTTATATATATTACCATCATGCTTCCGTTTGTTTCCTTCTGTATATCTTAGCCTAGTCATCAATTTTTATAGATAATCTTTGGAAAAGATAGCTTGTACACTTCTATTTCCGTATAATGAACAAAACAACCCCACTTGTATATGAAATTTATGACAGTTAGTTTATATTATTTAGATTATTGAAGCAAATTAAAATCAATCTATTCAGGTTAAGTGAGGGTTTTTTCAATAATTATAAATAGTTTTCAATTAGTTTTGATTATCAACTAGCACCACTTGAAGAGGAGTAATTAAAAAAAAAGAATCAAGCATTTAAATGATAAGTATCTGATGGGGTTTTGTGGAGATTTTAATAATTCCAATAATTGAGATCATGAGTTAATTGAAGCCATGGAAAACCTGGAAGCACTGAATGACCGTTTCGTCCTATTGTGGGAATCCTCAGCAGTGCGCATCCACGATCCTGTCCACGGGATTCGGATCCAGGACCTATCAGTTGAATGATTGTTTTATCTTAGCTTAGAGCTTTTACATAATGCATACTCCACCTACTCTTGGGTTATCATGTTTCATTGAACTTGATATCATATGTTTTGTTTTCCTACATCAGTTAATCTGTAATATTAGCACAATTCCTCATTTAAAATAAACTATCGAATCTCAATTCATTAACTTAACATTAGATAATATTATATTTGCTTCATAAATTCTGAGTTTACTTCGGTAGATCTTCACTATTAAAGATTCTTTAACTTAAAAGAAGCATCTGTTCAATGTGTTTCTCGATTTTTTTTAAAATGAAAAATTGACTATATCATGTCACTTATATCGAATCGATCGTCAACTTGCGAGAAATTAAGGGTGTGTATAATGCCTATTCTTTTCTAGTTTACATTAGAAGCAATGAAGTAAACACAACTAAAATAACTTTATAGTAGACTATTGTTTCATCCTATTTACTTTTATAATCAAACTGAATTGATCTAATTTCTTTATTGTTTATCTTTTTATATGTTTTGTGACATTTTAAACCTTGATATAATTCGATTTATCTACCGTGGGTTGATCATTTAAGTTTACTAATTGAACAATGATGATCAATTTCATTTTGATCATGTATGTTATTTCATATTCAGTAAATGAATTGAATCATTTGTCTTGAAATTTAAAGTTTCAATAAATAAATTGGTTGAATTTATGATTGAATTAAAGTCAGACCAACATGGAAGCACTGGACGACCGTTTTGTCCTAGTATGGGACTCTTCAGCAGTGCGCATTCACGATCCTGTCCGCAGGATTCGAACCCAGGACCTACCGATCTCTCTTGTGAACTCTTAACCTCTAGACCACTGAGCAGGCATCCAACGGTGTTAATGTTCAGCTTCAATCAATCCGCAAGATTGCGCCACCTTCCATCATTGTCTTCAGTTAGTTACTATCTCACAACAGACCTTATTGAACTCAACTGGTCATGACTTACTAGGATTCCGGGACGCGTTGACAACTTCACTTATCTTGGAAGTCTGGTCAGCCCTAATAAGTTGGTGTCTGACGAAATCTCAGCACGGATTCGAAAAGCTCGCTTGGCTTTTGCCAACTTACGTCACCTATGGCGAAGGTGAGATATCCGTCTATGAATAAAAGGATGAGTATACTGTGCGGGAGTTCGTTCTGTTCTACTTTACGGCTGCGAAACGTGGCTATTAAGATTAGAAGATATTCGAAAATTACTAGAATTTGACCACAGATGCTTTAGAAATATTGCTCGCATTTGCCGGGATCATCGGGTAAGTAATAGTGAGGTTAGACGCAGGTTATTAGGGAATGATGGTAAATCAGTTGATGAGGTTGTGAGTCTGAAATGTTGGGTCACGTGTTACGTATGCCTGAATACTAATTACCACGACGCGCAATGCTGACCAGTGTTGGGAGTGGTTGGAAGAAAGCTAGGGGCAGCCAAACCAGAACGTGACATCAGTGCTTGAAGTCACTAACTTCTGGTCTGAGCCATGTTGGTAGATGCAGACTATCGTTACCACTGGTCGGAGACTCTGATTGACATGGCTCAGAATTGATCACAATGGTGTAGGTGTATGCACTCTTTGTGTTCCTTTAAAATATGAGATTAAATTCGCTTCATATTTTTCTTTCTACCAACTACTTTCTTCCTTATATGCAATCTTTCTTTTATATATTACCACTGTTGAATTAACTACTTCCATGGATCCGGTGTTCATCTTCTTGTGCTAATAAGGTTATGGCAACTTGAACCGATGCACATATGTGCCTGGTCCTACGTTGTAGCTGACTGACTGAGAACTCCGAGAAATACCTTTTGAAGTCAGTCACTAGTGATCAGATGATGATTATTATCAGAAGAGGGTATATTGTAGAGATTTTAGTAATTTAATAATTAAATTCATGAGTCAATTGAAGCTAGACCATCATTGAAAACCTAGAATCATAGATGTGCACTGCTGAAAAGTCCCATACTAGAACGAAACGATCATCCAGTGCTTCCAAGTTCTCCATGTTGGTTTAGCTTTAATTAACTCATGAATTCAACTATTGAAATTACTACAATTTCGATAAAACCCTCCTTCCTATAATAAATTGATACTAAATATCTTGATTCGTTCCAATTATTTCTTGATAGACATTAAATTGTTATGTTATTTATTCTTAAAATTTGTTTTCTTGTCTCAGTCATACTACTTAATTGAGTTACATATATATTTTTCATAGTCGAATCTGGACTTTGCATAGTTTATAATGAGTCATTTGCTCGACATTCAGCATATCTCCAGGATGATTTGTAAGGACTATAAGTTTTATGCTCTTCAGTATATACTGTAAGCATGTTATCCTTCAGTGAAATAAACCCTATTCTATTTTCGGGTTATCATTATCACTTATATCAAGGCCTTATCTTCTATCGTTTTTACTGATTGTTTTGTGATTAGGTTACACAACCAATTCTAGACTGTTACATAACTTTTTGCTCTTCTTCCCTAATGGATATTGATTTATTGTTTAATAAATGCTTTATAATCATATTGAATTTATAGTTGTGGATAAATGATTACGTCAGTTCTCTTGGTATTGGAGTTTATCATACAGGAGTTGTAGTTCATGGAATTGGTAAGTGTTAACATCTTTGTTTCCGATTCACTTATAATTTGCAATGTTTATTCAGTTCATATTTGTAGGATTATATAAACTGAAATAAACTAGTAAATACAACTGAGGATGTGATCAAAAAACAAAATAAAACCACTGAAATTACCACATTTCTTAGTCATACAAGCGATAATTAAAGACATTTGTATTTGTGAGAGAAATGATCTAAGAATACTAAATCTGAATTTAAATGACCTGTGAAATTTCAATGCTTTCCCATTGTAAAATTCAACATAGTCAGTATATCTCATTTAGACACTTTAATATTTTTTTCCTAAATGCCATTATGCTCGTTATGGAATCATGTTCTTGCATCTATGTGATTTTAAAATTTAACCCTTTCTAAACCTTTAAAATCGTAAAATAAAGCATTCCATGCGAAAGAGGACTTAGTTCCTGAATTTCTGACTCAGTGCTTGCATAGCAACAGGTGGTTACACATACTTAACACATGTCTTAACCACCTAGTTTTATGAACATTTATAACTTAGTCGACTGGTTTGATATCTTTTCCTAGTACCTTGTACTTAACCTCGACTGAGTGAGCAACATTGAGGTTAGGGATGGAGTATTTTCTGGGTGAGACGCAAAATCGCTTGATGAGCTTGTACATATTCATTGGTACAAGTGGTCATGACATGTGTTATCCATGCATAACCGCTGTCTACTTCGACGAACGACATTTTTTGGTGTAGAGGTAAGTTGAATGAACGTTAGAAGTGGCTAAATTAAAATATGAACTCAGTCCATGAAGTCACTGACTCTTGTCTTGAGCTATGTAAGTGCATGCCGATCACCTGGTTGGGGTTCGCGTGATAATTGTAATCAATCGCTGAAGATTTTGGACGACATGGCTCAGACAATGACGTAGATGCATTCAGACTTTATTTCCTCAATATGGAATCTCAGCGTTCCGTCATACATACCTATAAACCATATCTTTTTAAACCAGATTCCCAGTGCTTATTCCTTCTCAATATCATTTCTGAGACATTATTTTCTATTACTTTTGCTATTCGTATATATATATATGTATATTGGTCGTTTGGATCCCCCTAATGATGTTTAGGAGTATAATCGTTCAGTCTCTTTTGACATATTTGGATTCTGTTTGGATCTCCTCGATATTGCAATTGAGTCACAAGTATTTTAAGCAATATGGATGGTGCTTATTACTGGAATCGAAGACGCGCATTTCGTCCTATTTGGGGCTCTCCAGTTGGATGTACCTGCACCCCAAAGTTGATGTTCACCCCATGACTCTAACACAGTAACGTACGCCTCAAATTCACCCCACTACAGAAGCCAGTGACTATCTGGACTTGGTAGCTAAGTGGATAACATGATAGCTTTGAAGCGAACGGTACAGGTTTCGAGTCCCGGATTGCACATCAGTTGTGGGATGCAGGTACATTCAATAAACCAGTCAAAATGTGAAGAATCGCGTGTCCTGGATTCCACTGCTATCCAATATCTATCTCTTTTTAAACTGCTTTGACCACTCATTTTGTTAATCTCATATCATCCTGCTAATATGACAGATAATCTAGCCAAATTATCATTTCATTATCATAACCAAGGAAAAATAAACCTATTTTTCCTGTCCTGTGAAACGCCCATTTACAGTAGTTCGTTCTACTTCGAGGTTATAATGTATTATAATTGTTTATCACCCATTCAGCTGTAGTTTGTTTAAATTTAATGAAGAATTGTGTTTAGAGAGCCATTGTTTTGTAAATGAGATTTTTTGGGTGCGAAATTGCAAATTAGTTATGTTGGCAATTCTTATAAGTCATACTTTTTTCTAAAATCAGAAGTCGATCTTTCTTATTTTTCTCACCAAAATTCCTCCTCCACAGACATTGAAATGTATTCTTTTTAAATTATCCCCGTATTTCCCCAGTTAGTGAATATAAATTTTTAATATGTCAGTTTATCTGACGGCTGTATACACACTGAAATGTAGACTAGTACTTGCTTTTTTTTCTTAAAACATTCAAAGATTTCGTCGAAAGCCAATATTCCTTGTTCTGTAATAGTTAAAGTGTTGTTGTTACCTTAGATTTTGTTCGATCCTTCTATATTTATATTGTTAGCTTTTATAGATCATCGTACTGCAAGCGTTCAATCTTCAACCTATTTTTTTATACTTTTGGTATATTTATTGGTTGGGCATCAGAGCATATAAGTGATAATCTGAGTGCTACTATTGTTACAATTGTGTCAGATTCACTAGACAGTTCGGTTCCTTTGAAACTTCACATATATCTGAAATATAATGTCAATTTTTCCTGTCTATATTGTATATTTATAAAAGGTATCTGGTACTGAATAATTGTATATATAATTATGTTGTGTTGGATTATGTTAATTTCAGTAGTATTATTAGTTAGAATTACACTATCACTAAATGTACTTTATTATTATTTTGTCGTCATAGAATATTCATATGGTGGACATCCATTAACCAACTCTGGAGTATTCTCTATGTTACCAAGAGATTCTGCTTATTTAGGCGAAAATTATTCGTACAAGTTAGTATCATTTTTCTTTGTCTCTAAATGATTTATTCAGAATATTTGTTTCATTATTTACATTTGATCATATGCACTTTGCATTGTGTACTCACAGTGTCTGTGACAATGATTTTGGTGGAGTTTTGTTCAAAATCATCCATTTGAGTTATAAATCTTTTCCACCATTACAGAGAGTGATTATTTGAAAATTAATCATATTCATGTAAAGTTATCATCTAGGAAGACAACCATTTGAAAATCAAGGAACACTCTGTACATCTAATCCGTCTTCATTAGTATCCAGGCGATCTAATTAATCATCATAGAAGAATATTTACGCTAAGACTGAATTTTGTTTAAATCAAGTTATGAATACATGGCACCCTTGTTCATATATTTTATGATGATAATCATTGAAATCTGTAACGCGTATTTGGTCCTTGTGTTGATATTTGTTAAGTTTGGTACTTGAATCCTTAACCCTGATTTCTAATCACTGTTTAGTACCTCAGAAATCTCTTACACTTGAATCCTTAACAGGAGACAAAAAGCTGGTAATCTGGAAAGTTTTACGAAAATATTTATAGGTTTATTCGTGAACTTGATATTCTAGGATATTTTTGGAAACTAGTATAAATTTAGTAACAAAATTAATTATTCATCTACAATGTGGTACGTAAATTACCGCTTCTCCAGAACTATTTGGGAAGTTCCCGTTGAATCTTAAGTGGATGAAGTATTCTTAAATTTTCCTGAGCCTCTGAAGAAACTTGAGGGCGGCACTCAACAATATTCATGTTAAGGCTGGAAATGACGTCCTAACGCTCAAAGCTTACCGAGGCGTTATTCACTAGACTGCTGATTCGTTTAACAAGCATGATATTAATTATTTATTGTAAAGTTTTTCAAAGTCCATTTACCAATTAGAAACTGATCAAATTCAGTCCCGAATATCAACAAGAGAAAAATACAAATCTGTACAATTAATATTAAATATCATATCCTTTAACCAAGTTATTGGGTGTTCACTGTTCCAGTGAATAACTGATATTTAAGGTAGTAGATACTAGTTTCAAGTCTCAATGTGGAGATTAACACCAGAATAATTACTGGTAAGTCTCAGACACAACTGATTGCGCCTCCTGAATTTTAGTGTTATACAACATCAAAGCATACGTTCAAAGTATATCCATTTTCGAAAGGACATTGCTTAGATTCAAATCTCAGTTTTAACAACACTTCATTAATGAACCTTTGTAACTATAATTACTACCTGTCCTTCTTGCACATTCATGTATTTCTTTCGAAAATCATTTTTATTGTTTGGTCCAGTTTATATTGAATCCTTTACATTTGTCTTCAAACATTTAATGCGTTATCGATTTGTTCTCAATTTTGACGTGACGGCTATATCGCGGTACTTTGCATGTAATGCACATATCCCAACGAACACTGATCAAAGTCCAATCATGAATACCAACAACGGGATAACTTAAACCCTTACTATTCGTGATTTATGAAACTCAGTGTTTACGTACTATTGTGGTATGTGCTTTTGATGTCGACAGAAATAAGTAGCATGTATCACCAATCGGAGGTGGAATGCCTGACGGCAGAACGTTGAAGAAATCGAAGAGAAAAGAACGAGAAGAGAGATTAATTGGTATAAGAACGAAGAAACAACAAGGTCTGAGACAATTGATGGATATTTTGCAAATGAAGTATTAACTGTACGGTTCTCAGATTTTACCAAGACATTCTGTAATGTATTAGGATCCATTTGGTTGTTCCCGTTCACTACACTATGATACAAGTTTTTCAATACGGGTTGACACATCTTATAGTCCCTAAAGATACCACTAGGGATAGAAGTGTGCAAGAAAAGTGAAACCGGTGTGTTAGTCGTTAGGGCGTTGGATGTTTATCTATCAGGTCTCATGTTCGAACCCCGCTTCGTCTACTTTCTCTTGGATATTTGGGTAGTATAATTAGCTCTCACACTTAAAATATGGTTTGTACACAAATACCTGGTGGATGAGTACCATTATGGAGGATTCACCCAGGGCAGTTGGGAAACCCTGATTCCAAACCAGTGGTGCACATGGCGTCCAGGATTCTAAGGGAACAAGTGGCGTATGAACCAAATACTGGTAACCGGCTACCATAGGACTGCATCTCCTTACGTTGCTCCACTGCCTTGTGGATCAGCTCTTTCGGTCAAAGGCTCTGAGTGTGGCCCTCTAAGAAAGCCACATGTTTCAGTTTAGGCACCCGGGGAGTATCACAACCCACACACAAGTGACTTGTGTGGTACATATGTATTCGGTGCCCCTTTGTACCAATATTTATGTGTTCAAATAAATAATAAACTGCCTCGACATAGCCGATGTGATACAACTCACCCGTTAGTACGGATCACGTGTCTAATGCTCTCCGGATTTAGACGCAAATAGATATTTTTCCCTTAGTAATAGTAAGACGTATTTTCAAATATTGCCACTAATCGTATTTATGTATTTTCCTCTGGAGAGTCATTGAAACTATTTAAGAGCACAAAATTAAGTTTATCCTGCGAATATCTCTACATATGTCTGAATTGTTATAACGTCGCTGCCTTGAGGGTGTTGTAAATTACTCCAGAAAATTAATTGTTGTCCATGTGTTGAATTCCACTTAATATTACTCATTTCAAAAGTGTAGATTTCTTTACTCAGCTTTTGGTCACACTTTTCATAAAAACTGATCTTCCCGTTGTTTATATAAAAGTATTTGGGAATGGGTTCTGTTAGCGAGATATAGATTGGATTAAAACATATTCCGTGCAGAATTGTGTTAGGGCACGCCGATTAGCTATTTTTAATCAATCAGCACCAACGGGTGCTTGGAAAAGACTTTAGAATCCTCTTATGTAAAGATGATAAATATACTAACGTTTTTCTTATTGTGATTGCCACTTCCGTCCAAATTTGTTTATTCGGAGGATAATTACGTTCCTGTTCAACCGTTTTCTGATTCGGTGACTTGTCTAGTGAAGTAATGTCCAAGATGACTAAGCATTAAGAATAGCTGGGTCTTAATAAAAGAATTTATAACAGGTTCGAATCCAGATTGAGTTTTACTATGTTAGTTTTATCATGTCTAGTAATGTTTCTGATATGACGAGATAAGATGACATTATTTATGTTAATATTTTCTGCATAAATTCATTATAAATTTCGGCCATGGTGATAAGTGCAAACTTTGTTCACTGACGTCTTAAAGTCCATATTTTCTTGTGTCAATTTGGTATAAACTTTTTTCTATATGACAAGTTTGAACTCTCGTTCCCTGTATTGATTCAGCTGAACTATATTTATTTTTTCTATTGTAACTCTGTATACTTCCCTCCAATGTGATATTATCGTGTATGAAATTCAGTATGTAAATGATTGAATTATGGTCTAAAGATGATGTAATTTTGAGAATTGTGTAGAGACGTGTTTTTGGAGAGTCAATAAAATTACATCGCACCAGTCTTTCATGTTTTTACTTTGCGCCATGGGAATTGTAGGGGTTTCCGTTTCCCAATATAAGCAGTAAGTCTAAAGACTCAACAGAATCGATACGTACATAACAGCTACGACTTTCTATGCACAACAGTTGGCTAGCCAGTTACAATTGTGCCGAGGGAGCCAAATTTTCCTAGTTACAACTGTTTCACTGTTAGAATTAATGTATAAAGATACACTAAATGAAATTACTATAAAAAATCATTGTTAACTTTCATGTTATATCTTTCTTAGAGTGACATTGTCCATGGGATATACAGATTTTACAGCTTCCGACGTTCCTTTATTACTAGAGAGTATAACGACAGATTATCGTGGTGATCAATATCATTTATTGAATAAAAACTGTAATCATTTCTCTGATACATTTGTTCAGGTTGGTTTTACATTGTATTTCTATGTTATTGATTTATTTTGTTCATTAAGAAAACATTTTCTACTTCTTGTTTTCTAATGTCATGTGTTATATGTGTAAACTTCGAGGATATTTAATTCATCAACAAACCAGTATAACAGTGACTATTCAAAGAATCCTGTTTACTAATATAATATCAAATGGAGAAATATTTTGCTTATTTTAGGATACCTAGAACGTATGATTGCTTTGGAGTATTTTTTGGCTCAGTATATACCGCCTTACATTGCACTGGTTTTTAAATACATATTATTAAGTTCATCAGTGATCAGCTTGTGTGAATGTATTGAATTTATATATAAAGAATATAATCTGGTTGTCGAATATTTCTACATTCAATCAGTGGTGGGCCAAAAGTTCAAGTCTTTGAAATTATTACAAAACTTATGAGAAGCATTTATGTAAATGAATATTAACAGTCAATAAACAATGTAGAAAAGAAATGAAGAACTATTACAAAGTTGGTTGCTCACAAGTAATAAATGTCCTCTTGTGCGAGTAAATTCAAGATAATTTGACAATTTTATGTGTGGGGCAATTATTATTCCTAACACAGTTGAAAGAAGGACCTTATGGAACCTTCTTCAACACTATGATGTGCTTGAGACGATTGTCTACATCATACGGAATTCATACGACAGACTACACTGCGAAGTCGTGAATGAAGGACAGAAGACATGCATTCCAAATGAGGAGCGGTGTCAGATAAGTCTGCTTACTCCCCTTTCTCTTTCTTCTGGTGGTTGACTGGATTATGAAGACCTCCACATCTGAGGGAAAGCACAGAATACAATGGACAGCATGGATGCAGCTAGACGACTTGAACTTTATAGATGACCTATCTCTTTTATCCAATACACACCAACAAATGCAGATGGAGACAAGTGTAGCAGCAGTCTCTGCATCGATAGGCCTAAACATACAGGAGGGAAAAAGCAAGATCCTCAAATACAACATAGAGAACACCAACCAAATCACGCTTGATGGAGAAGCTCTGGAACAGGTGGATTCTCTCACGTACCTGTGCATCATCATCGATGAACAAGGAGGACCCGATGCAGACGTAAAGGCAAGGGTTGACAAAGCAAGGACCGCATTCCCACAATTGAAGAACATATAGAACTCAAGACAACTGTCAACCAATATCAAAGTCAAAATCTTCGATACAAACGTCAAGGCAGTCCTACTGTACGAAGCTGAAACTTAGAGAACCACTACAACCATCAAAAATGTACAAGTATTTATAAATAGCTGTCTACGCAAGATACTGGATGTTCGTTGGTCGTGTATTATCAGCAACAACCTACTATGGGATAGAACAAAGCGGCTTCCAGATGAAGAGGAAATTAGGAGAAGACGTTGGAAGTGGATAGGACATACATACAGAAATCATTAAACCGCATCATGATTCAAGTCCTAACTTGAAATGCTGAAGGGAAACAGAAAAAGGAAGGTCGAAGAACACACTACATCGGGAATCGGAAGCAGATATGAGACGGATGAATAGCAACTGAAAAAGATTGCCCAGGACAGGGTTGGATGGAGAGTGTTGGTGGATGGCCTATGCTCCTCCAGATGGGGTAACAGGCGTAAGGGAGTAAGTCGATATAAATATACAGATATTACAATGAAGAGTAGGCCAGAGAAATATTGAGAGCGGCTACGACCAACGAATGTGGGTTGTTTGAATATCAAAGCTTCCTGTGCCTACCATCTAGATATTTCAACAACCTACATTTTCGTTTGTTTTAACACATTACTACGTCTATTAATCGCATAACCCATCCAAGTGCGTATATGAAAAGTTTGCGACTTATCACTGTACAAGGTACAAAAATATACAATCAGAGATATCGTGGTGGTTGATAATATGCATTGAAAAGAATGTACATTAATCATATGTCGATTTCATAAATGCTAACTTCTAACTGCCGATCACTAATTAGCAAGGCGAACTATCTTCATTTCTTGCTAAGTCTAAACATATATCGTAATTGTGGGATAATCACAACCCAAGAATCCTGGTTAGATGACTTACAAGACGATTGTTTAGTATCACTATAAGGTTTCAGTTTTTATCATCATGATCGATCAAGCAATGAAAAAGTGTAGTGGCGGTGTAGCTACATTTGTAAATGTGAACTGGTGTCGATTTGATTTTGCATGTCTTAAGTTTACAAACGAATTTGTCAGTTGTTCAACTTTAAGATGCCTAAAACACATCAGTTATGTTTATGTTAACAACATCTACGTGACTTCAGACTGCATATCATCTGCACTATCTGTTTTCGTCGATTAATTCACTGGATTTGCTATTACTCCCTTCAATGGCTCACTTTCATTTGTATATGGTGATGTTAACTCATGTGACTGTAGCTTTCTTTCCTTGCTAGATCACCAAAATGTAGTAGATTTTCTCACTCGTTTGAATGATCATTTAGACTTCGTGTGGGAATATATGTAACCCTTTAAGTGCCCTGGTACAGCCGAGGGTGGAGAGAGTCTGCTCTCCCTCTTGAAATGCTCTCACATCGGCACGCGTATGCAGTCACTGTCAGAGAAGTCCTACTCACTGCCTTTTAGAGGCGGGGATGTTGTCTACGAAATTGAGAGTACGAAAAGCGAATGTCCAGTGCACATGAGCTCAGTTTGTTTGCTTTTTTTTGTAAAAGTAACTTTTTGAAATACTTCGTGCTACGTATTCCATGTTGTACCCAAAATATAACATTGAATAAAGCCAATAATACTGCTAATAATAAATACGTATGAACATTTTTGTCAGGATCTGGTTTATTAATGACCACTGTGAGACAGAGAACTCTGAGCGCGATGAGTATCACATGTATTATATTGAACAATAATCAGTGTAGCATATGTATTTACAAAAGGAAGTTAGCATGTCCATTTAAACAATAGAATCGTACTAATTAAATGAAATTATGAAACGTATGAATAATATTATTAAACCTATCTGGATTAATAAGTTTTTTTATATACTGAATAAATACCTTGATATTTGCTTTCTTCAGTTACTTTGTGGTCGATCTTTGCCTAAATGGATAAATCGATTGGCTACAATTGGTTCCAAACTTCCATTTATTGAACGTACACTACCAGCTGAATGGTTGAAACCACATCAACAGGTAAAATTTTATTTATTTAATTGTCAATTCATATCATTATTCAACATTGTTTAGCTTACATATAAGTAATAATTCAAGTTGGAAGAAAATTTAATTCAAAATTATTTACAAACAGGTTATCGTACTGATATCCTATCAGCTATTTTATCTGTGTTTCATTACAAACGTTTTGGTATTGAGCTAGATCGTTTCTTTAGAAACAGTTTTATCATTATTTACTTACTTACTTACTTACTTACTCCTGTTACCCCTCATGAAGGAGTACAGGCTGCCCACTAGCTTTCTACATCCAACTCTGTCCTGTGCAATCCTTTCCATTTGTCTCCAGTTGCTATTCATCCTTTTCATATGTCCTAATTCTCGACGCAATGTGTTCTTTTCCGTGCAATCATGCTCTTAGGAAATTTAAATAGAATATTTGTTCAACAATTGCTTGTGGTATGAATAATAACATAAAGCATGCGAAAATCCGATTCATAATCTTCTCTTAATTGTACTTCATAATTAAGTCTTAACATAGTCGAGATTTGAATGTCGAGCGAAATTTTGTATCGTTAATCGTTTCACATTTTATTATAGTAGTATTAATGGTACCATTTTTTCAGTTATTTGATCACATGAAACACGTAAGCCAAATCAAAAGTATACTGTTGGAAAACATGAAAGACAGTTCACCGAAGGCAATTTTCTCTTCGACAATGTTGTTTACTTTTGCTGTATATTTAGCTAAATTTTCTGAAAAAAATAGCAATCTATAATTAAATATAGAGATGGTTTTCATTGAATTTCTGAACCGATCAATGTTGGATCAATACTGAAAACCTGAAAGCGCTAGACGGGCATTTCTTACAAGTATGGGACTATCCAGATGTGGGTATCCACGACTTTGCACACGAGAATCAAACTCACGATTTTCGGTTTCTTGCACACTTCTGAGAAGTTCCATACTAAGATGAAATGGATGTCTAGTGCTTCCAGGTTTTCAGTGTTAGTTTAAAATTGATTAGTTCATAATTTCCATGAATCTCAACAATATCCACAACCTTATACTCATAATAGAGTTATAAAAAGTGGTCAAAAGATTTACATATGAAATATAGTAGTCTGTAAATCAAATAGATGTTACTCAGTTTAAAATTATCCAGAATAAGAGTGGTATTGCAAAAATAACCAAAATCCAGTTTAAAAGCTTAATTTGTCAAATAAAAGATCCTATGTCTATGTTCAACAAGAAATCTGAGCTAATCAAAACAACCGTTGTAAATTATTATCATCAATACACGAATACAATGTCTATCTTTTATTCTGAATAATCGATAGTTTTCTTTTTACTTCTTTCCAAAACTTTTTTTAACAACTATTAGTTAACTGCTATTACAACCTTTATGATCATTCTGTCCGTCATATTCATTTAGTGGATGATGTGGACAGAGAAACAATAAGCTTTGACAAATTACGGAAGTTATTTTTCGGGACGTTATTTCGTTTAATTCAAAGGTTGTAAAACAGTGACATTTATTTTTGTCCCAAGTCTATTCTACATATCATAAGTTTTCGTTCGATGTATGATTCACTGCCTTAGCCCTTTTCTGTTCCAAAGCTATTGTAATCTAAACATAATATTTTGTACTCCATTTTCTAATCTAATTCCCAGCTTTGGACATAATTGTATTTTCCTAATTATTGTACGTTGTGGTCGGGTTAGTCATCTATTTATTTATGTACCTTTTTACAATAATCCGAAATCGGGAACCAGATCAGAATTGAGAATGAATCGAGTAGTGTTCCAGTTGATTTGTCTTCTCTCAGTTGCGTGCTTGTCAGCCATTCAGGTGATCGAATAGTTTTTTCTCTCTACCCCACTTCGAACTCATGCATACTAGCTTCAACGTTAAGCCGGTTAGCCTATCGCGTCAAGGTTTTATTGTAGATTAGACAAGTTATCCTCAGCACCAAAAGTGAGTAGACAGATCAAGGACGTAACAGTGGACAACTATCATTCTCGTCTATAAACTTTCATCCAAACATATTCTTTACATAACTTCCATTTGACATTTTAAACAACTTATGATACTATAATATTTTAATCATGATAACCGTTTTGAATGACTCAATAGACTTCTATTTTATCATAGAGTACTATGTTGATGTTGTTTTCTTTTTAATTAACTATAAATGTGATTGTACAGCTCAAGTAAACAACAACATCAAAACGAAGAGTTTCTTCACTAAATTATTCTTTAAGTCTTCCTTTATAAAACAATGTGTTTCTTACATTGTTGTATTAATAAGTAAGTTGGATTCGAGTTTCTTTGTAATTAGTTTGTATTATTTGTTTGAATCTTCTCATTGATGTTTAGGACTGCAATTGATCAGTCTCTTATTGGAATATGTGCATACTGTGCAGATTGCCTCGATATTGCCTTAAGTCAGAAGCATTATAAGCAAAGATGGACAGTGGCTAGCAGTGGAATCCAGGACGAACGTTTCGTCTTACTTTGTGACTCGTCAATCAGATGCACTTACATTCCAAAGTTGATGTTCATTCCAGAATAATACGATGGCGTGTTTAGCGAACGATACTGGGTTCGAGTCCCGTAGTGAACATCAACTCGAATATAAGTACACTTGGTAGACAAGTCCTAAGATAGGTGAAAACGCGCGTTTTGGATTGCACTGCTAAACCAACATCCATCTTTGCTTATAATGCGTGTGATTTATTTGTAATTATGTTTGTCAAATCGATACATGGTGAATCGAAACCAGGTATATATATATATATATATATATATATATATATATATATATATCTCGAATACATTGATTTTTCTACCGAGCTTTTCTGTATACCTACTACTCATGTGACCATCGATCTACATAGGAATTACTCAAACTTATTAAATTTAATTTATTTGTATTTCACAAGTTGAAATCATGAGCCAATTGAAGCTAGACCACCATGGAAAACCTGGAAGCACTGGACGGCCGTTTCGTCCTAGTATGGGACTCCTCAGCAGTGCGCATTCACGAACCCGCCCCCCGAGGGATTCGAACCCAGAACCTACTGGCTTCGCGCGCGAGCACTTAACCATTAGACCACTGAGCCGGCATCCATCGGTGTTAATGTCTAACTTCAACCAATCCACGGAGTTGTGCCACCGTACACCATTGTTTTCAGTGAGTCGATATCTCACAATAGACCTGGTTGAACTCCACTGGTAACGACTTCTCACTAAAACTCCAGTTGTGTCTCCTGAAGTCAGTCACCAATGAGCAGGTGATTATTATTATCAGAATGGGTTTTGTGGAGATTTTTAGAAATTTCACAAGTTGAAATCATGAGCCAATTTGTATTTCTCTATTGTGTTTTCACTTCGAATAGATTAATAATCATATAAATAAAGTCGAAAAATATGACAATGATATAGAATGTATAGAACAATCAAATCATTTAAATATACAAACTACTTCATTGCCTAATATCCGAAGAATTAGTACTATAGAACGTTTACAAAATTGTGTACATCGTTTACATAAAGGAAATATACATAAACGTGAACAAAATCATCATCATCATCCTCATCATTTAATCAATTCTATAAAATCTGATACATATTCATTAATTGATATTCCATTGAATGAAAAAACACAAATAGATTATCATTTATATTTATATTTAACACAATATAAAACATTTTCTAAATCTAATTCTAATGATGAATACAATAAAAAAATAAATCCTTCTGTTACTATGACAAATAATACATTGAATATGAATACAAATCATTGTATAAATCATCAATTTTCTGATGATTTATTGACAAATAGAATAATATCATCTCATGGTATTTCATTACCATCATTATCATTAAATCATATTGATAACACTTGTCAATCTATAAAACGATCTCAATCTATTGCATTTGATCATATCTATCAAAATAGATAACAAGGAATATTGAAAAAGAAAAGTAAATATATTTTATCTTTCATAGAAACTTATTCTCAGGAAAGTAATACACAGATTCATAATGATTTTTTTCATTGATTCTAATTGGTTTTGTATTAATTGGCACAATTTAGCTCAAAATTTAATTGATATAAATTGATGGTTTATTTTTCACTTTTCTTCTCCCTTTTTTTCTCTCTCTTGTATTTTCTTCTTTACAATATTGATTAATCGTATTGTTGTATTGTGTAGATCTACCATTTCATACATGATGTACATTTTTTTCTACATTTTGACAATAACAACAAAAAGAAATACACGAAGAAAATTATTCAAATATAAAAAAGGAATGAAAGTTTTAATTGTTTGATAATGAAACTATGATTGATGGACAACGTTGGATTAATACTAAAGTGACTTTGAGAGAGTGTTCCCCTAATAACTAGGACCAAATGATGGCTATAATTCAATGTGTAGAATTAGAATTATGATTTACATTTGATGGTTAAGGTTTGGGATCCGATTTACAGTTTTCATGCCAAAATCTAAGATTTTTTATTGTTATACCTTATTAGTTCGTTCATAAATTATAGTCTCGTCAATTGTTTGTTTATTTTTTACCATTTACTATGGTATATTTGTTTAAACAGAAAAACGCATATGCACACATAATACATATACATGACGATTGTTAACCTTCAGTTGTTTTGTTTTGTTTTTCTCTAATAAGAAAACAAATAGAACTATAAATTGTATTTTAGGTATTTTCTAAAAGAAAAGAAGAAGAAGAGCTTTACATATATTCATAACAAGTAAATAAACTTGTTTCCATTGAATTTGTTCAATAAATCTGTTTTACATATTATTGTTTACTCATTTATTACATAATTCATAATAGTTGTATTCTTATTTTTCTCAAAATTTAATTTATATATATAATTGTTGCCATAGTTTCTGTTTTGGTATTTCTTTTTTCTTGTCATTTTCTCTTTTATTCTTTAGTTCATATGACAGGGTTTTCAATTAGTATTAATATAGTATATATAGTTTTTATAGTGAAAATTCCCATTTTGCCATTTGGTAAATAAAGAAGGAACGAATTGAGCGAAGAAATTTCTTTTCAATTAGTTTTTCATCATGGATCTACACTAATATATATACGTTTTACAATAATAATATAATACTCATCGAGTGGATACGTTACGTAATAATTACATAATGACATTTAAATTAACATTGATTAATTGGAAGAAAGAGGATTATTAATAATCAAAGTGATCAAGAAGTTGCGTAATGTAATGTAATGTACGTAGCTACTATCCTATTGAACATCCGTTAAAATTCTGTTCCTTCTTTGTTTCTTACATTACGCAACTTAGCAACTTCTTGATTACTTTGAATATTAATAATCCTCTCTCTTCCAATTACTGAATGTTAATTTAAATGTCATTATGTAATTATTACGTAACGTATCCACTCGATGAGTATTATATTATTATTGTAAAACGTATATATATTACTGTAGAGCCATGATGAAAAACTAATTCAAAAGGAATTTCTTCGCTCAATTCGTTCCTTCTTTATATAGTTTTTGTTCAAATTGTTTTCTTTTTTCTTCTTCTTCTTCAATCATTTATGTTATAATTTATGTAACTATCCGAGCATTATGTCAGAATGTTCAATTTTCAAACAAACCAAAAAGAGCGGTACAATTTAAATTGATCAATATTCTATTGTTTCTTTAATTTGCTTTTTATGTTGTTTTAATAATTAATGATTTAATCTAGTTATATTGATATTGCTGAATTTAAGATCAGTTCATGGTTATTTGACAGTATTGTTCTCTTTTCTTTTCTTCTCTTTTTTTTAATGGATTTTTTTATATATTTGTCTTTCAAAAAGAATAAAAAAATTCATCTTTGAACTCGAGCTCTAATGGTAATGCATTTATTTGTTTATTCATATTCAATTTAAATGGTTTAAACAAAAATTAATGGAAATTTATTTGTTTATTATATCTGTCAATCAGTTTTGTTTGAATGTTGTTGTTGTGTTTTTTTTGTTGGTTTGTTTGTTTGTTTTTTATTTATTTTGGATTATACGTTTGATTAGTTCAATTTAGGTTTTCTTTTCAACAAAACAAACTGTATTATCCATATGCGTAAGTGTATTGTTAATATCGTTATTATTATTATATATGGTTTTCTTGTCTTTTCATCGATGAGAAATAATAAAACAAGAACATGACTATATAGTTGTAATGATCAATAAGTTGAAATCAAGACTATTCTTGAATTCATGAAATAATTGAAGCTAGACTATCATGAAAAACTTGAAAGTACTAGTAGTATAGCTTTAATTGACTCATGATCTCAATTATCTCCACAAAACTTCTCTCTGATGATGATCATCATATGCTCACTAGTGACTGTCTCCAAGAGTTATTTCCTGAAGTTCTAGTAAGAAGCAGTGACCAGTGGATTTCAATTGGGTCTGTTGTAAGTTAGTAACTCACTGAAGACAATAGTGGACGGTGGCACGATTTCGTGGATTGGTTAAAGTTAGACATTAATACCGTTGGATGCCGGCCGGCTCAATGGTCTAGAGGTTAAGCGTTCTCGTGCGAAACTGATAGGTCGTGGGTCTGAATCTCATGAGGCGGGAGCGTGGATGCGCACTGTTGTGGAGTTCCATACTAGGGCATAACGGCCGTCCAGTGCTTCAAACTTTTACATGGTAGTCTAGCTTTAATTAACTCATGAATTCAATTGTTAAATCTCCACAAAATTCTTCTCTGATCAAAATTATTCTTTTGAAAATGTGTTAATTCAAGAAATTGCAGTCTGAATGGTACTGAGCTGCCGAATTCCCTGGTACGGCCGCGAGTGGGCAGAGTCCGCTCTTCCTCTCGAAATGCTCCCACATGGTCACGCGTATACAGCCACTGCCAGAGAAATCCTACTCACTGCCTTCTCGTGGCGGGGGTGTTGTCTACGAAATTGAGAGGACGAAAAGCGAATGTCCGGCGCTTTAACCGGATTTGTGGACACAGAGAGTCCACCTAGGGGAGTTGGGAAACCTTGATTCCAAACCGATGGTGCACATGGGCTACAATACCCTGAAGGAACAAATGGCGTATGAACCAGTCATTGGTGACCGGCTTCATTGGGACTGCATCTCCTTCACTGCCTTGTGGATCAGACCTTCATGTCGAAGGCCTCGGGTGTGGCCTCCTAAGAAAACTACTCTCTTCGGTTTGGGTACCTAGACAGTATCACAGCCCTCACACAAATCAAATGAGACCTGTGTGACACATACGTATTTGGTGCCTCCTTGTACCAATATCTATGTGTTAAAATAAATAAACAAAAATAGAATGGTACTGATCATATGATTTAACACACTTTTAGACTAAAGTTGTCTGTCTGTGCTAATACGAAGAAATTAATTTTGACCTACTTATTAATGCAGAGTAATTTGGAAGTTTATCTGATTACGATTGAATAAATCATCTAACATTTAAAGATTTATATATAATGTCCTAAAATGTACAATCTTAATGTGTATTAGAGTGAACTTATAATAATCAACTGTTTGTTATTAAATTTGATAGAAACTTATATCAATTTGACTTACTCTTTCCTAGATAGTTATGTAATAAAACATCTAAGTTGTTTCAATAAGTGCTTTGAGTAGATTTGTTTGAAAGGAATTTTTGTCACGGATTGACATAGACTGGATAACTATTAGAAACCAGGTAGTACTTGATATTTGCATTGGTTGATCATCGATTCGTAATTAGTTCGTTGTACCGACTAAATTTTATCAACCATTTTGAAGTATGACCAATAGTCTAATCGGCTGGGTATTCCATACATTATGTTTGAATGATATTTAGTTGAATTTAAGCAATAAGAAACTTGAGCTTACGTTTTGTGCTAATCAACTATCGACTGGTTTTATGTAGGTGTAAACTAATTGTATTGACTGATCACTGAGTATTACCAATAGGTTCTGTATATAAAGTCTTATATGTTTGATTCAAATTACTTACTTACGCCTGTTACTTCCAGTGGAGCATAGTCGGCCGATCAGCATTTTCCAACTCACCCTGTCCTTCCTTTCTAGTTCTACTCAATTGTTGTTCATCATTCTCATGTCTGTTTCCATTTCTCGGTGTAACGTGTTCTTTAATCTTCCTCTTTTCCTTTGGCCTCGAGGGTTCCATGTGGGGGCTTGCCTTGTGAGCATAGTTTAAAACTAATTTTTCATAAGCCACCCTCAACTGATTTTACAAAACTAAATACCATTAGAAATAAGCACTTCGAATTTATGGCTACTTTTTGAGGAAAAATATAAGAACTGAATATGTTTAACATACTCGGATGTTTACTAACAATTGTATTCACAAATAAATTAGGCCAACATAAATTTTCTATTTTTTGGATCATTTCTAAACAATTTTTCAAGTTCGAATAAAGATAGAATAAAAGTAGTAACAGAATAACATGGATTCATCTATTTGCTTAGATGTTTACAATATAGAAACAGTAGTATAAATCCACTTGGTATTGTTTGCTTGTATCTTTTCATTGTTATTTAGAACTGTAATTGATTAGTCTCCCATTGGCATACGTGCATCGTGTGCTGATTGACTGGATATTGTCTTAATTCACAAGCATTATGAGGTAGGATGGATAGTGGCTAGCAGTGGAATCCAGTTTGACGCGCGCTTTGTCCTGTTTGGGACTCATCCATCTTTACATATAGTGAATGCATAGATGTAAAAGATTTAAAATCCTATCAAGTAGTATTGTTATAGCTCGTTTCATACTCACCCTAGTGAATTTTATACATACTTATAAATAATTCTGCAATATGGAGCTGAAACTTGGAAAACTGATATAACAACTTATTGGTGCAGAGAACAAACTAACTTACATTTGGAGTAGAAACTAGGTGAAGACACTGGTGGAAGGTAGGACATAATTTGCGAAAGTCATCAAAGTAGATCATGAGGTGGGAATTTTGAAGGTAAAAGGAGAGGATAAAACCCAAAAAACACTTTGTGTCAAGAATTGAAGGCAGACATCAAAAGAATGAATATCAATTGGGAAAAACTAGAAAGGGTTGCTCACGATGTAATTGGAGTATCGTGGTTGTAGAATCCTAATGGGCGGCTTATGCTCCTCCACCAACGTAACAAGAGTAAGCAATTAATGTAAGGAGAAATAATAATGGTCGATCTATCGAAGCTTCCAACTGCATGACTAAGATACGCATGAAACCAAAGTTCAAAAAATAACGATTTGTCTAAAGAACAATTCTATTATTAAGGAATATACATAAATTTGTTACAAATCTTAACTCGTAAGTTATTTGTGACAAACAGGGTGACTGCATGTCTGGAAAGATGAAAGCTTCTTGTAATGTTGATACAAAGAGTAATCATAACATGTTAACGTAGATGACAACTGATAACTATGTCTAATGTTAACAACAACTGATCAACGACCAATATGGATGAGGTCGCATTTAAGTATAGATTTAAAGAATTAAAAAATGGATATAACTGCTACAAAGGTTGAGGGATGTTGATTAAAATGATAAATACAGGAAATGCTATTAGTTCATATAAATACTTCAAAATACTAAGTGGTAATAAAAGAATGTTGTACCATACGTTCAGAAATTATTAGATATAGAACTGGTTACTGAATATTGATAAGTAGTATAAAGCGATACATAAATGAGATGAGAAGAGGATAAACAGAATGAAATGACGTGGCTAAAATGAGGAGGAAACGGCTCAATAAGAAGTTCAATAATCGAAAAACTTATGAACACAGTTCACTCAATCAAGACTGACTCTGCGTTCAAAGTCATCTACAAGGTAAGTAGGTGTCTTTCAAAGACAAATAGCATCATCTTTGCATTGCCCTAGCAATAGCCATACATTTGGAAAAACCAGAATTGTGTGTGCAAAATAGATTGATACAACCTCTTCTTCCATGGTCTTAATTCTAGAATGAAATGAACTTAACGGTTATCATTAATCGCTTTCAGGATGTCACTTTGGGTCTATAGACCGTCAAACAATTCTGTGAATGAAAAGAACTGGTTTGAAAAAACAGCCATTCAATCCTACCGTTAATAAGAAAACAAATATGTCATTCAGTATTGAGTTACACTTCTCAGTTTAGGCGCTTAATTTATTGATATTGATAAGTACACATTACTAAATCATTGATTAATTAATATCACTTACTACTGGTTCGAAGTATTCAAATCTATCTAATGGCTGGATATTTAAAATCATTTATCGCGTTGTAATTTTCTGATGTCATTGTGATTAGTTGTGGATTTATGGTTCGCGTATACTAAAACCTTTAGTTTTTACTACTTGCGTCGAGCAATAACAGTCTTTGTTTTGTTGTGCAGTAGCAATTTAACAGTTATATCTGTAATTACAATAAGTGGCAGTATCATCACTTTGTTAGGTTGTTAGACTTATCGTCGTTTTTTTAATTGTTACACTGTTTGTCAGGCTCTGATTATCACGAGACAACTTTATTCTAAGCTCAGTCGACCGACTTCGGTTCGAATAATTTATTAGTATTTCCATATCTTTGTCACAACGTGCGCGATGCCAAGCATGATATTCAAGTCTGTACTTGGAAAATCACCCGGACTACTTGTAGATTGAAATTCTAGTGGTTTAAACACTCAACTTTATATCACAAAGTTGAAGATTCGAATTACATGAAGTATGTATCGAGGATATAGGTAGGAGCACTAACCCTCAGGTGTAATGATGGGATACAGAGTAAATTACAAATCCCTTTACCCAGTTTTGAACTGACGAAGTGTGCGACACATTGTTATGACGTGAATTTGTGTGTGAAACAGAATTTTATTTTCTATAATTCATAAAGACAAACGATCTTTAGTTTTTACATTCCTTAAGTAAATTAAAGTCAGTCTTTATTGTAAACTAATGTATTAAACACCTTGAGTGAATACGGGATAATTAAAGTTTTTATACATAACATTATTAATACTGACTTTATTCAATATCATATTTTTGGTACAATATAAAATTCTCAGCACAAAGTATTTCATCAAGTTTTCTCTCCTTATTTTTTCATTTATCCTGACGATAAATATGGAGTTATCACCACTTAGATGCTAGCAGTTAAGGAATCGAAATCTGAACAATGGTCATTCTTTTCAATGCATATTGACATCTAACACAATGTCTCTGATTGTACTTTTTGTTATGTTGTACGGTGAAAGACTGTAAACTTCTCATAAACACGACTAAATAGGTTGTGTAAATAAAGATCATAGTGATGTATTAAAACAAACAAAAATAGTTAACTTGTTGATTTATGTTGATGTTAGAAACAGGTAGCCCAGATATTCAAACATGCTGCCAAAGTATAGACATCAGTAAACTATTTGTCTACTTCTTTTCCATATGAGTCTTCTTTGGATAACTTCAATTTTTATCCCTTTTTGAACCAGAGGTGTTTTATCCATAAAAATAATATCCAACACATTATCCTTAAATTAAAGATAATGTGGTGAACGAGAACACAAGTGGGGACAACCGGAAGTATTTCAACACAAAATTACAGAATACATTAGTAAAATCTAAGAAACATACAGTAAATACTTCATTTGCAAAATGTCAATCAATCGTCTCAGACTTCATTGTTCCTTCGTTTCTACACCAAATAATCCTCTGTTCTTATTCTTTTTTCCTTGGTCTTCCTAACTTTCTACCGCCAGGTAATTCACTTCCGAATGATGATACGTACCACTTATATCGATCAACATCGATAGAACACACTACAATAAGCGCTCGCACGTGAGACTGATAGGTCCTGGGTTCGAATCTCACGAGGACGAGTCGTGGATGCGGACTGCTGAGAAGTCCCACAATAGAACGAAACGACCATCCAGTGCTTTTAGGTTTTCCATAGTGGTAATCTGGCTTCAATTGATTCATGATCGTAACTATTGAAATTACAATAATATTTATTTCATTTCATATCAGAGTTACGTAACCTCATATTTCCCAATTTACAATTCTAATTTTTTTTCTCGTTTAGTTGAACTAATCAAAAATTTACTAAATCCGTTAACTTTCAGTACATGAAAACAATCAAAGAATTTGAAATGAAATACTCATTTATTATTATAAATTAAAAGTTTGATTATCACCTAAATATATTCAGTTTATACATAAAACTATTAATCATTAAGATCCATTTAGTTCTTTGGTTTGTATAATAAATGGATTGACCTTAAGTATGATAATGCAAATGATGTTTTTATATAGATGGGGGGGGGAGGTTGATGAAGAAAGATTTCCATCTGAAGACTATCCTCTTATCTTTGAATGAAAGATAATACATTATTGAAAGTAAACAGCCTTTTTTCCACTTTATTCCTATCGTTTTTACAATAAATTTATCGTAATTTCAATGGTTGAAATCATGAGTCAATTGAAGTTAAACCACTATGGAAAACCTGGAAGCACTAGAAGGCCGTTTTGTTGTGATATGAAACTCTTCAACAGTGGGCATCCATGATCCCACCTCGCAAGATTCAAACCCAGGACATATCGGTCTCGCGCGTGAGCGCTTAATCTCTAGACCACTGAGACGTCACCCAACGGTAAGTCAGTTTTTATAGTGCTGAAGAGTTGCACAACAGGACGAAACAGCCGTTCAGTGCTTCCAGGTTTTCCATGGTGGTCTAACTTCAATTGACTCATGATGTCAACCATTGAAGTTACTATAATATCCACAAAAACCCTTCTGACATGAATAAATTTATGAACTAACTATTCATCACATGAACCTTGTCACATTAGTGTAATTTTACTGAAAATACAGTATCCTTAATCCAATGTTTTTTTTTCTTTTTATTATCACTGTCATTATCCTATGTTGTCATTTTTTGTTGTTGGTATTTTACTCCTCAGCTGGGTTTTCAGTTCCTTTATGCGGTGATGCAATCTGTACACAAACACATACACATACACATACACACAATCACACGTTTATATATGCATAATAATGAACTATTCTACAATGTATTTGTTAACAAAGACCAAATTGATTACTTTCAGTATAAGTATGAAACAATTAATATGGGTAACAGATAGAGTAAGTTATTAGCATTGAATAGAATAGAGGAGAGTGATCACCATTTTTGTTTTCTTTATCCAAATCTATTGAATGTTTTAAAGTGCAGTTTGAATAGACAGGGGGTGAATATTATTGAATGGGTTCTTATTCTTGAATATATACATATTCAAAGATTGTTAGAATTTTGAAGAATGACAATCATCTAATGGATAGCATAGTAGAATATTTATTAACGAGTTTTTGGGTTTTATTCGACAGTATAATCATGTAAATAATGGTGAAGAGAAAAAAAAAGATTATAGAGATGGGATGAATGTGAATTGGAACCTGAATAATTAGATACAATGAAAGTGTAGTATTAAACAATTGCATATAAATGCATATATGATCATTTCTACACTGTTGAAAGAAGTGGGGGAACAACAACAACAAAAAAGAAGTATTTGCATATATAAGTTCATATCCCATGATGGTCACTATCAACAAGTCAGTGAGTGAATAAGGGAACCATAGTAACTTGAACTGTTTATATGAAGAGGAGTACATATATATATATATATAAGGAGATGGTGTAACCGGTGGAGAATTTTCAGTTCCATTTATCTTTTCAATATTTACTTGAGACAATGTTATTTCAATCAACGTTTAACACTCAGAATAATAATACTATTCGTGATAATATTGTTAATAGTACACTAAATTATAACTCATATTGTTTCAATTCACAACTAAAAAGTTTTTCAGACCAAAATAGGTAAGTTAATTAGAGATTATTGTGAATTCTTGTACAACTCATTGTATATATATATCTAACATTGTACAGCTATTTATACATTAGTTAGCCTATTGTTCAAATTCAACCATCAGTCAGCAATAACGTAGAACTTGATACGTACGTACGTCAGTTCAAGTTGCCATGCCGCATTAGCACAGATATACAATTTTCCATTCAAATACTATAGTAGTAGAAGTAGTAAAAGTTTATTTCAAATTTGATTTTCAATTAATAATTATATTTCACTTGAGATTGTTTACGTGAATCTTCTCATTCATGTTCAGGACTGCAATCAGTCAGTCTTTTGTTGGTATATGTGGGTCGTGTGCGGATTACCTTGATATTGTCTTAATTCACAAGTATGAACAACGATGGATAGTGGCTAGCTGTGGAATCCAGGACATGTGTCTTGTCTTATTTGAGACTCGTCAGATGGGTGTACCTATATCCCAGAGTTGATGTTCACTTCGGGACTCGAAACCATTACCGTTCAGTCTAAATGCCATCAAGTTATCCACCTGGCTACTGAGTTCAGATAGCCACTAGCTTATGAGGTGAAGTTGAGATTTATTTTGTATCCAGCTGACAAGTCCCAAATAGGATGAAACGCATGTCCTGGATTCCACTGATAGCCACTATCCATCCTTGCTTATAATGATAATAATAATATTTGTAGTCAACAATTTAGTTAAGATTAAAGTTGGTTAAGTATTAACTTTGTTGTATTTTATACATCTTTTCTCCAACACAAAATGCATACAGATAGTTTACAGGATGTTTCTAAATACTCATCAGTATGTAAGTCAGTTGAATGTTTACTAACTGTTGTGAATAAGGTTATCCCCAATGTTTTATTAGAATAAATGTTAGAGTACAATCAGTCTTTAAATAGCGAAATGACGGTTCTAACCCTACTCCAAATGTTTCTAACTAAATAAAGCCAAAACAAATATGAATTCATTATATTTCGTGGTTTCTCATTAGCTACAAACAACTAAATATGTATTGAAAGTTTACATTGAGGTAAGATATAATGTCAAACAATTGACATGATTGAATCAAAGGAATTGAAATGACAAAGGTTATGTATATTCAAGAACAGGTCGGAAATCATTTATTGTTAGAATCAAAACTACATGAGGAATGGGTGATGTAATAATTGAGTGAAATTCAGAGATAGATAATGAAGAGTTTACACAAGATTCCTGAAATTATTCTATTTATTTAACCAAGCAATACAATGAAATTTACTATAAATTCAATTATATGTATTACAATAACGATCAGTTATAATCACTAATTCATTGATTATTGATTATTATTTTAAAGATTTAAGTATTGATTCTGCATATAAACTATTAGATTTATAAGTTGAACCATAAAATAGAAACCTGTAAATGATGCTTGTTAGAAATCCTTGGTAATAATTCCATATTCATTGCTTGCTTTAAACGTTATAGATTCTTCATTCTTACATCTATTGACAATATTTGTGCAAGGAGGTTGATTATGAATACAGTGGTATTGAGTGGTGTTAGAGTAGTGAGGCTGATTATCACTTCCCGGTTGCCCACACTGTGGAAGGCTTCTTCTGGAGGTACCTGAAAAGGAAATTGGGTAAGAGGTGGTCTTAGTAACCTGAGAGTGTGACCGCAGTGCCCAAGGGACAAAAAGGTCATGTGTGAGCGACCTCACACATGACCTTTTTGTCGGTAGTCTTCGTGTTACCTCCGTACTTGTTGAGACCTAACCGCTGGAGATGGATATCAGTGGTATAAAGCGAGGTGTGAATTTTTAGGTCGACCTTTTCTAACCCCACCCCTCCTTGTGGGAAGGTAGTATCGCTGTTATGCTGATTGTCTAACGGAAACACCTTACTTCTGTGACACCTCTGTACAATCAGTGGTGTGACTTCGCCATCAGACCTTGGGTTTGTTGCTTTTAGTTTTACCGCTCTTCGACCAATCTGCCTGGCATGGTAGAACGTTGAGGAATGGTTGCTCTAGTCAGTATAGCTCGATTGATTCATCACAATAGGCAAGCCCGACCACCACGTCAAGGTAGCAACAACGGTCTGGAACCTAAATAATCAATCAGTTAAAGGGAATATTTTAATATGAGTCTTAAAATAACTCAATCTGATTGTAATGGAACCTTTTTACTCTTCACCTTTCTTCAAAAATTTAGTACCCCATTAACTCCTGATATAGCGTTATCATCTGCAAGCCAATATACATCTACACCGATCAATTTTCATTTGAATAGAACAGATGATTTCTCTATTAGACCAACATATTCTTCATCTACCTCTCCTGTTATAAACAAATATGATATTGATGAAATTTTAAATAAACCTTCATTGAATTCATTCCAATCTAGTTCAGATGATTCGATTATTTCTACTACCGCTACTACTACTACTACTATTACTACCCATACTACTACTACTACTAATAATAATAATATTACTGAAAGCGAAACAAATACATCAACAACGCATTTCATTGATAAACTTAGTAACTTCCCTAATGAAAACGTCATCTATCCTCAAATCAATTTACAAGATGAAATCGGCCAAGTTTTGTCATCGTCATCATTATCGTCAAAGACAGAAGTAGCCACAACAACAACATCAACTGTAAACTTAACAAAAACCACTAATCAAAATTCAATAATAGAAGATTATTTTTTTAACAATTTCAATTCATCAGATATTTCATTATTCTGGCTACCATATTTAAATAATATTTTTAATATGTATTCATGTAAGTTATGATAAACAAGAAACAATTTTTGTGATTAACTAATATAGACTTTATTAAGGGTTTTAGTTTGTTTTGTTTTTTTCAAATGAGAAATTCTGTTTATGTTTCATTATGTACGCCTGTTACTCTCAATGGAACATAGGTCGCCGATCAACATTCCCCAACTCACTCTGTTCTGAGCCTTCCTTTCTAGTTCTATCTAATTTTTGTTCATTCTTCTCATGTTTGTCTCCATTTCTCGGTGTAATGTGTTCTTTGGTTTTCATTTTTTCCTTTGGCCTTGAGGATTCCAAATGAGGACTTGCCTTGTGACGCAGTTGGGTACTTTCCTCAATATGTGTCCTATTGACTTCCAGCACTTCTTCCTGATTTTTTCCACCACTAGAATCTGGTTTGTTCTCTCCCAAAGTAGGTTGTTGCAGATAGTGTCTGACCAACGGATCCGAAGTATTTTGCGCTGACAATTGTTAATAAACACTATATTTTCTTGATGATGGCTTTTGTAGTTCTCCACGTTTCCGCCCCATTCCGTAGAACTGTTGAACAGTATTGAGTCTGCATAATAAAGTTAAATTTTGTATGTTTTATTCAGACTGAAATCAAATATATGTAATCCTAAGCAATTTGTACGCAATGTCATCAAGTACCTAATAACTGATCAGTGGACATCAGTTTGAAATGAATGGTAATTCATTGAATTGTATAACATTGTATGGAGTTTGATCAGTATTTTTTTTAACAAGTCTTCATTCGCCATACAAGTCTAATTGATTATGAAACTGATAAAGTGTGATAAGAATCCTAAATGAAAACAACAACCATGTTGTCCCATTTAAATGATTATTGAATGTGAAACATAAATCTATAATGAATAAATTGAGTTCAGTCTGTAAAACATAATGGTTGTCGGTTTGTTTAAGTTCTGGATATACGAGTCGAAGTATATAATTTCAGATGTTGATAATTGAATGAAAAAAGTTGGTAGTCATCTGACAAGTAGTTGGTTCTGAACTTGACAACGTTTTGTTTCGTCCTGAAAAATACGACACTCTGTAAGATAAGAAAATATAAGGATATATTATATCTTCTGAAATATTGGGTATTCTCAAGTTATAATGTATTTATATGAGATCTCAGTATTTGAATAATTTTGTAGATTCATTCCATTTCTTTTAGCTTCAAAAGAAAAATTGGAAGTTTTTATATGCTTTTGTTTGGTTCATCGAAAAGTTTCAATAGGCTCACAGTTCTTCAGAAAAAAGACTAGCTGTTTATGCACAGTGTTTCGATCCGCCCCTTTCCAGCCAAACAAGTTGGTAAAGCCTAGTAGGCCATTCTGAAGAGAAGCAGGCCACATCGAAGCACAGCAAGGGCTGAAATAGCTGTTTTTGCAACCAGTTGGAGTTTGCTTCGTAAGGAGCAACCCCGTACATTACATGCCACACGTTTGTCAATAATCTTTTTGTCGTTTTTCCATCCAAGATTTATTGTGCTGTGATCCTTTGTGGATTTTGTAATCGGTTTGATGGTATCGGTCGAGTGGGTAATTAGCCCGATCTCTACCACCCACCACCATCACTGCTCACGTTAGTTCATGGGTCATCCATCCCACTATCTAGTAGGCACGACGTGGATGTGTGAGTCAGGTTTTGCTTCCCGTTTCGATCCGCACACTCTATCTGTATATGAACATAACTTATAAACTTTCTTAAAATATTAATGTTATAAAGAAGGATAGCTGCTACTCAAGGTGATTTATCGTGGACAAATTATTTATCTGTATTGAATCTAAAATGAGAAATGTGTTAAGAGAGAGAGATCATACAAATATCTTACAATTTTCATACAATCGGTTATGGATTAATCACTGTTATGTGCTGCTCAATTGAATTTATACATTATCTGACCACTCAACAATTTAAATACACCGTATCAATACAAGTATTCTGGATCATTATTTTAATTTGTTTTAAGCGTATGACAGATCTTCATCTGTCTTCTTTGCTTTTCTTGGCATTTAGTCGAATCACTTATCCATCATCACTATAAACATAATTATATAAATTTTAACCAAACAAAACAATTAACAATATATACCATTTTCTGTTTAGTGACTTGGTTCAGTAAATAGTAGTGTAAAGAGTACCCAACTGTTTAGTTCTTATATAATTTGTATGAAGGGCTTGTAGAGATTGCTGAATTGACATAGTCTACATCATGGACTAACCTTAATTAGTTGGGTAATCAGTGTAAACATCGAGAAGCACTGAATTACTGCTTTGTTTTAGTTTAAGACAACTCAGTAATGAGTATTTTCTGGGTACTAGGCCCAGGACCTTCAGGTTTTGTGGTAACAGTTTAACATATGGAAGTCGAATACACTCACTGAATAGATTATAACTTTGATGGAAACTTGATATTATTCAAAACTCTTACTTTTAATCTAAAAAAAATTGATGGTAGATTCACAACTACTTCAAACAGTCACATCGTTTTCATTGCTTTTCAATGATTCTTTTTATTATAAAAGACGTATAGTGGATACTGTTTGAATATCACTTATTGTCTATCTTCAAATAGTTTTTATACTTCCTCTTCAGCTTCATTGATCAATCCATCTCAAATGACAAATTTTAATCAGGCAACTATTAATTGGCGTCTATGGAGAACTCTTTTAAGATATTTAATGTTAAATGAAAATGGTCATAAACAGTTTGATGATGATGCTACATCAATGTTTTCTTTACCTTACTTTTTATCAACTCCTACTCCTATAACAATACCAGTAAATAATGTGAATAATTTCAATTCAGTATATTTATGTAATTGGGATCATTTAATGGATTTCTCATATGTACCCGATCAAAATGTTACATCAGTTCAAACAACACCATTAAATCTTGCTATGAAATTGAATTCATCAGACTATAACACTACTATCTCTACTACAAATGTGACTATTAATACTACTAATACTACTACTACTACTACTACAACTACTACGACTACTACATCTACTATTAATACTCCTATTAATCATTCACCGAATGGACTACATTTTACCAATACTCAAAAAGTGTTAATTACTCAATCACATAGAATAAAAAGTTCAGTTCAAGCATATGAAATGATCAATGAAAACAAAAATATTTTCACAAGGTAAGTAAAAAAAAAGAAAAGAAGGTTGAAACATTTTTCCAGTGGAGTTCAACCGGGTCTGTTGTGAGATAGTAATTCACTGATGACAATCGTGGATGTGTCGCTTAATTTCGTTGATTAGTTGAAGTTAGACATTAACACTGCTGGATCCCAGCTCGCGTGCGAGACCGATATGTCGTGGGTTCGAATCTTGCGAGGCGGGATCGTGGATACGAACCGTCGAGGAGTCCCACAGTAGGACGAAACGGCCATCTTCTAGGTTTTCCATGGTGGTCTAGCTTCAATTGACTCATGATCTCAGCTACTAAAATTGGTAAGTGATTTGTTTTCCAAACTTGCCAGAATGTTTCCATCGTTCAATTATGCTTAGTGATGAAAATGTTAAAAAGGAGTTGGTAAGTGATATGCTTTACAACCATAATAGATCATTGGTATTTGCGACAGATCACTATAAAAAGTAGACACTTACATCCATTATGAAGAAAATTGTTATACCTGGAATATCTGTACGCACGGATGATTAATGTATAGAAAGCTTTTTTCGGCTTTGGATGTAATCATCAAACTGTCATTCTCAAGATACATTTAGTTGACCAATTGACAGGATTATATATAGACAACATGAAGGGAATGTGGGCTTGGTTAAAGCACTTTTAATGTTTCTAACTTTCCGTACTATGTAGTCATTTGGACTAGTTCATATATCGTTTTGTTAGGCTTTAGATGAAGATATCTGTACATAAGCATAACACTTTCATTAACCATACTAAATGTTTATAATCTCTGTAGTATAGTCCCGCTCACGGGACTCGAACCTAGGATCTGTCGGTCTCTCACACGAACGCTTAACCTCTAGACTACTGAGCTGGTATTCAACGGTATTAATGTCTAACTTCTGTTTAAACAAAAATTTTCTGCTTAAAAAAGGAATTACATGTTGTTATTTTAGATCGAAAACTGAACCCATATCAACAACATTATCAATGAATATTAAAAAATCAATTTATAAATGTTCACATTGTGGTCGAGGATTTAGTAAAGCATATAATAGAACAATACATGAACGTACTCATACAGATGAACGTCCATTCGGTTGTGATGTTTGTTCAAGACGATTCAGACGAAAAGATCATTTAAGAGATCACAGGTAATTGAATAATTCATATACTTTTATTCTGGAAATGAAAATTATTAGAGTCATGTTAAAATATTGGTCTGTCAAATCTCTAGCTTGGATAAGAACTTATTTTGAATATGCATGAATTCTTGCATACGTGTTTTTTTAGAACAACTGATTATAGTCACTCGTCAGTTTATGTATATATAACTATCAAGCTTTGACTTAATAGTCTAAAATAACTCAGCGAGTTACAACGTATGACCAGGCATATATATGAATCGGTCCAAGTTGTCACACCTCAACAGCACAACAAGATGAACACCAAATTCATAGAAGTAGTCATTTAAATGGTAGTAATGTATAAAAGAAAGATTGTATATAAGGATATAGTACAGGAAAAAATAATTAGTTCGTAGGAAGAAAGATATGAAGCGATTTTAATCTCATAGTTTAAAGGAAGACAGGTAGTGTATACACCGATGCCATTGTGATCAACGCTGAGCCATGTCAACCAGAGTCTCCAACCAAGTAGTATGCATCTACCAACATGGCTAAGACTAGAAGTTAGTAACTTCAAGCACTGAAATAAACTAAGCATTGAATCAATGGTTGGTAATCTCGAAGATAAAAATACATTTGTTTTGTTCTATTGAGTAGGAAGCTGAACTTCTTCAAAGAATAAATCATAGGATCCACCAGTAAGTCTATATTTTTCATCTACTGAAACACATTAAAAAAAGAGGCATATAGAAATTCAATATAAGTGGTCATATAACTTAATATCATAGTCAAGAACTATATCAATTCTTCCTGTAATAACTAGTACCATAAAGAATAGTAGTAGTTTGACCAAATGTCGGATACTGGATTAAATCATATAACTTGTTCCTAACCACTTAGTAAACATGTATAATTTCTTACTGACATTGTCTTACATTGTTCACTAGACAACTCGTTCATCAACATTATGTACAAAAAGTAAAGATGATAGTCAAGAGACATAAAAAAATAAGTCCAGAGATTCCTCACACTTTTTCTTCAATACCAGTATAGTACAACAGTAAGGCCTAATGACTACATTTTCGACTCGACTGGTAGAATACATCTTTGACATTGAATATTATGCAACAGTGTATACTTTCAACCTGTTGATCACTCCAAATCTTTAAGTTAACTGAAAGTCTTATCATAGTTATGATTGTAGAAATGGTTCACTATGCTAAAATAATTGTTTTGAACAGTGTTAAAGGTATAGTCAGTTATCTTATATGTTTAATAGTTGTGTAGATTGACTACATGTAAGTTTTCTGATTTCTTCCTTTCTATTCTATGAGGATCATTTTACGAAATGAATAGCTGATAGAGCTGTGAAATTGTTAAGAATAAACCATAAATAATAATGACATACTGACCGCCTTATTTTCAAGTGGATCTCTATGATAATACTGTAATCCATATAAAAATAAGTCAATACAAACATGAATATAAAACATAGTGGATAGTTTTTATTTAGTAGATGAATCATTCATGTTTAATTTAGATTTTAAATTATCCGCATGAGGTTGTGGAGATTATTATGTTTTGATTGAGATCATGAACCGATTGATGTCAGACCACCATTGAAAATCTGGAAGCACTGGACGGCCATTTCGTCCTACTGTGGGACTCCTCAGCAGTGAGCATTCATGGTCCCGCTCGCGGGATTCAAACCTAGGGCCTTAGTGTCTTGACAGAAGTCAAGTGACTTTTCTGTAATGTCAAAAGTGGCCAAGTTAATATTCCGTAGTATAAAACTGTCAAAGATATTTACATGATATACTTCTCATAAAATCTGGCAAAATATTTATGGGCATGTTATCTACTAATAGGCCAACAAGTAAACTGTTATCTTATTTATTTCTACTGTTATTATACTACGACCGTATGTGGTACTAGGTTTCCACTGTACAAATCGTAACACTATTTCTTTTCATCATAGAAATAACCATAGACTTATGTGATTCAATGGAAATAGTGAAGAAAAAGACAGCAGGTATAGAGATCTTAACTCCCAACGGTAATCCATCAAAATTGTCGTAATACACAGAATTTTTCAGGTTTAACTGATATAATATTGGTTATTAGTTGATGAATAGGATTTAACTCAATAGTAATTGATACAACTAGGAAGGATTGCCCAGGACAGAGTTGGATGAAGAGCGCTGGTGAGTGGCCTATGATCCTCCACGAGGAGTAACAGGTATAAGTACTCAATACTGGTTATTCAATGGATTGATATTGAATATAATTAGCGAATTTTGAAAAAACGACAATTAACATATAAAAAAGAATGAATGAGCTATATACTTGCTCTATTTTAACAAACATAAATGACAATTTTTGTAAGCGATGATGGATAGTGGCTAGCAGTGGAATCTAGGACGCTCGTTTCGTCCGATTTGGGACTCGTCAGCTGGATGTGCCTGCATCTCAAAGTGAACATCAACTCTAAGATGCAGGCACATCCAGCTGACGAGTCACAGATCGGACGAAACGAGCATCCTAGATTCCACTGCTGGCCACTATCCATAATTGCTTACAAAGAGCTTGTGAATTAAGGCAATATCGAGGCATACGCACAATATGCACATATGCCAATAACAGACTGATCAATTGCGGTCTTTAACCCCAATGGGAAGATACAAGTCAAACTATACCAAGTGAAATAAATGACAATTGTTTTCATGTTTTGACCAGAAAAAATGTACTTTCATTCAAGCTAACATCAAAACATTTGTGGTTTAAAGTTATTGTTCACACCTAGCCCCCTTATCAATGAGGAATTCTCTACACTCTTCCATTTTGAGCCCAAACTATTCTCTTGATTATTATTATCGCTATTATTATCAGTGTTTTAAAGTATATATTAAAGACTATGATATGTTCTTTAATAACAACGAACTTAAGTTACCTTGGTACTATTAGTTTAGAGCCAAGTTCGTACATGATTTTGGCTGGAGATAATTTGGTTTATAGCGAAAGACCGTTTATATCTAGACAAATTGAGAGCACATTCGGATATCACTTAAAATAGTCACTATTCTTTTCAAGTAATTATTATCATACCCTTGAAATTTATCATTTAAGGTAGAGAATAAGAATCATAGTCGTTTTTATGTCAGTTGTTGTTATTCTTTTTTTTAAAAATAATTTTTGATTGAGATCGTGAACCGCTTGATGTGAGACCATCACTGAAAACCTGAACGCATTGGATGACCGTTTCGTCCTCTTATGGGACTTCTCAGAACTGCATATCCAAGATCCAGCTCGCGGGATTCAAACATAGGGCCTCTAGTCTCGAGGCACGAATGCTTAAACCTCAGACCAGTGAGCAGGCATTCAACGGTGTTAATGTCTAACTTCAATCAACCCACGAATTTGTGCGACCATCTTTTATTGAACTGAGGTAGATACCTGCCTCTACCCTACAAGGATTAGCTCCACTGATCACGACTTCTCACTGGAACCCCGAGAATTCCCTCCCGAAGCTAGTCACTAGTTACTAGTCACAATGTGAGATGGTCGCGCAACTTCGCGGATTGGTTAAGGTTAGACATTAGGACTGTTGGATGCCGACTCAATGGTCTAGTAGTTAAGTGCTTGAGTGCAAGGCTGAAGGCCTTGGGTTCGAATTCCACGAGGTGGGATCATGGATGTACACTGGTGAGGAGTCCCACAATGGGACGAAACTGCCGTCTTGTGCTTTCAGGTGTTCAATGGTGATCTAACATCAATCGGTTCATGGTTTCAATTTAAACAAAAACATAATTAATCTCCACAACCTCATAATGAAAAATTATTTTATTTTATTTTACTTTTTGTCATTTTTTTATTATTTTTTATTATTTAGCTACACTCATTTAACATCAAAACCATTTTCATGTTCAATATGTCATCGAGGCTTTTGTCAATCACGTTCATTAGAAAATCATAAACGATCAAACCATCCAATTAAAAAAGATGAAACCGGTACAAAATTCAATGATAATCATTCGACTAGATTGATTTATACAACAGCTAATATTATTCCTACAAATGACATGAATAATACGAATACTACTACTACTACTACTCTTAATAATAATAATAATAATAATAATAATAATAATAATAATAATAGTACTAGTACTAGTATGAATACCTGTACTACAAATTGTGACGTGATCAACATAATAAGAAATAATAAGGCGGTATAAATACAATTTAAATAATGTATTCAACAATTGTTTTCATGGTTAATATTTTGGTTTGTTTTGTTTTAATGAATGAACAAAATGAAAAGAAAAATATTTTATTCACTTTCTAATGAATGATTCATGTGTTATTTAATTCATTTTCATTTTGATTTATTTTTCATTTCGTTTAAAGAAATAAATATATTTTATAAAAAGAAAAAGAAAATTAATTGTGGTTACTAAGCAAAGATGCATGGCAACTAACAGTGGGATCCAGGACGTGTGTTTCGTCCTAATTTGATACTCATCACTTGGTGTGAATAACAAATCTGAGATGTGGGCACATCCAGCTGATGAGTTTCAAATTGGACGAAATGTGTGTTCTGGATTCTATTGTTAACCATTATTTGTCTTTGCTTATAATGCTTGTGATTTAAGGCAATATTGGGGCAATGCGCACAGGATGCATATATGCCAATAAGAGATTGATCAATTACAGTCCTAAACATCAATGGAAAGATTGAAGTAAACGTTACCAACTGAATTTAATATTAGTTCAATTTAATTTATCCTGGTATATTTATTACTTGGAAATAACACAGAATCTACACAAAATCACTGAATTGAAAACTATTAGTAATCACTGTATCCATATATGGTTAGTTTTATAGATTTTAGCGGAAATAGCTGATATTTACTTACTGAATTACTTATGCCTATTATCCTTCATGAAGCAGCATAGACCGTTCACCGAGATTCTTCATCGAACTCTGTTCTGAGTAATCCTTTCCAGCTGTTTCCAAATGCTATTCATCCTTTTTATGTCTGCTTCTAATTCTCGACGCAGTATACTGTTTGGTCTTCCTCTTTGTTGTTTCCGTTCAGGATTTCAAGTTAGCTCTTACATTGTGATGCAGTTTGGTGATTTCCGTCATTTATGTCCGATCCACCTCCACATGTAGCTCTTGTATGGTTACTGCTAGTCCCAAGCCCCTGGTAAAAGAGGAAAATTGGGTATGGGGTCAGCAATCACATCCCGTAAAAAACGACCTTGCTAAAAAACGCTAACTAGAATAAACAATTTAAACCATTTAAACTTTGCCCTGAGGGTTGAAGGATTTTTATTCAGGTGATATTTGATGTTGGTCAATTCGTCGAAATAGTTATATATTGAAAAGATAACATTATATCACAAACTAACTGAAGTTAAGAATCTGTATCACTATAGTGAAACAGTAGGAGAGGACATTTGTTCAGTTATATCTTGTTTGGATCAATTTGCTAAGTGATGGTGAAATTCACTTCAAACTATATAAAATCCTATCTCAGACACTAAATAAAATCAGTTTCATTTGTTATGTATATATTCAAGATTTCAGAGTAATTAGATAACATATCACTTACTATTATGATTTAAGATGGTGGTTGGATGTGGTCGATAGGAAACACTGGATTCGATTTTTGTTACATTTGACATTCTTCAACTAGATACTCTGTTATCTTGAGGGAACAGATGCTTTCTGACGAATTCATCCAGCTTCACATCTCCACACAGTGCACATGATGGTGAGTCACTTTAACAAGTCCTAGCACTGCAACTGAATCCATAGATTTCGATCAGTACAAAGAGGGACTTGATATGCGTCACATTAGTCACTACTCAGTGATCAACCAGTTGTAAGTGCAAGGATAAATATTTTTATTAAATGTCATTATGATGTAGGTAAAAATTACAGGTACTTACGTAAGAATCTTCAAAAGATTGATTGCCAGTAATGTTACTGTCGACACACTCGCATAGAAACATAGTGTTAGTCATCAGAAGTTTTTATTGCCCGTTATAAAACAGTAGATTTAGCTAGTAATTGTTATGGCTCCAAATATCATTTAGTATCAATCACTGTAATGATGTGGTAGTATTTTATGTAGGAAGTTAATTATATTAGGTTTAAATTCATTCAGAGGGACACATAAATTTTTTTCAAGATGTTATATGTCTTTGTTAAGGAATAATTTCTTTATAAACAAAGAAAGATAGTGGCTAGCAATGGAATCCGGGACGCGCGCTTCATCCTATTTGGGACTCGTTAGCTGGATGTACCAGCATCCTAGAGTTGATGTTCACTCCGGAACTCGAACCCAGTATCGTTCGCTAAAAATACCATCGAGTTATTCTCAAGTGAAAACCCACTCTGGGATACAGGTACATCCTGCTGACGAGTCTCAAATAGGACGAAACGCGCGTCCTGGATTCCACTGATAACCATCATGCACCTTTGCTTATAATATTTGTTAATTAAGGCGTTATCAAAGCAATCCGTACAGGATGTACCCATTCCAATAAGAGATTGATCAATTGCAGTCCTAAACATCAATAGGACGATTCACGTAAACAATACCAAGTGAATTTAAATAATTTCTTTTCTTCTGCAATACTATTTGGATATTTTACATAGAATAACAACTACAAAGTAATCTATATGTATTGAACTTGTAGAGTTATCCAGGCAAGTAAACTGAATACAACAGTAAGTATTGACTACACCATACTTTAATATTATTAAGAAGAAATACAAATATTTTCAGATAAACTGTGTAAGGACAAAACATTTGAAGTGACTAGTCATTGAATGTGAATTATTTAAATGATCAGTAATTAATTCATTTGCACCACTAAGTCTTTATATCTGTAAACTATAACTTCATTGATTGAAACGCAGTTTCATCATTACTAATGATCAATGCTTTAATGACTAAATCACTGTAATTAATACAATGTATTTCTTTACTAATGATATCTGACAATCGTAAAGTATCAGGGTGGAGTGTTGCATGGTATATTTACTGTTTATTTAGTCGATCAATGTGTCTTACTGAGTTTCAAGTTGGCAAAAAATAAGCAAGGTTTTGGCCTCATTACAGTAATGTTAATGCAACTTGCTAGTATAGGGTTGATGAGTAACTTAAATTAACAAAGTAGTCTGTAGGCACAATCTCCTCACTTCTTACAGTTAATGGAAGTGATGTTGTAGATCTCTTGAAGATATATATATATATATATATATATATATATATATATATATATATATATATATGAAAGAGATACCAACCATTTTCGGATATTTTATGTTAAAACTATATTCTTTTCTTTTACAGTGACGCATTGAGGCTAACAATAGAAGCAAATATGAGCAGCATATTTAGGAATTTTTGAGTCTACGCATAAAAATAACCTAATCGGTTGATAAATTAGTTGACAAAACTGATACTCATTGATTTAAAGGTCATAAGATCTTACTCAAACTTCGAGTGAATGTATCCTCATCAAATCTAGTGATTCATAAAACATATTTACTAGTTCTGTTTTTTAGTAGTTAAATTCATGAGTCGATTAAAGCTAGACTACCATGAAAAATCTGAAACTACTGGACGGTCGTTTGTCTCATTATAGGACTTCTCAGCAGTGAACATCCACGATCTCGCTCGCAGGATTCGAACCCAGGACCTTCGATCTACGCGCACGAACGGTAAACCTGTAGATCACTGGGCCTATACTCAACGGCGGACCGTCGCTCTATTTCGTGGATTGGTTGAAGTTAGACAATGACACCGTTAGATGCCGGTTTAGTGGTCTAGAGGTTAAGCGTTTGCACACGAGACCGAAATTCCAGGGTTCGAGTCCAGCGAGGAAATCGTGAATGTTCACTGTTGAGGAGTCCTATAATGAGACGAAACGATCGTCCAGTAGTTCCAGGTTTTTCATGGTAGTCTAGCTTCAACTGACTCATGATTTCAACCAGTGACATTCTGTATTTGTTGTAATCACTTACTTAAAAAACATTTTTATACATACTGATGATGACTACTGCTTGTAAACAATCTAAGCCATCTCAATCAACAGTCTTCAAGTAATCTATTTGATTAGATTATTAGGTCTAGCAATTAAACACATTTCATATTTACGATAATTAACAAGTATTGTATCCAACCCTCATTTATCTTCTAATTTATGATATTAAAATTAATAATTTGAAATGAACCAGATTATTCTAAATGAAACATAACGAATGATATTTGTATGCGACATCAGTTGCTTTAGTTACCAAATATTGAAATAACTGATCAACAATAAATATTGTACGAATGACACCTTTAATCCTTATAATTATAAAGTGGTGATTACTAAACGTAGACATTTAGTATATACCTTTTAGTATGTATATGTATGTATGTATGTATGTATGTATGTAGGTATGTAGGCAGGCATGTAACAACGTGTCAGCAAGGTAACAGACAGTGTTATTTCATTTTAATGTGATTATCTTATTTACATTTTATGCGTATATCTATATATCAATTAGCCCCAAAATTATTCGAATAACTCCTTTCTTTGTTTAGTCAAAGCGAGATTATTAACCTAGTCATTTTGTATATGCCTATAATCAGATTCAAAATACACATTCGTATACATATCTAGTTTATAAGGGTTAGTTATCAGTATATCATTGAACTATTGGTATGTTTCCCTTTAATTTGTTTATAGGATAAAGCTGGAATTATATATATATATATATATATGTGCACTGTTGTAATGTCATATTTTTTAATGTTATTTTATGTAAATTAAGTCATTTCGGTTGAATTTATGAAGACTGCGTAATGCTTGTAAAACTCATCAGTATACATATATGAAATCATGAATCTAGAAAAGAGTGAATTACAACTTGATGGATCCAATGGAAACTAACATGTATTAGTATACTGTTTTAATTTATACCAATGTTTGTCAATATATAGAGGAATATCACAAAGGGTTTTTCGTGGATATTATAGTAATTTCAATGGTTGAGATGATGAGTCAATTGAAGCTAGACCATCATGGAAAACATGGAAGCACTGAATGGCTATTTCATCCTATTGTGGGACTACTAGAATTTCCATGGTGGTCTAGCTTCAAATGACTCATGATCTCAATCATTGGAATTAATATAATATCCATAAAAACCCTTCTGATATAAATCAATATATGTTCACTAGTGACTGGCTTCAAGAGGTATTACCTGGAGTTCTAGTGAGAAGCAGTGACCAGTGGAGTTCAACCGGGTCTGTTGTGAGATAGTAACTCATTGACGGCAATGGTGGCTGTCGGTCGGTTCAGTGGTCCAGTGGTTAAGCGCTAGCGCGAGAGAATGATAGGTCCTGAGTTCGAGACTCGTGAAACAGGATCGTGGGTTCGAAAGGCTGAGGAATCCTACAATAGGACGAAATAGACGTTCAGTGCTTCTAAGTTTTACATGGTGGTCTAACTTCAACTGACTCATGATCTCAACCATTGAAATATAGACGAATAGTTTAACAGAAATCGGGCGTCGAGTATAGAGAAGACGTTTTATGTGAAAATTATATTTGAAATAATCTCAGCAATTGAAATTTAAACTAATTCTAACATTTAATCTAACAAACGTTTCTGAAATGTTTCAGGGTAACAATCAAATTCATCAGAGAAGTATGTAGTGACTTTAATAGTCGAGATCATCAGTCAATTGAAGCTAGACCACTATGGAAATCCTTGAGGCACTGGACGGCCGTCTTGTCCTATTGTGGGACTTCTCAACTTTTCGTATCCACGATTCCGCCTCTCGGGATTCGCGCCCAGGACATATCAGTCTCGCATCAGGTGCTTAACCAACTGGACCACCGATCCGACATCCAACGGTGTTAATGTCTAACTTCAATTAATCCACGAAATTGAGCGACACATCCACTATTGTCGTCAGTGAGTTACTACCTCACAACTCACCCGGTTGAGCTCTCTGGTCACAATATATAGTGTTTAACAATCAAATCAAATATATACTCAGTGCTTATTCAATCAGATTCAAGTGTTGACTCTAGTAAATAGGATGATATGAATCAGTTAGATATGAATTATATGATAAGTTCACAATGTGAGGATAAATGAACGAATGAATGATTGTGGTTGTGTGTGTGTGTGTAAGTTTAAGTTATGAATAGATGATATTGGGTGTTAATTTGTTTTTATTAAAAATAAAAATCAAAGTGTGAATTGAAAATGAGAACAATTAAAATTCATAATTCATAGAATGGGGTTTTAAGGGGATTGTAGTAATAAACTAGTTGAATTCATAAATCGATTTAAGCTAGACCAGCAGTGAAAACCTGGAAGCATTGGACAGTTGGTTTATTCTAGTATGGGACTCCTTAAGAGTGATCATTCACGATCCCTCACATGTTCAATGCTTCTATGGTGGTCTAGCTTAAATCGACTACTCATCAATTCAATTATTAAAATACATAAATACAATAATAAACTATTCAAATGAATTTCTGGCAGAATAACGATACATATGAAATAAACAGGGTTGGATAGAGATAGGGTCCAATTACTTGTTAATGAACATTTTCCACGTGGTAGCTAGTTGAATGCCATGATTTTAATTCAGACTGTTCTTATCATATATATATATATACATATATATATATAATGAGTTTCTGTGGCTAATCTTTCTTCATGTGTGCTAGAACCTTTCTCAAGCATTTTGTTCCGTTCGAACTTAATCTTGTGTCCTGTTTCACCAGTGAGTTATGAATAAACTAGTTACTCACTAGTGAGATTAAATGATGGACACGCCATATTACGAAATAAGAATTGACTTCATATATATATAAATAATCTTAGAAAACACCAGTTAATAGTTGCAGCATCAAATGGATTATTACATAAAGCATAAGATTTATTTCAAATCGAAACCACTTTATTGTCTACCTCAAATATGGTTCGTTAAACACAATGAAACGAGTGCATAGTGTTTTTGATCATCACATCCTACAATCAAGTAATGTAACACAGTTTACTTCTAATTTACCTACTATGATGGGTTTATACAAATCTCTAATGGTTTTTGCATCAAACATGAAGTTTACTTATTATCTAGTTTATACTATTCCAAAAGGTTGACGAACTTCAATAGATTCATTTGTTATTAGATGGAGATTGATCATCAAATGAGAGTCCAAAAAATATTGAATGAACATTACAAATTCACTTGGCATTGTTTTACTTGTATCTTTCCAATGTTATTTAGGAGTGGATTTGAATCAGTCTCATGTTGACATATGTGCATCCTGTGTGGATTGCTTCGATATAGCCTTAAGCCACAAGCTTTTTAAGCGAAGATGGATAGTGGCTAGCAATGGAATCTAGGACGCATGTTTCATCCTAATTGGATTATGGAGTTCTTCACATCTGGAAAGAATCACGGAATACAATGCATAACTCAGAATCAATTCGAAGATTTGGACTTCATAGATGACCTAGCTCTTTTATACCGTACACACGAGCAACTGCAGATGAAGACAAATAGTGTAGCAGCAGCTTCTGTATCAATAGGCCTCAACATACACAGAGGAAAGAGCAAGACCCTCAACTACAATGCGGAGAACACCAACTCAATCACACTTGACAGAGAAGCTCTTTCACGTCTCTAAGCAGAATTATGGATGAACAAGGAGGATCTGATGTAGATGTGGAGGCACAGATTCTTAAGATAAGTCTGGTATTCCTACAACTAAACATATGGAACTCAAAACAACTGTCAACCAATATCAAAGTGAGAATCTTCAATACGAACGTCAAGAGATTTCTGTTGTACGGAGCTGAAACTTGGAGAACTACTACAACCATCATCAAGAAATTACAGGTAGTATGAGCAACAACCTACTATGGTGTAGAACAAATCGGCTTCCAAATGAAGAGGAAATTAGGAAAAGATGATGGAAATGGATAGGACATACATAACGCAGATCATCAAACTGCATCACGAGGCAAGGCCAAACTTGGGATCCTTAAGGGAAGCGGAAAAGAGGAACGTCAAATAGCACATTATGTCAGGAAATAGGAGATATGAAAAGGATGAATAACAAATGGAAAGAGCTGGAAAGGACTGCCCAGGACAAGGTTGGAAGGAGAGTGCTAGTAGGCGGCCTATGCTCCTCGACGAAAAGTAACAGGTGTAATTAATTAATTAATTTATTTATTTATTTATTAATTAATTAAGTAAGTAAGTGATGAAGACTGTGTTTTGTAAATTTCATCCCGAATACGTGGACCTTGATAAAATGGTCTGACAGTATACGTTCCAATCATATTCGGTTTGAAGCTAGTAGTCTTTTGGTTAGTTTAGGTGTTGGATTTATTTACGTGAAAATGATCTTAAAACATTGAGCCCAAATGATTTGGATAATTTAGTGAAGAATATATTCACTCTTTATCATAACCAAATATTGTGGCCACTATCAATATAACTTACATAAAATGGGATTGAAATATTTATTAACCAAACGTTTTATTCAGTTGTACAACGGAGAAAAATCTTTTCAGAAATGTCTAACTTCAATCAATCCAGTAGTGAGTTCGAATCTCACGGGGAGGGATCGTGAATGTGCCCTGAAGTGGAGTCCCACATTAGGATGAAACGGCCATCCAGTAGTTCTAGGTTTTCCATGATGGTCTAACTTCAAATGACTCATACATTCAATTATTAAACTACTACAATCTCCAGAAAACCCCTCTCTGATTGTGATTATATATATTAGTTGTTTGCATCTTCCTATGTACGTTTTATGACTGTAGTTGAACAGGTAAGTTCACTTTATGAAATCCGATTAGGGTAAAACATGCATTCTAGATTCCATTGCTAGCCACTATTCATCTTTGGTTAAAATGCTTGAAAATTAATGACAATATCTAGGCAATCCATATAGGATGTATGTATATCAGAAGAGACTTAACAATTGCATTAATTTTTGATTGAGTTTTGTTCTCTGAACTGGATGGTTTGGTCGTGGAGCTTTCATCATTCTTCTGAACGACATTATCAGCACAAACTTCAGGTAGACTTCTTCAGGTGACTTCTACCTGCTTCATCATATTATGGGACTCCTTAGCAGTACGCATCCACGATCCCGCTCGCGGGATTCCAACCCAAGGCCTTTGGTCTCTCTCTCTCTCTCTCTCTCTCTATATATATATATATATATATATATATATATATATATATATATATATATATATATATATAAACTCATTTTCAAGTTGTATTTGTAAAGCTTTTCTCTTTTAATTCTAATGAATCAACCAATGAAAATGAAAGGAAAATATATTTAAACAAAGACATTAATAATGATTGAAATAAAAGAAACATATTCAATGTTGAATAGGTTGCAATGTTAATGAATTCCGTTTGAGAGAAAACTTTTCGATCAAAATGAATTGAATCGATATTACTTATATTAATCATTATGAATAGAAGAAATGAGATGAAAATAATTGTAAAATAAATAAGTAACAAGTAAATAGTATTGAACTGGAATCGAACTACATCATGAGACAAGCGATAACATGGAATCGTGAAGGGAAACATACAAGAAGAAGAAGAAGGAGAAGAAGACGGTCGAAGAATACACTATGTCGGAACTTGGAAACAGACATGAAAAAAAGAATAACAATTGAAAAGAACTGGAAAAGATTCATCAAGACAAGGTTGGATTGAGAATGTTGCTAGGTGACTTATACTCTTCCATAAGGAGTAACGGACATAAGTAAGTTAATAAGTTTTGGTTCAATGAAATAAATTTTTTTCTTCTTGTTGAAAGAGATTGGTAATACTTTTGAATGGTACTTTAATGTTTCGATTCGTTGATTGATTGATGTGCGTGTGTGTGTTTAACACTTCATTATGATTTTTATCAGGATATACTTGTGAATTAGAATTCATCGATTGTCTATTAACCAGTTTACAATGTTTATGCCAAATACTTAAAAGATCTGGTCTACTATGCATTTGTAAATAATAACAAGGTTCACATAAATATGGATAATTTTTATAAAAAGTTGAATAACCACCATGTAATATATAAACAAATGGATATTTTAATGCAGGATATGAAGTGAAATGTAATGCTCTATCATGATTACGCAAGAGATAAAATAATTGTGGTGCACGTTTTGTAGAAAATTCACAATATAATATAAATATAGTATGAGATGGTTTTGGAATAATCAGTTGTTCCGTTGAATATAATGAGTTACTTAAATCCATTTCAGTAGTTTCAATAGATTGTTGTTTTATACCAAAAAAATATTTATAAAGATTTGGCCAATCTGATAAATTAATAGCACTAAAAATATGTCCAGCATTATATTCATATGGATAACGACAATCGATAATCACGAAACGTTTAGGATTCATTTTCGACTTTGATAAAGTGAACATTTTTTGTTGATTTGGAAGTTTATGTTTATATCTCAGGTCAAGTAAACAACATTTTGATTTCTTATTACATTTACCATTCAATTGTTCTTCATTAGGTCCAGTAAATTCTGAAGATGATGAGGAAGGACAAGAAGAACAAAAAGAGCAAGAAGAAGAAGAATACGAAGAACGTGATGATGATGATGATGATGATGATGATGAGTTGGACGAAAAGGAATGTGATAATGTACATATTGACTTTGGAAAAGTAAATGATTTTTTTACAATCATTGATTTCATCTCAATCAACCAATTTGCTAATTGATCTACTTCAATTGATGGCCATGATGAATGCAAACTATTATTCAACGTCCAAAAATCATAATGATGAAGTGAATTCTGTTGGGGAAAAAATTGATAAAATAAACATTTTTTATTGGTTAAACAGTGTGAGATAGAAATCGCTGTTTGAAGTTGTGAAGACGACCCATGGTTGAACTTGAGGAAGCTATAAGAAGCTTAGAAAGAGCTGAAGATATTTCATTCAATCATCTTTTGGAAGAATATCCCAGAATCCCTATGTATAGTTTCCCTATTGGACAAATGCTAATAACCCCCTGTATGCACATTTAAGGGCTATAATGATGATTTCGTTTTTACTAGAAACTGTAAATACCTAACATTTTTGTACCATAATTGATGCTGTTTGAAATAACATTTCTTTTACTTGTCTTTTATGTTCTAACTTGAGACTTAGGAGGGTTTTAGCGTTCGACTGCTCAAATTGTACGTGATATAATAAGAAACTAAGCTCAAGATATAACGGAAGTGATTTTAAGAGTGAACTCAAAGATGATGAATCAACGTTTACTTAAACATGGACTCAGTAGGGATAAACCAACGTTTTGATATTGATATTAAATGCAGTAACTGAGTCTGTGTGTAAAGTTATGAAATATAGATTATCTAGTTACCAAGTTACATGCAAGGTTTAGGTTGGTTAGTGGTAAATGATGATCACTTCTAATTCCTAGCAGAAAGTAATCTATACCATTACTGATTGATGAACTGAGCCCTACAAAAAGAATTTCAACTTATTGGGTAAGACTTTAGATATCTCATTATTCGAACATCACATAGTTCATAACTAAAAGTTATAACGGTAACTGTATTCAAGGCTTATCCAAATTTTTTCTTACTCTTTCTACTTTTTTATTCCTTATACACAGGTATTATTTTTTTTCATATCATTTTGCTCTGAGAGGTTTATGTCAAGAAATCGTTAAAGATCTTGCAACGCTGAATACTTGTTCAAGTTTGAAACATTTTAACAGTGTACATTAATGACTTAATCAGATATCATATTCAAGAATTTCATATTAAAAATCTCGACCGTGCTGCTAACTTGGCACGGTTGTCGGGCTTACCTATCGTGATGACCCAACCGAACTATATTGGCTGAGATATATGTTCCTGTAGGTTCTACCATGTCAGGCAGGTCGATTGGAGAACGGTAGGACTAAAAGCAGCAACTCATGGTCTGAGGGTGAAGTCGTACTGCTGACTGTAGAGGGGTGTGACAGCAGTAAGGTGTTTCCCTCGGACAACCAGCATCTGCAGCGATGCTGCCTTCTCACAAGGAAGGAAGGGGTTAGTAAAGGTCGACCCTGAAAATGTCACACCTCACCTTACCTCACGGATTTCCGTCTCCGGCGGTAAGGCCCTTTGAAGAACGGAGCTAACACGTCAAGAACGTCCTACAAAAAGGCTGTGCGCGACCGGCCTCAAGCAGTTGTCCTCTGGGCTCTGCAGTCACACTCCCGGGGCGTTAAGGCCGACATTAATCTGAATTCTTTTTCAGGTTCCTCAAGAAATGCTCTTCCACGGTGTGGGCAGCTGGGAAGTGACACCAGCCCTCATACCCGTAACGGCATACGAGACCAAGTTGGTCACATTCAAATCCTTCCTACACCTCTTGATACCTCTCTTATCTCCACGACCAACCCTTCTCACGCCCCTTTATCACCTCGCACTGCTAGGGCGAACGGTTCGAGTACGCGGAACGTTATTCCTGGTCTCCTGAAACCACGCTCTAAACTACACGTAGGAGCTTTCAACGTACGAACACTGTGCCAAATAGGACAACAGGCTTCCTTAGCTAGGACTTTAGAATCTCGAACCATCGATGCTTACTGCCTCTCCGAAACACGCATACCGGATCCGAATAGCGTCATTCATTTGAACTCATCATATCAAAATAAAAACCCAACTCGATTCACACTTCGTATATCTGGAAGCCTTGATGCTGCTTCGCGTAGCCTCTCCGGCGTAGGTATAGCATCGAGTCCTAGGGCAGAACTAGCTCTCTTAGAGTGGATCCCAGTAGACAGTCGTTTGTGCGCTGTCAGACTAAACGGAACAATAAGGACTCAGAAAGATAGGGACACTCGTCGTTGCCTCTTCGTCGTCTCTGCCTATTCTCTCACTGACTGCAGCTCAGATGATGTAAAAGATGAGTTTTACAGAAAGCTTTCGGACCTTCTCAGAAAAGCTAGGCACTCTGATGTAGTAATAGTGGCCGGTGACTTTAATGCTCAAGTAGGTAAACTAAGCGATATGGAAAGACACCCAGGTGGATCTTATGGTGTCGTGGCTCAAAGAACAGATAATGGCGACCGTCTGTTGCAGCTATGCTCAGATAACCGCCTGTTCCTTGTAAATACTAACTTTAAGCATAAGGAAAAACATCTTTTAACATGGCGACCCCCTAATTCGTCCCAACGTTGAACCGAATTAAATCACATCGCTATCAGCCACCGATGGAGGGGCTCGATAGAAGACTGTCGCTCATTCTGGAGCACATACTTAGATTCAGATCATGCTCTAGTGCGAGCGCATATTCGCTTGCGTCTTACTGGACGTAGGAAAGACACTGCAAGGAAACCTCTTAGGGTCTTACTTAATGATAGTCAAGCTAAGAATATATTTAAGGAACAACTAGGAAAACAGTTAGGCAGCCATGCATGTGATGCCCACCCCGAGGAAGCATGGAATGATATCCGAAAAGCTGTGGAAACAGCAGTGATATCTGCTAGTACGGTAACCCGTAAGGTTAGGGAGCAACACTGGATCTCAGCAGCATCTATCGCACTGAGAGATGCTCGGAAACTCATTCCACCTGGCTCTGAACATAACGAAGAGCGGAGTCAGCTTAAGCACAAGCTGACAAAAAGTCTACGCAATGATCGTGAACAGTGGTGGGTAGCGAAAGCACGAGAGATGGAAAAGGCAGCGGCAATAGGTAATAGCAGACAATTGTTCAGACATGTTAAGGAAACCGGTATTAGGAAACCGACTGTTAGCAAAACACTCTCAGAGAAAGATAGACATATTATACATTCTCAATGCAGGAGATTGGATCGATGGGAAGAACACTTTAGGGATCAGTTCAACTGGCCTTCAGCCACACTTCGGTTTCCCACGATCTCCAGTCAACCTGAATGGCAAGTTAATGTAGGTCCTCCGTCTCTTTACGAAGTTGAAAAAGCCATAGGAAATCTGACGTGAGGGAGAGCAGCAGGCCCTGACAGGTTTACTCCTGATATTTTTAAGGATGGTGGTTCAATATTAGCAGTGAGATTGACTGAGGTTTTAGGTAGAATTTGGGGACTGGACGCAATCCCATATGACTGGTCTCAGTCACTGATTGTGCCAGTTTTTAAGAAAGGACAAAAGTCCTCTTGTGACAATCACAGAGGAATCAGTTTGATTAATATAGTGTATAAAATATTAGCATCAGTAATGCTTCGACGCCTAACTAAAGCTCGTGAAGAGTAGACAAGAGAAAACCAGGCCGGTTTTCGACCTGGACGTGGTTGTATAGACCAGATATTCACACTACGTCAGGTCCTAGAACATAGACACACATTCAGACGCCCCACAATTGTAGTATTTCTCGACCTTAAAGCGGCATTCGACTCTGTTGATCGTGAGGTTCTATGACAGTGTTTGTCACTGAAAGGAGTACCAAAGAAGTACATTAACCTTATAAAGGCTCTCTACTCGAACACAACTGGTAGAGTGAGAGCTTATGGCGAACTGTCATCAGAATTGATTACCTCAAGTGGTGTTCGTCAGGGCTGCCCATTCTCTCCATTCTTGTTTAACTTTGTCGTCGACGTAATTTTAGAGATAACACTTTCCTCATATAAATTTCCAGGGGTTGAACTTCTACCAGGAGATTCACTTGTTGACTTAGAATATGCCGATGACATAGTTTTATTTGGTGAAGACGCTGACAAAATGCAGAGTCTTCTGACCACTCTAAGCAACAATGCAAGCATGTTCGGGATGCGATTCTCCCCCTCGAAATGCAAAATGTTGCTTCAGGATTGGGTTGCATCGACACCCAAACTAATGATAGGGAGTGAAGTAATTGATCGTGTCGATCGCTTCATTTATCTTGGAAGTCTCATCAGCCCTTGTGGTCTGGTGTGTAACGAAATCTCAGCACGGATACAGAAGGCTCGACTAGCTTTTATCAACTTGCATCGTTTATGGCGTAGGCGAGATATCCGTCTATCAACCGAAGGACGTGTTTACTGCGCAGCAGTTCGTTCCGTCCTACTTTATGGCAGTTAAACGTGACCGGTAAGAGTAGAGGATATTCGTAGGTTCCTAGTATTCGATCATAGGTGTCTTCGAAACATTGCTCGTATATCCTGGGACCATCGAGTAAGTAATGCAGTTGTTAGGAAACGGGTACTAGGTAGAGATGGCAAATCAATTGATGACTTAGTAAAACTTCATCAGTTGAGATGACTGGGACACGTGTTTACGTATGCCCAACGACCGACTGCCTCGACGTGCGATGTTTAGTGGTATATAAGTAGGTTGAAAGAAAGGTAGGGGTGGCCAAACCAAAACATGGCACAAGTCCATGAAGTCACTGACAAGTGGATTGAGTCATGTTGGTAGGTGCAGACTACCTGGTTGGGGACCGCGAGATGATAGCAACCGATGGTTAGAGACCCTGAATGACATGGCTCAAAATCGTTTGCAATGGCGCAGGTGCATACACTCTTTGTGTTCTCCCAAATTCTAATCTTCTGAATTCTTCATGTCCCTTATTTTCTCTCCAAATTTATTTTACTGTATTATACTCTTTAAATAACATCTCCAAACACTAATTTTCCTGATTACTGCTTATACTCTTATTACCTCTACCACTTCGGGATTTGAATCGACAACTGTATCTGTGTGCTAATGTGGTATGGCAACTCGATCTGATGTACGTACGTACGTACGAAGTTCTACGTTGTGACTGACTGACTGACATTAAGAATGGTTCATGAAGTCGAATTTGAATATCCTATATACCTAAATTCAATCATTTCGCACTGTCATTCATATTCTTATTTAGATAATAATTAGTGACTGGCTTCAAGAGATATTTCCTGGAGTTTTAGTGAGAAGCAGTGAACAGTGGAGTTCAACTAGGTCTGTTTTGGGATAATAACTCACTGAAGACGATGATGGATGTGTTGCTCAATATCGTGGATTAGGTGGAATTAGACATTAACACCGTTGGATAGCGACCGGTCCAGTGGTCTAGTGGTTAAGAGTTCGCGTGCGAGACTTATAGGTCCTGAGTTAGAATCTCGTGGGGTGGGATCGTGGATGCGCACTGTTGGGGAGTCCCATACTAGGATGAAACGGTCATCCAGTACTTCCATGTTCTCCATGGTGGTCTGGCTTCAATCGACTCATGATCTCAACTATTGAACTTATTAAATTAGTCTTAATTAATGTATATACTAATAAGTAGTTAAAAAGAATTATCAAAACTAATTCAATCACATTAAATGTACTTACTGGAAAACACTGATCATTTTCATAATGACTTTCTGGTAAACATTCATGATTACTCATAATTTCATAAGGAATCAACATTCTTCTTGATCCAGTAAATTCTTGATTCTCTTTATCATCAGACTCAGTAATACAGGAGATTAAATTCAAATTGTACTCTAGTGTGGAATCCACATATGATTTTCATATCACATTCATGAAACAATTACATAAATATAAAGAATATTTTGTTGAGAAAAAGATATAAATATACAATTAAGTTATATAATCACTCAGTTACATGAAGTAATGGTTGTTAGGACTATCGAAACAAAACGAAAAACTGTCATATTGTAGTCTTGGTTTAAAACTGATCACTGTAATTGGGATGAATGAAGATGTCATTCTCATTCAGAAGACTTTCATCACTCATATTATTCATGTCAGTTTTATTCGATCATTCTTTACAAATTCATTAGGACCCCTAACTTATGTATTATTATGTTATATTTTTCATAAGTAGCACTTTTCCAATCAGGAACAAATAACCTCAGACTAATTAGTAAAACTAGTTTTATAAAGGATACGGAATTTGTATTATAATATAATTTAATGAAATTATTATTCAATACAGAAGAAATGATGTTTTCAAATCCTACATAGTAATTGAAGTACATTTTATTCAATGATTATAAGAAGTCATTATCACCTGAATAGTCTAACAGTAGTGTTTGTTAATATGATGATATCAGTATTGGGGTTGTAAAGATTAATAAGTTTTTGATTGAGATCATGAACCGATTGATGTTAGATCATCCACTTAGACCGTCCAGTACTTCCAGGTTTCCAACGGTGGTCTAACATCAATCGGTTAATGATTTCAATCACAAATATGATGATATGTGACACATGAATTCGATACTCTAAGAGAGTTATTTAATTTTTTCGAGGCTTTTAATACAATTCATTGATATCTACTATTTAATAAACTTTCTATCATATTGATTCATTTTGATCTGTTAGCTGGTTATATATAATTGCTCATACACTAGCTATTTATATGTAAATCAGTCAATCAGGTACAAAGTAAGACCAGGCATATATATGAATCGATCCAAGTTACCATACCTCACTAGCACAAAAAGATGAACACCAAATTCATAGAAGTAGTCACCTAAATGGTAGTAATGTATAAAAGAAAGATTGTATATAAGGATATAATACAGGAAGAAAGAATTAGTTCGTAGAAAGAAAGATGTGAAGCGATTTTAATCTTGTAGATTACAGGAAGACAAAGAGTGTATAAATCTACACCATTATGATATATTCTAAACCATATCACCCAGTCTCCAACCATTGGTTGCGATAGTCATGCGGACCCCAACCAAGTAGTTTGCCCATACTAATACGGCTCAGACTAGAAGTTAGTGGCATTGTGGAGTGATGCCACATTTTGGTTTGTCCGTCCCTAACTTTCTTCCGACCATCCCCTACACTAATCATCTTTGCGTGTCGTGGTAATTGATGTTCAGACATACGTAACACGTGATTCTACCATCTCGGTCGATGAAGATTCACAACCTCATCAACTGATTTACCATCATTCCCCAATACCCTGCGTTTAACCTCACCATTACTTACACGGTGATCTCAGCAGATGCGACCAATATTTCTAATGTATCTGTGGTCAAATACTAGTAGCTTACGAATATCTTATACACTTAATGGCCACGTTTCGCAGCCGTAAATTAAAACAGAACAAACTGCCGCGCAGTATAGAGGGGGAGAAGCACATCTCAAACATTCTGGTATTGTTGCTCAGTGCTACCAAAAGACTCTGAATTTTGTCAGCTGATGATGAATTCTTATTCATAATACTTATGTTTTCCTATCTTCACTTTGACTGTCACTATTAGCTAAAAACTTCTATCAACAAAAATACACTGAGAAGTTGAAAGCAAGTAATTTCACATAGTTTGATAACTAATAAAATAACTTAGAAGATGGAAAGAGATCCAATAAATACACTTTATTAAGAATGAACAAGTATATTTTGTTGTGATGGAGTTGTGTTCTCTAATCGACATCATCAGCACAAAACATCAGGTAGAAGTCACCTGAAAAAGTCTACCTAATGGTTGTGCTGATAATGCCATTCAGAAGAACAATGAAAGCTCCACGACTAAACCATCCAGTTCAGAGAACAAAACTCCACACAAATTCACCACATCAAAATTTTATTGTAGAATAGATAGTTAAGTATCTATCTGATAGCTTAATGATCTATGAACCGAAATGAACATCGCACTTAATCAACTTAATCAACTGGTTGGGAATAGATATCCAACAAACTGGTTTTACTATAAATATGTAATTACTACCATTATTTTACGGTTTTAAAACATACTACCTATGTATAGAAACAGTAAGTAAACAGTAAGCAGAACTTATTGACAAACATCCAAGTTAGACGTTAACACCGGTGGATGCCGTCTAGAGGTTAAGCGTTCACGCGCGAGATTGATAGGTCATGAGTTCGAATCTCGCTGTGCGAGGTCGTGGATATGCACAGTTGAGGAGTCCCATACTGGGACTCCAGGTTTTCCATGAATTCAACTATAAAATATGCAGGTGCTAAAAAAGCCCTGGTTATAAACAGAGTGCTTGATACAGTAGAAGACTATTAGTTCCAGTATTCCAAATACTAATAATTATCACTTAAAGTTTCTGGAGGTCACTACTTCTCAACACTTCTTTTCTCCTAATTAGTAATTACATATTTAAAAGCGTTAATAAATACCAGAAATATCTAAAGAGGAAGAATGTAGTTGTAAAATCTCAGCGAACGTTTCGCCTGGCAATCTGGTTCAAGGTTTTCCAAAGAAATATCAGTTAATGTATATATACTTCAAAGTGCTTAGTTCTGTCAAAATATCTTAAATATAAAGATCCGTTCTTTTATATGTAATTAGACATCTAGTTCTGTACTGCCTGAATAAACAAGTTTCTCAAGTAAATATTCAGCAATAGAACTGGTATGAACCTCAATACAACCTTAAATTACATTTGTGAATCTCCCTTCCTTACAAGAAAATAAAGATTATATTGACAGAATATTAAGGAATATCCTACCTTTATTTTCTGAAGACTGATCTAGTTGGTTCTGTAAAGATAGTGTTGTTGTTTCAGAAAATGTTCGTTGAATATTTTCAACTGAATTGGATGTCTATACAACGTGATGTAAAAGAGGAAATGTAAGATTAATAGAAATAACCATTTCTAAATGTAATAATAAGATGAGGATAAATTCATTCAAAAAGTGACACCTGGAAGTGCATTACTCAGATCCACTTATGGCTTAACGGTGACCTTCAGGTTTCTCGAGAAGTTTGAAAATTTCAAGTGATTCAAGTCATTCGAATCTCGCAAGACGAGGTCGTGGATCTGCACTGCTGAAGAGTCCCACAATAGGGCAAAAAAGCCGTCCAGTACTTCCAGGTTTTTCATGGTTGTCTAGCTTCAAGTGACTCATGGTCTCAATCATTGAAATTACCATGATATCCATAAAAACCCTTCTGATATGAATCAACATATGTTCACTAGTGACTGGCTTCAAGAGGTATTAACTGGAGCTCTAGTGAGAAGCAGTGACCAGTGGAGTTCAACTGGCTCTGTTGTGAGATAGTAACTCACTGAAGACATTGGTGGATGTGTCGCTGAACTCCGTGAATTGATTGAAGTTAGACATCGCGCACAATACTCTAAGGTCCTGAGTTGGAATCTCACGAGGCGAGGTCGTGGATGGGCACTGATAAGGGGTCCCACAATAGGACGAAAAGGCCGTCAAGTGCTTCTAGGGTTTTCCATGGTGGTCTAGTTTCAATTGACCCATGACCTCAACCATTAAAATATAACAATTTATATTATCACGAAATTTTGAATTGGCTAAAAGTCTTATATATGTGTCACTTTACTCTGATTCATCATTTCAGTGATGCCATATTTGTCACGAGACCTGGAACCATTAAGTTCATTACTGTGAAGGTTTTGTTTGCTTACTGTTGATGAAACTTAAACTAGGATAAAAACAATTGTTGAATGTGTTTTGTAGTTCACTTGTACTCAAACTATCAGTCTGTGAAGACAACTTTCTCTAAATAAATACTGTTCAATAAACTACTCAATAAAACATCTTTCAGTTATATACATCATCCATGAAATACTATCCTATAAATGTAACTTGACAACAGACACTCATATTTGTGACCCCCACTTTCTATTCTTAAAGTTTAAACAAATAAGCTGCATTAATCGTGTTCTATTTCCGCTTAAACCAACATTGTTTATTGATTTTTTTAGAAATGTGTAAGTCTGGTTTACGGTTCCGTAAAATTTCAAGGTTGCAAATGTAATTAAAAGTATAACCTTCGGCTTGGAGTTTCGTGTATTGTTAGATTTCATTAAAATCATGAACTATTAGTGATAGACCATCACTATGAACCCCCAAACACTGCATGGTCTTTTCGTCCCAGTACGGGACTCCTCAAAAGTGCTTATTCACGATCCTGCACACAGAATGTGAACCTAGGACTTTCGATCTTGCGCGAACTCTTAACCTTTAGACCACTAAGCTGGTACCAGAGGTGTTGATGTTTAGTTTCAACCATTTCACGATGTCATGCCACTAAGTTCCTTTGTGTTTGGTAAGTAACTGACTCATGACTCACACACTTTTCAGTGGTGGTCTAACACTGACCAGTTCATGATTTCAACGAAAAGTATTATCACCAACTAACATGCTGTTTAGTAAACATGATGGATAATGATAAAATGTAATAATTATCCCGCGACCGCTGCTGCTACCTTGAATTGGTGGTCGGGCTTGTCCATCTTGATGAACCAATCGAGCCATACTGACTGGAACAATCATTCCTCACAATTCTACCATGTCAGACAGGTCGGTCGAAGAGCGGTAAGACTAAAAGCGGCAAACTCAAGGTCTGAGGGCGAAGTAGTACAGATATTGTGACAGCTGTAAGGTGTCGCTTTCAGAGAACCAGCATCTGCAGCGATGCTGCCTTCCCACAAGGAGGGGTGGGGTTAGAAAATGTCGACCCTAAAAATGCACACCTCACGTTTTCCCATGGATTTCCGTCTCTGACGGTAAGGTCCCAACAATATGAAGGTAACACGAAGACTACTGACAAGAAAATAATGTGTGACCGACCTCACACAGTTGTCTCTTGAGCACTGCAGTCGCACTCTCAGATCACTAAGACCACCTCTAATCCAATTCCCTTTTTAGATTCCTCCAGAAGAACCCTTCCATGGTGTGGGCAACCGGGAAGTGATAATCGACCTCATTCCTCTAACAGAATTCAAGATTACCGTATTCACAACAGTACTGAATAATTACCCCATTTCTGCTACAACATTTTGCTTACTTACAAGTAATAGGTCCTGGGATCGTGGATGTGCACTACTGAGGAGTCCCACATTACAAAGAAATGACCGTTCATTACTTCCAGGTTTTCCATGGTGGGATAGTCTAGCTTCAATTGACTCATGATCTCAACTATTAAAATCTTTCTTCGAAAACTAAAAATTCATATTCATTCTTTATATATTCATAAGAAATTTTAATATTCCCACAAATTGAATATAAAACTTACTTCTTCTAAACAACCTTTGTTATTTGTTAACGAGTTCGTAGAAAACATTTTCTCGGTAAATGAATCCATGTATTATGATGAATAAGTTGAATCAATTCAACATTGAATCAATCGGATCGGATAAAAAATATATCTATCAGTAGATAATGGATACTACTTTAATAGTAGTATAAAACGTCTGTCTTCTTGTATTCCCTTTTCAGTAATATAAGTAAATTTCATCACAATAATGAAGATCAATTGATTAGATCATGTATGTCATTTTTAAAAAGAAAATTTAATCGATCTATTAGCTTGATTATTACTTAAGAATAGCTATATATTAAATTAGAGAATAACAGACATATATTTCATTGGTACTTGACTAGTAACTATAATATGTAAAGATGGATGATGGCTAGCAGTGGAATGCATGATGCGTGTTTCGTCCGTCCTAATTGGGACTCGTCAGCTGAATGTATTTGTATTTCATAGTTGATGTTCAATTCATGCATGGAATCCAGTAGTGTTCACTGCACATGTCATCACGATATACATTTAGCTAGTGAGTTCAGATAGCCATTAACTTGTGTAATAGGGTGAAGTTTAAATTCATTTTGTATTGTTTATTTGAAACTTCGTGTGATTGAATGCAATATCGAAGTGATCCGCATAGAATGTACATGTGCTAATAAGAGACTGATTAATTGAAGTCTTAAACACCAATGGGAAGATTCAAACAGACAATATAAAAGGAATTTACTAGTAACTAGTTGAGAAGTGATTTCCTCGCATCTCATCAAATTCTTTATCGAGTACAATTAGGATCTATAGTAAGAAGGCAACTCTTTTAAAAAGGTTGGAACATTAAAATGAATGTAAAAGTGAATGGGATAATTGGTATTCCTTATCGGTTATATAACTCAGTGATTCTGCCTACAGTCGACTTAATTATCTTGATAATTTGCCGTAAAAACACATCAACATCGAAAAAGGTTTTTCTAAATATTATAGTAATTTCAATAGTTGAGATCATGGGTCAATCAAAGCTAGACTATCCCATCATGGAAAACCCGGAAACACTGAACGGTCGTTTCGTCCCATTGTGGGACTCCTCAGCAGTGCGCATTCGATATCCCACCTCACGAGATTCGAACTCAGGATCTATCGGTCTCGCGCGCGAACGCCTATCCACTAGACCATTGAGCCGACCGGTCGGTCGGTTGGCATCCAACAGTGGTAATATCTAACTTCAACTAATCCACTAAAGTGAACGACACATCCACCATATTTAGACCATTGCATTCGGCTACGAAGAATGGGAACTTCAACATCCGTTAATTGGTAATTTTCATTTTCCTATTATCGAGAGTTGACTGAAGTTCAAAATTTGAACCATAGTATGATGAATTATGGAATTACGTCCACTGTTGGAACTTAAAGTAATTAATTTATTCCTAGGTATGATCATCATAGCTCATTGATAAACAAATTGGCAGCGATAACTAACAAATCTAATGGATACCATGTATGTATATATATCTTGTGAATATAAATAAGTAATTAATCTCATTGTAGACATGATTAAATGGCATAATATAGTTATTCGGAAGTGTCTACAGCTAATGAATGAGTTTAGCAAATGTTATCAGATATTTCAGATTTTACACTTCTAGTTGCATTCTATAAATTGTGTTATCATAAATGTATGGTTACAATTCAGAGTTTTAGAGATGGTGAATTAGATTTGTAGCTCAGGTGGATGAATTTATGTGAAGTTTTGTTGTTTGAGCTGGATAGTTTGGTAGTGAAGCTTTCATCTTTCTTCTGAACGGCATCAGCAGCACAAACTTCAGATAGATGATGAAGGCTCCACAACCAAACCATCCAACTCAGAGAACAAAACTCCATCAAAATCATCCACCTGAGCTACAAATCTTCTCCACCATCTCTTTACCTAAGAACATCAAATAAATATTAAACCATATCACAAAATGTATGTCTAATGTTAGATTAGTACACTTTCAGTGAATAGTTCAATGGGCTATCTACAATTGTTTGTGATATAATCCATTCAATTGAGTGGAAAATATCTATGAACTAAACTCTTATTATCAATATTTCAGAATGTTAACAAACATAAAAAGAAAAACAAACTTTAATTTATTCTTGGATTTGATTCGTAAACAACTTATGGATAATAATTAAACTATCATTTTCACTATGGAGATTAATATTATTTAGATAACTATGATAAACCAGAGAAAACTCATTTATTCTGAACAGTAAAGTAAATCTCGCTGACAAGTGTCAAATTGGACGAAACGCGGACCCTAGATTCCATTGATAACCATCATCCATCTTTGCTTAAGACAGTATCGAGTCAGTACACACAGGATTCATATATGATAACAAGGGACTCATCAATTTCAGTCTTAAACAACAATGAGAAGATACAAGAAAATAATAGCAAGTGAAGTAAGATATAAGGGTATTAATTCCGACCTAATTGTGTTGGTTCAAAGTGTGGTATGTGCTACTGATATCGAGAGATATAAATAGTATGTATCATCAATTGAAAGTGGAATAACTTGACGGCAGATGGTTGAGAAAATCGAAGAGTGACTGATATTGGAAATGAAGGAACAACAAAGTCTGAGACAATTCATGGATAACATACAGCATATAATTTGACTTTTAAAAAATATATTGAATTCGAACTGAATATTAGTTATTTAAGATGAACAATTTGTATCTTGCATGGAGGACAATTGACAGACTCGTTCGAAGTAAAGACTGGTGTCAGGAAAGTTTGCTTACTCTTACCCTTTCTCTTTCTCCTAGTGATCGACTGGATCATGAAGACGTCAAAATCTGAAAGGAAGCACGGGATATAGTGGACATCTGGGATGCAGCTGAACGATCTAGACTTCGCAGATGATCTGGCCCTCCTATCGCAATCGCAACAACAAATGCAAGAGAAAACGACCAGTGTAGCAGCAGCCTCAGCAGCAGTAGGTTTCGAAATACAGGAAGGGTAAAGCAAGATTCTCCGATACAACACAGCGTGCACCAATCCAGTCACAATTGACGGAGAAGATTAAGAAGATGTGAAAACCGTTGATGAAGATGGTGGATCGGATGCAGATGTGAAGGTGCGGATAGGAAAAGCAAGAGCAGTATATTTACAACTGAAAGACATCTGGAACTCAAAGCAACTGTCAACCAACACCAAGGTCAGGATTTTCAATACAAATTCTAAGACAGTTCTACTGTATGGAGCGGAAACCTGGAGAACTACAAAAGCCATCATCCAGAAAATACAGGTGTTTATTAACAATTGTCTACGAAAAATACTTCGGATCCGTTGGCCAGACACTATCAGCAACAACCAACTGTGGGAAAGAACAAACTAGATCCCAGTGGAGGAAGAAATTAGGAAGAAGAGCTGGAAGTGGATAGGACACACATTGAGGAAAGCACCCAACTACGTCACAAGACAAGCCCTCACATGGAATCCTGAAGGTCAAAGGAAAAGAGGAAGACCAAAGAACACATCACGCCGATAAATGGAAATAGATATGAGAAAAATGAACAAGAATTGTATAGAACTAGAGAGGTAGGCGGCGGACAGAGTGGGTTGGAGAATGCTGATCGGCGACCTAAGCTCCACTGGGAGTAACAGGCATAAGTAAGTAAGTAAGATGAATGATTTGTATACATTTTTGTACATAATAGTTGTGATTAGTGTAACTTCCCTTAGCAACAACAGTAATAATATTATGAATATCACTTATATAACCTGGATACATCAAGTTGAAAGATAAAAAAAATAGTAAATTGATTATATCGATAAATATTTATTTTATGCTAAAAATTACAAGTATTCAATGTTTCAATTGTGAATTAAACAAACTAAAATTTACATTTGTATAAATGAAACTTTTTTTTAAAATTTTTCCTCTCATGAAATTGGACGGTTATCCACTAACAGTGTTTCCCATTCAGTTATCCAAATAATCATTTTTGATATCATTCACAATAATAACCATGGTAACTAATATATTTCATGTTTTTATTTACATTGACAGTTATTTTTTTTGCTCAGTGATAACAAATATTGACGAGTCTTATTAAATGAGATTTGTTACAAATTTATAATTGTTTATTTTATTTCATATTTTCATAGTTTACATCACGAACTGATCTTAATTAGACAACGATTTCAAACCAGGAAGAGTTAGATAACTGTTTCATCCTATAATGGAACTCTCCTGAAGTGTACATTCATAACCCTAGCAGAGAATGACTCCAGGACTACTATTTCTCTGAGGAGTTCAGGCTTTCCTGTCAGTTATTACCAAACATCTTACTTAATACATGATAGGTTTATTCATCTTATACAACTTTTAGAAGTCACTCAATTTTATTTCATTATCAATTAGAATATATGACTTAACACCTCAATTTATGTTATTATGATGCATTGCAAAGTCACTGTCAACATGTCTTCATAGAATTAGACTCCAAATAATGAATTCGTGAAAAAAAAAGTTAATTTATTGAAATAGATATCGATTAGAGAACTGTTGTTTGCTGAAACCAACTAGGTCAGAGTTACTAAATTCGATTACCATAATCAGTACTTAGATTTAAATAAATATAATGTTACACGGTTGAAGACAGTCATTAAAAAACCGTGGACTTAAGTTTCTTATTAATAGACACTCTTTATCAACAGCTATCTTGAGAGGATTAATAGTGGATGTCGAATTCGAATAGGTATCACCTAGCTTCATAATCTTAGATGTTAGCACAGTGGTATTTATATATTTTAACCAGATTTTGAATCGTAGATGAGCTAAGCTTACACTAGTTACTCAATAGTTCAAGATTCTATGAAAAATATTCATTTTCATTATGAAATATGACGACTTAGGTTTAATTTAGAGTTGAGCAACTGTTCAATCAGGGGCGAAATTAAGCCATGTATTGCTATTCTATGTGTTTCCCTTTTGAAGTAATAACTAGTTTCATAAGGGTCTAGTTAATTCACTAAAATAATGACACATAATAATAACACATAAGTAAAGAAAGGGATATTCATAGACTGGTTGGTATGCAACTAACTCAACTAGTATGATTAGATAACAATCCTATGATAATAGATCTCGATTAGTTTTCTATTACTGAATTGATAAAAGTCTACTGAATAGAAATTTATACTTGTCATATGATAAGCTATTTATACCATAAACGAAAATCCTAAAAATTTATCAGTAAACTGTCATTATCATCAGTATTTATTAGAATGTCTGAATCTACAACCATTCATTATTCACTGTCAAATGATCATTTACAGAAAGAAACAGTAAACTCTTGAAAATAAACTGATGGATGAATAATATTTGTTTATCACATTGAAGCCATGACTTGAAAGTTGAGATATTTAACATTTAACTAGTGAATTCAACCTGATATCTTTCCAAAACTTTAGTTTATACAAAACAGAACTAACGTTGGCTCACACACACATACACACAAACTGTAACTCAAAATCATCTAAACTAACTTTTACTTTAAAGATAGCTTGCATTAATATCAGAAGTGGTTTTTGTGGATATTATAGTTATTTCAATAGTTGAAATCACGAGTCAATTGAAGCTAGATCACCATGGAAAACCTGGAAGCATTGGACGGCCGTTTCGTTTAAGTGTGAGACTCCTAAACAGTGCGCATCCATGATCCCGCCTCACGAGATTCGAACCCAGGACACACCAGTCTTGCGCGTTAACGCTTTACCTCTAGACCACTGAGAAACACATCTATCATTGTCTTCAGTGAGTTACTGTCTCACAATAGACCCGGTCGAACTCCACCACTGGATACAGGCTCAATGATCTAAAGGTTAAGTGTCCACATGCGAGATCGATAGGTCCTGGTTTCGAATCCCGTAAGGCGGGATCATGGACATGCACTGTTGAGGAGCCTCACAAAAGGACGAAACGACCATCCAGTGCTTCCAGGTTTTCCATGGTTGTCTAGCTTCAATTGATACATGACCTCAACTATTTAAATAACATTAATTGAAAGTATTTATTCTTATTCTACCTATCATTCTCTTACTTACATACACTATTAATTAGAATGACGATAAATATAAACTCACGCAATTCTACTCAAAAATTGTGTAATCAACTTACGACTTTTGTTTTCATAATATATTATCTAAGTATAAAAATGTTCTATGTTGTCCTGACTACTGATGAAATTGATTTCGACAAATTAGACCAAATAAATTCTTTCTTGCAATCAAGATTATTTTATTGTTTTTATTATTAATATAGAACATGGTAACTAAATTAGATGGTGGTAGGAGGTAGTCGACAGGAAATCCTGGACCCGAGTTTCGTGTTACTTGGCACTCGTCAGCAAGGTGTACCTGTAATCTTGAGGGACCTGGTGCTCCCTGGCGGATCCGACCTTGTGTCACCCAGCTTCACAGTCTGAGACGTTACTACTGATCGATAGCATTCGATCTGCACTAATAAGGACTAGACACTCATGACATTAATCGCCACTCAGTGATCAATCAATGGTGATTACATCTCAGTCCTACAGGAGGTCAGTTACGACTCGGATAGCTCAGTGGTAACGTCTCTGACTGTGAAGCTGAGTGGCACGAGATTGAATCCGCCAGGGAGCACCAGTTCCCTTAAGATTACAGGTACACCTTGCTGATGAGTGCCAAGTAACACGAAACCTGGGTCCAGGGTTTCCTGTCGACTACCTCCAACCACCATCTAATCTCAATATATAGTGCACGCAATGTCGAGTCATCTAGACTGGTGGCCACATTGCAACATGATCGATAGCATTCGATCTGCACTAATAAGGACTAGACACGTATGACATTAATCGCCACCCAGTGATCAATCAATTGTGATGGTAACTAAATCTCTGTCAGCTTTCTCTAGTATCTATGATAAAAGTGGTCAAAGTACAATATTCCTATTAGTAGTTTGAAGCTTAAAGTCAAGCCTATATTCCACAAGAAATCAATCGACTAGTTGTTATGACTAATATCCATAGAGTAATTTGAATGTTCATCATTATTATTTTACACTGATGCATTACATGTTAAATAACTTTAGTTAAAAGTTCTATATTATGATGAAATATTGATCGTATGAAAGTTATGTTTCATTTGTTAAACTTAAGAACAGATTTTTCCCATGTATACTCAAATTTTCCCACGCCTAGTATGAGGTATTAACTGTTATATTGGGAACAGTTAAAAATATGTTATACAATTATACTATAGGACAAGTTATTACTAAAGTACCCTTTAACTTATAAAAAGTTATTAGTTCCATCCTTCATCTAGAACAAAAGATCTAATACAACTACGTACTTGTACGAGTTACTAATCTCCATCTATATCTATATTATTGCTAATTCGACTTAAAATGATTGAAAACCACGTGGTTCATGTCTACGTCATGTGTTTGGTTTATCAAAATGTTCACAAATATGACGTTCCCCTTTAAAACTCTCTTACTAGTGATCAATTCAGTGTATCAAAAAATTGCACGCAGAAAAGCTAGAGCCGGTTTTTCAGAGATTAGCAACATACAGGTTAAGAGATTCATTCCAGTTTGCTGATAGACTAAATTGTATGAATGTTATTGGTTAGTTCATGGTTTCTTTTAATGTTCACCAAGATACCACTTTATGAAACTAATGATATAGTTTATCAGAATTCTGATCTTCTACATTTACCAATCCCAGAATTCAAAAAACTGTTACTAATGTGCACAAAAGATGTTCAATTCCAGTTTCATAACACTATATGTCGTCAAATCGATGATGTAGCAAAGGGAAGTCCATTAGGTTCAGTTATGGCACATATTTTTTATGGGATATCTTGAAAATACGGTGCTTAAACGAGCGATTAACGAAACAAACGAATACTCCACATACTTTGATAACACGTTTATTGTCTGCAACAACAAACAGCATCCAATCCACCTTTTAGAACTCTTCAATAATACGCATCTCAACATACAATTTACTAAGAAATACTAACAGAATGACATGTTCCACTTTCTTGATATCGCCATATAACGTAGAGGAGATGGGAGCAGTTCAACATTCGATTTATCGAAAAAGTACTTGGAATGATCCTTACCTCAATTTCAATAGTTTTTGTTTAATCAATTACAAGAAACCATTCGTCCAAACACTATTTGATAGGGCAGAAAGGAAATGTGCCATTGACAAAGTGGAAGAAGAATTGATGAACGTTGAAAAGTGCCTAAGAGACAACTACTGCCCACAAAAATTTATTGACAAATATAGAAAACCAGTACCTATAAATCCCAACTTCAAAAGTGATGTAGTCGCAAACACAATCAATAGGAGGTTTAACACTGCACTAGCCAGAAATTACCCGACAGACAAACTATTAATTCTACATAAAACAACACGTTCAGTAACCCAGTCAAAGATTGACAAACACTCATTTAATGTTACCACCAACTGTGTTTGTAAGTTTACGTGTCCCTACCAGAGCGCCTGCATTGACTGAACAGAAAGGAGTGTATATCTTAGTTTTTTGAGTACGTTCCAGAAAGCCTTAGAATAAGAGAAAGAACGACTCCAAATAGTGCATTTACCAAACATTCCTTGGACACAGGATATCAAGTTGATACCTTGAAATCTTTCAAGATGATTAATAGACAGCCTACCTCCAGTTTTCTGAAGTTTGCTGACGCCGTTGCTATCAGGAGTCGAAAATCTGATTTATTAATCTTTCACTGCATTAGTGACAAATATTTTTTTGTTGCATCTTAAAGCTCTTACATTTAATTACACTATTACGTCTTCTAGATTAGTAGTCTTATTTTAATAACTGAGTTTTACTCATTTTGCTCTTATAAGCGTTTATTCATTGCGTAATCATTTGTTACTGGCCCTTTAAACTCTTGTTACAATCAATGTTGTAGATATGTTCTTTTACATACGGTATAAATTTGCAATATTCGGTCTGTTATGTTTATTTACACCCTTGCTATTCTATACTGATTTGTCTTCAACATAACTTTCAACTAAACATCTTCATGTAAGTAATGAAATCGTGAGATAAATTTTTACGAAATAACTTGAATATCAGAAACCTAGTAGGTGATTAGGCTTAAATCCATTTGTACCATCGTGACTGGCGTCTAGTCAATTCTCTGAAAGTTCCCTACCATAGTATACGACTACATGACAAAAATCTATCAGTAAACCTGTCTCTTGCTCTACTAGTAAACCAATAGTCAGTGATTTTATGCACTGGCACCAACTTTTGATTTCTCCGATTCTCGCCTTCATTCAATCAAATAGTATACAAATCAACATAACTCATTGAGATGAGAGTAGATGACCGAGCATAACATAAACTTCAACCACTTCATATAATAAGAACTCAAAGCCACAACAATCGATTTATCATATTCACTTCATATTCTACTTTTGAACTTAGCACTACTCACTCACTTCAGTGATAGTAGTAGGATGATTAGATTATTACTTCTCGTAATTCTATTTTGCCATGTCATATTGTTGTATTAACTATGCCGAGTAATTTCGTAGATAATACAGTAGTATACTTACAAACTATGTCTACAAATCTTAAACAAAACAATGACAAATAGGGTAAATACTTCAGTGTGCAGTTGAAATTTGATCTAATATATAAGCCACTTAATTTTTGCTTATCCATTGTATAATTTCAACAGTTTTGAGTATTTTCACTATTTATACTTAGATATCAGTACTCACTTATCTTTAATTCATTGTGTGTATGAGGAAGTTCCTGTAAAATACGTATTTCAGTTTATCCAATGAGCGGTTCTCCGCTTTTACCCCTTAGAATATTTACAGTTAGATAATAAATCCTGTTGGTTACTTAGTTCATAGTTTCTCGGTTACTACATGTCTTAAATTTCTCACTTTTGTATGATTAAAACATAATCCCGGCTTAGAATTTTTATCTAAAGCCAAGACTTTTGAGGTCATGTTTTAAAAAAATTTCGTAAGCATGAATGTCATTGTCGATAGAAATAAGTTTGTATCAGAAGGGGTTTCGTGGATATTATAGTAATTTCAATAGTTGAAATCATGAGTCAATTGAAGCTAGACCACCATGGAAAACCTGGAAGCATTGAACGGCCATTTCGTCCAAGTGTGGGACTCCCCAACAGTGCACATCCATGATCCCGCCTCGCAAGATTCGAACTCAAGACCTATCGGTCTCCCGTGCGAACGCCTAACCTTTAGATCACTGAGCCTGTATCCAATGCTGGAGTTCGACCGGATCTGTTGTGAGATAGTAATTCACTGAGGACTAGAACATGAAATCTGCCTTAAAAGGAAGATCAAATGTAATCGTTCATGATGAAAGATTCATAAAATTTCGATAAATTAATTGTTAGAATGACAAGATATACTATAGTATAACAGTTGTAAACAATTGACAGATCTATTTAAATATTTATTTTCAGCATGGAGTTGCGGAGATTGTTTAATTTTATTGAAATCACGAACCGATCAATGTTAAATCACCGTTAAAAATCTCCAAGTACTGGTAGGTCATTTGGTCTTTATATGGAACTCCTTAACAGTGAGCATCCACGATCGCGTAGTTGGAAATTGAACTCAGGATATTTGGTCTCACACGCGAATGCCTAAGCTCTAGACTGATGAACTGAGGTCCAATGATCTTTATGATTAACTTCAATCAATTCACGACATTGAACTGTCATATGTCCATTGTCTTCGGTGAGTAACTACCTCACACCCGACACGGATTAGTTCCACTGATAACGGCTTCTTACTAAAACTACGAAAATTTCCTCTCGAAGTTAGTCATTAGTGAGAACATGATAATTTTCAGTATGAGGTTGTGGAGATTGTTGAATATCATTGAAATCAATTTAGACCACCACTGTGTTCACTGATAACTTCTAAAGATTAAAAATAAACTTTTGAAATTTTCAAGGAACCTCACTGATTCAATTTAATTAGTTATGTGAATGAATATTGGTAAAGTAGTAACAAGGTATCCCAACAATCTTGATAAAATATTTCCTAGTCAAAGTATGGACAGAAAACCTAACTATAATCTAACAAATATATCGACACTTATTAATTGTTATCAGAAAGGGGGTTGTAGAATTTTAATATTCAGATTCATGTGTCGATTAAAGCTAGACCACTATGGAAAATCTGGAAGCACTGGATAGCCGTCTCGTCCTGTTGTGGAACTCCTCACCACTGCATATCCACGATCCCTCTCATGAGATCTAGTACCTACAGGTTTTCTATGGTGGTCTAGCTTTAATGGACTCATAAATTCAACTATTAGAAATACTTATTATTTAACAGATTATTTATAAGGAAATGTCATTGTCTTTCTTTATCTGTTTCATTCAATATGATCTTATCCAGAGAATATCTATCAATGTAACGGAAAAGTTCGTTATTTTAATATGTTTGAAACTGTTATCCGAATTTCACATTTTTCTAACATAAACAAGTTTACTACTTATTGACTTCTGTGTAGTACACTTTGGTTCATATAAGAACTCTGAAGTATAAAGTCAGTTAAGCTAAGAACCATTACAGATCCTTTCTCATGATAATAATTAATCATAACATCATCACAGGACTAAACTCAAAGTCAAATATTTTCAATCCTGGATTGAAAATCATTAACTGAATGAAATTACCCATAAAGAAAAACTTTAAGGTTATGGATTTGATACCTTATACTCTTTGTTGTAAGCACCTCTGAGGAATTCACAACAGAGTGAATTACAAGTCTAGTGACCTTTTAATTATCAAGCATTCCAAGTCTTTTTTTAAATTTTTTTGTGCAATGATTCAAAGAACTTTTATATACGTTTTCACCATGAATTACTATGAGATGAGTAATCGCTGAAAATCAAGGAGGGATGACATAGTCAATTTTATATTTGCTCAAAGTACTACGAAAGCTAACGATCATAATTCTATAGCAATTATACACTAATGACAATTCCGGCCCTTTGATCAGCATAACACCTTTCAGTAGTTTTCATTTTGACCTTTAGCGAAATGTATGAAACAATAATGATTGAAGTTCACAAGCTCAGAAGTAAATTAATGACTACTGATCCTAATGTATCATATTCATCACGAGATCAAAGGTTGTAAGTTGAATGACATGTGCAATTATTGTTGTGCTTCCACACATACAAAAACCAAAAATTAACACCGTTGGATGTCGGCCGGCTCAGTGGTCTAGTTGGTTAAGCGCCTGGAGCGAGACTGGTATGTTCTGGGTTCGAATCTCGCGGGGTGGGTAATTCTGGATGCGCACTGTTGAAAAGTCCCATACTAAGACGAAACGGCCATCCAATGCTTCCAGGTTTTCCATGGTGATCTAGCTTCAATTGACTCATGATTTCAATCAGTGAAAATGATCTTTAATGAGCTACTTTTCAATGAATTAGCTAATAAAAAATCCTTTTACTTCATCCTAAAAAATGTAACATTCAGCATTATTCTAATAATCCATTAAAATCATTAAAATTATCTTCTAATTTAACAAATCAAATTGAGAGATTAATAAACTGGCACAATTTTATGTGAAAATGTCTACCGATATATGTGTGTGTATGAGTGTGTGTGTGTGTGTGCAGACATGATGACTAGGCATTTCAATCATTTCTTACATGTGGCAATAATATAGAACAAGAAAGGGATCAGGTTACAAACTATGTGTTGGGTTCTTTTTTTTGTTTTGATTTTTCAATATTCTTTAAGGAAGCCAATCAGTAATCAATTAACAGTCAAATATAGATCCCACCACCACCACCACCAGCAACAATATCATCACCACCCCCACCATTGGTTAAGTACATAAATAAATTATAATATAATTAGTCTGTTATATTCAACAAGAAAAAGATTCATAGAAGTTAATAATAATTATTATTATAGAATGTATACATCAACTCCGTATACGAATCATAGATCAACAGAACATTCAACTATATCGAATGAAATGGATAGTTCAAATAAGATTCAATTTAATTCTAACTTAAATGGGACTCAAACAAGTTGGAAAAAAGTAAGTTAATATAAAATGGAATACTGTCCCATTGTATTATTATCATTATTATTATTGTTTTTGATAATAATAGTCATAATTTGTATGGTTGATATAAGCAGTCGGTAAGTAACACTTTTAATCGCTTACTTCCTTACTTACGCCTGTTACTCTCAATGGAGCATAGGTCGCCGATCAGCCTCCTCCAATCCATTCTGTTCTGAACCTTCCTCTCTAGTTCTATCCGATTGTTCTTCATTATTTCCATGTCTGTCTCCGTTTCTCGATGTAATGTGTTGTTTGGTCTCCCTCTCTTCTTTTGGTATTGAGGATTCCATGTGAGGGCTTGACTTGTGATTCAGTTGGGTGCTTTCCTCAATATGTGTCCTATCCACTTCCAGCTCTTCTTCCTAATTTCTTCCTCCACTGGGATCTGGTTTATTCTCTCCCACAGTTGGTTGTTGCTAATAGTGTCTGGCCAACGGATCCGAAGTATTTTTCGTAGACAATTGTTAATAAACACCTGTATTTTCTGGATGATGGCTTTCGTAGTCCTCCAGGTTTCCGCTCCATACAGTAGAACTGTCTTAGAATTTGTATTGAAAATCTTGACCTTGGTGTTGGTTGACAGTTGCTTTGAGTTCCAGATGTCTTTCAGTTGTAAATATACTGCTCTTGTTTTTCCGATCCGCACCTTCACATCTGCATCCGATCCACCATCTTCATCAACGGTTTTCACATCTTCTTAATCTTTTCCGTCAATTGTGACTGGATTGGTGCATGCTGTGTTGTATCGGAGAATCTTGCTTTACCCTTTGCGTATATTGAGACCTGCTGCTGCTGAGACTACCTACAATACCTATAAAATGTAGCTTTATCATATCAATCGCCAAACTGTGTTCTATTGTTTTAAACAACATATTAATTGTAGTATAGTTTAAGCTCTGTGTTTTACTTTAGCATGAATAGTCAGTGTGCTTTTTTTGACGGATTTATAGTGGAGGAACGCCACAAATGAATAAAGGACACTGTAGACTATGTTTCTGATACGAATATGCATATATATATGATTACTATTCTGCGAAAAAAAAGGTAAGTAGAAAAACTATAGACAACTATGTTTTCAACGGAAGCACACTATATAAGTTAATTCATTAGTTCTTCAATTATATTGACTGGGGACTGGAAACTACATCAGTTGAAATTCATACTCCTTCACTGGTGTTCGTAATATTTTGAACGTATATACATATATATTACTTTGAATTCCTATAACGATCAATGTTCAAGATGAATATGAATTAAATATTTAATTAATCAAAATGTACTTGGTCTCAGTAATGAATAAATCATACAATTTTAAGTACTAGGAATTAAACGACTTTCATCTTCTAAAAACATCTAACTTCTTATCTAGATGTTTTGAAAAAGAAGATATTTAAATGAAAATCAACTAAAATAATATATAAGCAAAGATGGATAGTGGCTAGTAATGGAATCTAGGAAGCGCGTTTCGTCCGATTTAGGACTCGTCAGCTGGATGTACCTGGTTCATACTCCATTTTTTCCTTCAGGATATTGGAGTTCATGTACATCATTGGTTTGAAAGCAGGATTTTCCAACTCAGTGTGCACCAACGCGGTTGAAGCACTGGATATTCGCTTTTCGTCCTCTAAATTTCGTAAATAACAATGATGCCACGAGAAGACAGTGAGTAGGACTTCCCTGGCCGTGGTTGTGTGCACGTGGCCACTTGAGCGCATTTCGAGCGAGAGAGTTAACTCTCCCCACTCTCGGACGTACCAGAGCATTTGAGGGCTTCTAAATGCTTACGAATAATGCTTTAAAATATATTGAAAACAGTAGGATTATTTTCTGACTAAATCAAATTTTTCATTCTTTCAAAGAAACTATCGATTAACTTTAAATTGTTGATACACTTTTTCTTCATGAAATATATGACTTATTATTTTTATTCTGTAACATGTTAATTGATCGATCATCATTAAGAACGACCTGACACACATGACATTAATCACCACCCATTGACCAATCAATTGTAAATACATTTCAGTTCTACAGGACGTCAGTCGCGGCTCGGATAGCTCAGTGCTAACGTTTCTGATTGTGGAGTTGAGTGAAACGCGATCTAATACGTCAGCGAGCACAAATTCCCTTAAGATTACAGGTACATCTTGCTGATGAGTGTCAAATAGCGCGAAACCCGAATCCAGGGTTACCTGTTGACTACTATCAACCAACATCTTGTGTTCATTGAACACTTAGAAACACTTGATATTTGTCACATATTTCATGTAGATCAATGATATGATGTTACTACCGTTTCTCTTTCTTATTAAAAATGTTTCATATTAATGATGATATATTATTTGTTTATAATTGAATTTATTACTTCTCGTCATTACCCTAATAAATTAGCGTAATAAACCATTAGTGGAGAAACGTAGACGTCAACGCATTAATCATGCATTGGATGAATTGAGAAGATTGATTATAGAGCCTAGAATTAAACATGTAAGTTTAATTTTTCTCATATTTCTTCACTTACTAATTAATTAACTGATTATTGTTTCATGTTTCTTTTTGTCATTGTAATTCAATGGGTGCATGATTAAGTTGTTTAGTTAAGTGGACAATGTGTCTACTATTGAATTTGAAAAGTGTCATGCTGTGTTAGGATTATTCGGATTCTTTTAACACTTCCAGTAATTAACTGTATGTATATATAGTGAATGCTTTTATGAATGTATAATGTTAAACAATAACACTTAATGAAAAACGTGCCATATGTCGTGTATTATTAACTGGCTAAGCAATGAAATTCATCTTCAATGTACTTTCTAAATGACTAAACGGCTATATATATATATATATATATATATATATATAGTGAGAAGCCGTTACCCGTGGAGTTCAATCAGGTCGGTTGTGAGATATCGACTCACTGAAGACAATGGTGTACGGTGGCGCAACTTCTTGGATTGGTTGAAGTTAGACATTAACACCGTTGGATGCCGGCTCAGTGGTCTAGTGGTTAAGTGCTCACGAGCAAAACTAGTAGGTCCTGGGTTCGAATCCCGCGGGGGGCGGGTTCGTGGATGCGCACTGCTGAGGAGTCCCGTACTAGGACGAAACGGCCGTCCAGTGCTTCCAGGTTTTCCATGGTGGCCTAATTTCAATTGACTTAAGATTTCAACCAGTGATATATATATATATATATATCGGTCAATGACAACGTAGAACTTCGAGTTGCCATATCACATTAGCACACAGATACAATTGTCGATTCAAATCCCATGGTGGTAAAGGTAGTAAAAGTATAAGCAGTAATTGGAAAGATTAAGGTTTGAAGATGTTATTCAAGGAGAAAGAAAAAATAAAGGGACATGAAGAATTCAGAAGATTAGAATTTGAGAGGATACAAAGAATGGATGAACCTGCGCCATTGCAAACGATTTTGAGCCATGTCATTTAAGTTTTCTAACCATTGGTCGCTATCGTCTCGATATATATAGTGTATACGAAATAAAGTAAATATTTGTATTGATTTTTTTCTGGATTCAATTTGAGGAAAGGGTTTAAAATGTAAAGTAACATCAGGATAACCATTATACCGAGCTCAATTTCAATATTAAAAATAAAATATTTTAATAGCTACATTCATGAGTCTATCTAAGTTAGACCACCATTGAAATCCGTGACGAAAGGAGTTCAATTCATGTCGAGTGTGACACAGTTATCCACTTCAGACAAAGAGTGAAGAGTTTCACAAGATCATGAATCGATTGAAGTTATACAATAACATCGGCTCAGTGATTTAGAGGTTAAGCGATCGTCCGTAAGACTGAAAGTTATGGGTTTGAATCTCTTGTGCAAGATGGTGAACGTGCACTGTTGGTGAGTCCAATACTAGGACGAAATGGCCGTCCAGTGATTTCATGCTTTCACTGATGATCTAGCTTAGATCTACTCATGAATTTAACTGTTATAATTTGTTTGCTTATTTTAAATTTACACTGTTCTACCATACTTTCAACTTTCATATGATCTTTTATTTTCTAACAGTCTAATAAATTAGAAAAAGCTGATATTTTGGATATGACAGTCAAATTCATAAAAGATTTAACAACTAGTAAGTAGTTTTAATATAATTATTTTCTCAGTAGATTTTTAAAAACTTTGATACTTACTTTTTTAAAAAAAAGGTGGAATTAAATTCACTTGGTGTTGTTTTACTTGTACCTTCCATCTGATGAGTCCCAAATAGGACGAAACGCGCGTCATGGATTCCACTGCTAGTCATTATCTATCTTTGCTTAAAAAGATCAAATTGTTTATTTTTCTAGTTTATACTTAACACTTTAAGAATCATGAAAACTTGTAAATGATTCATTGATAACTTTTCAAAGCAATTTGCTACGAAACAGGTTACGTAAAAGAATATATATATATCTATAACGTACTCTGTAGGTGGTAGTCGTTGTGATCTAACAGGTGATAAGGATAAATCGGAGGCATTAATTAGGTATCTAGAAGGTGGATAAAAAGAATTAAGGGTCAGTTCAATGAAATTAGTTGCTAGTCTTCATACCTGTAGTTATTGATAGTCTTAAATACAAACAAATGGATTATATGATAATGTTTATCATAAATCTAAGATAATTCTTGTGATTATTTATGAATTGTTCATATATGTATATGTCTAGTAACGATAACAGCAGTCGTAAACAAAAATGGGAAGATACAAGCGAACAATATGAAGCAAATTAAACTTCACCCTATTAGACAAGCAGGTGGCTATCAAGATTCAGTAGCTGAATGGAAGCGAACGGTATAGAGTTGGAGTCCTAGAGTAAACATCAACTCTGAGATACATGTACATCCAGCTGATGTCTCAAATAGGTCGTATTGCTCGTCCTCGATTCCATTGCTATTATCCATCTTTGTTTATAAAACTTGTGAATCAAGCCAATATCGATGCGATCCGCACAGGATGTACATATGTCAGTTAGAGACTGATCAATTACAGATCTAAACAACAATGAGAAAGTACAAGCAAACAATACCATGTGAAAACAATGAAATTGATATTGTCGAAATACGCATCTTTGATTTGTACTAATTTCTGTAGTAACTATCCTCACAGCCTTCATAAAAAATAATCATTGATACCATATCAACATTTATTTCTCAAACTGTTAGTTAGTGACATCATCTTTTTGGCGGAGTTTTGTTGTCTGAGCTGCATGGTTTGGTCGTGGAGCTTTCATCGTTCTTCTGAACGACATCATCAGCACAAAACTCCACCAAAATCATCCACCTGAGCTACAAATCTTCTCCACCGTCTCAGTGAAATCATCTACCAGAACAATCAATAACTGAATTATCGACATTCAATTCGTAGTCAAGTTGAATTAAGATTTTCCAAAGTGTAATAGAGAAGCTTAGGTCAAAGCTAAAATGTATAAATGTATAAATAACTCTATGGAATTCAATACATTACTGACAATTTATCTTATAAAGATTGTTAAATTTTATTGAAATCATAAACCAATCAATGTTAGATCATCATTGAAAACCTACAAGCCCGTTTCATCCCAGTATTGAGCTCCACAACAGTGTGTATCGATGATCTTGCAAGCGTGAATCAAACTGAAGACCTCCGATCTCGCTCACGAAAGCTTATCTTCTAGATGAGTAAGTTAAGATCCAACAATGTTAATGTTCACCTTCAACTAATCTATATTGTCATGCAATTATTATTCTATTTCATTATGAGTTCTACGATCAAATTATTTTCACCTTCCATTTTTAGATTTTCAATTAGATAAATATCAAACTATATTTCAAGAATCTCAACAAATTGAAAATATTCGAATGTTTTATTATGGATATTTATCTTGTGAAAGTACTTTTAAAAGTATTATTCAAAAACATTTTGATCATCAACAATCAACATCTTCAACAATGAATCAAATGAATCAAAATGATCTTATTAATATTAACAATGAATTGGATCATTCCAAACAGTTTACAATGTCACATATATTAAGCACAGTACATTCATCATCATCTTCATCATCATCGCCAGCATCAACATCATCATCAGTATCATCATCATTATCCCCATCCTCATTATTCCCATCGAAACAACTTTCAATCAATGATTTATCTGAATCAATAAACTTTATACCTAATTATAGTCTTTCCTATACTACTGAACAATCACAAGATTTTATCAATTCATTAATTCCATTAAAAACAACGGATAAGTTAGTGTCTAATCGAATTTCACATAATAATTGCAGTAATGAAATGTCTTTATCATTATCTACATTATCATATAATAATTCATTAGAAGAGAATAATTATAATACAGATGAAGATAATGTATTATGGAGACCATGGTAATAAATTAAATGAAACAATAATCAACCCTATTTCTGTATAGTATAAATCGATTTTGTAATGAGTGTTAAGTGTTGTTCTGTATGTGATTTATTGTGTGTACTACTGATATCAACAGATATAAGTAGTATGTATCGTCAATCTAAAGTGAAATACCTGTCAGTAGACGGTTAAGAAGATTGGAAAGTGAAGAGAATGAGAATAAACAATGATTGATGTGAAAATGAAGGAACAATTGATGGATATTTTGTTTTTTAGATTTTACTGAGGGATTATGTAATTTTGTAGTCCCGCTTTCTTCTTGTTTATTACAATATAACCTACAGAGTTAATAACAACAAGTGGATATTTGAATTCATTTTTATATTTCCCGCCGAATTTGTAAACCTTTTTTAATTTTTTTAAAATATCACTTGATTCTTTGAATGAAATATTTTGTGTTTTTTTTATATCCCATTAAAGGGGATAATAATTTCTTTCTCACTCTATCTACTATTCATCTTATAGATGATCCGTTTGGTTGTGTTCATTGTTAAGTGTGAAAAATTGAGCTGATATGTATTCTTTTAAGGTTTTGAAATGATCTGTAATTGACTGATTTACTAATCGATGTATGTATATCATTGAAATGTTAAGATTTATTTAAACATATAAACATTGATATACGAAGGCACCAAATAGATATGCGACATATAAATCATTCGATTTGTGTGAAGGCTAGGATACTACCAGGGTGCCTAAACCGAAGCAGATAGTTTCTGAGGTGGCCACATACGGAGCCTTCGACCTAAATGTCTAATCCATAAGACGGTGAAGTAACGTAAGGAGATGCAGTCTCATGGTAGCCAGTGACCGACGATTGGTTCATACTCCATTTTTTCCTTCAGGATATTGGAGTTCGTGTACATCATCGGTTTGAAATCAGGGTTTTCCAACTCCCCTCGTTAGGTTCTCCATATCCACCAACCCGACTAAAGCGCCAAATATTCGCTTTTCGTCCTCTCAATTTGGCAAAAAATAATATTGCCGCGATAAGACAGTGAGTAGGAATTCCTTGTCAGTGATTGTATGCACGTGGCCACATGCGAGCATTTAGAACTTGAATTCATAATTCAATAGGAGCTAGACCACCATAGGAAACCTAGAAGCACTAGATGACCGTTTCGTCCGAGTATGGGACTCCTCAGCGGTGTACATCCACGATCCCGTCTCGCGAGATTCGAACCCAGGACCTAACAGTCTCGCGCGCGAGCGCTTATCCACTAGACCACCGAGCAGGTCGGTATCCAACGGTGTTAATGGTCACTGCTTCTCATTAGAACTCCAGGAAATACCTTTTGAAGCCAATCACTAATGAGCATATGTCGATTCATATTAGAAGAGTTTTTGTGGATATGATAGTAATTTTAATAGTTCAATTCATGAGTCAATGTGGTGTTTGAATTAACTAATGATTCTTTTGTACTTGTTGAATGCTCGATTTCGAATTCTAAATACAGTACATTCGTTGTGCCTGTGTCTTCTTAATTCAATTGCGTTAATCCTGGAATTCCTAATTCATACGATAATTAGAATACTATATTGGCGTCGCGATTGAGCCTGCAATGGAAAAGTTAGATATTCATTCAACTTCAGAAGCTTTTGAAGATTACTTTGAAAGGTTCGAAATCTGGGCTATGACCAAGGAAGATGATGAGGATGTTAATATTGTGGCACACTTCCTCACATTCATTGGAAAAGAAGCATACAGCTTATTAAGAACTCTGGCTATGCCGGAAAAACCCATTTCGCTTTCTTATACAGCTCTCAAGGATCTACTGCTAGACTATGCTCAGTATACAAATTTCAAATGTCGTAAAGGAGGAAGATTTCGTAAAATGATTCATGAGGATATAAAAAAGTCCACTACATTACTACGTCATCTCAACCTAGTGCATACTCAAGGTTATGCAGACAATTCATTGAATTTGGATGCAGTTCACGAGGATGGGGACAAGTTTGGTCAGTGTTTGTCCTGTTGCAAGTTCCACTCTTCTAATTCATGTAAATTTCATAATTCTAAATGCTTCAAATGTCGTGATATTGGACAAGTTCAGTCAGTTTGTAATGCTAATGTTCATCTTACTGCAATTAATATTAAGTCTTGTAATTCTGATTCTACTGAGTCGAGTATTCATGATGATCATTTATCTTTATCAACGATTTCAAAAGACAGTGCAGAGTCATATGGCAGTTCAGAGTTAAATGAAATCCAGAATTCTTGTGAGACAACATTTCCTAATCAACCGATTTATCAGAATTCTCATGCTATTGTACCAAGTATGACTTTTCCTAATGATTCACATATTTCTAATGAAATTACTTGCAATTCTGAGGAAAATATGTTAAATGAACCTAATCATGATCGAAAACCTGATGTGGTTTGGATAGATGCTGATTTTTCTAACGATCCTACGCTCTGCAATGACAGTCCTGATGAATTTCATGAGAATATTTCAGAAGAATCAAATCCTGATGTCATATCATATATTACCTATCCTCATAATGTATTTGATCTTCGTGAAAAACCTGCCCAATGCGAAGCACGAGTACTAAGTGACCTCGAGTTTTATTATATTTCGGATGATTTCATATCAACTGCTGTTTACTCTTATCACAAAAACAGTTCTAATGTTTACTCTAAACAATGTGAGATATATGTTTTAAATGAAGCCACATTATTCATAACTTGGGAGTATAAAGATCCAACATTATTTCGTGGGGGGGGGGATAGTGTTGAAAAATCTATGGTTCGAATTCTAGATATTAATGATTTCATTACAAAACCGACATGCTGGTTGTATACAATTCCAGGTGAGTCTGTTCCGATTTCGTTTGTTAATTCCAATACTAATGAGCACTTTCTAGATACTACAAAGTTTTTATCTTATACAATGTCGGACAGACTCAGGATGAACTTAACAAGAAGACGTACAACCGATTACAAACACTTATACTTCTATTTAAGCTGTGGCGGATGTGGTGTTTGAATTAACTAATGATTCTTTTGTACTTGTTGAATGCTCGATTTCGAATTCTAAATACAGTACATTCGTTGTGCCTGTGTCTTCTTAATTCAGTTGCGTTAATCCTGGAATTCCTAATTCATACGATAATTAGAATACTATAGTCAATTGAACAGAATTTGCTACAAGTTGAAAAATTATTTCATAGTTACCATTTAATAATAAGACCATCTATGTGTATTATGATAGACTATTTTATTGAGGATTAGAAATATCTGCAGAATGATATTGAAGATAGATTATATGAAATAGTAATTTAAAGTTAGTCTTAGCCACAAATCAATATCAAGTGGAAAACCAGTAAATATCATTAAACGTAGGACAACTGTCTAATCATACTTTACTATTTTTCAGTAGTATGCAACTACAAAATCACATAAGAACGGAACGAAAACTGTATGACATTGTGGTGGGAATAAAATAGATGAACATTTAAGTTACTATTCAGTAATTTAAATTTCCAATTAATTAACGATGTACATCTTTATATGTCTAATTCACTTCTAGGTTGTTTTACATTTACAAACATTCCATAGAAATTAGAAAAACTACCTTGAATAATAGTTACTACTTAATAACGTTTACACAGTCCTTTCAAATTCCTAATGTTGCTGTATCAACCTCAATCAGTTGACGAGTTTGTGAATCTTCATCGACTGAGATGGAAGGGTCACGTGTTAAGTATGCCTGAATACTGATTACCACGACGCGCAATGATGATTAGTGTAGGGGATGGTCGGAAGAAAGTTAGGGGCGGGCACACCAAAACGTGAGATCAGTGCTTGAAGACACTAACCTCTAGTCTGAGCCATGTTGGTAGACGCAGACTACTTGTTGGGAGTCCGCGTGACTATCGTAACCAATGATTGGAGACTGTGTGTGACATGGCTCAGAATAGATCACAATGGTGTAGATGTATACACTGCCTGTCTTCTTTTGAACTATGTGATTAAAATTATTTCTTATCTTTCTTTCTACCAACTAATTCTTTCTTCTTGTATTATATCCTTATTTGCAATCTTTCTTTTATATCTTACCACTGTTGAATTAACTATTTCTATAAATTCGGTGTTCATTTTGTTGTGCTAATGAGGTATGGCAACTTGGACCGAAGCATATATGTGCCTGATCATACGTTGTAGCTGACTGACTGATTTGTAATGAAAACTAGCTTCAAAATGAACAATATGTACAAACTCATTCTCTTTAAAAGTAATGATTATCAATATTTAATCTGTCTTATCTGAATTATCTTTATACTGATCAAAATGAAACATTGTTTCAATAAGATCATCAATGAACGTGATTACAAAAATAACATGAGACAATATGATGTTAACATAATACAGAACATTGGTCAACCTTTGTCAACCAGTTCGATACATGTTACACTATGTAATAATACATTTTATATAACCAATTTTCCGCTTGTGGTAATGAGTCATTGGGATAATAATTGATAAATGTAAATTGGTGTATTTCTTAAATGTGTTCATTTATAGATTCTTATACATTTACTGGGTCATACTATGTACACTACACTCTGTAACACTTCACTACAGTTCAATAGGTAGATAAAGATGCTAGTAAATATTCATTCTTATATAACTACACTAATGACGGCTTCATGTTTAACAGTAGCTAAATATTTCAATGGTTAAGATCATGAGCTAGTTGAAGCTAGACCACCATGGAAAACCTGGAAGCAATGGACGGCCGTTTCGTCCTATTGTGGGACTCCTCAGCAGTGCGCATCCACGACCTCGCCCCCTGCAAGATTCGAACCCAGGACCTATTGGCTAAATATGTTAGATTACGAGATAAACAAATTCTTTGAAAGTGTTTATGTAAACATGAATAATAGGAGAATGATTATTCAAATGATTAGAATTTATCCTGAAGCCTAGTTACCTTCTCTCTCTCTCTCTCGGTATGTGGCGCTGAATTTTTCAAGATAGCAGTATTCTGACGTCGCTTAATACTGTTTGCATTAATTTTGATATCTACCAAAATAGTTAACGTGATTGGAATAAAGACTATTCATCGACGCTATCGTTTTCTGAAGCTGTACAATGGTATTTATAGGTGATTTTTACATGTAATATTCCATCATAAAATAGAAGGGATTTTACAAATTTATCAAAGATAGACATACTTATTCAAGTGTTAAGTCAATGAGAATGAATTAGTATTGCATAATATAGTGGAGGTTATCAAAAAAACTTCAACTAATGAGTATAATAATTTATAGATGCAAGGGTGTTATTTGAAACCTGAGATTGAACACCTTCAGTAATTCATGATCCAATAGACGGAGAACAGTAGTTGGATATTTTGAACTTCTTTACATTGATTGACGAACAATCCTTAATTAAATGCCTAATGCTACTTAATTGTTATTGATATTACCATATGATTTTAATCCATAAAGTGAAATCTTCATAAGCCCTAGTAAATTTGTATAGATTTTACCCCCAGTAAACTGACAATTGTAATAGCATATGCATAGCTATTATCAAGAGAATGGTAGTTTTAAGACATAGTTATTCTTAGCATCTTTTCTTAGCAAACTCTATTACTATACACATTCATCCTCAATCACTTATAAGAACTAGAAGTCGAACTCAAACATTTTATCCCAGAATTGGTGTACTTAACTTTAATTCATACCTACTTAATGTTTTTTTAGACAGTTAGTTTTCTACAGGATGGGGTTGCTAACCCCATGCTCAACCCTCCTCTTTTATCCAGGCTTGGGACCGGCAGTAGCGTCAGAGGGGCTCCAGGTGGAATTAACTTTAATCCTTAATTGACAATTAACATAAAGCTATTGTGTTTTCACTGGTTCCTTGCAAAGCTAGTTAATTGCAAGTTTTGTTTCGTAAAATCATATATGGTTACTCTTTGTAAAGTCTAGTAGAACTGTATTTGCTTTTTTATTCATAAGTATCATTACACATTTCATACATTAAACAACCTGTTTAGTGGCAAAACCCTTGAAATAAATGACACATGTCTGAGTTGGTAGAGTTGCAAATTCACGAGATGACACATTAAACTTTGTATTATGTTTCTTAGCTTTATGTCGAACAAACGATTGCATTATTATGTTGTTGCTAACGTAACTCTTTTTAAATGATCAAATTTTGTCTTGAAGTTGAACAGCATGATTCCATATCACACTATTTACCCCGACCCTACTTACATCCCATTTCATTAACAATACATAAGACATAAACTAATAGACAATTAATAAATAAAGTGTAGTGAACGAAAACACAAGTGGGAACAATTGAATGCATGTTCAATACAACATTACAGAATGTTTTAGTAAAATGTGGAAATCATACAATAAATTCTTCATTTGCAAAATGTCAATCAATTGTCTCAGACTTCATTGTTCCATCATTTCCACACCAATCATTCTCTGTTCTCGTTCTCTTTTCCTCAATCTTCTTAACCTTCTGCCGCCAGGTATTTCACTTCCGAATGATGATCCATACTATTTATATCTGTTGACATCAGTTGCACACACAATATTTGTCCTCCCTTTAAAACAATCATTCTTGCGGTGATTCTGCTCGCCATGCCAGTTCTTCTGTTCTGCAGTCTGTGCCATAATGTCCGTCAAAATGTTGAGTCTGCGGCGCGCTGACCTTCATAGCTTCGTCGACAGTGTTATCTGTTAGACCAAATATAAGTTTGTGAATGATGAAGAAAGATTTCAATGTAACTTGCAACACATCACCTCTACAACAACTAGAAGTATCGTTTCTTTTTTTGGATAAGCTGATAGAAAACAATCATAAGTGCTTTATTAGCATGACTGAAAAATAATGATACAGGTTTTCTCTAGTACGATGTACAAACATTTAAAAAACATTTAATTGTACGATTAGTAGTTCTATGCAAAATAAGCAGCCATGAGAAATGGATCCTAAACTTTTGATTTCCGGTAAACATAACTCTTTGATCATTAAGCTATCTGAGAAAGTGATGTCTAGCGGAAAAATTCGGTATAGAGAGGTGATTGTTCAAGTTTAACAAATGTTTAAATTAAAGTATGATTAAAAACACTGACTTTTAGATTATCGTCCAATTGATGATGGATGGTGGCTAGTAGTGGAATCCGGGACGCTCATTTCATTCTACTTGTGACTCGTTAGATGGACGAAACACTCGTCCTCAATTCCACTGCTATCCACCATCCATTTTTGCTTATAATACTTGTGACTTAAAGCAATATCGGGGCACTCCACACTGGATTTGCATATGCCATTAAGAGACTAACGATTTGCAGTCCTAAATATCAATGGTATATGTGCATCGTATGCGGATTGCCTCGATATTGCCTTAAATCATAAGCTTTTTAAGCAAAGGTGGATAGTGGCTAACAGTGAAATCCAATTTAACACGCTTTTCGTCCCATTCCGTACTCCTCAGTTTCAACTAACAATGGAGAGATACAAGTAAAATAAAATGAAGTGAATTTAAACTTCACTCCATTTTCACAGGTAGCGCTCAGTAGCTAAGTGGAGAATGCGATGACGTTTGGAGCCAACGGTACTGGGTTCGAGTCCCAGAATGAACATCAACTCCGAGATACATGTACGTCCAGCTGATGAGTCCCAAATAGGATGAAATTCACGTCCTTGATTCTACTGCTAGCCACTATCTATCTTTACTTAAAATAGCAAATGAATTGATCATCCAAGTAGTTTTATTATAAAATTCAACTGTTAATTTGGATATGATTTTAATTTAATCACTGTGTCTTATACTATAGCATACACACAAACGAATGCAGATAAAGACAGCCAATTTAGCAACAGTCTCTGCATCAGTAGGTCTCAACATACACAAGGGGAAAACCAAGGTCCTCAAATTCAAAACGGAGAACAGCAGTCCAATCATTCTTGACGGCGAAACTCTGGAAGATATAGGATCCTTCATATACTTGGGAAGCATCATCAATGAACAAGGAGGTTCGGATGCAGACGTAAAGGCGAGGATCGGAGGAGCAAGGGCCGCATTCCTACAATTGAAGAACATATGGAACTCAAAACAACTTCCAACCAATATAAAAGTGAGAATCTTCAATACGAACGTCAAGACAGTTCTACTGTACGGAGATGAAACTTGGAGAACTACTACAACCATCATCAAGAAGGTGCAAGTATTTATAAATAGCTGTCTACGCAAGATACTCAACATACATTGACCGGATACCATCAGCAACAGCCTTCTGTGGGAGAGAACAAACCAGCTTCCATCTGAGGAGGAAATTAGGAAAAGACGATAGAAATGGATAGGACATACATTACGCAAATCATCAAACTGCATCACGAGGCAAGTACTAACATGCAATCCTGAAGACAAGCGGAAAAGAGGAAGGCCAAAGAACACATTATGTCGGGAAATAGAAGCAAATATGGAAAGGATGAATAACAACTGGAAGGAGCTGGAAAGAATTGCTTGGGACAGGGTTGGATGGAGAATGCTAGTGAGCGGTCTATTCTCCTTCACGAGGAGACTATTGTAAAATAAACAAGACTAAGATTTCTATCTAATTGTCTATGATAATTTAATATAGTTCTATACTAGTAATTCACGAGATTGTCAAGTTCTTTGAATCAATTAATCATGACAAATCACTTACAATTTAATAGACATACATACACATATAGAATAAAACTCATATCCTAGATTCCATTATTCACCTCATATCTATCTTATCCAATCTTATACATACACCTTAAATAAATAATAAATTAAAATGAACAGTTCACTTGGTATTATTTGGCTTGTATCTTCCCATTGAGATTTTAAGACTGTAATGAACAGGTACCGATAGATTAAAATTCCTGCTGTGCAATTCTTTTTTTATTTTAATATAACCAATCATTTATTCACATATGTACACACATCTACTTACTATACAAAACTATGATGACTATGATGAATTCATTTGATGTTGTTTTTACAATGTAACATCCCATTGTTATTTAGGATTATAATGGATCAGTCTTATGTTGGCATCTGTGTATCGTGTGTGGATTGTCTTGATGTAGTCACAAAATAAACAAAACATAATTAGATATGAAAACTTTTTTTCTTTCTCTCTCTCTTATTTATCACACTTACACACTTCATTTATTTTCTATAAAAAGAAAAGAAAGAGAGAAAAAAGAAAACAAAAGAGAAAAAAGATTAAAGAAACATGGATCAAAGATTAAATTGTTTATTTAATAAAAATAAGAAAGTAAACTCATAAATGGATCAACATAATGAATGATCCAATCTTTAATTGATTCATATAATAATCATCTCAATGAATCTGTAATACAATAAATAAAGTTGTTGTTTATTCAACAATCATTCATGTTTTCACACCTTTTAAGTGATTTGACGAATCAATTGGCTATTAGAATGAATCATTCTGAATTGTGATTTACTTGGATCATACATATATATACTAACTCCGTTTGGGCCCCCCTGGGGTTACTGCCGGTCCTGATCACGGATAAAGGAGGAGGGTTGAGTATGGGGTTAGTGACACCATTCAGTGGAAAACTAACTCGCCAAAAAAAGAAAACGCTAACCAAACAAACCCATATAATATACTGTTCGTATTTCATTCTATCATATTTATTCTGATGAATACATAGAATAATCAATCAGTCAACAACAATATAGAACTTCGTATGTACGAACGTACGTGCATCAGTTCGAGTTGACATACCACATTAGCACACAGATACAATTTTCGGTTCAAATCCCATAGTGGTAGAGGTAATTAAAGTATAAGCAGTAATCGGAAAGATTAAGCTTTGAAGATGTTATTCAAAGAGTATAATACAGTGAAATAAATTTGGAAAGAGAAAACAAGAAAAGGACATGAAGAATTCAGAAGATTAGATTTTGGGAGAACACAAAGAGTGAATGCACCTGCGCAATTGCAAATGATTTTGAGCCATGTCATTCAAGATCTCTAACCATCTGTTGTTATCATCTCTCAGATCCCAACCAGGTAGTCTACATCTACTAACATGGCTCAGTCTACTTGGCAGTGACTTCATGGATTTGTGCCATGTTTTGGTCTGGCCGCCTCTAGCTTTCTTCCAACCTCTTCCTACACCATAAAACATCACACGTCAGGGCATTCGGTGGTTGAGTATACATAACACATGTTCAAGCCATCTCAACTGATGAAGTTTCACTACTTCATCAATTGATTTGCCACCCTAACCTAGTACCGGTGTCCTAACAACTGAATTACTTACTCGGTGGTCGCAGAAAATACGAGCAATGCTTCGAAGACACCTATGATTCATGTCTCTTTTTTCTTTCAATCTTACACTTTTATTCTTCTCACATATATATTTGACCAATAGTTTTTTCATCACGATTTGTAATTTTGTTTTCTATGTGTACACTATTTAGCATTTTTCCTACATAATTAAGTTTCAATCTTACCTTGATTAGCTAAAAAGTATTTCCATGAATTTATCACCTTGGTAGTTTAGGCTAAGTGGTGGTTATGAAATATAGCGAATACACTTGTTTTTCTGCAAATCTATCCATTTTTTTAGTAAGAATAATGAAGTGATTCAGAACTTGAAGGATTCCATTTAAGACTAGTGTTTTCCAGTTTCAAATATAATGAAGTTTACTGTTTTTGGGATTTGGATAGTTAATCTAACCACAACATAATGTTTGCGAAAAAAATGTGGGTTAAACAACCTCGCATGAGACCGAAGGTACTGGGTTCAAATGTCGCGAGTGAGATCGTGGATGCATACTGTTGAGTAGTCCAGTACTAGGACGACAAGGTTGTCCAGTGTTCCCAGGTTTTTTATGGTGGTCTATTAAAATCCTGTATTTGGTTTTGAATCTTTATCGATCAATTAATTTTCACTAGATACTCTGATTGGTGGAAGGCAAAACTCGACTCTCACGTCCTCATCGTGCCTCTTGGGTAGTGTGACTTGGTCCAATGAACTAATGTGAGCGGTAATCTGGGTGGTAGAGATTGGGCTATTCACTCACTCGACCGATACCCACAAACTGATTAAGAAATCTACGAAGAATCACAGCACAATTACTCGTGGATCGAAAATCAACAAAAAAATTCACAAAAGCAGTGCATGTAATGTACGGGGTTGCTCCCTATGGGGCAAACTCCAACCAACTGGAAAAAACAGGTATTCTAGCCCTGTTAGTTATACCATGCTTCAATGTGGCCTGTTTTTCTCCAGAAGAGTCTATTAGGCTTCATCAACTTGTTTGTCTGGAGGGGAGGCACTCTGAACAGTAAATAGTGAGTTTGTATAATCTTAAAACAAAACGTTTAGCTAACTATATTTTGTAAAAAACAGTGTCAATACAACATTATCATTTATTATAAACAGTAGTATTGCAAATAAGAAATGGGACTAAATATGTTTATCATGTTTATCCGTTGACATTTCTGATTGTATGAAAGAAGAAATTTCAAGAGATTATACAATTTTCATACAAATTCTCAATGAACTCTAATATCTACATATTTATCACCTGGTTCCGTTATCTTTTTGTTTCCAACATATAATTCATTGTTTTCCCACGCTCAGTAAGAAGTTGAATGGACAAATTGACAGATGTTTCATTTATGAAACTTACATTACCTCTGTTTGACTCTCTTTTTTTCTTCTCGTGGTAATGAGGTATGGCAACTTGAACCGATGCATATATATGCCTGGTCCTACGTTGTATTTGACTGACTGACTGACTGACTTTTTGTCTCTTTGCTGAAACATTTGATTAAATCACTAGTTAACTACTGTATTTCTATCAATTGTAAGTGTTAAATAATGGTATATGTTCAGCTATAAGTTCACTTCTCATTATTTATTAGTATCAACCATACAGAATTATTGCAAATATCTCAGTCTGGAAACCATACTATTTGACCTTTTGATTGAGATCATGAAAAATATTAGATCACCATTGAAAACCTGGAAGAACTGGATAGTCGTTTCGTCCTAGTATGAGACTCGTCAGCAGTTCATATTCATGACCCTGCATTTGGGACTCGAACCCATAAACTTCGGTCCCACGCACGAACTCTCAACCTCTAGACCATTGAGCCATCATCGAACGGTGTTGATGTCTAACTTCAGTCGATCAATACTAGGACGAAACGGCTGTCTAGTGCTTTCAAGTTTTCAATTGTGGTCTAGCTTACATCAAATCATGAAATTAACCATTGAAATTATTACAATCTCCATAAACCCCATTCTGATCTTATAAGAATTACAATTCACATTTATCCATAGATAATAGATTATAACTTTATATTTGATTAACGATATTGTGAATCAACACGTGCTTATCTTTCTTATATAAATAAGTGTTCGTTCTTTCTAGCAGAGTGATAAATCGTAATTGCTGTTTTTATACTAATAACGTTTGCTGATAAACATCAATCTATATTTGAGACAAACAAAGGTCAGAGTTCAGCAATGATAAATAAAGATAATTCTGAAATTAACTTGGTATTGTTTTACATATATCTTCTCACTGTTATTTAGAACAGCCATTGATCCGTTTCATGTTGGCCTATATGCATCCTGTGCGGATTACCTTGATATAGCCTCAAGTCATAAGATAAGTCTTATTAGTCTTAGCAGAATTTACAATTAGGAATATTACGTAATATGTAATTTACTAGACTGGTACAAATGAATTGGTAATGGTTGAATGATTTCTTTGACAGTATATCAAGTACTTATCTTTTCACGTGTATAAATTATGTCTGAAATGATTAATCAAGCATAATTTATTCATTTGATTCATGTGAATGTAACCGTAAAATACACAATTGATTGATCATTGCGTGGTGATCAATGCCATGTGTATCAAGTCCTGTTGAAACTGTAATATACAGTTTATTCAATGAATCAAATCTCATACATGAAACGCATATCATGTTTTGTAGTGGGAAAATAAAGAATGTTTTTCGTAGGTATCCATAGTTAAATAAAAACTTTCGTCTAAATTTGATTGAATAGTTTCACAGTAATTGGGCGTCCAGTTGATGTGAAAAATTAATGTTATGTTCGTTAAACTTGAATGCTACTACTGATTCGTCTTACTCGGAACGAAACGAAGAATCAAGGATTCAGAGACTCAATAGACTAAACTGGTCCGTTGTTCCGGACTCAGATAACTTGATCTAGAAGTCTTGGTAAGATGTAGAAAGTGTATTCTACAGACAACCTGAAGAAACCAGATCCATCAAGCACACAAATTAGGTGTATTTATACAAAATATATATAATCGATATTGCCATGGAAGTATTTAAACATTTAATCGATAAGTTTGTCAATCCACTATGTGCGTGGGTGGTAAGAAATGCCCAAGCATACATCTGCATACAAACTCCACAAAGATAAAATTACAAAATATGAGTTTTGGGGATCTAACATCCCCAACAATTAAAGAGGAAGAATGTTGTATTTGTGAAATCATAGCGAAAGAATTTGAAGTAAATTCAACGTTTCACCTGACAATCTGGTTCAATAGGCAAACATTTCATTTAAAAAGGTTGAGTATATTAAAACAATTTACTTACACTGAATGATGGTGATTGAATTCTATTCATGAAGTTATAATGTGGTTACAAGTTCAAGTAGAAAATTTGGTTTAATATTATAGAAACGGTAGGAAAGCATCAATATATTTTTTATGCTATCTTACAGGAACTGATGTTTCAACAAAGGGACAGTTACAGAGAAAATAGTTTATTGGTAATATCCTTAATTGTAACTAACATTTTTTATAGACCTCATGGCTATGAAAAAAACTGGCAGGGAATTATAGTAAACCAAAGAAACCAGTTAAGGACAGAGAAGTCAAGACAATAACAGAGACTCAAGAACAGTGGGACAGATGGGTAGAATACTTTGAGGAACTCTTGAATAGGCCGGCTCCATTGAACCCACCAGACATCGAATCAGCACACACAAACCTTCCTATAGATGTCAGTCCATCAACGATCGAAGAAATCAAGCTGTCCATCAGACAAACTAAGAGTGGGAAAGCAGCAGGATTCCACAATATACCAGCTGAAGCTTTGATGTCAGACATAGAAGTAACTGCAAACATGCTTCATATTGTATTCAGGAAGATTTGGGGGGAAGAATAAGTGCCGACGGACTGAAGAGAAGGATACCTCATCAATCTACCAAAGAAAGGAGGTTAAAACAAGTGTGAGAACCACAGAGGCATTACACTGCTGTCAGTACCAGAGAAGGTTTTCAGCAGTGTTGCTGGACCTCATGAATGATTCAATAGACGTATAGCTTTGAGATCAACAGACCGAATTTAGTGGGGATTGGTCGTGCACCTCAGACAATGAATAATTGATTGCGTGGCCATTCATGGTTTAATTGAAGTTCAACATTAACACCGTTGGATACCGGTTCAGTGGTCTAGAAGTTAAGCGTTCGCGTGCGAGATCAAAGGCTCAGGGTTTGAATCCAGTGCAAGGGATCGTGGATGCACGCGTCTGAAGAGTCCCACACAGGAACGAAACGGCCATCCAGTGGTTCCAAGTTTTGAATGATGATCTAGCTTAGATCGACTCATGAATTTGACAATTAGAATCTCTACACTCCACAAATCTCATTGTGATAAATTCCATATTATTCTAAAAAGAAAAAGGTTTCTTATTATCAATGACCTAATTGATTCGTGATGGATTTTCTGACTTGATACTGACATTGTTCAATGTCGAAGTTAAGAAAAATAATTAAATTGTCTAGTTCTTGATTGAAATTTCTCATCGACTGACAAGAGATAAAATCTATCAAGTATTGTAAACGACAATTTACCTTGGGACTTACTGTTGAACAGAATGAAACTTGCCTGAAATAAAGATTATAGCAGCAAGTAAAGTTATGGCTTTGATCTATGAGTTAAGTGATCACGAATTTGTGAATGAATGAAAATGTTTTGATTAAAGTTCTCAGTATAAACAAAGTAAGTGCCTAGAAATTTCAGGTATAATGACTTTTATAAGTGTTGATGATATACATAATATTTCTGTATGAGTTTTATCCAACTTTCAACAGGTTTTATCACCTAATTTCCCATTTATTGTTTTGCCCTCTAATTATCCATATTAAACTATAATGGGATAGGGTACATAGATTCAGGACACTACCACTTCATGTTTGACAAATATGAATATCCGAATAAATATGGTACGAACTGTCAAATGAGAGATTCTGACTGATTACTGCTAAAAAGATTTATATAATAATAGTTGGATTCATGAGTCGATCTAAACTGACCACCATTGAAAACCCAAAAGTACTGAACGGCCGTTTCACCCTAACATGGGACTCCTCAGAGGTACACATCTATGATCCCGCACACGAGACTCAAAACCAAGGCCTTCGGTCTCTCGCGTATAAGATAAAGTAGTAAAATAGATTAGACACTTTTGTTTAATAGAAAATATCCCTTTAATAAACCTACTATTTTTTCACTTCAATGAGCTAGATTATATATCGAACTCCTTCATGCATTAGACCAACCATTATTACTACTATGGAATACATTGATCTTGAAGTTAAAATTAAACATCTGATACTAAATTCGATTACACTCATAACCTGAATTATTTTTACAATACAATATCTCAAATGATTGCCATAGTTTTTAATAACAACAATAGGAGATTCATTTAAATTGTAGCGGTAAATAAATCCCCAAAATATATAGCACTAAGTTTTCGACATTGGATGCTGACCATATGTTTTAGTGGGCTCATCTAGCTGAAGGCGCTAGGTCAGGCATCTGCACCAGATCACGTGTGATAATGACGTGCTCAACATCAACCGCAATCGCTAGCCAGATTAGATCAGAGAATTACGATATATTGGTCATCGCCAAATATACTCTTCCGATCTTCTCGACTCTGTCTTTTGATTTCTCTGGGTGGGAATGAAATACATTAGAAGGTGTTACTGGTAAAAGCGTTGTCAAACACTGAATACCTGTGACATCATCAAAATGATATTCAGTTGTATAAAACCACGAGTAAACTGTAAGGTAGTTCTTGATATTTGGTCAGGTTCTGAGTTCTGACAGAATGATGATATGTAGAATTATTATTATTATAGTAGATAACTTTTACAACAGTTTTAGTTTGTCGTTAGTGAAAATATGTTCATAGTATCTATACAAATGTTTTGTACATAATTGTACGTTATGACGTTTAACAGCTGATTGCAGATGGTAAAAAATAACTGTGATGTCAGTGCACTAAAACTGTGGATTTTATTTTTTAAAACAGCATGGTTAATGATCTCGACCGGATCCACCAGTGGGCCTAGAAAATTGGTACCAAATCGTATGAAGATTTTTCTAACTATTTACCAATGGACCATCGATGCTTTAAGTTCTAGGATTTTTGAGGTAGTATTTTGATGAGCTAATGTACTATCTGCACCATAACTACTCAACGTGGAAAACGTGTTACCTTATACTTGTCAGGAATTCATCAGAATTTAGTTTTTTTAAAATTTGTTACTTGCTGTACTTGATGGTTTTTTGAGTTTGATCGAATTCCTTTCTTGTGTAAATAGTCGACAGCATTCCAAAGTTGCTTCCAACTTTTTTGTCTAAAACCTGATAACTACGGACTAGTTTCCAAAAACGCCCGCTTTTCATTTCTTTTGATCACTGACATTCACAATACTCCTCTTGGTTAATCTTACTAGTATCCTATTCTTTAAATCACTAAAGCATCTACAAAAATCGTTGAGTTTTGTGTGTCACAAATGGCCTTAACAATCGCGATGGCAACATTAATCACCTTCTCAATCTATTTCGTCAGGTCTCTGTGAGAATATGTGAGAAAATCTTTCCATGTGTGTTTTTCATTTTGACCATTCACTCATTTTTCCTATATATGTATCGTTTCTTTTATTGTTGTCAGTATTTTCACACGTTTGTTGCGTTTTGGTTTACTTGCAATTATTTTATCTGTATTGCTGACAAATTCTGAAACGTAACAAACCCTGTTGCGTCATCGAGTCTATTAACAAATGTTTCATATTCGTTTTATTTAACATTATCCCTTAACGGTCTTCATACTAGAATACTGTACTTTGGTTGTGACCATGTGAACGAATTTCCCATGTTCTCTGTCATCAATACTTGAGTCTTGCTCCATATTTACTTTAGGACAATCGATAATTAGTTGGATTTCTTGTATAAATATTATTTTATGTTTGGTCATCCGTTTTTAAAGAAAATTGTAGGAACTTTTTCTATTACTTTGGGTATGTTATTTTTAGTATGGGGTTGCAGAGATGAATAGAATTCATTAAAATCGTGAACCTGTAGCAGTAAATAAATCCCCGAAGTAAATAGCTCTGTAAGTTTTCGACATTGGGTGCTGACCAGATTAGTTTTAGTGGACTCACCTAGTTGAAGGCGCTCGGTCGTGCATCCGTGCCAGATCACGTGTGGTAACGCCGCGCTCAATATCTACCGCAATCGCTAGCCAGATTAGATCAGACAATTCCGATATATTGGTTATCGCCAAATACACTCTTCCGATCTCCTCGATCCTGTCTTTTGATTTCTCTTGGTTGGTATGAGTTATATTAGAAAGTGTTACTGGTAAAAGCGTTGTCAAACACTGAATACCTGTGCCAGCTTCAAACCGATCCAAGTTAGACTACCACTGAGAACCTAGAAGCACTGAACAGTTGTCGAACCCTAGTACGGGGCACCTCAGCATTCCACAGTACTCTCAGGTTTTCAATGGTTGACTAACTTAGATTGGCACATGGTTTTATATAAATATAATATTGATTCTTGACATGTGGCAATATTTCCCCACTTATGTAATTGGGTTTAGTCATTCGTCCGTAATAAGTCTTATTTCCACTTAAAATTTGGCGAGGCTATAATTTATGGACGAAGCGATCAAATTTAGGTCAACAAGTCTTGGATTTTGGTGCGAAATTCACCCATCCATTTGGCATTTTAGCTGATGTCGCTTCTTTAGGAAAAAAACCGTAAATCTAATTCCTAAGCCTAACCATCAACTGTGAATAATAATCCTTATTCTTTAAACTGCTCTGTAACCCTCATTTAGACCTAGTAAGTAAGTAGAAACTACCCAGGTCACTTTGTCATCGCTCTAAGTTCTTCCATAAGTTGTAATCTTACCGACGTTACCTTCTGATCTATTTGAACTCGAATGGTATTAACAGGTGAAAATTTAAAAACACAGGTACACTGGAAATCCAAGAATTCTGGATTTAACATCTGATTACTCTTACAATGCTTGGTGTCTACAGGATCGCTCGCTTTTTAAAAAGGGTCCTGACCCTTAGAATCGTTTCGAATCAACGTATCTTTGATGCTTTTGTAGCATCAAAAAACAGGTTTTATTCGAATTAATTGGGTTAAAATGCTTCTTCAATTCTCCCAGAAGACTTCAGTTTTTTTATTTTTAGTAATTTTCAGAAATATAAGCGCGTCGCTATCACTTTTCTGGAAGTTTGCTAGAAATTCCTCCATTTTTACCTGTTTTATCTTATATGTATCACATTTTGTGTGGGCTCTTTCAATGGATTAGCTTACTCTTCTTTGTGGAGGGCTAAGTCACTACTTCTCTATTTATGAAGGAATGCTACATGAGTGTATTGACTAACTCCATCAGGTGTATACTATCTGAAAATCTGATGTAAACAAGAGACAATTAAAGCCTTTTTACCACTGGATAAGTATTTTTTGCTACCCAATCAAGACAGTACTTACCTAGTAGACTATGAGTATCCTATCACTATCAGAAAGATTGACTGTGACAGTGGTGGTCAGAATATTGAGCTTAATGTTAATATTTTTGTTGTACATACCGAAATCGCAATGAAAAACTCGATCGCAATGAAAGAAATTGTCATCATGAGGGATAAAATCCCACTGTTAAGTGGACTATCTGTAACAGAAATTGAAGATCAGGTTGTCTCATTTGAAGTTACAAACACAGAAATTTTAAACTGAGAGGAAATGTTAGCTAAGTAAAAACCGTGCACTATAGGTAGCTGGCCACTTCTGATGTGTAAGAAGTCTTTCAGTGGTTCATATTCTGAGCCATGAAACCCTCCACAGTACCCCATTCAAGGTCTTAACTCTGCTTTTTGCGTATGAGAAAATATCAAGTTGACAGCCGGTAATTTCTGAGAATCAGTAGACCTGTAGTGTGGCGTCGAGTCGCGATTGACAATGATCACCACTACAAGAAGGTTGCGTACCAGATGTCAAAGGCGATCGGAGGTTGTTGCGAGCTATATTTGTTGGCGATCTCGTGGTGTCGAGAGAATACCGAGATCGTACCAAAAGAGTACAAGCGGAATCACTATGCAAACGTAAGTGCGTGCAAGGTCACAATCAGTGGAGGGAAGAATGTCTTCAATACAGTCAAACAAACAAGTAAAACAATCACTGGTACAATTGTTTATAATAATAATTGCTTCCATTAAACCAGTCGCGTTCTCTTGGTGAAAGTAGGTAACTACAGACCCAAGTCCTAAAAATCGACATGCATATTATCATGTAAAGGTTGGGGCCTGTATCCATAGTATATAACCGGGCAATTCAGTTGGGGTCCACCTACAGAGCCCATAGGAATATATAGGAGGTTGAATGGACCGCCTGACATAAAGTCACCCTAATGTGACCAAATGGTTGGAAAGGAAGAAAACGTCTCCTGTTAATTAACTCTAGGAAACAGGATTATACTGATACTCGGAAGGGAGTTATTATTTCATTCGAAGAAAGAGTTATAACTGTAGAGTAAGACTGAGCTCTAGACACGAATCTTCCATCACACTGAACCGCCTCAACATTGGATGGCAGAACACAAGACAGTTAATAGCAGATAAAGGATAGTAAAAGCCGAAAGGCTGGTGTGGGATCTTAATTGAAATTGTATGATCCTATGGTGAAGCCACAGTCACTGTAATTCCTCCATGTGTATATCAAATATATTATTTTACCATTAAGCTGAGTTGCATTCTTCAAAGACTCTCACAAAGAGTTCCCCTGACTGTCATGCTAGGGCTGGCCGATATGGATGATGGTGTGGCTTCGTCCAAAGATAACATAGATTCGGCAATAACATCATAGAGGGTCGACCGCAGTATACTAATTCTGTTAGTCCAGTTGCGTGAATAAATTGATCAGTGACCATAGAATATTTAAAATCCTACAATATAATGCAAATGAAGACTGTTTTAACTAGAGTCACGGCTCAACGACAGTGCAGCGAGGATAATCTGCAGCTGGGAGAGGATATTGCGAAGTCCAGTATGAACAGCTCCTTCTCCTTTGGACCGAATTTTTTGTCTCTACAAATTGTCGTTTACCCGTGTAACAAAGATGTTCTACAGCTTGTAGACAACAGTTGTCATGCGATTTTGCACTAAACTTCAGATTTTATGATAGATTTTAAATAAGCTCAACATCTCCCACGTGTACAGTTAGGAAACCTTTCAGCCATAACATCGTACCATGCAGGCCTAGCAGCTGTTTGCAAAGAATGACAAAAGAGGTCAGGGAACTCCTAAGAAAAAGAGACGACTTATTATTTTGATCTCTATAGACTCTGTACTCTTCAGATCTACTCACCGTAAAACTAAGGATGAGTAGAAAGTACTGGTAAGTGAGGCTACACTATACATTAAGAAACATCTGGTTTATTACTCTATGGAAAGTCTCAAAAGTTCACTCTCTCCTATTAGGAGGAAATTTATTGGATTTCAGAGTCAGTGAGAATACCTAACGAAATTATGAATGACATGTGTTCTTGTGATAAACGGGAGTATTTGAATTATAGTATGAACTAAGAATGCCAGAAATAACGTAATCGGGTCAAGAAGTACTAGATAACCACAAACGAATGTACTGTATTTAGAATTCGAAATCAAGCATTCAACAAGTACAAAGGTATCCTTAGTTCATTCAAACACTACATTTCTTACTGTTGTTATCAGGACACTGGTAATACTGTTGTACCAGTAAGCGAACTTTCCATAAGTGTTAAAAAACGAATCACTGTGTTATTTTTGTTTTCTAGTCTTTTTTTCGGCAGTTAGGGTTACTACATTGTGTTCAATTCTCGATAAGGACGTAAGTAATCATATCATGTTCAGCAATTACACTGAAATTAAAAATATCTGCCGCAAGTATATATATGATAGGATTACAATGATAAATGGACTCATTTTCATGGAATAATATGACAAACCAAGAATATCACGTAACAACCTCACAGTACAGCTCGTAGGGTATTAGGAATGGGACGATTTACTACATCTTAACAAGTAGTATAGAGCAATACAAAAAACGAATGGAATAAGGAAGAGATAAGGATAGGGCATGTAAATTAACTCGACATTTATCATTATTAATACCCCTAATATCAATATTATTACAGCTAGCCTGCTTTTACTCACCTAGCATCTTATCTTTATGCATTTTTTCTTCTTTCGCTTTGTTTATCTTAAGTGTTTGCGTAACTAATTAGCCTACTTCTGGCGACCGTTTTCCCGTTGCCCCTCAGCATTACAATATAATAATTTTAATCTTATAAGACTATGATAGACCAAGTCCTAAAATCGTAGATTTGCTATGTGACTACCTTATTCATAAGATCTTACTTGGAAGCCGCATCATTGTCTGAGTTGACTCGTACTATTGTGACAGTCGGCATAATAACGTTTAGCACTTCTGAGGAACACGCTTGATCCGATGATAGAGTTATATATTTGATTTAAAAAGGGATAAGTTACATAGGGTGACCACGTATGCTTGGCCGAGCTATGCTATACTGATTAGGTCTTCATGCGTTCACCATATCTGACCCTGTCCAAGAGTTAAAACTCGGGTGTGAATCTTCTCAGTTATCGTATTTTTGTCTCTAAGGATATTGTGGTTGAGAGCCAATACAACTACTGACAAATACCTGTCGAATTCATTTCAAATATATCAAACGAGTACCCATACTACCTCTTTCGGAAGCCAAAAAAGAACCTAAAATTGTAAGGTAACATCAATAAGTGTGTGCAGAGAAAATAGTTAGTTCATATAAGCTTGTCGACAAGATATTAGATACTGTATTGTTTATTTACTTCAGTTGTGCTTATGCATACTTTTTCGCAAGTTTAAATGGAAGTCGATTTAGCTCGGGTATATGTAGGTAACTGTAGGGAAGTGACTAGTGATATCACTTATATTAACTGAAAGGGAAAAATAAACTTGCTAGTGACAATAGCTTCGGGCATATAATATATATAGTTATTCGTCTTCAACATACCCAACAACAACTCTTTTACTCCCCCATCGAATTATACGAAGCTGTAAGTTTATTACCTCCTTTTCTTCGTCTTTCGTGTTTATATTTTTCTATTGCGTAAAAAGTCCGTTTATTGCGTTTTAGATTTCAACGTCATTTTCCAGTTCATAATTATTTGATTCACGTTGACCAACCAGCTGTGTCATTCAACCTGTTTTTCCATAATGTGACGAAACTGTTGTCACCGATATGGTCAAAGGAAAGTTTCAGGCTTATTTCCCATTTGAAAAGAATTCTTTGACGTACAGCTGCCTCCACTGTCGTGCACATTTAGCTCGTCATGACGACCTCATAAGTAAATCTTTTCAGGGAAGTCAAGGTCGAGCTTATCTATTTAACCAGGTAAGCAGTCGTCTTCTCATTTCTTGAAACACTGTTGAAATGTTTTTGTAGGACAATATTGCTGTATATTAACAAATGTTTGAATGATATGACGCTTGATTGAGGGATCCGATCTGCTTATTTACAGGCTTCATTCCGTGTTCTCCAATTAGCTCTAGATCTCTGCTGTGAGTCCAAACACTAACACACTGCAGTTTAGTCAGTCCCAGTCAAAGTTTTTGTGTATTGTTCCGTCGAAATTGGCTTAAGCGTTGGAATTGTTGGTTAACTTTACCTTACAACCAAAGATTAATTTTATAAGTTAGTACTTTCTAAGCTTAGTTGTGACAGGATGAACGCTTGAGGATTTTCATTGTAATGTTGTAAGTTTAGTGGCTGCTTTGACTGTACTACATATCTCCTACTTTCACCTAAGTAAAATAATAGGTTTACAAAGTACTTGTTTATGTACTTAACTTACAACAACACTGCCGTGATAAGGCGGCATTATTTTTTTATTGTGAAGTTTAGTGATGATAGTACTCAGTTGTGCAAACGCAACTAGGGGTTGCAAAATGCAAATCGGCAACTCAATAAAGGAAAGCCGAATACCTTAACCACAAATTAATTTCAGTTGTAGGATTACTTTGACTCCTAAGTAAATCTATGATATCCATGTCTACAAGCTTCTCCTGCTTCCGATTTTCAGTTAGCTAGATCGTATTTGTTACCAACACTCAGGTGTTTTAGATGTTTTCACTACACAGTGTAGTTGCACTACTAGATTTATGCAAATTGTCAAACTTGTCGTTTATATTTCATTAATGTGTAGTTTTTGAGCGGTTTTGTGTAGACTTTTCCCTTTGGTAAGACATCCATGAGACTGTAGATTTGTTAAGATTAAGATCCTAGTTTGGAGATTGCTTGTCATGTAATCGGTAGTTTGGGTTTACAACTTCATATTAATTACACTTGGTAATAATGTAATTATTTCTGGATTCATAGCCATCGTTGCGGATGTCTGTTTTCTTTTGAATGTCTATCATTGACTCAGTCCGAACTTGATTTAGCCTGGTTATATTCAAATACTGATAAAAGAGTTGTACTCATATTATTTGTTTCTCATAAACATTCATTTTTTACACTTCTCGTAACTATACGGTATTTTTTAATCTCTTTGACAATTTTGCTTCATACTCTAATACCAATCATATTAATTTACACTTTAAAATTATTTGAAGCAGTGAAGATCAAGTGCTACCTGCTTTTGACTATAGTTAAGCCAATATTTTGACTCAGCACTTGAGGAACATGCTTGACAAAGATAACCGTCGTCAAAATAAGCCCTTAATATTATGACATTGTGTATCGTCTTTTTTCCTCTTTTCTGCGTCTTACTAATTATATTTACAAAAGGTGTATCACTGATCATTGTTTATCTTACCTTCTCAAATTCCCTTCGTTTTCATCTATTGTTTTGACCATATTGGGTGCCTCATTTAACGATAGTTATTCCAAGAGTGTTAGGGTCAGAAAGTTCTGGATGAATGAATACAAATGAATTGGTTTATTGCCAAGTACAAATTCATGTACTTGACTTCGTGTAACATTAAATCCGAGGGCTGGCGATGCTACCAAGTCCTTCAAACCGAATTAGACGAATCACGGTATGGACTTGCAATTTATTGACAAGAATTCAAGCACCTCAAGCTCAGGGTCACCGCTTTACCTTACTTGTGTGGTGTCATTGCTTAAATTTCTACGCGAAGCTATAGACTTGGTCTCATTGTCTTTTAATTATGACCCATAGTGCAATGAAATCATGTCCGGTACTTTTACTTCAATTGATGTCTTCAACTACTGCACATTGTAATTTATCTCTACATATTTTTCACGAACAGTTCATAACATTTAATTAGTACATAGTATTTTAGCTTCGACTGCGATGTAGCTAAAGCAAGTATAACACTATATTTTGGGAATAAAAGACTACAAGTAAGCCAAATTACTTCAATCTGACTGTTATATTACCCATCAGAGGTGGATTTTCTTATTTTTTTTCAATGTTATTTGTATTAGTCAACTTAAAACCATTATGTGGACACCGCATAAATATTCGTTCTAGGTGTTCATTCTTGTTCCGATTTTTAACTGACTAAACTACTCAACATATGTAGAATTATTATGGTAATTTTTGAAAGAGGGTAATTAACTTCTGTCAGGACCAGAGTAATGGTATATATCAGGTTCAGTGAAGTACAGTCATAACTAAAATACAAAGACGGTAAAAATCTCAGTATTATTAAGTAGTAATGAGTATAACTATCGTTTTTAAAGTAAATGTCAAGGTCTTGACTGTGAAATTTGGGCTACACTAGAGATGTTTAGATCTTTCGTTGTAAAACAATAGACTATAATATTTGCTGCGCGGTCAAACAAGTAAAAAACTACTGGGGTTTTGGTGTTGCGAAGTCTTTGCATATAGGGGTTCCTTGGGAAATGTTGAGGGTGATGTAGGGTTTCAAGAAGGTTATTATCAGGAACTATCATTCAATCTAGGTCATAAATTATCTTACCCTCTTTCTTATGCTTTGTCCGAAAATCGGTGGACGACGCTAATAATGTAAAGAAAATTAACAAAGTTCATTACATGCATTTTGCCTTTTTATTCCTTAGGCTGTAAATGTTCGTTGCGCTGAAGCTAAACAACGTGTTCTTCTGACCGGGTTGCATTTTGTAGCTGATATATTTTGTGCATGTTGTGATACAGCACTAGGTTGGAAGTATGAACGTGCTTTTGAACCTAGTCAACGATACAAAGAAGGCAAGGTGATAATTGAATTGGCACATCTATTTAAGGATAACAGTTGGGATGCTGAATGGTTATACCCTTTGTATCTGACAAGCTCTATTGCTAATGGTAATACTTCTGACACGACTTTAAAGTATGCAAAGCCGCATTCGATTAGTGTAAGTGATTATCGTCATAGTGAAACTGGAAAACCTAAATCTTCACTAAACTTCCCACCGATTGATGCGTCTGATTCTTTATCATCAACTGATGGAGGTGTTTTTGAATCTTCTACAACTGATTTAATTGATCCTAATGAAGAAACGTGTACAGATTTCGTGCATCATCATCACCATTCACACCCTCCTTCTTCTCTACACCATCATCACCACCAACTTCATTATCATTTGAATACATCTCCATCCTCAACTCAGGTTCATCAGTCATCATTTTCTCTTATGTCAAATGATTCAGCGTCCTTATCATATCGATTAAGTTCATCATTAAATGCAACGGGTTGGGCCTTTCGTATTCCACCATCACTGACATCTAACAATGATAGCCATGATAAATATTTATTAGACTTATCTGATTCTGGACGTGTCAGTGATTATTCTCATACTTGCACATCAACATCAGCAACAGAGAATGTAGGACATTTAAATCTTGTTTGTTCTACAGATAATAACATCAGTGATAGTGATATTAGACACGTTGATAATTTAACACCGGATAACGTGATTATCACTAATATTGATAAAAGTAATACACGTATTCATAATAATACAAATAACAAAACTAGGATAGTCTCTGGTCAAACAGGCACGAACATTAGTAATAATAATAATGATATTCGTAAAGAAGATGAACATCTTACCAAATCAAAGCCAATAACTCCTATTACAATTAAGCTATCTCATAAAGATCAAAATAACAATGCTGTGGATAATAATAATAATAACTCTGAATATAGTTGTTTGGAAACAGATGCATATGATATTTTTGAAGATATCAACTTTAACAATGGGAATAATCATAGACCAGTGGATGATTTATGCTTAAGAAAGTTATCTCAGGTAAGTTAATATTTATTTGACTTCAGTTTTTTGTTTTTTCAATGTAATGTATGTATTATATATAAGATTTGCAATTTAGTGCATTTAACTGCTTTAGTCTGGAAATATTTACTTAATTGATACTATCCCTTGATGGATACGATATTGCATATGTTGACGTTTATGTTTCCTACTGATTAGTAGCATACAATTTAGAATTTAGAACATTAAAACTAAGGATCATATTTTTTTTCTCATTTTTCTTCATCGAAAGCTTAGTTGTATTAATATGTTACTTCTTCACGCTTTATTTATCCCCAATATACTTAATATTACTTACTTACTTACTTACGCCTGTTACTCCCAATGGAGCATAGGCCGCTGACCAGCATTCTCCAACCCACTCTGTCCGCCGCCTTCTTTTCTAATTCCATCCAATTCTTGTTCATTTTTCTCATATCTATCTCCATTTCTCGGCGTAATGTGTTCTTTGGTCTTCCTCTCTTCCTTTGACCTTGAGGATTCCATGTAAGGACTTGTCTTGTGACGTAGTTGGGTGCTTTCCTCAATGTGTCTCCTATCCACTTCCAGCTCTTCTTCCTAATTTCTTCCTCCACTGGGATCTAGTTTGTTCTTTCCCACAGTTGGTTGTTGCTGATAGTGTCTGGCCAACGGATCTAAAGTATTCTGCGTAGACAACTATTAATAAACACCTGTATTTTCTGGATGATGGCTTTCGTAGTTCTCCAAGTTTCCGCCCCATACAGCAGAACTGTCTTGACATTTGTATTGAAAATCCTGACCTTGGTGTTGGTTGACAGTTGCTTAATCAATTAGTAGTAATTAGGGAAGAGTTGAAATATTGTTGATTAATTAGCTGTTGTCATAAAACAGCTGAGAATTTACCGACGTTTAACATTCATAATTCATATGATCATTATTTTACAAATCATTCGTAGCAACCAATTTATTTTATCTTTCACTTTTCACTTATCTTTGTTCTTTTGTGAAAAATTTTGTTGTCTTTTATTCCCTTAGTTTTATTTTGTTGTTTCTAAGCTTTATATTATAAAGAGGCTCATTACTGTGTTTTAGGCTCGATCTTGTTTATGTCACTTGGCTTTCATTAGTTTCTCGACCATTGTATATTCGTTTATACAATCTTATTTTTCTAAAAAAATGCGATTCTTTCCATGTCTAATATTTAAATTTGATAGAGAGCACCTAAAATTATCTTCTTGAATGATCATTGGTGTACGTATGTAAAGTCTATAATTTTATAATGTTATTGAAATGATGTACCAACCTGAGTTACACGACTCAGTGTTTTAAAAGTTAAACGCTCGCCGTGAGGCCCAAAGGTCCTGTGTTTGATCTCTGGTAGTATTATAGATCCACACTACTGGTATGTCCCATCCCGGGGGCAGAACAGCTGTCCATTCTCTCTTAGTTTAACATTCAACAATTTCCACTAATCCCTATACTAAGAACAATTCATTGTATCATTCAACTTTTTGTGTTTATTGATCATAAAATATTGTGATAGAGTATCTGACTTAAGTTTAGTCTACCTGTCAGATCAAGACTGAGCAATTTTGTGAGACCTAAAATCGGAACAGCACTCAGAAAATGACGGGATAGTTTGTTTTTTTATGGGAGATATTTTCACATTGCTGTGTAATATTCGAGTTCATCAACATACTGGCCACAATGTGTAAGGTGATGGTTGGAAGTAGTCGACAGGAGATCCACCACCACCTCACACCTCTAAATAGTGCATTCAATGTGGAGTTACTTAGACTAATGTGCACGTTGCAACTTGGTCGATAGAATTTAATCTACACTAAGAAGGGCCTGACATACATGACATTGGTCATTATCCAGTGATCGGTCAATTGTAAACTATCCCAATGTTGATGTGAAATCTGTTTCCTGATATTAATTTTTATCACAGGTTTCAACTAGGTACATTGGAATTGGTAAAATGTATTCATTAAAATGATAATTTTTGAAAGTACAAATTTATAGTTAGCACCTTTAAATACATTATCTGTACTAATACATAAGTAGATGAAGTATGTTTTAAATGGCTTATACGGTTCGATTTAAGCTCAAATATATAATTTACGTAGTATTTATTACCTGCCAATGCTTGCTTATCTAATCAGATATAATTCAGTAAAATTATTTTCGAATCCACCATCGAGAAATTAACTGTCAAAAGTCAGTTTTATTGAACTAAAATTTGATACAATTTGTGTACTTTGAAATATTTACTTACGCCTGCTACCCCTTGCGAAGGAGCATAGACCACCCACCAAGATTTTCCACAATAGAAAAATGTTTGAAACACGTTTCTAACAGTCAATAACTGCATGAATTGATGCCCACATTTTAGTATGGTCACCACAGCTTTCTTCTAGCCTACTTCTACACCAAACAATCATCGCTCATCAAAGGGACTGAGCATACATAATACATGTTCTAATCATTTCAGTTGATGAGGATTAACTACCTACCTCATTAACCGACTCATCATATTTTCCTAGTACTAATTCATTAAGTTAATGAATTTACCTGTTTGAAGAGCTTTAGAATAATTTATTAGTGTACACAAAATATAGTTTAAAGCCGCAAATACAAATCTGTATTTGGTTAATGAGTTTCTGTAAATTATTAAAAGTAAATTACTATTTCATCTTACATATATTATACAAGATAATTAAGTAAATCGGCATATATAAACGGGATATCTTTATTTTCAATTATACAACACACGTTCACATTTACAATCAGCCTTTTTGTTGTTTTTCATTGTCTAAATGTGTCTCAATTAAATATTAAACCAACTTGTTTAATTACTGTTTCAACCCCCCCTCTCTTTCTCTTTATTTCTAACATAATCAGAATAGTTATAAATCATGGTTACACAGTTTTACACGTGGTTTATTTAAAGTTCCGAATTTTCTTTGTTTTACTTCATATTTTAAACTAGATCATATGATACTTTTATATACATTTTTTTAAAAGAAAAATAATAAAGAATCGATACATTTTGTTACCTTTTTTTCGATTAGTTACCAAGGCTATAACTTCTTATACACATATATTGTTTAATATTAAGTTGAATAAAACGTTTTTTTAATGAGTATAAGGCCGTGAAGATTATTAAGTTTTTGATTGAGATCATGAACTGATTGATGCTAGACCACTATTGAAAATCTGGAAGCCACTGGACGACCGTTTCGTCCTATTTTGGGACACCTCAACAGTGCACATTCACGATCCCCCTCGTTAGATTCGGACCTAGGGCTTTCAGTCTTGCGCGCAAACGCTTAACCTTTAGTCTCACAATTGGAAAAAAACGGCCGTTCAGTGCTTCTTGGTCTCTAATGATGATCTAACACTAATCAGTTCATGATCTCAATTAAAACATTTTTATCAAAATCTTTATTAAATGTTAAATGAGGCATAATTATGATATGAATTACCTTAAGATATAACATTTAAGAGGAAGAAGTAAAGTATAAATGATTGTTTTTTATTATCTTTTCGTGCTACACTTTGATACACAGCAATTGCTACTATGATGTGTGTTACTGATATCTTCAGATATAAGTAGTATGTATTATTAATTGAAAGTAAAACGCCTGGCGGTAGAAGGTTTAGAAGATCGATGTGAAGAGAATCAGAACAGAGAATGGTATGGGAATGAAGGAACAATCAATTCTAAGACAATTGATTAACATTTTGCAAATGAAGTATTTACTGTATGGTTCTCAGATTTTACTAAGTTGTTCTGTAATTCTGTATTTAAATACATTTGGTTGTACCCATCTGTGTTCTCGTCCACTACATTACCACCAATATTACTTATAATAGTAGTATTAATCATAACAGTGATACAAATAATGATGAAATAGTCTTAAGTTTGTAGCTTTTCTATTACTCTTTTTTATTTTTCTATACCAAATCTTTTCTACCACTATTACTGCTACTACTCGGAAACCTGTATTGAAATAATTTTATCTCACTGCGTTGATGTGGTGTGACAACTTTAACCGATGGACATATGTATCAGGCTCAATGTTGTATATAACTACATGACAGCACAAATGCACAGTATTTTCCTAAGATTGATTATGAATGTTTGAGAATCCACAACAAATAGCCTGATTATCTTATGTCTTCCATATTCAACGATTCTTGAGTATAGTTAACCCACAACTAACACGGAGATATCCTTGCAGCAAATACCTGTTCATCATGAATCAATAACCATTTATATACCGTTCTTTTTCTATTGAGTTCGTCTATAGTCCCCTGGAAAGGATTCTTTGTTGATTCTCTAATATGCAATAAATCATGATTTATCTTGTAATGATAGGACTATGTTAGGTTTCAGTTCACTAAGAAAATGAAGGGTTACTATTTGTCAGAGATAATTAGATTGTTGAAAGCTTCACGATTATATAGTCTGAATTAATAAAATCAGTAGTTTGTAACTAAGTGATTATGATTTAAAATCAGTTATAAACTCACTAATCTTTTGACCTTCTCCAAATACTAAATATAATATTACTGAGTACTTTTATTCATTGTGTTGATTCTTTTAACTTTTCCTTTTCGTTTAAATTTTAATGCTCATGCTTAGATTTACTTGCTTTCAGTTTTCAACTAGTTGTGATAACATGAAATAGGGTGACTTGAATCACCGGTTAGGAAATTTTCTAAATGTTAAATGACTGTCTAAGTCAACTGGAAGCTCATAAATTGGGTATATTTGCAATATTAACAGAAGTTTTACTCATGAAATTCGAACTAGCGTTGAGTTCCAACTAGGATGAAAGCTTAACACTGAGTTCGACAATAATTTAGTACGTCCATAGAATTTGTTTTACAAACTAATGTTTGGTGATTGAAGGCAATCGGGAAAAAGTCAACTGCATTCCCGTTTGATTATTGATGAGATTAGATTTTATCAATTAGTGTAAATTTATTAGTCCTACGAGCAATAAATTACGAGCCGAATAGCTCAGTTATGATTCCTCATATTGCGACTCTAGAGTGATTCAGTTCCGAATCTCATGGGTGTTGCAAGTCCTCAAACTTGTAGACACGACTTGCTGACTGATTCCAGATAGTAAGACATCCATGCCTGAGGCCTCCTTCCACCATCTAAACTCCAAAAATTGTATATACAGTGTTGAACCACTTGAACTACTGGTCGTAAAATAACTTGGCTGATAGAAAGGATTCGATAAACATGAAACCAGTTACTGTGAGGCCGTTAATCAATGTAAATTTGCCGTGGTTTTGAAATATTTTATTGGTTTCGTTTTATATGTCAATGATGACACTCAGTCGGTCAAACGAAACGTCGTAGCTGCAATACCGTATTAACACAGATAGATAAAACTGTCAAAGCGAATCCCAGTGGAGTAGAGGTAATAACATTATTAATAGTAATAAAGAAAATTGGGGCGTCCAAGATACATTTCCAGTAAATGTAAACTGATGAACATAAAATTTATGGGGAATTTAGAAACAGGATCGAAGGAAGAATAAAGAGCTTTGTCGTTCAAAGTTTCTAACAATGGGTTAAGACAATCGTGCACCTACCTACATTGCTCACTTCAATAGTCAGTGTCCTCATGGACTGATGTCATGTTTTGGCACGGCCGTCCCAACCTTTCTGGGGTAGTTGGTAATTGGTGGACAAGCTTACATAATACATATCCTAACTGTCTCAGTCGATAAAGATTCATTAATTTGTCAATCGACTTGCCATTTTCATCTAGTAAATGCTTCTAACCTCAGGATTGCCAATGCACGGTCCCAAAATATACGAGCAGTGACCCAGAGACATCTGTAGTCAAATACTAGTATCCTCTATTTTTAAAGGTGTCACTTCACAGCCATCAGATAGAACGGTGTGAACTACTGAACGGTATACTAGTTATTTTGTTGGCAGACAGATATCTTGCCTACTCTTCAAGTAATGCAATTTAGCAAAACCAACTAGGCTTTCTCAATTCGTGTCAAGATTTCGTTAGACACTACTCGGAACGGGCGAAATATAGTGTTTGATAGTACAATATGACTTTAAATCTCAATATATACTGGTATTTCTTTAGTTCCATTTTATCCCAATAAGTCAGTATGAAACTAAGTCTTGACATTGTGTACAGCAACTTTGGTACAGTCAGTCAGCTACAACGTAGGACCACGCACATATATGCATCGGTCCAAGTTGCCATGTCTCATTAGCACAACTTGATGAACACCGGATTCATAAAAGTATTTAATTCAACAGTGGTAATATATAAAAGAAAGACTGCATATAAGGACATAGTGCAGGAAGAAAGAATAGTGTTCGTAGAAAGAAAGATATGAAGCGATTTTAATCTCGTAGATTACAGGAAGACAGAGAGTGTATACACCGACGCTAATGTGATAGATTCCGAGCCATGTCACAGAGTCCAACTATTGGTTACGATAGTCATGCGGACCCCAAACAAGTAGTGTGCATCTGTCAACATGACTCAGACTAGAAGTTAGTGACTTTGTGGACTGATGTCACGTTTTGGTTTGTTCGCCCCTAACTTTCTTTCGACCATCTCCTACACTAATCAGCATTGTGCGTCGTGTTAATCGATGTTCAGACATACGTACCAAGTGGCCCAACCATCTTAGTCGATGAAGATTTACAACTTCATCAACTGATTTACCATCATTCAACTTTGGTACAACCATTCTGTGTAGGTGTTTTGTGTTCGTATATCAATTACGGGTTTTACACGTTTCTTTTACAACAACGTACTTCAAAAACAATACATGAATGAATATTTATTTATATTATGTTATATTCAAATCACTAACTGATTACTTCTCATTTCATTACGGTTTTCTAGTTTTCAACACCACAAGCTAGAAGAATTTCCAAAATCAATACACAAAATCTACGAGTTACATTCAATTCTAATTTAGCTAAACGTAATCGTAAACGTATAAAACATCGACTTCGTGCTTCATCTGCTTCACCTTCAAGAGATTTTCTTTTACCTACTGGTTCAGAAGATGAAGAAGATGATAAAGAAGAAGAAGAAGCAGAAGCAGAAGAAACAGATAATCTATCCAATTTTACTAATTTTCATAATCAATCACAAAATATTGTTAAAGTACAAGATTGAATGAAATACTATACTATTTTAATTCTATGAATAGCTTATTCAAAACTATATTTACTGTCCATGAATTTTACACACGCCCTCCCCCCCCCACACACACACGCACACGCACAAAAGTACACAACATAAGCCTTTGTATGATTTTAAATGCTATGGATTAATATAAACCGTATGTCTTTCGAGGATCTTTTATTTACATAAGATAAAAACCCAGTTTACTTTAAAATAATTCATTATTTATTCTATCCTAGTAACACATATCCTCTATTCATTGCTTATTGTTTCTTATTTATAATAATGATAATTGTTCATAAAATCATTTTAGCGGTTTATTTGTTTCAGCTTCTTTTTTTTCTTTCTTTTCTCTTCCTTTCTTTTCTTTTGTTGCTGTTATTGTTGTTGTTGTTGTTGTTGTTCAATATTAGATTAATCCTAATCTCTTACATTTCATGTATCATTTATATAAATATTCACTATTTCAATCTTGAATATCTTGTTTCTAGGTGAATAAAAGCGAATATGTTGTCCAATAATATTTGTCCAAAGTATATGATAATCCTAAATGCATAGATAATATGAAACTGTTATCTTCTTATTGATTTATTGATTTATGAATATCTATATTATTTTTGATAATCGATTCAAGGTAATGCAATTATTCAATGGATCATCTCCCTCCCTCCCTCCCAACCTCTCTTTCTCTCTTTATATATATATAACAATATTAAAATTGCGAATAGAAAAGGAAACGAATAAGTTATTGTTAGTTACTTGGTGGATAGTCTCAATTTTGCTTATTAGTTAACTTTAATTGTTTTTCTTTCATTCTTTTCTTCTCTCTTCTTTTTTTCTTTTTTTTATTAATACAAAGAAAAACAAACAAGCTGTTACGTAATCTTGCTTTCCTTCATATAATAATAATAATAATCATAGTAAGAGTTTGTTCATACAGTTTAATGTATGAATATTACTAATGATAAATACATACTAAACACCTTGATATGATATTGATTTTCAAGGAAAAAAAGAACAAATAAACGGAACAAAACAAAGATTTCTGTAAAAAAAATTTTGATCGATTATTATTATTGTTGCTATGTCTTAGTTACTATGTTCTATGTTATTTTCATCTCAAAGATTATTTTATTGTTGTATTTGTGAAGAATTTTATGTTTTTGTTCCTTTTTTATTTTGCTTCTTTGTTTTCATTGTCTCTTAGAATTAAGCCATGTTTCATTTAAAAAAAAAGAAAATAAAAGAAATTCAATAACTTTACCGTTTTTTCCCTCCTTTTAATTATTTAGTTCAATGATAAATATATGAAATTTTACTATTTGGAACAATTAATTTAATTTGAATGGTTGAAATCATCAATCAGTCGAAGCTAGACCACCGTGGAGAACTTGGTAGTATTGAAAGGACGTTTCGTCTTATTGTGGGACTCCTCAGTAGTGCACATTCATGATCCTGCCACACGAGATTTGAACTCAGTACCTGTTAGTCTTGCGCGCGAGCGCTTAACCACTAAACTACTGAGCCAGTCGGCATCCAATGCTGTTAATGTCTAACTTGAATTGATCTATGATCTTAGGCAACTCTTCATCCTTTGTCTGAGGTGGATAACTGTCTCGTACTCGACACAGATTGAAGTCCACTGGTCACGGCTTCTCACTTCAGGTAATATCTCTTGAAGCCAGTCAATAGTGAGCATATGTTGATTAATACCAGTAGGATTTTTGTGGATATTATAGTAATTTCAATAGTTGAGATCATGAGTTAATTGAAGCTAGACCACCATGAAAAACCTCGAAGCATTGGACGACCGTTTTGTTCTAGTATAGGACTCCTCAGCAGTGCACATCCACGATTCCACCTCGCGAGATTCGAACACAGGACCTATGAGTCTTGCGCACGAGCGCTTAACCACTGGATTACTGAGCCGGAGTTCAATTGTGTTAATGTTAATAGGTTAGAATCTCGCAAGGCGGAATCGTGAATGTGCTGTGCTGAAAAGTCCTACAATGGGACGAAACTGTTCGTCCAGTGCTTCCAGGTTTTCCATGCTGGTCTAGCTTCAATTGACTCATGATCTCAACTATTGAAATTACTATAATATCTACAAAAACCCTTCTAATATTAATATGCTACTTTATTAATTTAATTCAATTCAACTGAATGTTAAAATATAGATTGCTGTTTGGATTTGAGCAATAAATGATTATGTGTTTGAAGTCTTGAAAAATGGAATTAGATAAGATGAGGTTACAATTTCAAAATTTCACTTTACATAGTATAGTTTATTTTTCATTATTATCTGTTATGTACACCAGTATGGAAGCTTTCTATAAATGATCCCAATTAGCTACTTGTATAAGAAAACTGAGAATAAGCAAAAATTTTATTGTTTAGAACTAAACCTTATTCTCTTAGAAAATAAAGTTTCGTTTTTCAACCACTAGCTTATATCTGTTTCTTGAGAAAATGAAGTTAAATCTTATCGTTTAACCGATGTTTGATTAGCCCAGAATATCATTCCTCGTCATTATAATTAACTGATATTAGGATCAAATGAATAAATGATGGTGAATGCTCATTAGTTCAGATTTAATTGTGTATCTGTTGGGGACGTTAGATCCCCAGAACTCACTTGAGAAAGGTCTTAATTTTGTAATTTTAATTAGAAATTTTGAATTTCTTTGTTTTCGCGCCAAAGGCGCTCTTGTCACCTTCATGTCGTATTTCCCATTGGGAAATACCTTAAATGCTATTGGTACTTTGCGTCTTTTAGTATGCTATTATGGTAACTCTCCCCAAGGACGGTTTTTTACTGTATATATACGTTTTGAATTGTGTTTGTTGTTATCGCTCGTTTCTGGCTGTTTGCAGAATTTACTTCCCCATCACAAACTTGGACTTCTCCCTCTAGTTAGCGGGGCTGGGACGCATTAATAGCTAGCTTACTGGTCTTTGGTCACCGAGTCTTGTTTCTCGTTTGCAGATTAAGTGAACTCGTGATAGCTTCAACCCTAGCAGTATCATTTACAATATTCTGAAGTGAGTTATATATCTAATCTATGCTCGATCAGTTTATCAATAAAGTAATATAGTATGTTAATTTAAACTATTCAGTCTGACAAGGAAGAATGCATTTATAAAATTTCAGAGAATGAATATGAAGTAAATCTCACGTTTCACCTAGGAATTTGGTTTAAGCTTTTTCAAGGAAATTTCCTTCAATACATTCTTCCTCTTTAATGTCTCATATCAACTCGGCGTCCAAATACTGTGAAACTATTCAGTCTTACATTCCAATATTCTGTTTTTACTTCAAAAAGATTAATTCTCATATGACACACATTTTACTAATCAATTATCAATTTGTGATTGTACACACAGAATTGTGTTACCAAGCAACTCAACAGTATTGTAATGCCGAAACAAAAAAAAAGTGCGAATAATTAATTCATAATTCATTGATTTGTTTCTTTCAATTGTATGATTCGTTACATATATGTAGCATATCAGCTGTTAAAACCTATTTCATAGATGGTTGATTTTACTTCATGAAGACAGGTAATATACTTAGACAGAATGTGCAATTTTTTCTTTCGAGAAATTACGTAATTAACTAGGATACGATTAGACTTGATAGTCTGGTTTCAATATTGTTGGTTAGCTAATGACTTACAATTTACACACTATAGAATGATTACTTCACTAAGTTATCTCTAATCATATTTGTTGTCTTATTTAAGTATAAGGACCAGTTATTCTATGTTTCGATACCTATGCATTTAGTGATTGTTGCATGAAAACAAACTTACATGGCCAGAATTCACAAATGTGTTTACTGATCAATATACAAGTATAACCATATTCCCACGCAGTATCCTTTCTTTTTGTTGTTACTATAACCAAATGAAAATACGATACATAGTTAATAGAAAAACTTTATTTGGATACATGGATACATTTAGTGATGATTAAATTATGTTGGTATTTATTTATGATTACTAGGCCATTTTGCAAGTTTTTTATCACTAGTATTACATTTCAGTATTGAACGTTTATGTTTTTTAAAACCTTTGTGGAGTACTATAGGGAAATGAACATGCTAAGGGAATAGATGATATTTGATACATGAACATAGTTGACAGATAAATTCAACTGTAAGTTTCTAGTGTATTAACTTAAAAAAAACATCTACTCGGGCTACTTTATTACGCAACAATACAATAGTTTGTGATTAAATACTTTATATGATGGGGGTTAGATGTAGTCAACAGGAAACCCTGCACCTAGGTTTCGTGATACTTGACACTTGCCAGCAATGTGTACTTGTAATCTTAATGGAACTGATACTCATGATGGGTTAGATCCCGTATCACCAAGCTTCACAGTCAGAGACGTTACCACTGAGCTATCCAGGCCCTTCTTAGTGCAGATCGAATGTAATCGACCAAGTCGCAGTGTGACTCGACTACCTTCAACCACCATCTTATCTCGACATAGTGTACGCAATGTAGAGTCACCCAGACTGATAGCCACATTGCAACTTGGTCAATAGCATTCGATCTACACTAAAAAGGACCTGAAATACATGACGATGATCACCATTCAGTGATCAATCAATTGTAAATTAAATGCTTTATGTATGCATCACGCAAACTGTTGTATGAGGATAAACAGTTGTTTCTTTAATTAGTCTTAGTTTTCTTTACGTGGTACTGATTAATTTGATAATTTTAGTCTGTACACTGCCCTACCTAGATGTGATTTTCTGTCTGTTTAATTCACCAGTCCTGTCGTCATAAAACATGTTTCATCAGAGGAACTTTCTAAAATTGTAAGTCGCTTGATTGGTGTTTCCTTTTTCCCTTAATTATCACGAAGAAGATATATATACCCGAGCGTACCTGATACCTTGGTGTTATGGGCACTCTTATCTGCCATGATCACCCAATCGAGCTATATTGTCTGAGACACTCATTCATTTAGGTCCTATCATACAAGCCAGATCAGTTGGAGATCAGGGAGTTTAAAAGCAGAAATTTAGTCTGAGGGTAGACTAGTACTGCCGGCTGTACTGTATGTAATATGGTAGCATTAGGCTGTGTCCTTCGAGCAACCACCATTTTTAGAAAAGTTGCTTTCCCATAACGGAAGGTGGTTAACTCTCCCCTCAAATCAAACTCCATCGTCATCACCAATGATAAAGGATGAAATTTATGAAGCCAATACATTCAAAACTGCTCACAAAAGTCAACGACTGGACGGTTATAGATAGGAAATTAGTTGAGTGCATCAATCATTTTACTTATCTTGGAAGTCTCAATGTCGTTGATAAATTAGTGTATGACAAGATTTCGGCACGTATTAAAGAGTGGCCTTTCTGCTTATGAGAACTTATGTCGTCCGTATATAGGCGAATCGCCGATCTGTCAACCAAGACGAATGTATACTGCACAGAATTTCAATGTTTCATTACACAGATGTGAAATATAACATTTAAAATTGAGATTTGTACGTTACTAGCATTTGATCATAGGTTTATTGGAAACAATAACCGTCTGATTGAGACTTGCTGGTAAGTAGGTAAAGACTAAATGATTGGAATGAGTATAATTTTCGTGAGGAATGGTTTTAGACAACAGGTGACATGTTTCAGAATCGGTTGCAATGGGATAGATGCATTCATTCTTTATCTTTCTATTTAATCTTGAGTTTTACACCACTAATATTACTATAACTATTACTTAGATGTTTAGATTAGTTCTTTCTTCATTCTGAACTAATGTGATGTATCAACCTGATTTAATTCACACGTAAATTATGTTCAACTTTGCTTATCACTAATTGATGTATATCACGGAATATTATTCTCAATATTTATATTTTGCATTACTATTATGTACAGAATGTTTCTTTGCCTTGTTTCTTATTAAGTTACTAAAGTATAATCAAAAAATGTATAGTTAACTTTTGAAAAGCGAATATTCAAGTCTTAAGCTTTAAGATATCTTTTTAAAGAATCAAACAGATGTGCAGTTTTGTCATAGTAACAACCAATATATAACATCGGGAGAAATTTCAAAACATAAGTTTGTTTAATAACGATACTATACCGATGGTTACCATATACTCACTAGTGACTAACTTCGTGGAGTAATTCTTGGAGTTCTAGTGAGAAGCCATAACCAGTGGAGTTAATCTGTACCCTCGAATGTTCTGGTACGGCCGAGAATTGGGAGAGTCAGCTCTCCCTCTCGAAATGCTCCCACATGGCCACGCGTATACAGCCACTGCCAGAGAAGTCTTAACCACTGCCCTCTATTGTGGGGGGTGTTGTTTACGAAGTTGATAGGATGAAAAGCGAATGTCCGGCGCTCTAACGGGATTGTTGGATATTGAGGGTACACCTAGGGTAGTTAGAAAACCCTGATTCCAAACCACACATAGGAATAAATGGCGTATGAACCTACTGTTGGTCACTGGATACCATGAAACTGCATCTCTTTATGCTGCTCCACTTCATTGTGGATTAGACCTTCAGGTCAAAGCCTCGGAGTGTGGCCCCCTTGGAAAATCATCTCTTTCGATTTGGGCACCCGGGAAGTATCCCATTCCTTACATAAGTCGAGAGATTTATGTGGCGCATATCTATTTGATGTCTTCTTATACCAATGTTTATAAATAAAAATAAAAGTATCTACCTCAGACAATGGAGGATGGTCGCACGATTTCGTGGATTGGTTGAAGTTAAACATTAACACTGTCAGATGCTGGCTCAGTGGTCTGGAGATTAATCGTTCACTTGTGAGAATAAACGTCCTGGGTTCAAATCCTGTATACGAGATGGTGGATACGAACTGCTGAAGAACCCCGCAATAGGATGAAACGGCCATCTAGTTCTTTCAGGTTTTCGATCGTGATCTAACGTCTATCGATTCATCAACTCAATCAAAATGGATTAAATTATTTTATAATTAACAAACTTATGAATGAACTTACAGATTTCAAATGAATTTTTTTTACTTAGTTATTTCCTAGTTTTCGGTAGTTGTTTGTTTGTTATGTCCCGATAACCATAATGAATGGTAACTTTTGGGATCCATTTATGGACCAATAATATGCGTATATCTTTATCGGCATAAATGTTAACTAACTAAACTGTTCATATACATGTCCCTCTTATTATGAGCTTTACTTTGACTCATGAACTGTTATTGCACGATTTACCATTCTTGAATTATTCCCTGTCTATTAATTACTACCTGCGTCATTCACAGCCACATTTGGCTAACTCTTGTACAAATTCACTTGATATTGTTTTTTATTTGAATCAACTCTGAGATGCAGGTACATCCAGCTGACGAGTCCCAAACGGGACGAAACGCGCGTCCTGGATTCCACTGCTAGCCACTATCCATCTTTGCTTACGATGCTTGTAAATTAAGGCAATATCGAGGCATACGCACAGTATGCACATATGCCAATAAGAGACTGATCAATTTCAGTCCAAAAACATCAATGGGAAGATTCAAATAAAAAACAATATCAAGTGAATTAAACTTCACCCCATTGCACAAGCAAGTGGCTATCAGGACTCAGTAGCTAAGTGGATAACGCGGTGGCGTTTGAAGCGAACGGTACTGAGTTCGAGTCCCAGAGTGAACACCAACTCTGAGATGCAGGTACATCCAGCTGACGAGTCCCAAACAGGACGAAACGCGCGTCCTGGATTCCACTGCTAGCCACTATCCATACTTGCTTACAATTCTTGTACAAATGTTGTTTCATACTTTATGCTATGTTGTGGTCTGTTTGGTTGATATATAAACCCAGTATGCTTGAAATACATGATTCATATCTCAGAGGCTGGACTTAACAGACAGGTCTAGGCAGGAAGCAGGACCGATAAGGGCTCTGGACAGCTCGTACAGGTTTTACGCATCATTGATCCGATCGATAATTCACTGCTTTCTAATTGGTGGTATCGTTATGTTATCCATTAACAGGGCACACATGCTACAAGTTATGACATTGTTACAAATCGAACTAGTCCGGATATTGTATGTACCATTCACATTGGAACGTATAACTGTCAGAAAAAAAATTACATACAATTACTATGTAAACTTACTTAAGTTTATTATTATTATTATTATTATTATTATTATTATTATTATTATTATTATTATTCAATAATGTAAACTAAACAGAATCTTCACTTCGCGTAACTATGATATTTACCTGGATTATTGTCATAATTCTTCTTAAATATTTTTATTCTTTCTGTTCACTTGGTAATTATGTCACATGTAACTTGTAATATTAAATATTTGGTTAAAGTACATTTCATAGTGCCTTGTATGAATTGTATGTTGTATTTGTTATGATATGACTTTATCATTAATTGGTATGATTGATGTATACATTTTGGTTAATAAATTTGTGAATAATATATAAGCTTTATGTAATTTTAATGTAAGTAATGTAAGTAAATACGAAAGGAACTTGTAATTTACTGACTTCATATGGGTATATATATTTTTTTGACTGAAATTATGAACTGATTGATGTTAGATCACCATTGAGAACCTGAAAGCATTGGACGACCGTTTCATCCTATTGTAGGACTCCTTGACAGTGTACATTCACGATCATGTACACGGGATTCGAACGCAGGACCTATCGGTCTCACACTCGAACGCCTAAACTCCAGATCACTGAGCCAGCATCTAATAGCGTTAATGTTTAACTTCAATCAATCCACGAAATTGCGCGACCATCTTTCATTGTACTGAGGTAGATACCTGTCTTTACCACTGGTCACAGCTTCTCACTAGAACTCCGAGACTTCCCTCACGAAGCTAGTCACTAGTAACAATAGAAGATGGTCGCGCAGTTCTGCGGATTGGTTGAGGTTAGACATTCATACCGTTGAATTCCGGCTCAGTGGTCTAAAAGTTAAACGCTCACGCGCGAGACTGACAAGTCCTGGGTTCGAATCCCATGAGGCGGGATCGTGGATGCGCACTGCTGAGGAGCCCCACAACAGAACGAAACGGCCGTCCAGTTCTTCTAAGTTTTCAGTGGCGATCTAACATCGATCGGTTCATGATCTAAATTTAAAAAAACCTTAATAATCTCCACAATCCCATACTGGTATATTTACTCGAATTTGAAGTGTAGTTCAGTTGTCTGAAGACTAATGATACAAATCGATCCCCTAAATCGTAATAAATGTAGTGAGATTCAAACATATAACCTAATGGTAGACAGCCGAGTGCTATAACTATTACTTACTACTCCTACAGAAAAGTAGTGGTGGTTGTGGGGAGAAATGAAACATAAAGGAGGAATGACATTAGTTTACGAACTCAGTAAAGAATGAGAACTGTAAACAACATATTTTAATCTAGTAGTTTAAAAACATTGTTTTTGATAATAGACTTAATCTTTCTATACTCAATTCGTTATTCATTCCAAGTTTATAGTGAAGAAAGATGCTGTACTAAGGATAATTAGCTCTTTGATCATTTATTATATCCCAGTTCTTTTTTAATATCGATGATGATGATGATGATGATGTGGATTCCTTATCTTTTTTATAGGTACTATGAACAATCATGTATAGTAGCAAATAACTTGATGGTATATACCATCTAATAATTGTCACTGAGATTTTACAGTTCGATTAGCATAATTAAATATATGGTTAATATCGAAAGTTGCAGTGTTATCAGCTATTCACATCATGATAAATTAACTTCAACTGATATTTAATTTCAGATGGGTTTCTGTGGAGATTGTAGTAATTTCAATGGTTAAGATCATGAGTCAGTTGAAGCTAGACCATCATGGAAAACCTGGTCTAGTGGTTAAGTGTTCGGGCACAAAACCAGTAGGTCCTGGGTTCGAATCTCGTAGGGGGCGAGGTCGTGGATGCGCACTGCTGAGGAGTCCCACAATAGGACGAAACGGCCGTCCAGTGCTTCCGGGTTTTCCATGGTAGTCTAGCTTCAACTGACTCATGATCTTAACCATTGATATTTAATTCATTAACTTGAGTAGAAGGATTTAATTAGATAATATTATGTAATACATTATACATAATTTAGAGAACTTTCACTTAGATAGGTGCAGAACGTTTAGAGATCCTGTTTATAGATTATTATCAAATAGATGATGATTAAGAATAATGAAAAAAAAGATAAGCAATTTCATACATATTGAATTTGGTTCATAAAAATAGTTACCAGCTTTGTGAAAACCAATCGTTTCCTAGACATTTAAACTCAATGATGAAAGCTATTCTAGAAATAATCGAACAATTTATCATTAAAATACATACTATAATGAACGGTCAAATAATATTAAAGAATATTCTGTTCAATCCTTTGTGTTGATATAAGAATCGGTCAACGATTTAGTATATTCACCTCGAAAATCTCAGCGTAGCTCATTTTTTCAAAACCTAAGTGCAATCAAATTCACTTGGTGTTGTTTACTTGTATCTTCTCATCGTTATTTAGGACTGCAGTTCATCAGTCTCTTGTAGATAAGTAGATAATGCGATGACATTTGGAGCGAACGGTACTGGGTTCGAGTACCAGAGTGAACATTAATTCTGAGATGCACGCACATCCAGCTGATGAGCCCCAAATAGGACGAAACGCTCATCCTAAATTCCATTATTAGCCACTGTCCATCTTTGTTAGGTGCAATCAGTCTGCAGATATTTTCCATGATTCTCAGTATTCATTCATTTAAATACGACCAGAGAATTTCTTAAATAAATAGTGAATTTTATTTTTTGATTCAGATTATGAACCGATTGATGTTAAATCACCATTGCGAACCTGGGAGCATTGGACGGCCGTTTCGTCTTATTGTAGGACTCCTCAGCAATGCGCATCTACGATCCCGCGCACGGGTTACGAACACAGGACCTATCGGTCTCACGCGCGAACGTCTGGACTCCAGACCACTGAGCCGGCATTCATTGATGTTAATATTTAACCTCAACCGTTTCGCGAAATCTCTTGACCATTTTCCATTGTTTGAATTAGATACTTATCTCTACCTGACAAAGATTATCTCCACTGGTTACGACTTCTCATGAGACACATTGGTTTTGATTAAACTAGCTTATTGATCATATCGTAATACAATTAAACTGAATTTTGGTCAATATTAAATATTGGACAATATGCCAAATGGATTTCATTAAATGACCAGTTTCTATAATACTGTATATTGGAATGTTTTTAATCTTTTCATACAATCTGATATTAGTAGGATATTAATAAAGTTTAGATTAGTTTAGCGATAAAAACTACAAGTAACTAAAATAATGGAATTTTATTTATATGATCATTTTTAATCCTCCCCCATGAAAGAAACTAGGTTTATAATTTAATTGGAGTGAAAAGTTAATCATTAATAATGTAGTGACCGAGAACACAAATGGGGACAATCGAATGTATTTGAATACGAAATTACAGAATGTCATAGTAAAATCTGAGAACCATACAGTAAATACTTCGTCTGCAAAATGTTAATCACCTGTCGTAGACCCTGGGTTCGAATCCCGCAAGGCGAGGTCGTGGATGCTCACTACTGAGGAGTTCAACAATAGGACGAAACGGTCGTCCACTGCTCCTATGTTTTCCATGGCGGTATAGCTTCAATTGACTCATGATTTCAACTATTGAAATTACTAAAATCTCCACAGAAACCTTTCTGATACTAATTGTCTTATACTTGATTGTTCCTTCACTTTTACATCAGTCACTCTCTGTTCTCGTTCACTCCTCATCGATCTTCTTCACCTTCTGCCTCCAGACATTTCACTTTCGATTGATGATACATACTACTTATATCTTTCAACATCAGTAGCACGCACTATAATAATACTACATTCCTAGAAATAAAAAGTAGAAGAATAATTTTCTGGTAATATTCTAATTAAATAAGGAGTAAAAACGTTTTCCCTATTTAACCAATTAGTATGAATTCAAGTGAAGGCTTGCTTCACTTACATTTCTCATTATCTAATATTTTTGAAAATTACCTAAAGGATTTCTAGATGAAATCTGTAATTTTATAAGTATCAAGATACTTGTAAGGTTCGCTACTTGATTAACGCAGAATACAGTATACAACTACAGAACCCCCACAGTTGCAAATCAGAAAACAGAGGAAGACTGGAGAAGTGTCTGTTGGTAAGAATTATAATGTACAGAAAATCATGGGTATTTATAGATATTGGCGTTTTTTATATCAACATTATAATCAGCCAATCTTCAGAGAGGCATGCAATGCTACTGTCCAGTAGTAGCATGCCACGTTGATATTCTAAAAAGCTCCATCATCCTCTGATTGGATAGAAACTCTTCGGTTCCTTTAAGGCTTCTGGAGTTCTCGGAAGCCGTCTCAACAATACTGCCTACTTCTAGAAATATTTTGATGAATTAACTATCTTAATCTCTTGAAGGTATTCCAGGGATTCACTGATTATAAGCAGAGTTGGATGTAAGTACATCCAGTTTACAGGTCATAATCAGAATGAAAAGTACGTCATGAACTTCACTTCAACCTACTGTTCAACTATGCTCATAATACTTGTAAATTAGTTGAACAATCGAAACAATCCGCATAGGGCTTTACATATTACAAAAGAGACTGATCAATTACAATCCTAAACATCAATAGGAAGACTCAAAAATGTAATAAAAATGGATAAGGGGATCAGTTTTGTGCTGACTTTATTTAGATTGAAGGGCAGTTTCTTCACAAGTTTGTGAAGAACTAAAAATGAGAGAGGACGAAATGACTTTTTTTGACCTAGTTTCAGTTCCCTTTTTTATATACACCTAATACATAATAATTAAACTAACGAGCTAAAGTTTAATCGTATACATATTGAACTTCAGCGAATTTGCATTAAGTAATATGAGTTTGCCTTGCTCTTACCTCTACTAACTTGGCTAACATTAAAGTTAACGTCTTCTTACTGAAATTTCAAAATATTTATTGTAAAGCTAATTAATAATGCGCTAAAGCAAATATTCTCACTGCTTGCCACTTCTCAATCATACTCAAGATGATGTCATTTTGTGATAAAACTAACTTGTGTATAAGTCAATAGTCTTAATAACGTTTTATATCTCACACGACATAATAATGTCAATAAATCACAATTGATTGATCCCTGAGTGGTGATAAATGTTATATTTGTCAAGTGCTTCTTAGTGCAGATTGAATCCTATCGACCAAGTTGCAATGTGACCACTAGTCTAGGTGACTCGATACTGCATACGAACCCATCGGTGAGCACCAGTTCCCTTAAGATTACAGGTACACCTTACTGACGAGTGCCAAGAAGCACGAAACCCGGATCCAGGGTTTCCTGTTGACTACCTCCAACCACCATCTTAATGTCAACCAATTCCCAACTATCTATTCCATATAAGCACATATGGATGGTGAATGGCAGTGAAATCCAGGATGCATGTTTCGTCCTATTTAGGACTCATTAGATTGATGTACCTTGATCCCGTAATTGATGTTCACTCAGGGACTCGGATCTAGTACTCTAAGATGCAGAAATATCCATCTGACAAGTCCTAAAGAGGAAGAAACGCTCATCCTGAACTCCACTGTTAGTCACCATCCATCTTTGCTTATTATGTTTGTAATTTAAGACAATATCAAGGCACTCCGCACATGATGTATATATACCAATAAAAAACTGACCACTTACAATCCTAAACATCAATCGGAAGATTCAACCAAACAATACTAAATGAATTTATCTATTCCATATATTTACAACATGAATAAACATGTATTTACTATACAAAAATACTTGGGTTATTCCATTGTGTTTCTTTCTTCTTTTCATCTCAATAAATCATAATGAACAAATACTAAAAACACTGATTTTATTTATTAGATTTCTCCGATTGTTTTTTATGTGAATGTTACCAATGGGAACTAATACAAAGAATAAAGTGATTATTTATATTGATTTTATTAGTTTGTGTTCATGTATGCAATCAGTCGATCAGCCAATCAATACATACATACGTACACACATACATACATACATATAATATTCTGGAAGCACATTTTAACTGTAAACCGTTTAATATTTTACAGTATTAGATCCATTGTTAAATTCATCTACTTAGATCTAACTAAATGACCTTAAATTGTCCTTGTAAACTAGTTAATAAATATGACATTGATGATATTTAAAGTTTAGAATGAACTACATCAATCGGTTCATGATCTCAATTAAAAACTTAATAATCTACACAACCCTATACTGATAATTACCATGTGCTAATTAGTGACTAGTTTCGTGAGGGAATTCTCGGGGTTCTAGTGTGAAGCCGTGATCAGTGGAGCTAATCCATGCCGGGTAGAGACAGGTATCTACCTTAGTACAATGGAAGATGGTCGCGCAATTTCGTGGATTGGTTGATGTTAGACACTATCACCATTGTATGCCGGCTCAGTGGATGCGCACTGCTGACGAGTCACACAATAGGACGGAACGGCCGTTCAGTGCTTCCAGGTTTCCAAATGTGGTCTAACATCAATCGGTTCATGATCTCAATCAAAAACGTTCTATAGATTTTGATTAACAGTTGTTTGATATACGGAATCTTATCATTCAGAATGTCTATTGTGGTCTTAATAACTTGGAGTGAAAGATTATGACAATGAAAATGGACAACATGGATACTGACTAAATTTACTTGGTGTTGTTTGCTTGTATCTACCCATTGATATTTAGAACTGCAATTGACCAGTCAATTGTTGGTATATGTACATCCTGTGAGAATCGCCTCGATATTACCTTAAGTCGAAAGCTTCTTAAGCAGAGATTGATTGTGGCTAACAGTGAAATCAAGGACGTGGCGTTTATTCTTATTTGGGACTCATCGGCTAGATATACATGTATCTCCGAGTTGATGTTCAATCCGGGACTCGAACCCAGTACCTTTCGCTTCAAACGCCATCGTGTTATCCACTTAGCTACTCAGTTCCGATAGCCACTTGCTTGTGCAATGGGGTGAAGTTTAAATTCACTTGGCGTTGTTGTCCCTAATAAGAGGAAGCGCGCCTCCTGGATTCCACTGCTAGCCACTGTCCATCTGTGCTTATGACTACTGATTTCTTAGGTTATGTAAATTTACTAGAGATTCTGAAAGAGGACGTAGATGTTAAACTTCAAACAGCATAACTACTAGACTCACTTATTTTTTTCCAAAATATCTCTGATGATCTATGATCCAACGATAATGCTCTATCAACTTAACTGAGGGATTTTTAAGCATATCCGTCGACAACATGACTCTATATGATAAAACATTTTTTTAATGTTCCAGTTGTTCAAGTCGTTCTGTTGTTTCAAATCTAAATTATCAATTCTTGTATAACTAATGTATGCCTTTTTTCACTTAGACGATAAGAGCAATCAAATGATTATTATACATGTGATAAAGTTTGAACAAAATCACTCATTGTCTATAGCCATCCTTCACGAAAATTGTACTCTCTGTAATCAAGTAGTTAGTATCTAACTACCAACACATCTCACTACAACAGTCACTGACTTTGTGAACTGATATCACATTTTCGTTTGATTAGTACTACCATTCTTCTAATCAAACAGAAAAGAGGAAGGTCGAAGAACACATTACGTCGGTTAATAGAAGGAGACATGAAAATGATGAATAGGAACTGGGAGGAGCTGGAAAGGATTGCTTGGGACAGAGTTGGATGCAGAATGTTGGTGAGCGGCCTATGTTCCTTCACGAGGAGTAACAGGCCTAAGTAAGTAAGTAAGTAATTACTAATACAGCGTATAATGCCTTGGTAAAACATTCCATACTTGCGATACTTAAGTTTAGGTTTTATTTTCTTGATGATTGATTCATTTAATTATATATTAACAACTGATTTATCACTGATATATTTAGTGCATTTTTAGTACAGATCGAATCTTATTGATCAAAATAAAAAGATTGAGAGAGCATGAAGTTTATCAGTACTTAGTGATTAATCGATTGTTTATATCTCAGCTACATAGATCAGTCGCAGCATGGCAGTCTTATTGTAGGTTACAAACAAATCGTTAGGTCACTAGATATATGCCTAATAGTCATGGACATTATTTTCTGTTTCAGTCTTCCAGTAACAGTTTGTCTAGTTTTCTGTATAATTATTTAGTAGTTAAATCATTTCTTCCAATCAATACATAACAGTTTGGAATCTGTCTTGATCAACTTTGACTTGAGAAGCCAGTTAACATCACAAGAAACATGTGGCTCAAAGCGGAGTCTGTAAACTCATACTTGCTAAATAAGTTAAATTTAATGATCTCCACACGCACAAAGCTTACTGTAAAACTGAGAGATTAGTTAAATTAAGCAACTATGTTATAACTGTCGTTTGAATGCTTATTGTCTTGGCTCTTTTAATGCTACTTTTTGTATCTGGTCGTCACTAATTGTTATGTCGAAAACGCTTATCACTTATACTCGGAACAGGGGACCTCTGCAATTCCCACGACGCGAAAGTAAGAACACAAAGATTAATATAAGTGATGATTTATTAACCCCAAAACACGACGACAACAACACTAGTAGAAAATACACTCATTCATATAGTGATTGTACACCCATTTTGATTTATAATTGGGATGAAATCACACATGAGAAACATACTTAGAGTTATAAGAAATCACAGGCTGAGCATAGTTCATGTCAATCGGATACAAGAATATCGCATATTATACAGAATAAAATATCATACGAGAAAAGAAAAGCAAACACTATATTGAGTAATCAATACATTATATAAAAACGGAAGTAATCTTGAACAAAATCAATCAAAAATTCACTTTTCGTTCCATCATATCAAACTACCACGCTGTCAAAAACAGAGCTACTTTAAAAATGATTAAACAGATCAAGTGTAAATGTTGGCAATACGACTTAACTTTTGAATAAACTGACTTCTTAGAAATGGATCTTGTCTTAGTCTTGTTATCATTCAACAGATTTAACTTCTTAGATGAAATCCTTCCACTGATTTATAATTTTTCAAAATACTTAAAAACTTATGTAGTTCGTTTGTTTCTTTCTTTCAACATCCTAACTTAATTATATATATATGTTCATTTTGTATGGTTTGTTTGAATCTTTCCACTGATGTTTAAAACTGCAATTGATCAATCTCTAATTGGCATATATGCATCCTATGCGGAGTGCCCCGATATTGCCCCAAGTCACATGCACTATAGGCAAACATGGATTGTGACTAGCGGTGGGATTTAGGACGGGCGTTTTACCCTATGTGGGACTTGTCAGATGGATAGACCTGCATCCTACAATTGATATTCACTCAGCGACTCGAATCTAGTATTTTGGGATTCAGGCACATCCATCTGATGAGTCCCAAATAGGACGAAACGCGCGTCCTGCATTCCACTGCCAGCCACCATCCATCTATGTTTATGTATATATTATTTGGATATTTACAAATTAGCATTTGCATGATTAAAATAAGTGTAATCTCACTTAACTGTCTTTTTTTATTATAGTCTTGTATACACTGTGATTTATGTGTTATTCTGTATAAACCTTTATAAACTGAAAATCACACATAAACTAATCAATTCGTGAATAACTTGGTTGTATCGAATGATTTATAAATGCTGAATATATAGAATACTTATTTGTGAAAATTATATTTGAGCTATTGTTAACGATTGAAATTCATCCAGTAAACTTGTCTGAACTTCTTCAGGGTAATAGTTGAAATCGGAATTACCAAAGAGTAACGAATGTTTGACAGTCAACTGAAGTTTCCATGTCAACTCTCAACATTGCTGAACTTTGCAGTCTAAAGTTTTTCACAGGAATTCAATGAAATCCATCACAATGTTATTGCCTATGTGTTATACGACTGGATTTATTCGGATGTTTTGTAAATATCTGGTTGATTTGAATACATTTTATTACTGGTTCGGAAACGTTTTGGCTCAATGTATTTTCCCGTATAAGGAATATTTTTAAGAGTTTAACTAGTTGTAATCTACTTCAACTTGAAATGAGCATTATCTTACATTGAAAGATCAGTCTTAAGTACGTTAAATAACATTTCCACAAAAGACTTACTTACTTACTTACTTAGGCCTGTTACTCCTCGTGAAGGAACATAGGCCGCTCACCAGCATTCTCCATCCAACTCTGTCCCAAGCAATCCTTTCCAGCTCCTCCCAGTTCCTATTCATCCTTTTCATATCTCCTTCTATTTACCGACGTAATGTGTTCTTTGGCCTTCCTCTTTTCCGTTTCCCTTCAGGATCCCAAGTTAGGACTTGCCTCGTGATGCAGTTTGATGATTTGCATAATGTATGTCCTATCTATTTCCATCGTCTTTTCTAACTTTTTCTTCAGCTGGAAGCTGGTTTGTTCTCACCCAGAGAAGGCTGTTGCTGATGGTATCCGGTCAATGGATGTTGAGTATCTTGCGTAGACAACCATTTATAAATACTTGTACATACTTGATGGTGGTTGTTGTAGTTCTCCAAGTTTCAGCTCAGTACAGTAGAACTGCCTTGACGTTTGTATTGAAGATTCTCACTTTGATATTGATTGAAAGTTGTTTTGAGTTCCATATGTTCTTTAAATGTAGGAATGCGGCCCTTGCTTCTCCGATCCTCGTCTTTACGTCTGCATCTGAACCTCCTTGTTTATCGATGATGCTTCCCAGTTATGTGAAGGATTCTACATCTTCCAGAGTTTCGTCATCAAGAATGATTGGATTGCTGTTCTTCGTTCTGAATTTGAGGACCTTGGTTTTCCTTTGTGTATGTTGAGGCCTACTGATGCAGAGACTGCTGCTACACTGGTTCCATAAAAGAAATGTTTGTAAAAGTCAAACGAACTACAATATATTATTTATGAATAAATTATTAAATAATTAGTCATCAATTAAACTGTTAGCAGGACAGAGTCTTGACAAATACATGGTTGACATAAGATCTAGTCGGAACACACTGATTCATTTTTTAATAATTCAGATCATTAGTGACTAGCTTGGAAAGACAATTCTTGGAGTTACAGTGAGAAAACCTAACCAATGGAGCTAATCCATGTTGGGTGTGAGGCAGTCACCCAACACAGATGGTGGAGGATAGTCACGTAATTTTGCGGATTGGTTGAAATTAGACACTAACACAGTTGTATGCTGGTTCAATGGTCTAAAGATTAAGTGTTCGCGCGAAATACCGAAGGTCCCAGATTCGAATCCCACGTGCGGAACCGTGGATACGCACTGCTGTTAAGTCCGATAATAGGACGAAACGGCTGTCCAATGCTTCCAGGTTTTTTAATTGTGGTCTGAGACTGATCCATTCATGATCTCAACCAAAAATGTTAAATTTCATTTCATTGTTTTTTCTTCCATATCTCATATAAAATGTCTATTAGATTAAATTGTTAAATGTTAAATGTTTAATGACTCGGATAAAGGTTTTGATCATTGAGCAAAAAAATCCATTCTCAATACTCAGATTGATCAGGTCCATAAAGTCCATTTGAATTACAACAAGTATGTTTATGCCTTTATGACAATCTGCTTCTCAATATAAAATACCTGTGCATTAAGCTTTCATGACGAATCACTCTCCTAATCTATGTTTATAAACACGAGGAGATGACCTTGTCTTAATAAGAAATCTGTTTTGTTTTAAATGCCTCTTTTCTACACCTACATTTGTTTAGACTGATCATTAATTCTTGACTAGTAGTTTGATTTTATGTTTCTCTGTTCACTGATTGGGTGTAGTACAAATCACTAATCCATAATTCATTCCATCCATTTCAATTGCTGACTTTCACGATAGATAGATAGATAGATGGATATGAACACACAACATGCTTATGGCTTCTTATTTAAACACATAAACATTGGTACAAGAAGCCACCAAATAGATATGCTACATATAAATCATTCGACTTATGGGAGGGCTGGGGTACTACCAGGGTGCTCAAACCGTAGCAGGTAGTTTCTGAGGGGGTGACATCTGGAGCCTTCGACCTAAATGTCTAATCCATAAGACGATGAAGTGACTTAAGGAGACGTAGTCTCATGGTAGCCAGTGACCAACGATTGGTTCATACCCCTTTTTTTTCAGGATACTGGAGCCATATAAATTATTGTAAGCCTGTTCACTGGCCTAGAGTTAAGTAGTTCTTATGCGAGATTGAAGGTTCTGTGTTACGTTCGCTGTAGTGAAAATATGAAATTACTAAAATGTTTCACACGAAGATGAAACAGCTGTTCATGGTTGAAGTTAGACATTAACGTCACTGATCTCAGCTTAAGCGTTTGTGAGCGAGATCGAAGGCCCTGGGTCGGAATCCCACAAGCAGGATCGTGGATGCTCACTCCTGAAGCGTCCTATACTACGGCGAAGCGGCCTTTCAGTGCTTCCAGGTTTTCCATGGTGGTCTAACTTTAATGGCACAAATCCATGAAGTCACTGACAAGTGAACTGAGCCATTCTAGTAGATGTAGACTACTTGTTTGGGATCCGCGAGACGATAGCAACCGACATGGCTCAAAATCGTTTGTAATGGAGCAGGTGCATCCACTCTTTGTGTTCTTTCAAATTCTAATCTTCTGAATTATTCACGCCCCTTTTCTCTCTTTCCGAGTTTATTTCACTGCATTATACTTCTTGAATATAATCTTAAAACCCTAATCTTTCGATTACTGCTTAAACTCTTACTACCCCTACCACTACGGGATTTGAATCGACAGCTGCATCTCGGTGCTAATGTAGTATGGCGACTCAAACTGATATACGTAAGTACGAAGTTCTACGTTGTTACTGACTGACTGACTAACTGACTAGCTTTAATCAACTTGTGAATTCGACTATTAAAATAAAATAGCTGTACAACACTATTTCGACTTCTATGGATTGCTGACTATCATCGTCTTGTAATGAAGATGGCTACAAAATTATACTCTATCGTGTTATAACTTGTGGGCGTGTGCCTCTATCAATATATAACGTAATGATAACGCCAATTAGAGGATAATAATTTATCGATCGGACCAATGACGTGTAAACCCGTACGAGCAGTGTAGAGTACTTATCGATTCTGCTTCCTGCCCAGCCCAGCCATTTAAGTCCAGAACTCCAATCTCAACCTCTGCGGTATGAAACATGTATTTCAAACACTGGGTTTATATACCAACCAGACAGAGTACATCATACCATAAAATAGAAAATAACGTTTGTACAAGATCTAGCCGAAAATTGGCTGTGAATATGGGAGGTAGTAATTAATAGACTGGACAAAACTCAAGAACGGTAAATCGTATAATAATAGTTCATAGGTCAAAATAAAGCTTGTAATAAGCGGGGTATAAATATACACAATCTAGCTACTGAATAGTTATGCATTAAGAATATTTGTCCAATAATAGTTCTCAAATGTTACCATCCATAATTCTCACCGGGATATAACAATCTACACAAATCTACCTTAATTATAAAGACGTCTATACTTCACATTATCATTAGATAACTGGATATCAATATCATGTATGCTTTATATAATCGATTTAAGCAACTTCTGTGATATACTTTCAATGGAAATAACAAATTAAACAATGTATTTAACAAACGTAGAAAGCATTTTAACAATTAGTTATGTAAATGGTTTCACTTTGTTGTTTGGTTTATGGGAGGCTTAGAAACTACGATTCTCTGTTCATAATCAGTTTACATATGTATGTATTTGTTAGACAATAATAAAGTGTATTTATGTTGTAACTTTACTTGATATTCCACATTCTTCGTTAATAAACTTATACGATTATGAAGACAATTAACTAGAACGTTCTGGAAAATAGGAATAAAGAATGCTAAAGGATACTTCTAAACTTAGTTACTTATTTACTCCAGTTACCCCTCGTGAAGGAGCATATACCTCCTAAAAGTACTCTCCATCCAAATTTGTCTTGGGCAATCCTTTCCAGTTCATTCCAGTTACTATTCATCCTTTTCATGTTTGCTTCCGAATCCCAATCTAGTGTGTTATTTGACCTTCCTCTTTTCTGTTTCCATTCAGGATTCCAAGTCATGGCTTGCCTCGTAAAGCAGTTTGACGACTTCCTTAATGTATATCCTATCCACATTCATAATCTTTTCCTTATTTCCTTTTCAGTTGGAATCTGATTTGTTCTCTCCCACAGTAGGCTGTTACTGATGGTATCCAGTCATTGGTCATTCAGTATCTTTTACGTTACACGTCATCAAATAACATTCCTTTACTTCAAAGTATTTCATGAATAATATTTAAAGGGTAAGTTGACATATTTTATTATATCTGTATGTTATTCAGTTCACTTGTTAAGTATATGGTATACAACATGTACTTATCGATACTGTATACTTTAACTACTTAAATAGTGATATTCATTTATAAATTTAACTGTATTCCTAAACATCCCATATACTCGATATCATTGTATCCATTCATAATAATAATAATTGCTACATTTCATGTTACAAAATTTAACAGAAATCTGAATGAAAGAAAGAAAGAAAGAAATATGAAATATGTCTTCAACTGAAGCATAGTGTCCTTAACTAATAATGAAAACAATACATTTTAACCACTAAGTAAAATCGACACTGTTGGGGAGGAGGGGAAATGTTTTATTTCGATTTTAGTGAGTTTTCTGGGTTATATGACTGAATTGCAAAGCTTTCATTGTTATTCTAGACAAGAACATCAGTGATTACTTCATGTAGAATAGTAAGCTTCTTAGTTATTTCACAAATCTCAAGTTAATTTGTAGGTATCATTACCAAGGTTTAACTTGATAATTTCGAATAATCAGTATAGGGGTTGTGGAGATTATTAAGTTTTTGACTGAAATCATGAACCGATTGACCACCGTTGGAAACCTGGAAGCACTGGACGGCTGTTTCGTCCTGTTGTGGGACTCCTCAGCAGTGCGCATCCGTGTCGGGTAGAGACAAGTACCTGCTTCAGTACAATGGATGATGGTCGCATAACTTCGTGGATTGGCTGATGTTAGACAGTAACACCATTGGATGCAGGCTCAGTGGTTCAGTAGGAGGACAATAATAGGACGAAACGGCCATCCAGTGCTTCCAGGTTTCCAACGGTGGTCTAACATCAATCGGTTCATGATCTCAATCAGAAAAATTTCGAATAAATTGGGCATTGAGTAGATTGTTATCCCAATGAATAAAGGAATTAAATTTTTCTGACATTTGATGACTCAGTGTAAATCATTTCTTCAGAGAATAAATAACCAAAACAAAGGTAGTTTATTTTAGTGACATTGAACGTAATTGATTATCTTTGTAAGTTTCTTTAGTTTTCAGCTGATGTCATAATTCAAGCTGAATAATTTATTCCCCTTGTTTCATACACATAGTTCCCTTTAGTATCTTAAAGAGAGTAAGGACGAAGATTGGTGCAGAATAAGCTGAATTTATCGTATGTCGTTAAGTTCTCATCAGCTGCTTACAACCTAAATCACAGATAGTGACATACTTATACATAAGAGGGTGATTAGAGATGAATATATGTAGGATAATGTACGGGAGATCCCGATAGAGTTCAATCAGGTCATAAAAAAATGAAGTTTGGGAGAGAAAGTTCAAGATCATTGAAATAGTGATTAGAACTCATGGAGTAAACAAACATTAGATGATTGTGTAATTAAGTAGCTGAAAATAGATTAATGGTAATAAAGATATTAGTCAGTTATGAATTGAGGCAAAGCGACTATGATGTAATTTAAAGAGTTGAAATAATGAATGACGTAATAAATAAAAAGAGGGTTATTGTTACTAGGGTAAAGAAAGATCTATTACTGTCTCTTTTTGTATACATAGATCTGGTTTTAGACACTTGATTGCTATCGTTTCGACAAATTTCAAAAAGTTGGAGTTTGATTGTTTCTTAATCACATTAAAGGACTTCAGTGTATCGACTTTATATCCTGTGTCAAGAAGACGTCTTGCAATGGCACTACTGAATTATTTTAATCCATTTGATCTTAAACCTTTCGGAATATGTTCTTTGAATCGGAGGTAAGCTCTCCTTTCTGTTTAACCAATGTAACTGCTATGGCAGATACATGTAAATTTGTATACACAGTTGGTGGTAACATGAAAGGGGTACCTGTCGACTTTTGCTTATGTTAAAGAACATATTGTTTTGGAAAGGACAATCAATTTAGCTGCAGGTTAGGTTCTTATCCATGTAGTTTTTAGTCTCGTATTGATTGACCCTGTGACATCCTCACCTTGGAATTTAAGTTGAATAAATATAGTTTTTTTTATTTGCTGTAGTTTCTTTCGGTTTTTTATCTTCATGTTTTACATATTTCTCAATAAATTCTATAGACATTTTCCTCTTCTAGTGTATCAGCAGTACATATTCTTTCTGTTTTGTGAAACAATGTTTTAACAAGTGGCTTTTTGTAACTGATTAAACAAAAGCTATTGAAGGTGATTCATAAGTGATATGTATGTAAATTTGTGTGTATGTACGTGTGCATTGTTTAAGAACTGCTCACTAGTGGCTGACTTCTGGAAAAACTCCTGGAGTTCTAGTGAGAAGCCGTTACCAATGGAGTTCAACCAGGTCTGTTGTGAGATAGGAACTCATTGAAGACAATGCTGTACGGTGGCGCAACTTCTTGGATTGGTTGAAGTTAGACATTAACACCGTTGGATGCCGGCTCAGTGGTCTAGTGTTTAAGTGCTCGCGCGCGAAGCCAGTAGGTCCTGGGTTCGAGCCCCGCGCGGTGTGGGATCGTGGATGCGCGCTGCTGAGGAGTCCCGTACTCGGACGAAACGGCCGTCCAGTGCTTTCAGGTCTTCCATGGTGCTCTAGCTTCAACTGACTCATGATTTCAACCTGTGAAATAATATATATTTGTAATATCCCAACGAGTAGAAAACTAGATTTTCTGACGTTTCGTGACTTAGTGTAAGTCACTTCTTCAGAGAATAAATAACCAAATTAAAATTAGTCCAAGTTTAAATAGTACAACGGAACAATGCAATATTAATATCGGATCAATCAAAAACAGGTCTGAACAAGTTAATGTCATGTCATTTCTGTCAAGGTGATTCATAAGTGATATTTATGTAAATTTGTGTGTATGTATTTGTGCATTGTTTAGGGTGAAAAATTGTGTGCCCTTTATGGAAAGAAAGGATAGAGTTTAATTTGTAATATGGTAGTGTGAATTGTAAATACGATCAAACTGAATAGCTAGGATAGATGGTCCAAGTAGGATGTATGGTGAGGCCTTCCTTTCTATTGAGAGAAGTAGGAACGCTTCAGCGACCCTTCTTTCTTTGTAGTTGGGATAGCCTTTTTGCAATATTTTGATGTTTTTAAAATCAATTTGGTGGTTGTTGAAAATGGCATGAACTGCTATTGCCGATTTAATTTGAAGTTGATCCAATTCTACAGGATTGTTAGGGTGTTTCTTTGTGTACCTAATATGTTCTTTGGCTCTAGTCACGATTTCGCGGGATGACTCTCCAATATAGAAGGCATTACAATCGGTATAACCTAATTTGTAGACGCAGTTCTGTGTGGATATGAAGGGGATTTTTTCTTTCAGGCGAACTAAATTATTTCGAAGTGTGTTCGTTGTTTTGTAATACACTTTAATTCTGTGATGTTTTAAGATTCTTTGGATTTCTTCTGTTGTGCCATGACGGTATGGTAGAACTACAGTACCAATCCATGGCATTTCATTCGAATCATTATTATAACGTAATAAACTGTTTTGTTTTAATATGCTTCTAATAATCTTCTTTGGAAAATTATTAAATTGTAAGATGCTGATTACATTCATTTGTTATTTTTGTTTGTCTTCCTCTGATGTGATGATCTTGTTAGCTCTTCTAAAAAGATTTAAGGCTAGCGAGATTTTTGCACTGAAAGGATGTGCTGAATGGAAGTTAATATTGAGTGTGTAGGTTTTCGGTAGATGGATACATTCAGAATTCCATTTGGATTTCTTTTTACTAAGCAATCCAGGAATGGTAGCTCACCATGTTCATTTTCATTTTCATTCGTAAATTTGATGTGCGATGAAAGCGTATTTATCCGTTTTGAAAAAGATCTTAGATGAGTCTTTTTTAAAACAACAAATGTATCGTCTACATATTTAAGCCAAATTCGTGGTATAATGTCGTGGGCGAAGATATTTGATTCTATGTGTGCCATAAAACAATTGGCTACAATCGGGGACACGGGGGACCCCATTGCTACACCGTTAGTTTGTTCATATAGCACCCCGTTAAAAGTGAACAGAGTCGAGTTTAAGCAAAGTTTTAAGGATTTCATGATTAGACTGATGCTCAACGGAAATCTGTCAGGAAGAGTATTGTCGTTCTCTAGTAAACCATTAATGAATTCTAAGCATTTATCAATGGGAATACTGGTGTATAAAGAAACGACATCAAAGCTTACCATGATTTCATTCTTCTCGATGATTATTTCGGATAATTTTGATTTAAAGTCATATGTATCTTTAATCACGTACACACGAACAAATGCAGATGAAGACAGCCAGTGTAGCACCAGTCTCTGCATCAGTAGGCCTCAACATACACAAGGGGAAAACCAAGGTCCTTAAATTCAGAATTAAGAACAGCAATCCAATCACTCTTGATGGCGAAACTCTGGAAGATGTAGAATCTTTCACATAACTAGGAAGCATCGTCGATGAACAAGGAGGTTCAGATGCAGACGTGAAGTCGAGGATTGGTAAAGCAAGGGCCATATTCCTACATTGAAGAACATATGGAACTCAAAACAACTTTCAACCAATATCAAAGTGAGAATCTTCAATACGAACGTCAAGGCAGTTCTATGTATGGAGCTGATACTCAACATCTATTGACCGGATACCATCAGCAATAGCCTTTTGTGGGAGAGAACAAACCAACTTCCAGCTGAAGAAGAAATTAGGAGAAGACGATGGAAATAGATAGGACATACATTACGCAAATCATCAAACTGCATCACGAGGCAAGCCCTAACTTGGGATCCTGAAGGGAAACGGAAAAGAGGAAGGCCAAAGAACACATTACGTCGGTAAATAGAAGGAGATATGAAAAGGATGAATAGGAACTGGGAGGAGCTGGAAAGGATTGCTTGGGACAGAGTTGGATGGAGAATGTTGGTGAGCGGCCTATTCTCCTTCACGAGGAGTAACAGGCGTAAGTAAGAGTAAGTAAGTGTCTTTAATCATATTATGTAAGTTGAGCTGTAGTGGTTTTAATATATTGCTTAGATATTTCGATAATGCATATGCTGGTGTGTTTGTGAAGAAAAGCTATTGAAATGAAGATAAACCCCATTCCATATATCTTTCTTATAAACTGAACATTGAACTATGCCATCCTTCCCTCGTTTCATTATGATATCAGATTTGTTGCATGTTGTTGATTATTAAATACGATGAAACTACCATCAATATACTTCGAATAATAAAACATCATTTCATCAATTGCTTCTTTGAGTTTGATTCTTTCAAGGTTAGCCATGAAAAAACTCTCTGTTAGGATCAGGACTTAACTCACTTTCCATTGCTATACTATCCATTGTCCAACATAACAATGAAATTCACTTGAAGTTATAAATTTTCTTTATCATTAGTTCAAATGAAGTTTCGAAATAGATTACAAAAGAAAAAGAAAAGAAAAGAAAAAGAAAATAGAGAAACAACTGAATGAGAGCACAAATAAACAAACAAATATTTACATCATCATCATAATAAGAAACTATCTAAATAACAAACACAGAAAAAGGACAAATGTGGGAAAAGGAGTAAAACAAAACACAAAAGCTCTATGTCAGAAATCTAGAATAAATAAAGGTCACATGACCATTATATGGATAAGAAATGTATTTTTCAACTATGTTCATGGTAAATTAAATATGGTATCGCGTTAGAATTATTAATGGATTATTTAAATATCTCAATGGTTAAGATTACGAGTCGATGAAAGCGAGACCACCATGGAAGACTTGGGAGTATTGAACGGCCAGTTTCGACTTATTGTGAGAATCCTCAAAAGTATGCACCCACGATTCCATCTCGAGAGATTCGAACCCAGAACCTATCAGTCTCGCGCGCTAGATCACTAAGCCAGCATTCGACAGTGTTAATGTCTAACTTCAACCAATCCACAAAGTTGTGACACCGTCAACCATTGTCATCAGTGAGTCACTATCTCACAATTGACCCGGTTGAACTCCACTGGTCAATGCTTCTCCCTAGAACTCTAGGTAATACCTCTTGAAGCCAACCACTAATGAGTATATGCTGATTCATATCGGAAGGGTTTTTGCGGATATCATGGTTATTTCAATGAATGCCTAGTTCATAATAAACAGCTTGCGAAACGCATGGAATCACTTGACGTGCTTTCATCAAGGTTAAACTGTTGTCCCAGTAAGACTAGAGTTGTGCCGTAGGCTAGTTCAGCTAATGTACAGCCAATATCTTCTGTAATTGTTGAATGAATCTCAAGGAGGATAAGTGGTGAGACGTCAACCTGTGGCATTGGTGAGCATTTTAGTTTAAGGTGAAGTCTTTCGATCAATCCATTCCTTGCTAGATGGTTGGCTGTTATTTTTCTGTCATTCACTCGTAAAAGTCGCATGGTCCTATAATGGAATTGAGTCTCGAAATAGCCTAACTTAAAAACAATTCATATAGAAACCAAGTTTAATTACTTTAATAAATCATTGATTACCAATGCTTGGTACCATAAATGATCAAAATGTAGAACAGGATACATCTAATCCTTTAAACCAATTTATCAATGTAAATATAACATTTGTTCATCATACACTTTATCAAAGGAAAAAAAACATCACTTTGGTTGGTAGGAAAATTCCCCTCAGAAAATGACTATTTTTTTAAATTTGGATTTCACTCTGCTAAGTCATACTTGCTTATGACGTAATGAATATACTTCGTAAGCTGGTCAACTGTTTAAACTCGGTCACTTTTGTTATTTATAATAAAACTGTAAAGTTAATACTTGATCAGTGATATCTGTTCAATTGACATCACTGGATATGAATTTAAGATTTAGAAAAAGTTCAAATCTTACCCATCCGTGACCATTCATCTTAGTTACCAACTACTCTATAATATATACTAACAATTCTACACCAAATTGAATCAATTACCCTCAAATATGGTTATTACCTAATTATCAAACTGAAAGACATACTTGCTCACTTACGCCTGTTACCCCTCGTGAATTAACGTAGGTTGCTCATAAGCATTCTTCATTCAACTCTGTCCTGGGCAATCTTTTCCAGTTCTTTCCAGTTGCCATTCATCATTTTCATGTGTGCTTCCAATTCCTGACGTAGTCTGTTCTTCGGCTTTCATCTTTTCCGTTTCCATTCGTGATACCAAGTAAGGGTTTCCCTCGTGATGAAGGTTCGTGATTTCCGTAACGTATGTCCTGTTCATTTCCAACGTCTTTTCCTTCTCATCTGGAAGTCGGTTTGTCCTCTACCACAGTAGGTTGTTGTTGATAGTATCCGGTCAACGTAGATTCAGTATCTTGCGTAAGCAACTGTTGATAAATTCTTGTACTTTTTTGATGATAGTTTTAGTAGTTATCCAGGTCATAGCTGCGTACAGTACGATTGTCTTGACGTTCATATTGAATATTCTCACTTTGATGTTGGTTGACGGTTGTTTTGAGTTCCATATATTGTTCAGTTTTCAGAATACCGCTCTTACCTTAAGAATCCGTCCATCCCAAATCTACGTCAGATCCTCCTTGTTCATCGATAATGCTATCCAGGTACGTGAAAGTAACCACCTCTTCCAGAATTCCTTCATCAAATGTGGTTGATTTGGTGTTCTCCATGTTGTATTTGAAGATCTTGGTTTTTTTCCGAAAGTAACGAATAACTATTTCATTTTAAAATATTCACCAAAATATGATCCTAGAAAATCGTTTCGAAAAAAAACAACACAACAATCCAAGTAACAATAAATCAAGGCCATTTGTAGAAAAAAACGAAAAAACTTTTGGTATCTGAACAATGTTTTTGTCTAGAATCTCTAAGTGTAAAACTGACTTGATCATTTATATTCATGTGATATATACATATAAAAGTTTTTTCAAATCTATAGTCTTCTTATCATTAGTAATTTGATCAGACTAATTAATAAACAGTTGGTAAGTTTTAGAACTGATTTGTTTTCTTTCATTCTTTCTTTTTCAAATATTTACCAATGTAAATGATCTTATATTAATTTCAGTAATTGAAATCATGAGTTAATTGAAGTTAGACTACCATGGAAAACCTTGAAATACTGAGCGGTTGTTTCGTCCTGTTATGGGACTCTTCAGAAGTATGCATCCACATCATCCACCCCACCCAGATGGATTCGAACCCAGGAGCTATCAGTCTCGCACGTGAGCATTTAACTACTAGGCCACCGAGCCGAGTTCAAATCCTTCGAGGCGAGATCGTGGATGTACACTGCTGAGTAGTCCCACAATAGAAAGAAACGGCTATCCAGTACTTCCAGGTTATCCATGGTGGTCTAGCTTCAACTGACTCATGATCTCAACTACTGAAATTACTATTACTATTTAGAAGTATATAATACATTTTAGTGCTTCGTTTATTTCAATGTCATGAAGTGTAACCGAGAAAACAATTGAGTTAAGTAGATTGAGGTGGTTGTATGTAGTAGGTAGCAAACTGAGAATTAAACTTTTATTCCACATGGCATTCCTCAACAAGTATATGTGTATGTTTTAGGAAACTGATACTCCCTGTAGAGTTCGAACCCACGTATTACACAGCTTCACAGTGTTGGGCGTTACTACGGTGTGAGTTACTTATATCCATATAAGTAGTATATAACGGTGGTCAGGGATAGAATGTATTTCAGTAGAATATCGATAAGGAAAGGACGGAAACGGAACGCAATTGTTATGAAAATGCATGAACAATGAAATCTGAGACAATGGACTGATATTGTGGTGGTGCTACTTATATCGACAAAAGTAGTATATGACATTAGTCAGAAACAGAATGTCTGGTAGCAGAGAGACAAGAGGATCGAACAGTAAAGAATGGAAATAGAATACACTTTGTATGAAATGCAAGAACAATGAAATCTGAGACATTTTTCAAATTAACGATTTACTATATGGTTCTCAGATTTTAGTGAGATGCTCTGTAATTATGTACTCAAGTACAATCAATTGTTCCCCACTTGTGTTCTGTTTATTACATTACTGTTGTGCTAGTGAGACTGTAACTCCCTTCCATAGGGCTATGATATTAATGCTGGTAGATCACTGAATACTAACAAATAAAATGTTTGTCTAAGTAATTATATTTTCACTAGGTTATGGAGCGTTGAAATACTTCTGGCAACCAATGGACGATTGGATTGCTCAGTAATCCTTTTATATATCACTCCATCGCTGTAAAACGTAGTCTATGAAAGTAGAAAACATGTGTATAATGTAGACTTTTGTTTGTAGATGTCTTCTAAATGTTTACCACTTATCATAAAATGATCATGTGAGCAATATTGATATTAGTCTTAGAGTACAAGGTAAAAACGACAAATTAGTTAATGAACATAGTAATCATTATAGACTGAAGTGGTTGTGATATGCATTTAGCATCCTAAACCAATGAATACCTCTTCTCAAGCAGTTGAGTGGTGTGAATTTAGATTGTCAGGACGCTATACATACCCAAACCAAAACATTACATCAGTTCATGGGGTCAATGACTACTTTAATGAGCCATGGTGATAGATACAAACTATCTGTTCTGGTATCCATACGATAAGTGCACTATAAGTACTCTAATAGGACAGGTTACATTACTCGCACAACACTTTCTAGATACATCTCCTTTGACATTTTTTTTCTGCAATCCATTACTATTTCTATAACATATTAAAGTACTTTGAGCAGGCAACAAAATTTTTATTCTCAACTGTCAATTCAGATTATTTTAGAACGAAATTAACCATGTTTATCATTAGGATGAGTACTGATCAATTACACAGTAACTTAGTGTTCTTTTTACTCATTTATTATACATGATAATGTAATGCTAATGGGAATCATTGTTATCTAGGCTTGTAAACTCTGTACAGGAACCTCAGATTGTTGATTGTAAGCAATATTCATTTGATATTTATTGTAACATGATGGTATCTGTGTAGTTGAAATTAAGATGCTCCATAGTGAACGTTCATCTCTTGACATGATTTCTTAAAATATTGACACTGATATAAAATTTAGCATTTTCGAAGAGAGAAAAAAATCAAGTTTACGATTATGATTAAACAGTCTGACCTCGGTAGTATATGAATGAAATTCTTTATTTCTTATAATCGATATAATAGCCATAATAATATTGATGATACTAATAGCTTTCAGTAGTTGAGATTATGAGTCAGTTGAAGCTAGACCACTATGGAAACACCTGTAAGCATTTAACGGCCATTTCGTCCTATTGTGTGACTGTTCAGTAGTGCGCATTCACGATCCTGCCTCGAGAGATTCGAAACCAAGACCTATCGGTCTCGGGCGCGAAGGCTTAACCTCTAGATCAATGAGCCGGGATTCAACGGTGTTAATGTTTAACTTCAATCAATTCATGAAATTGAGCGACACATCCACTGTTGTCTTCAGAAAGTTACTATCTCACAACAGACCTGGTTGAACTCCACTGGTCACAGCTTCTCGTTAGAACTCCAAGAAATACCTCTTGAAGCCAGTCGCTAATGAGCATATGCTGATTAGTATTAGAGGGGGTTTCTGTGGATAATATAGTGATTTAATAATTGAGTTCATGATTCATTTGAAGCTAGATCATCATAGAAAACTTGGAAGCAGCGAATGGCCGTTTCATCCTATCGTGGGACTCCTCAGCAGTGCTTATCCACGATTCAACTATCATGAGCGATAAGTTTTAGACCAGAATACCTCAAGATTAATCATTATTTACAAATTTCATTTCATTAATAGCATAAAATAAATGAACCTTACCTACATGATAATTTAGTATTCAGTTCACTATTATCATATTTACTTAAAGTATTTATTTAGTCATAATTAGTAATGTTCATTTATAAGTTGACTTATTTCAGATTTGTCAGGTCCCGATAAACATAATGAATGGCAACTTTGGGATCCTTTTATGGACCAACACTATACGTATATTTTTTATCGTATAATTGTTAAATAGCTAAACTATTCATATTCATGTCCCTCTTATTATAAACTTTATTTTGACCTATGAACCATTATTATACGTTTTACCATTCTTGAATTATGCTCTGTCTATTAATTACTACCTCCCACATTCACAGCCACGTTTGGCCAAATTTTGCACAAATGATATTTTCTATTTTATGCTACGTTGTGGTCTGTTTGGTTGGTATATAAACTCAGTATGTTTGGAATATAACGATTCATATTGTAGAGGCTGAGACTGGTGTTCTGGACTTAACTGACTGGGCTAGGCAGGAAGCAAGACCGATAAGTATTCTAGACTGCTCGTACGGGTTTTATGCATGATTGATCCGATCGACAATTCGCTGCTTCTGATTGGTGGCTTTGGGCCATAACAAGATTGTTATTAGGGAAATCATTAAAGATCATTTAACCTCAACAGTTCATTTTAGCTTATGAAAAGTTATGTGATGTTGATAAGACTTATTTTACTGTACAAACACTTTAAATCATATTAACTAACCATATAATATGAATTCAATATATCCATTCAAAATATACATACGATATATAGTAAGCTTCCTAAATTGTATTTACGCTTTTAATGATTATTACATGTGATTAATACGAATCACGCTTATCAAATATGGTACTGTCAAGGTTTATCCAGTACACATACACAAAAAAAATTCATCTTTAGTATGAAACATTCATACTAGGTGGTATTCAAGTCATGATTAACTCCAGCTGAAAATGATTATGTGTATTTATTATAGATGTACATTAGTATTTGCTATATAAATAAATCTTTAATTTGATATCATGAATAAGATCAATGTTAGACTACTATTGAAAATCTGGAAGTACTGGACGATAATTTTGTCCTAATTTTCGAGACTCCTCAGCAGTGAGTATTTACGATATTGCACGTGAATGCTTAATCTCTAGACCACTAAACTGGCATACAAAGGTGTTAATGTCTAACCTAAACCAATCCACAAAATTGCGCGACCATTTTCCATTGTACTGAGGTATTTACATGTGTCTAGCCGATTCAATCAAAAACTTAATAATCTCCACAACCCTATACTGATAATTAACATGTGCTCATTAGTGACTAGCTTCGTGAGGGAATTCTCGGAGTTCTAGTGGGAAGCCATGGCTAGTGGAGCTAATCCGTCTAGGGTAGAAACAGGTATCTACCTCAGTGCAATGGGAGATGGTCGCACAATTTCATGGATTGGTTGATGTTAGACATCAACACCTTTGTATGCCAGTTTAGTGGTCTAGAGATTGAGCGTTCGCGTGCGAGAACGAAGGCCTTGAGTTGGGATCCCGCTAGCCGGATCATGGATGCGCACTGCTGGTGTGTCCTACAAGCGGACGAAACGGCCATCCAGTGTTTCCAAGTTTTCAGTGGTGATCTAACATCAATCAGTTCATGATCTCAATCAAAAACTAAATAATCTTCACAACCCTATACTGATAAATTTTATTCAACAAATTTCAATTGAGAATTTCTTTAAGAAATGTTTATCTATTTAGGTAATCTCTTCTATTTCTCCAACTGTAGTGAGTGAGAACACACGTGAGAAGAACCGAATGTATTCGAACATGAAATTACAGAATGTTTTAGTCAAATCTGAGAATGATACAAAAAATACTTCATATACAAAATGTCAATTAAATGTTTCAGAATTTATTGTTCCTTCATTTCCACACCAATAATTCACTGTTATCATTCTCTTTTCCTCGATCTTCACCTTCTGCGGTTAGGATTCCAGACTCTCATCCAGGCGACCTGGTTTTCGACTCCAGACGAAGCACAGTTTAAATCTCCCAAATACCACGGTATGGCTGAGAGTGGGGAGAGTCAGCTTTCCTTCTTGAAATGCTCTCACATGGCCTCGTGCGTACAACCACTGCCAGGGGTAGCCTAATCACTGCATTCTCGCGGCATTACTGTTGTTTACCGAATTGAGAGTATGAAAAGCGAATGTCCGGCGCTTTAATCGGGTTAGTGGAAACGGAGAGTCCACTAGGTGAGTTGGAAAACCCTGGTTCTAAATCAATGGTGTACATGGACGCCAATATCCTGAAGGAACAAATGGAGTATGAACCAATCGTTGGTCACCGGTTACCATGGGACAGCACCTCCTTACGTTGCTCCACTGGCTTCTGGATCGGACTTTTAGGTCAAAGGCTCCGGTTGTGGTCGCTTAGGGAAACAACCTACTTCAGTTTTGACGGCAGGGCAATATTCAAGCCCTCACACAAATCGAATGATTTATGTGGCGTATATCTATTTGGTGCCCCCTTGTACCAATGTTTATGTGTTTAAATAAATAAATAGCCTTCCGCCTCCAGGCATTTCACTTCCGATTGACAATACATACTACCTTTATCTGTCGACATCAGTAGCACACATCACACAACCATTAAGATGTATAAAACTGATTGTGTAAAAGTACAATAAGCCAACTTAAAATGTCATTAAATCATTTTTTTCCAAATTTTATAGTGAAATCCAAAATGGGTTATTCTGTTTATATTTTTAACTTTAATATCTATTTTCGTAATGAATTCCTTAATGAAAATAAGTAACTGATTTCTAAACTGAATGATTTGAATTAATGTTAATTGTATAGATTATTAAAATTAAAACTTTTGCTTAGTAATCCCTGATAACATAATGTATCTGTTATGTAGTTAACATGGTAGTGTGGTGTGGGTTACTTATATCCATATAAGTAGTATATAACGGTAGTTAGGCATAGAATGTATATCAGTAGAAGGTCGATGAGGAAAGAACGGGAACGGAACGTAATTGATATGAAAATGAATGAACAATGAAATCTGAGACAATGAATTGAGGTTTTCAACAGAAACAGTCAAGTTTGAGATAATGGATTGATAGTTTGTAAATTAACTATTTACTATATGGTTCTCAGATTTTAATGAGATGCCCTGTAATTTTGTTCTCAAATACATTCGGTTGTCACCCACTCGTATTCTTATTCACTACCCAGGATGGTTATTTAATCAAAATTTGAAACTCGTTAGTTAAATATACCTTCATTCTGTTGTTAGTGTTCACATTGAGACTTGAACTTAATGACATGAGATGCATGCTGTGTTTACTCAATGATGAACAATCATCATTATGTAAATTCCTCTGACAAGTTATATATACGAGAAATTATATAGTTTTGATCTGATTAGTCTATATATCACTATGCTTGCTTAAAGTGACTAGAGTTTCCATTCGGAATTATTATTAATAATAGTAATATTATTATTAGATAAGTAGGACCAGTTACATATATTTGAGGACTCTAGAAAGTAGGGTAAAATTTGAGCATAAATATCGCAAGACATCTTCTTGACATAGGACATGAAGTCGATATACTGAAGTCTTTCAAGGTGATTAATAAACAATTAAACTCCAACCTTTTGAAATTTGTCGAAACGATAGCAATCAAACGTCTAAAACCAGATTTATGTATCCAAAAATAGACAGTAAAAAATCTTTCTTTACCCTGGTAACATTACACCCCTTTATATTTATTTATTACGTCATTCATTATTTCAACTCTTTCTGAAGTTTAGATGACATCATTGTCACTTTTCCTCAATTCATAACTGACTGATTTCTTTATTACCATTAATCTATTTTCAGCTACTTAATTACACAATCATCCAATGTTTGTTTACTCCATGAGTTCTAATCACTAGTTGAATGTTCTGGAACTTTCTCTTCCAAACTTCATTTTTTTTATGACCTGATTGAACTCGATCGGAATCTTCCGTACATCATCCTACATATATTCATGTTTAATTACCGTCGTATGTATAAGTATGTCAGTATCTGTAATAACGTTGATTTTCAAATAATTTAGATTGTAAAGGGGCTGATAAGAACCTAACGAAATAAAATGAACCCATTTATTGTTCCGCATCAATCTTCATTCTCGCTCTCTTTATAATGTAGAAGTATTGAAAGTTAAGAAACGCTAGGCAACTGTCACTTCCTAGTAATCCACATGGAATCGAATAATTAACCAATATGTATGAAAAGAATAAATCATCAAATTTCAATTCAAAAGTTGATATGCCACTTTAGTCAGCAAAATAATCCCATATTCAGTCAATAATATGATTGCTAAGTTAGATTTCAATTCCTGTCTAGTTGACTGTAATGGTCTTACTATTTTACTATAGTTCCAAGAGATTTGTCTCAAAGATGGCTACAAAAAGGAATCTATGATCATGATCTAAGTGGACACTTTATAGAGATTGACGTACATAGTAGGCGGTGCCAAATGTCATACAAGTATATATTTTGTGGAATTATATGACTGAGGAGTTTGTGTGAATTCACTCTTTAACATAGAATAAATGCGACACAATTACATTGGTGATTTTTACTAAATATAACGTATGACCACTATGGAGATAGATATATCGAACAATAAAGGATAGTTTACATAACGGTGAAAAAGACAAAGTGTACACACAACCGTGAAGACTGGTGATTCATTAGTTCCATATCGAAATATACATTTCGTAAACCTTTCAAATAGTATACAGATGAAAAACGTCTAATTTATAAAGATTCCCTTCATATTAAAAGAGCACAAAAACTTTATATGATGATAACTATATATACAACCTACTAAAGAGTTTTAAACACCACATTTTCTATTCAACAGAACGAATGTAATCTCATCAAGCCTAAAGTATTACTTACAAAGCCCAATGTTTCCCTGATTTAAATAGTCATGTTTTTATAGGAAACAGTGGAAATCCCAGTAAACATATTACCTTAGTTCACATGATATACACTTATTTATTTGCTTAAACACATGAACATTGGTATGAGGATGCACCAAGTATATATACGCCGCACTTAATCCTTCGACTTGTGTGAGGACAGTGATACAGCTAGGGTGCCAAAATTGGAGCAGGTGGTTTTCTTAGGTGACCAAACCTCGAATCTTTCACCTAAACGTCAAGTCCATAAGACAATGGAGCAACTTCAGAAGATATAATTCCATTATAGCCGGTGACCAACAATAGGTTCATACGCTATTTGTAATCTCAGGATCCTGTAGCCCATGTTTACGATTGGTTTGCAATCACGGTTTTTTAACTTCCTTAGATGGATCCTTCATAACTACCAACCCGGTTAAAGTGTGGGACATTGATTTTTCATCCACTCAATTATGTAGATAACAACCCCACAGCGAGAAGGAATTGAGCACAATACTGTTTAGTTCTTGAGATAATGGAGATGATTTGTAGCCCATTGAATGATTTTGATGGAGTTTTGTTCTCTGAGCTGGACGGTTTGGTCGTGGAGCATTCATCTTTCTTCTGAACGACAAAATCAGCACAAATTTCAGGTAGACTTTTACCTGTGTAGTTTGTATTTAAAAGAGTAAGGTTTAACTACTTCATTCACTTGGTGTTGTTTTACTTGTATCTTCCCATTGTTATTTAAGATTGCAATTGATCAGTCTCGTGTTGGCATATGTTCATCCTGTTCGGATTGCCTCAATATTACTTGAAGTCACAAGCTTTCTAAGCAAAGATGGATAATGGCTAATAGTGGAAGTCAGTTTAGCACCCTATTTAGGACTCGTCAGCTGAATGTATCTGCATTCCAAAATTAATGTTCACTTTGGGACTCGAACCCAGTACTGTTCGCTTCGAACGCCATCGCGTTATTGACTTAGCTACTGAGTCCTGTTTGTGCAATAGGGTGAAGTTTAAATTCACTTGATATTGTTCACTCGGATCTTCTCATTGATGTTTAGGACTGTCTCTTATTGGTATATGCGCATTCTGTAGGGACTGTCTCGATATTATTTGAAGTCACTACTTGATTAAGCAACAAAAAAGAATATCTATATCTTGTTTTATCTATTCTTGATCGAGTTCAATTGATACGATAAAGAAAATGATGGTTTGATATGAGCAATATGTAAAGAGACCATTATTCTAATCATTTTTCTTTTCATCTTTCTGTAACAAGAACATTTTCTTAATTATTTTATAGAAAATCATTTTCAGTAAGATATCAATTATAAGCATGAAACTTCTATCAGTTATTGTAATTGGTTAGTAATAGTATGATGCCTGAGGACATAGATGTAGATAAATATGTAAATTAGTATTATTGAGAACTATTTATCATTATTACGTCATAAGGAACAATTCTTCTTAATAACTTGATAGCATTGAAATCAATCTGGGGAATTTTCGAAAGTGAACGCAATTTCTATTATCAAAAATGAATTGATATTTGTTATTAATTTAATTTGTTTTGATATTTCATTTAATGGAACTCATTTATTTCAATTCAAAGGTAAAATGGTTACAAGAACTAATACTTACTTATTCCTGTTACGTCTCGTGGAGGAGTATAGGCCACCCACTAACAGTCTTCATTCAACCCTGTCCCAAGTAATCCTTTCCAGCTCCTTCCAGTTGTTATTCATCCTTTTCATATATCCTTCTATTTCCCGACATAATGTGTTCTTTGGCCTTCCTCTTTTCCGCTTCCCTTCAGGATTCCAAGTTAGGGCTTGACTCATGATTTAGTTTGGTGATTTCCATAATGTATGTCCTATCCATTTCCATCGTCTTTTCTTAATTTCCTATTCGGCTGGAAGCTGATTTGTTCTCTCCCAGAGAAGGCTGTTGCTGATGGTATCCGGTCAATGGATGTTGAGTATCTTGCGTAGACAACTATTTATAAATACTTGTACTTTCCTGATGATGAAGAACAGCTAATGATTTCGATGTAGAAACAATCAATAAATTGTATTGTTCACACTTATATTTCTGTTAACTGATAAGTTTATCTGATCCACACCTATAGGTATTTCTTTTAATTACGAGACTTTATAGTACTGTTCACTCAGAATATGCTAGAGATCGAACCTAGAACTTTCTGATCTGATTGTATCCCTTCAATCATAATGTGATGTAAGTTGTCTTCAAATTGAAATTTGTCTACAGTTCTTTCATCATAATAATTACGAAATACTTATTATAGGATGTTGTGCTTCATATATTTGTTGACATAGATTGTAAGTTCATAATTTACAAATATTATTTTAAACGTATACTGAGGTTTTTAAGCAAAAATGGATAGTGGCTAGCAATGGGAAGATACAAGTAAAGCAACACCAAGTGAATATAACTTTGTAGTGTGGCGTCGAGTCGCGGTTGACTATGATTACCACTACAGGAAGACTACGTGCCAGTCAACCGATAAGATCCCCCGTAGGCCAAATATCAGAAGGCAGTTGATGGCTGTAGTCGAGATGTATTTGTTGGCGATCTTGTGGTATCGAAAGGATATCGAGATCGTGCCAAAGGAGTACAAGTGTGGTTACTGAGCGTAACCAAATTCGTGCAAGGTCACAACCAACGGAAAAATGTGTGTTTTTTGGCACAGGTAAACAAAGAAGTACGGTAAAACAATTCCTGATACAATTGGTTATAATAATTATTGTTTCCACTACACCAGTCGCGTTCTCTTGATAAAAGTAGGCCACTGCAACTTCACCTCATCGCACAAGCAGACAGCTATCAGGACTCAGTAGCTAAGTCAATAATGCAATGGCGTTCGAAGCGAACGGTTCTGGGTTCGAGTCTCAGAGTGAACATCAATTGTCGGATACAGGTACATTCAGCTGAGGAGTCCCAAATAAGACGAAACGCGCGTCAAACTGAATTCCACTATTAGCCATTATCCATCTTTGCTTAAAATGCTTGTGACTTCAGGCAATATCGAGGTAATGCGAACAAGGTGCACATATGATAAGACGAGACTGGTCAATTGCATTCTTAAATAACAATGGGAAGATACAAATAAAAAAACACCAAGTGAATATATACTTAGGTTTATTGAAGTTTTGAGGAGACGAAAGTTCAAACGTACTTTCTATATTAAAAAAACGTTATGTTCTCACCTTAAACTTACTATGGTAATATTGGCTTTTTTATCCAGATAGGTGAGTTACATACTATTTTTATAATTATTTTGTTTGTCTTTGTTTTCTCTTATATTTTGTTTGTCTAATCAACCTTTAGTTTCTCATAAACAGACATCCTTAACAAATATATGAGTGCGATTAGACCGTTAGAAATGTATTCCACTAATTTACCATATAGTTCTAATAATCTAAGTCTTCTTGTTGCATCATCTTTTATTAATAAATTAATTCATTATAGAATTACCGTAATAAATACTTAGTTAGAACGATAGTTAGATAGATTGAAAGTCGTAAGGATTATAAGATAATTAGAGATTATTCCATTACATCAGAAGGGGTTTTGTGGAGATTTTAGAAATTTCAGTAGTTGAAATCATGAGTCAATTGAAGCTAGACCACCATGGAAAACATGGAAGCACTGGATGGCTGTTTCGTCCCAGTTTGCCAGTTCAGTAGTCTAGCTGGTTAAGCGCCTGACGCGAGACTGATAGGTCCTGGGTTCGAGTCTCGCGGGGTGTGGGATCGTGGATGAACACTGCTGAGGAGTTCCATACTAGAACGAAACGCCGTCCAGTGTTTCCAGGTTTTGCATGGTGGTCTAGCTTCAATTGACTTATGATTTCAGTCAGTGTAATTCATTACAATCCTAAATATCAATGTAGGAGATTCAAACAATCAATACTAAATCAAATTTCACCCCATCGCACAAGCAAATGTCTATTTGAACTTAGTAGCTAAGTGGATAACAGGATGGCGTTTGATGTGAACGCTAATGAATTCGAGTCCCGGAGTAAACATTAAATGTGAGATGCAGAGATATTCAACTGATGATTCAAAAATAGAAAAAACCGCATGTCCTGTATTCAACTACTAGCCAGCATCCATCTCTGCTTATAAACATTACCTTTAGTTCTTTTCTCTGTAGCTATTGAATACATTTCTCCTGAAATAATTTTAACACAATGAATTTCCTTAGAGTAATGATTTCTAGTGCATTAAGGCAATTCACTTCCTTAAATCTATGAAGGATGATGACTTTGAATGATAATGTACAACGTGCAGCTTAAAGAATTAACGAAAATCAGTGTGAAACGCGAACTCTGGGTGTATTTGTAGAAATTATTAAAAACGGATACTAAACATGTTAATTACTGATGTTTCATCTGTAACGAGAGATTACATTTTTAGTGTACTGCATTTAGCGATAATGCTATTCTGCTGGGTAAACTTATTAACATCAAGGATTCGAAAGAAACTTATTCATAATAATCTTAAATGTCTGTCACAAAAACAGATATGGTTAGACTCTACTGACCACATTTTTCCAATAAAACTCCTGGAGGCTAGTCACCAGTAAGTATATGATTATGATTAGTATAGGAGAGTTTGTGGAAGTTGCGAAATGTTCAAAGTTTCAAATCATCCACTGATCTTACCAATCAAGATCGATACTTTCTGGTTTTCAAAAAGCACTGGTTTTTGTGATTCGAAACTATGTGTTGGGATATTCAGGAAAATATCCCAAAAATTATTCTGTTAAGTCTAACGCTATCCTTGGACTTGAGATGGTGTCATTTCCTTATTGATCAATGTTTATTTCAAGTGTCATTTTCCTACTGGTCAATATTGTACAATGTTATTTTCTATTTTATGGTACGATGTGGTCTGCTTGACTGGTATATAAACAAAGTATGTTTGAAATATAACGATTCATATCTCCGAGGCTGGATCTTGTGTTCTGGACTCGACTGGCTGGGCTAGACAGGGAAGCGGGACCAATCAGAACCCCAGGCCGTTCTTACGTGGTTGCGCGTCTTTGGTCCGATCGATAATTCGCTATCCTCTAATCTGCAGCATTGCAGTTATAGCACTAGGAAAATTCTACAATCACAACAAGAATTCACCTTCTCATAGCTTTATTAAATATGAGAATAGCTAATGTAAATCGTGTAGTTAAACTTGATGTAAAGCTTCAGTGAATGGTGAACAACAAACATTTATAGTTTAAACCTAATTACTATATTTGACTATCTTTATCCTGACCCTTTACTATTTATTATCAGAAAAGTAGTCCGAACATGGAATCTTAGTTAAATGGTGTTTTATTTCAAATAGTATGCTGTGTCAAGTCCTCAATATTTCTGTTTTCTTATAAATATTAAGTTAAAATTTGATAATCAATTACTTGATTAGACAATCAGTTAAACTACCTCAGTTGCTCGAGTATATTTTCGGGTAAATGAGTTGTCATAACCATTGTTGACATTAACAACATTAGTTGCCAATCTCAGTGGTCTAGTAGTTAAGCGTTCATGTGCGAAATCAAAGGTCATGAGTTTGAGTTCCGTGTGAGCGATCGTGGGTGTGTACCGTTGAGGAGTCCCATACTGAGACGAAACGGTTATTCAGTGCTTCCGAGTTTTCCATGGTGGTTTAACTTTAATTGAAGATTATATATTTTTCAGTCTTTAATATGAACTCCCTAGTAAATTATTAAACTTAATTTCGAATAATTTTCATAATATTAACCCTAACCTTGCATTCATGATTCATTTTGAATCCAGAGGATAAAAACTGTAAATATTCTGTTATATTTATGTTTAAACAATTTCAATTATATTCTTTATAGTTAAGTTAGTTATGATGATTGATTTTTCAGTTCATAGCTTAAGGCCATTATCTATTTAACAAGAATGGAACTAAGTTCCATGAAATAAGAAGGACAACTCTGTATAATAGTGCAATATTTTTTAAAAAAAAGTAGAATAAAATTGACCTGGTTTAAGAGAAAAGTACACTAGATGTAAATGGATAATCTAGAATTGACAATTATTTGTCATTTTCCAATTTTACAGTATAATTGTAGTGAACGAGAACACTCCAACCGTTGTTGCTACCTTGACGTAATGGTCGGGCTTGCCTATCGTCCTGAACCAATCGAGCCATACTGACTGGAACAATCATTCCTTACAGTTCTACCATGCCAGACAAGTCCGTTGGAGAGCGGCAAACCCAAGGTCTGAGAGCGAACTCGTACTACTGATTGTACAGTAGTGTGACAGCTATAAGGTACCTCTTTCAGAGAACCGGCATCTGTAGCGATGCTGCCTTCCCACAAGGAGGGATAGGGTTAGAAAAGGACGACTCTAAACATGCACACCTCACCTTACCCCACGGGTATCCGTCTCCGGCGGCAAGGTCTCAACAAGTACGGAGCTAACACGAGAACTGCCCACAAAAAGGCCGTGTGTGACCGAACTCACACAGTTGTTCCTTGGGCACTGCAGTCACGTCCTCAGGTCACTAAGTCCACATTTAATCCAATTTCCTTTCCAGGTACCTCCAAAAGAATCCTTTTACAGTGTGAGCAACCGGGAATCGATAACCGCTCTCATACTTCTAACAACACTCAGGAACGAGAACACAAGTAGGGACAATTGATTTCATATTTAATACGACATTATAGAATGTCTTAGTAAAATGTAGAAATCATACCTTAAATTCTTCATTTGTAAAATGTCGATCAATCGTCCCAGACTTTATTGTTCCTTCATTTCCACACCAATCATTCTTTGTTCTCGTTCTCTTTTCTTCAATCTCCTTAAAATTCTGCCTACAGGTATTTCAATTTCGACTGATGATACATGCACTACTTATATCCGTCGACATCAGTAGCATATACCACAAATATGTTTAAAATTTTATTTGACATTAATTTTCATCACAAAAGTTTGGAAATTAACATTCGTTGAAAATGACGGAACATTGAATAACTGTTTCTCTTATACTTATGTCTCTGCACGAAATCTCTTTGTTTTCTATTATATACTCTATTCACTTTAGGCAATATGTAAACATTCAGAGCACATCTATAACTTGTACGGTTATATACAGTCCAGAATTCTTACCGGAATTCGTGACGTATCTTATCATTTGAATTTAAAATGAGCCAGCTACAATTTTATAAGAAAGGCTAATGATTGTATTGTTCCACTAATTCTTTGAGTTTGAAAAATAGAACCAACTGGTTGTAATTGAGTATTTGAGTGATGTGGTGCTAGTTATGTTTCATCTTTTGAAATGAAGTTAGTGAGTGTTTCAATAAAGAGATTTAGATTCATGAAAAATAGATATTCGGTGGTTCTCCGCAACCTAATCTAAACTAAACAAAATGTTTAAAAACCCGTTAACGAATTTAACATATATGTACAGACGACGTTCGACTTTCAACCGCTAATTCTCATGCTCGAACCCCACCCCATCCTATTTCAATTTTGGCAATCAGATAGTACTATAAACCCATACGTTTATATTTTAACCGATAACCAAATACATGATGAATCAGTTAATTCATCTTCTCATTATTTTGTACACGGTGAATGAAATGAATGTTAGCGGAATATATTCAGATGTGGCTAATATGGTATTTAAAGATAGAAGAGGAAGTAAACAGCAAAAAGAACTCAAATAGTACTCAAAAGAAAAAAACTATATACATGTAAACATCTAAGGAACTGAGGATATAACAAAACTATGAGGTTCTTAACTATTAGTTACCCCTGATTTTAAATAGTTATCTAATTAAAACTTATCCATGACGTAAATTATCGACAATTTTAACTAATTACTTCATATATCATGTGATTTTTAGTGGCATCAGTGCTTGGAATCACTAACTTCTAGTCTGAGCCATGTTGGTAAATGCAGACTACTTGGTTGGAGTCCGCGTGACCATCGTAACCAATGGTTGGAGACTTTAGGTGATCGATCACAATCGCATCGATGTATACAACCTCTGTCTTCCTGTACTCTATGAGACTGAAATCACTTCATACCTATCTTTCTACGAAAAAATTCTTTCTTCCTGTATTATATCCTTATATGCAATCTTTCTTGTATATATTACCACCGTTGAATTAACTACTTCTATGAATTTGGTGTTCATCTTGTTGTGCGAATGAAGTAATGGCAGCTTGAACCGATTTATATATGTGCCTGATACTACGTTGTAACTGACTGACTGATTTTTAGTTAAAAAAAATTATCTGAATAAAACTTGTTGATATTTTGATGGAGTTTTGTTCTCTTACACCTGTTATTCTTCGTGAAGGAGCATAGACCTCTCGTCAGCATTATCCATCCAACCCTGTCCTGGGAAATCCCTTCTAGATCTTTTTAGTTGTTATTCATCCTTTTCATATCTGCTTCTATTTCCCGACCTAATGTGTTCTTTGCCCTTCCATTCATCCTATCATCTTGAAATCACTTATGGAATTTAAAGGCAGAAATTTTACCTTTTTAAACACTACTGACAGTTTTCGATAGAGTTTTGTTCTCTGAGCTGGATGGTTCGGTCGTGGAGCTTTCATCATTCTTCTGAATGACTTTGTTAATTATTTTTTTTAACTAGCAATTATGTCAATCAGTATATTAATGGGAGGTTACATTATTATAATGAAATTGTAATCAAGCATCAGTTCAGCTATTTAGTCATGTATAAAACTGTATGATACAGAGAAATTATAATCCAGCTAGAAATGAAAAAATTCATAGAATGTTAATTTCGTCTAGAATGTATCCATTTCAGTAGCATCATGTATGATTACTTACATAACAGTGACAATATTCAACAAAATCAATAACCTTGAATGATCAAATGATAGAACCAATTTCAGTGCTCTCAGTCATAAATAGTTATTTTTTGTTCAACTAAAGTACTCTTTAGGGTAACACTTAGTTGCTTCTCTTTAAGGGATCATAATATTCTTGAAATTATTGAGTTTTTATTTTAAGACCAAATCAAAATACTTTTGTTATTTAGTTTAGTTACAATTATACAAAACATACCTCATATAATCCCTAAGAGAAATGGAAAAGAGCATGGTCAAAAAGTACAGTGCGTCAGGAACTGGAAGCGAACATGAAAAGAATGAATAACAACAGGAAATTGTTCAGGATAAAGTTGGCTGAAGAAACCTGGTGAGCGGTTTATACTCCTCCATGAGGGTATAACAACTATCTACAACCGAATTCGATTACGATCAATTTTGTTTATGCCCTTTTTATAACTTGTGGCCTGAATGCCCTGTTAATGTATAACATAACGATTCCGCCAATCAGAGAGCAGTGAATTATCCATGGAACGAATGACGCGTGAAACATGTATGAGCAGTGTAGGGTCCGGATTGGTCCTGCTTTCCGCCTAGCCCAGTCAATGAAGTCCAGAACACCAATCTCAGCCTCTGTGATATGAATCATTTATTTCAAACATACTGGGTTTACATACCAACCAGACAGACCACACCGTACCATAAAATATGAAACAACATTTGTATAAGAATTAGCCAAATTTGGCTGTGAATGTGGGAGATAGTAATAGATAGGGCATAATTCAGGAATGGTAAATCGTATACTATTAGTTCATAGATCAAAATAAAGCTCATAATAAGAGGGACATGAATATGAATAGTTTAGTTATGTAACAATTATACGACAAAGATATACGCATATTATTGATCCATAAATGGATACCAAATGTTACAATTCATTATGCTTATCGACACATAACAGCCCTTTTATTAACTTACTTAACAGGCAATGTTATTAAAACAGTAACAATTCGTCTTTTTCTTTGTACCGTTATGATCACTAGATCATATGGTAAACTCTAGTTAACATGCTGATCACTTAAATATCACTTGATAATTCATTTTCCTCCCCATTTATATGTGTACTCAAATCCTATTATTAGCTTTTGCTTTACCTTGCTGTACCCTTATGAGATTTGATTATAAATTTGCCTCTGTATTTGCTCTCAAATACATATTCGCCTCTTCGCCTCAAATTCACTTGATTTGCTTTGTGATCTACGCTATCTGCTAATAAACTGTAGTTGCCACTTCTCATTATCTTCTGATTTCAAACACTGTTGAGATTTATATGATAACAGTTGTCAAGGTGATTAATTAACAAAACAAAGACGTTACAAGGGGTAGTATGGGTAAGTAAGTAAATAATAATTTCAACAGTTGAGATCATGAGTCAATTGAAGCTCGACCACCATGGAAAACCTGGAAGCACTGGACGGCCGTTTCGTCCTATTGTGAGACTCCTCATGTGTGCGCACCCACGACCTCGCCTCTCGGGATTCGAACCCAGGACCTAACAGTCTTGCGCCAGGCGCTTAACCAACTAGACCACTGAGCCGGGATCCTACGGTGTTAATGTAATACTATTGATTAACATACATATCATTCACATTTTACATAAGGTATAATTATCAAGAAATACTGTTATCAACTAAACACCAATTAAATGATGAAAATGCTTAACAACGTGATTGAATTCATTTACGCAATTGTTAATAATGTTTATATTGAGACTAATCTGCTTGTTTGGATGTTATTCTGACGTAGAATTCAAATAGAAATATATGGAGGGAGAAAATGAAAAACAAACAAACCACACAAAAAGAACTAGACACCTTTGATAAATACATACGATAAACTGATTAGTATAATATGTGAAAAAACAATTATGTTGGTAAAAAAACGGCTCTTTTGCATGTGTACATTGATTTATTGTTTTTTTTCACAGAAAATCATATTGGTAGACAAAAATATATTGATTTTATGTTGCTAAACAGATTTGAGATATCAGAAGGGGTTTTGTGTAGATTTTAGAAATTTCACTGACTAAAATCATGAGTCAATTGAAGCTAGACCACCATGGAACATCTAGAATCACTGGACGGCCGTTTAGTCCTAGTATGGGACTCTTGAGCAGTCCGTATCCACGATCTCGCCTCCCGCAAGAGTCGAACCCAGGACCTATAAGTCTCGCGCACAATTTCGTGGATTAGTTGAAGTTGGACATTAACACTGTTGGATGCCGGCTCGGTGGTCTAGTGTTTAAGTGCTCGCGCGCGAAACCAGTAGGTCCTCGGTTCGAATCTCGCGGGGGGCAGGACCGCGGATTCGCACTGCTGAGGAGTCCCACGGTGGGACGAAACATTGAAATTTACTCAAATTTCAGTGCACATTACAACTATTGAATTCACAAGTTAAGATCAATTTAATGAATAATCACATAAAAGTTTTATTAACTAATATCTAGTAGGAAAAAATGATCGTTAATTTGAAAGAACAAGAAAAATGATAAGTGAATTGATCCTGACCTGAATTTCAGCAGCTTGATTCATATTATTGACAAACTTGGATTAACAGCAATGATAATTGGAAGAAATAATAAAAAGTTCGCGATTTCAACTGTGAAAATAATAGAATCTCCTTACACTCATAGTAATCATGTGCTCACTAGTGACTGGCTTCAAAATGTAACTCCTGAAGTTCTAGTGAGAAGTTGTGACTAGTGAATTTCAATCCGTGTTAGGTGAGAGAGTGACTTACCACAAGCAATCGATGAAGGGTTGAGAAAGATAATGGAATTATTGAATTTAGACATTAACACAGTTGGATTTCGGCTCAGCAGTCTAGAAATTAAACGTTCGCGCGCGAGATGAAAGATCATGGGTTCGATTACTGGATATGGGGTCGTGAATGCACACTGCTGAGGAGACCTATAATACTATGAAACAACCGTTCACTGCCTTCCAGTTTTCAATGCTAATCTTATTAAGATCAGTTCGTGATTTCAACTATGGAAATAATAGACATGTCTAATTGAAAGAAACCTGAAGCGATATTTAGTACAGAACAATCATCGTTTGGTAAAAATGCCGAATTATATTACTTTATTAAGGAATACAACAATAGTGAATAAAAACTAATTGAAGAATACTAAAGTTAATAAAAAACTTTTAGTCATTCATCCTGATAGTGATATCACGTTAACTATTCAATACAATCAATAGTCTAGTTATTTTAGAGCATTAACGCAGTTGGATATTGGCTCAGCAGTCTAGCGATTAAGCGGTCGTGAGCGAGACTGAAGGTCCTGGGGTTTGAGTCCTGCGTAGGGAAGTCGTGAATTCTCACTGCTGAAAAGTCCCATATTAAGATGAAACGGCTGTCGATTACTTCCAGATTTTCAACGATGATCTAATATTGATCGTTATTATAACCTCAACTATCAAGTATAAATTGATAGTGTGATGAAAAATGTACTAGTTTTGATAAGAATAACTAAGGCTTAAATTCATGTTTCATAATGGGAAATAGGTCAATGACTTTGGTTGATTTAATAATTTCGCATATACATTGTCAATCTTACCGTATATTAAAGTCTGACAAGAATCTAATTGAAAAAGGGGTCTTATGTTGAAAAAGGTAACGATCCATTTATTCTTAGCCTTGTTGTTGCATTTAATTATGAACATCAAAGTTTATATTCTTTTCTACTTTGAACATTCATAGAAAAAAAAAGAATGGATCATTTTAAGGACATAAATTCTGCATAGAAATTTGTTTGGTAAGAATATACTTATTGAATTACTTGCATGAAATTGATTTTCTTATATGAGTTGATTTAAGTTATCGGATTTATTATGAGCAAAGATAGATAGTGGCTAGCAATGGAATCCAATTTGGAACTCGCCAGCTGAATATACCTGCATCTCAAAGTTGATGTTCGCTTTAGGACTCGAACCCAGTACCGTCCGCTTCAAAAGTCATAGCATTCTCCACTTAGCTACTGAGTCCAGATAGCCGTTTGCTTGTGCAATGGGGTAAAGTTTAAATTCACTTGGTATGATTTAGTTGGATTGTCCTATTGGTGTTTAGGACTGCAATTGATCAGTCTTTTATTGGCATATGTGCAAACTGCATTCCACAGCTAGCCACTATCCATCTTTGCTTATAATGCTTGTGAATTAAGGCATTATCGAGGCAATGCCCACAGTATACACATATGCCAACAAGAGACTGATCAATTGCAGTCCTAATCATCAATGGGAAGATTCAAGTAAACAATATCAAGTGAATTTGTCTGATTTATGCTTAGAAATCAGAGAATATTCGAATTGAAAAAGGTAAGAAATCCCTAACATTACTTTAATTCAACAATAAGCATTATATTAAATGACTTCTTTGATTATTTTTAAGCTACTTCATTTACTAGCTTGTCATTCATATCTGTTTAAAGAATACTTTATGATATTTACGAGACATAAGATTCAACAGTGTCCACAAACATCAATACTCGTGACTAATGTCCAGAGGTAACTTTAGGAATGCCGATTTCTTATGATAAAATGTGTTCAACCATATTGAATGTAAGGTATTTATTCACCAACAACACTGGAAGATAGTTAAGCAGTATTATGAATTAGATGAAATTAAAAATGCGAACCATCAGATATCGACTCATTGATCTAAAAGTTAAGTGTTCTGGACGAGACCTGAAAACCATGGATTTTATCACTGACAAGGTTTTGAAGAACTGTTCAATGTATTCTGGTATTTATTGGTTGTCTAACCAAGATCGCTTCGTAATATAAACCTTATAAGTTTCAATACATCTTGTATTAGTGATAAACTAGTTCACTTTCAACTGAATGAACTGTTTATCTGAATAGGAAACTTTAATGATCATAATGTACAAAAAAGTATTACTACAGGTTAGATACAAACCAAAATAGATGAATTTTAGGAGAATTATTCTGTTAAAAGAAAATTAATAGGGGGGGGGGAGAGATAACTTTAAATGTGAACAACACACGCAAATTAAATTTTACACCAGGTGAAATAGTTTTGAAAAAAAAAGATAATAATCATTTAAAGTAACTTGAATACCGTTGTAGTATGACGTAAAATCTTTATAATCATTTTGTTTCTGAAATTAGTTGCTTAGATTACATGACGTAAATCAATAGAAAAAACATTTTTGATTTTATTCAGTTAAAGAAAAGATAATGAAAACACTTAGTTACTAACCGATAGCAGTCTACATTGAAGAAATACTTTAAAAGAGTAAATATCGGTTCATGATCTCAATCAAAAACTTAATAATCTCCACAACCCCTATACCAGTAATCAACATGTGCTCACTAGTGACTAGCTTCGTGAGTGAATTCTCGGGGTTCTAGTGAGAAGTCGTGATCAGTGGAGCTAATCCATGTTGGGTAGAAACAGGTATCTACCTCAGTAAAATAGAAGATGGTCGCGAAATTTTGTGGATTGGTTGATGTTAGACACTATCACCATTGGATGCCGGCTCAGTGGTCTTGTAGGTTAAGTGTTCACGCGCGAGACCGGAGGCCCTGGGTTCGAATCCCGCCAGCGGGATCATGGATGCGCACTGTTGATGAGTCCCACAATAGGACAAAACGGCCGTCCAGTGCTTCCAGGTTTCCAAAGGTGGTCTAACTTCAATCGGTTCATGATCTCAATCAAAATGTATATAAAAGCTTAAGTAAACCTTATGAATACTTTACATATGAAAAACAGGATTTCTATACTACTATAGTCAGTTTAGCGACCTAAAACTAAATGGAATAATGATTTGTGAATTGAATAATCAAATGATGTGGAGATATTAAACAACAGATAGTAACTAATATGATGTTTTGAGCTTAATCACTGAAAGTTGATCAAAATTTAGATATTGTAGTAAAAAATAGTCATATTGTTGTAATTGATGTTTCGTATAACTGTATCCTACCATTTGAAAGGCATACAAACTAACTGGGAAGTTCGGGAATTACACACATACACACACAGAGAGTTTCACAGACTCTCTAATGATATTCATGTTGTAGTGAATTCTTTTTTAATCCTGATTTTCTTACTTAAATCGGTTTTCTGTTTTAATTAAATTACATACTTACTTACTTACGCCTGTTACTTCTTGTGAAGGAGCATAGGCCACTCACTAGCATTCTCCATCCAACCCTGTCCTGGGCAATCCTTTCCAGCTCCTTCCAGTTGTTATTCATCCTTTTCATATATCCTTCTATTCCCCGACGCAATGCATTCTTTGGCCTTCCTCTTTTCAACTTCCCTTCAGGATTCCATATTAGGGCTTACCTCGTGATGCAGTTTGACGATTTGCGTGATGTATTTCCTATTCATTTTCATCGTCTTTTCTTAATTTCTTCAGTTTTAATTACGTGGAAAATATTAAATTCTAAATTTAACAAATTTACACTGCTTCCAAATAGTTTATAAATGTTTCTTAAATTTATTCATCTAAATACTGGACTTCATTATTAGACAATAAAAGAAATTTTCAGTATAAAGTTGTGAAGATTGTTGAGTTTCAATTGATATCATGGAGTTCTAGTGATAAGCTGTGACCAATTGAGTTCAACCGTGTCTGTTGTAGAGGCAGTTACTCACTGAAGACAATGGACAAAGGGTTGTGAAAGATCATGAATCAGTCGATGTTAACTATTAGCACCGTCGAATGACGGCTCAGCGTTCGCGAGACCGGAGGTCCTTGGTTTGAGTCCCGCGTGCCGAATCGTGGATGCGCACTGCTGAGGAGTCCCATACTGAGACGAAACGACCGTCTAGTGCTTCTATGTTTTCAATGGTGGTCTAACATTGGTCAGTTCATGTTTTCAATGGACCTCAACATTCTCCACAACTCTATACTGGTAATAAAAATGTATAAATAAACTTTGGAATTATGAGTTCCATTATTACATAATGGAATTTTGAAATTACAATTACGGACAAAACAGTTTTCATAAAACAACTTTGAAATATTTTCAATATTCATAATTACTACAAATAATTCTGAAAACATGAATATTGGTAAAAGAGGGTATCAAATATATATGCGCCACACAAAACAATGAGAAGCGAAAAAAAGAAGGTAAGGAGCGAAAAAAAGAACATTAACGACCACAGATTAGGGTAAAATAGTGTAGTAATAATCATAATAATGGGGGAAACGGAAAGGTACAACCAGAAGAATTCTCTCAGCTAACGAAGATATAATCACTTTTTATGAAGAAAGTAAGAGAAGGTTACAGCAGGATCACCACTGGCTTCTATTCTCAGCCATATCTGATAACGTCTCTAGCCACTGTGTCGCACCATCTCTAGGACCCCAGCCAGGGAGTCGCGAAGGACTAAGAGAAGCCAACTCTTTGCAGCTTTCTTTAATCCCACCTCTCCGCTTCTTCTAACCAGTCCCAGAGTCGGCAAATAATGCACGATGTGGAATTCTCTGGGACGACATTCGTAGAACATGTTCAAGCCACCGAAGTCGGTGTTTCAAGATGGTGACACCAATTGAGTTATCATCTCTGTGCCCGAACACACGATGCCGAACCTCTGCATTATTGACATGGTGTTGCCACTGAATGTCAGCAATCCTTCAGAGACAGCGATAATCGAACACAGAGTTGTCTAACATCCTCAACTCGAAGAGGTCAGGTTTCACAAGCATAGAGCGAGACTGCTCTCACCGACGCATTGTAGATCCGACCTTTTACAGCCAGACTAACATCACGAAGGCGCCAAAGGTGGCCCAGATTGGCATAAGCCACTCTGGCTTTCGCTATTCGTACATTGATCTCATCACTCACGCCACCGCCAGCACTTATGTAGCTACCTAGATACATGAACTTCTTGACTACTTCCATCTGCTCACCATCCAGGGTGAGTACAGGATTAGAATCCTGCCAGTCTTGTAGAAGTACTTTGTACTTCGAAGGTGCAAATCACATACCGTACCTACGAACATTGATTGCCAACTGATTAAGTGCGGATTGCATGCCTTGGGCATTATCGCACAGTAAGACAATAGCATCCACATACTCAAGGTCGAGAAGTTTTTCTCCAGGCAACAGGTCCACACCGCCATTACTTACATCCATCAGAGCTGTTTCCGGAATGTTATCGATGGCAAAGTTGAAGAGGAATGGTGACATCGGCTAAGACTGTCTAGCCCCACTGCTTGAATGGAACAATGGAGAGAGGTGGTTGTATGCCCTCACTCTACCTGAGGTGTTTATATATAGGGCCTTTAGAATGTTAATAAACTTCTCAGGCACACTTATCTTCAATAGACAATCCCAGAGAACAGTCCTGTCCAACGAATCGGAGGCAGCCCTAATGTCAAGAAACACTACGATTGTTGGCCTTTGATAAGTATGACGGTGTTCTAACATTTGGCGGAGGGTAAAGATATGAATAATACATCCTCGACCAGAATGAAAACCAGCCTGCTCCTCGCGAGTCAATCTTTCTCGGGTTTTGAACAACCTACGAAGTATGACGGAAGCCAATAGCTTGGACGCAATCGGAAGTAAACTTATCCCCCGATAGTTGTTACAAGAACGACGTGAACCCTTTTTAAAGATAGGGACAACTATCGACTCATTCCATGACGTTGGTACACTCTCCAGTTCCCAAACCTTTGTAAACAACGTCGGCAGTTCCTTAGTCAAAAAGTCCATCTTTAAAAAGAGCCGGAGGTAAGTCATCTGGGCCCGGTGATTTGTAGCACTTCAAGAGTTGGAGTCCCTTGCGGACTTTCGCCTAATTTGGTGGATCAGTCGTCACCGGCTATGGATGGCAGGGCAGTCTGACCAATGTTGCCGGAGCAGCAGGTCAGTTGAACTGCCCCTCGAAAAATTCTGCCCATCGTCCAAGACGTCGATGGGTGTTAGTGACTGGCATCCCGTCATCCTCATAGATTGTTTTGCTCACACCAGACTTCTTGCTGCCAGTGAAAATTGACGTTTTTAATTAATTATTTTTATTTATTTATTAATTTGAACACATAAACATTTCTACAAAGAGGTACCGAATACATATGCGCCACACAAGTCACTCGATTTGTGAATGGGCTGTGATACTGCCCGGGGCCACACAGGAAACTTTCGACCTAAAGATCTGATCCACAAGGCAGTGGAGCAACGAGAGGAAACACAGTCTCATGGTAGCCGGTGATCAATAATTGGTTCGTACGCCATTTGTTCATTCAGATCCTGGATTCCATACGCACCATTGGTTTAGAATCAGGGTTTTTCAACTTCCGTTGGTGGATCCTCCATATCCACCAACCCGGTTAAAGCGCCGGACACTCGCTTTTCATCCTCTCAATTTCGTAAACAGTAGTGATGCCACGAGAATGCAATGAGTAAAAATTTCTTGGTAGTGGCTGTATACTCGTGGCCATGTGAAAGCATTTCCAGATGGAGAGAGGTGACTTTCCCCACCCTCGGCCATACCGGGGCACTTGGTATATATTTTAAAAAGAATTCTTATTTTAGAACTACTCATCCAATAAATACGTTATTTCATCTAACAAATTAGATCTATAGTTTAATAATTACAAATTGCCATACATGATAAACTATCAATTAGCCGTACTACAGTGTTTTTAATCTTCTAGCCTACACACTACATGTGATACTGATTATATTATGTGAAAATAAAAATAAAACTTTTATTATTGTTGGTTTGAAGTCAGTATTATTCTCCTGAATACATGATTAGTATACTTAGCTCTCACATCACTTTATTATAAATTACTAATTTCATATAAATGTGTAATTCCACTCTTATTACTCTCACCTAATCTAAACTGTATTTATTTTGATCATGAATTACATAATTTCATTTAATGTATAAACTGATTCAAGTTAACATTGCATTTTAGTCATTTCAATATTGTGGGAATTGTATTGAGCAAGATCATGGATCGATTGAAGCTAGACAATAATAGTTAGATGATGGCTCAGTGGTCTAGAGGTTAGGTGTTCGCGTGCGGAACAGAAGGTCCTGAGTATGAGTCTCATGTACGAGATCGTGTATGCGCACTTAGAAGATGTCCCATACTAAGACGAAATATTCGTTCAGTGCTTCTAGGTTTTAAATGGTGGTTTAGCTTTAACCGACTCGTGAACTCAACTGTTGAAAATTTAACGTAAATAATTTTATTTTAATTTACTAGTTGAGATCATGAGTCAATTGAAGTTAGATCATTAAGAAATACCTGGAGGCACTGGACGGCCGTTTCGTTCCATTGCGAGACTCCTCGGTAGTCAGCACCCTCGAGCCCGACGCGCATGATTCGAACCCAGGACCTGTCATATCATATCCGAGCGAAGATTAAATCACGCCTAACTTCTGAGACATTAACTGACCAATATTATCTATATACTTTTATGGTATAACTATTCAACAATTAGATTAGGTATATTTATTTTCCTCTTATTATAAGCTTTATTTTGACCTATAATTTATTATTATGAACGAATGAAATGAAAATGAATTCATGCTATTCTGCAAGAAAAATAGGTCGTCCATATTTATTAATGCATATTACAATTAACATTCCAAAATGTAAATTATTGATTATAATGAAAGAAACATCTGAGACCAAATAAATATCTGATAAAGCAAGAAGTGTAAACATTGAACGATGAACATAAAAAGTTTGAGACAAAACGAAACATTAAACATAAAATGACTAAATGAAAATAAATAATAACGCTTAAGATATTAATTTGTATAGTTGGGGCAGGAACAGATAGCTAGCTAGCAAGCTTACACATTCATTATAAATGATCGCAAATAAAACTAATAAAGTATTCCTATATTGGTCATTTACATAAACACAAACACAACACAAGCACCAGAACCACCAACAACACCACGATCATCATGAAATTTACTATATCTGATCGGCCTGACACATACTACATATTCACCGCTCATTCCTATCTATGTTTACAAGACTTCTTTAAACAAAACTAACAGAAATATCACAAAGATAGATGAGCAGTGACAACAAGTAACTTACATCGTTTCAACTCATGTACAAACACAATTTACCAATTTCATGCATTTTTAACATAACAACTAACATGGCGTTCACTTACCACGTAACACCACAAAATGCATTTCCATTCAATAAGGCCTTAAAATTCCTATTGAACAATCAAGTCAAACGTTTGTTTAATAGAGAAGAAATATTGCAAATTCAAATGTAATCATTACTAAAGTAGTAATTAAAGGTGATGGTCACAAGAGTCACTCTCTCATGTCAGTAAATCATAATAATATTAATAATAATTAAATGGATTGAATTGCAGTATAATGTTATGAACAGTCAGTTATTCATTGAATCATTCATTACCAATGGGATATAGTCTAACCGTCAAAATTTCTGATGGAATTCTGTGGATCAATCTGCAATGTGACCACCACCACTTACATAATCACCACGAACTTCACTATATCTGATCGGCCTGGCACATACTACATATTCAACACTCATTCCTATCTATGTTTACAAGACTTCTTTAAACAAATTAACAGATATATCACAAAGAAAGGTTAGGAGTGACAACAAATAACTTACATCGTTTCAACTCATGTAGAAACACAATTTACCAACTTTATGCATTACAACATAACAACTAACATACCTTTCACTTACCACGTAACACCACTAAATGCATTTCCATTCAATAAGGCCTTAAAATTCCTATTGAACAATCAAGTCAAACGATAGTTTAATAGAGAAGAAATATTGCAAATTCAAATGTAATCATTACTAAAGTAGTAATTAAAGGTGATGGTCACAAGAGTCACTGTATCATGTCAGTAAATCACAATAACAATAATAATTATAATAATGATAATAAAATTATTAATAAAATGGATTAAATTGCAGTATAATGTTATGAACAGTCAGTTATTCATTGAATCATTCATTACCAATGGGATATAGTCTAACCGTCAAAATTTCTGATGGAATTCTGTGGATCAATCTGCAATGTGACCACCACCACTTACATAATCACCACGAACTTCACTATATCTGATCGGCCTGGCACATACTACATATTCAACACTCATTCCTATCTATGTTTACAAGACTTCTTTAAACAAACTAACAGAAATATCACAAAGATAGATGAGCAGTGACAACAAGTAATTTGCATCGTTTAAACTCATGTAGAAACACAATTTACCAACTTTATGCATTACAACATAACAACTAACATACCTTTCACTTACCACGTAACACCACTAAATGCATTTCCATTCAATAAGGCCTTAAAATTCCTATTGAACAATCAAGTCAAACGATAGTTTAATAGAGAAGAAATATTGCAAATTCAAATGTAATCATTACTAAAGTAGTAATTAAAGGTGATGGTCACAAGAGTCACTGTATCATGTCAGTAAATCACAATAACAATAATAATTATAATAATGATAATAAAATTATGAATAAAATGGATTAAATTGCAGTATAATGTTATGAACAGTCAGTTATTCATTGAATAATTCATTACCAATGGGATATAGTCTAACCGTCAAAATTTCTGATGGAATTCTGTGGATCAATCTGCAATGTGACCACCACCACTTACATAATCACCACGAACTTCACTATATCTGATCGGCCTGGCACATACTACATATTCAACACTCATTCCTATCTATGTTTACAAGACTTCTTTAAACAAACTAACAGAAATATCACAAAGATAGATGAGCAGTGACAACAAGTAATTTGCATCGTTTAAACTCATGTAGAAACACAATTTACCAACTTTATGCATTACAACATAACAACTAACATACCTTTCACTTACCACGTAACACCACTAAATGCATTTCCATTCAATAAGGCCGTCAAATTCCTATTGAACAATCAAGTCAAACGATTGTTTGATAGAGAAGAAATATTGCAAATTCAAATGTAATCATTACTAAAGTAGTAATTAAAGGTGATGGTCACAAGAGTCACTGTATCATGTCAGTAAATCACAATAACAATAATAATTATAATAATGATAATAAAATTATTAATAAAATGGATTAAATTGCAGTATAATGTTATGAACAGTCAGTTATTCATTGAATCATTCATTACCAATGGGATATAGTCTAACCGTCAAAATTTCTGATGGAATTCTGTGGATCAATCTGCAATGTGACCACCACCACTTACATAATCACCACGAACTTCACTATATCTGATCGGCCTGGCACATACTACATATTCAACACTCATTCCTATCTATGTTTACAAGACTTCTTTAAACAAATTAACAGATATATCACAAAGAAAGGTTAGGAGTGACAACAAATAACTTACATCGTTTCAACTCATGTAGAAACACAATTTACCAACTTTATGCATTACAACATAACAACTAACATACCTTTCACTTACCACGTAACACCACTAAATGCATTTCCATTCAATAAGGCCTTAAAATTCCTATTGAACAATCAAGTCAAACGATAGTTTAATAGAGAAGAAATATTGCAAATTCAAATGTAATCATTACTAAAGTAGTAATTAAAGGTGATGGTCACAAGAGTCACTGTATCATGTCAGTAAATCACAATAACAATAATAATTATAATAATGATAATAAAATTATTAATAAAATGGATTAAATTGCAGTATAATGTTATGAACAGTCAGTTATTCATTGAATCATTCATTACCAATGGGATATAGTCTAACTGTCAAAATTTCTGATGGAATTCTGTGGATCAATCTGCAATGTGACCACCACCACTTACATAATCACCACGAACTTCACTATATCTGATCGGCCTGGCACATACTACATATTCAACACTCATTCCTATCTATGTTTACAAGACTTCTTTAAACAAACTAACAGAAATATCACAAAGATAGATGAGCAGTGACAACAAGTAATTTGCATCGTTTAAACTCATGTAGAAACACAATTTACCAACTTTATGCATTACAACATAACAACTAACATACCTTTCACTTACCACGTAACACCACTAAATGCATTTCCATTCAATAAGGCCGTCAAATTCCTATTGAACAATCAAGTCAAACGATTGTTTGATAGAGAAGAAATATTGCAAATTCAAATGTAATCATTACTAAAGTAGTAATTAAAGGTGATGGTCACAAGAGTCACTGTATCATGTCAGTAAATCACAATAACAATAATAATTATAATAATGATAATAAAATTATGAATAAAATGGATTAAATTGCAGTATAATGTTATGAACAGTCAGTTATTCATTGAATCATTCATTACCAATGGGATATAGTCTAACCGTCAAAATTTCTGATGGAATTCTGTGGATCAATCTGCAATGTGACCACCACCACTTACATAATCACCACGAACTTCACTATATCTGATCGGCCTGGCACATACTACATATTCAACACTCATTCCTATCTATGTTTACAAGACTTCTTTAAACAAACTAACAGAAATATCACAAAGATAGATGAGCAGTGACAACAAGTAATTTGCATCGTTTAAACTCATGTAGAAACACAATTTACCAACTTTATGCATTACAACATAACAACTAACATACCTTTCACTTACCACGTAACACCACTAAATGCATTTCCATTCAATAAGGCCTTAAAATTCCTATTGAACAATCAAGTCAAACGTTTCATTAATAGAGAAGAAATATTGCAAATTCAAATGTAATCATTACTAAAGTAGTAATTAAAGGTGATGGTCACAAGAGTCACTGTATCATGTCAGTAAATCACAATAACAATAATAATTATAATAATGATAATAAAATTATGAATAAAATGGATTAAATTGCAGTATAATGTTATGAACAGTCAGTTATTCATTGAATCATTCATTACCAATGGGATATAGTCTAACCGTCAAAATTTCTGATGGAATTCTGTGGATCAATCTGCAATGTGACCACCACCACTTACATAATCACCACGAACTTCACTATATCTGATCGGCCTGGCACATACTACATATTCAACACTCATTCCTATCTATGTTTACAAGACTTCTTTAAACAAACTAACAGAAATATCACAAAGATAGATGAGCAGTGACAACAAGTAATTTGCATCGTTTCAACTCATGTAGAAACACAATTTACCAACTTTATGCATTACAACATAACAACTAACATACCTTTCACTTACCACGTAACACCACTAAATGCATTTCCATTCAATAAGGCCTTAAAATTCCTATTGAACAATCAAGTCAAACGATTGTTTGATAGAGAAGAAATATTGCAAATTCAAATGTAATCATTACTAAAGTAGTAATTAAAGGTGATGGTCACAAGAGTCACTGTATCATGTCAGTAAATCACAATAACAATAATAATTATAATAATGATAATAAAATTATGAATAAAATGGATTAAATTGCAGTATAATGTTATGAACAGTCAGTTATTCATTGAATCATTCATTACCAATGGGATATAGTCTAACCGTCAAAATTTCTGATGGAATTCTGTGGATCAATCTGCAACGTGACCACCACCACTTACATAATCACCACGAACTTCACTATATCTGATCGGCCTGGCACATACTACATATTCAACACTCATTCCTATCTATGTTTACAAGACTTCTTTAAACAAACTAACAGAAATATCACAAAGATAGATGAGCAGTGACAACAAGTAATTTGCATCGTTTCAACTCATGTAGAAACACAATTTACCAACTTTATGCATTACAACATAACAACTAACATACCTTTCACTTACCACGTAACACCACTAAATGCATTTCCATTCAATAAGGCCTTGAAATTCCTATTGAACAATCAAGTCAAACGATTGTTTGATAGAGAAGAAATATTGCAAATTCAAATGTAATCATTACTAAAGTAGTAATTAAAGGTGATGGTCACAAGAGTCACTGTATCATGTCAGTAAATCACAATAACAATAATAATTATAATAATGATAATAAAATTATGAATAAAATGGATTAAATTGCAGTATAATGTTATGAACAGTCAGTTATTCATTGAATCATTCATTACCAATGGGATATAGTCTAACCGTCAAAATTTCTGATGGAATTCTGTGGATCAATCTGCAATGTGACCACCACCACTTACATAATCACCACGAACTTCACTATATCTGATCGGCCTGGCACATACTACATATTCAACACTCATTCCTATCTATGTTTACAAGACTTCTTTAAACAAACTAACAGAAATATCACAAAGATAGATGAGCAGTGACAACAAGTAATTTGCATCGTTTCAACTCATGTAGAAACACAATTTACCAACTTTATGCATTACAACATAACAACTAACATACCTTTCACTTACCACGTAACACCACTAAATGCATTTCCATTCAATAAGGCCTTAAAATTCCTATTGAACAATCAAGTCAAACGATTGTTTGATAGAGAAGAAATATTGCAAATTCAAATGTAATCATTACTAAAGTAGTAATTAAAGGTGATGGTCACAAGAGTCACTGTATCATGTCAGTAAATCACAATAACAATAATAATTATAATAATGATAATAAAATTATTAATAAAATGGATTAAATTGCAGTATAATGTTATGAACAGTCAGTTATTCATTGAATCATTCATTACCAATGGGATATAGTCTAACCGTCAAAATTTCTGATGGAATTCTGTGGATCAATCTGCAATGTGACCACCACCACTTACATAATCACCACGAACTTCACTATATCTGATCGGCCTGGCACATACTACATATTCAACACTCATTCCTATCTATGTTTACAAGACTTCTTTAAACAAACTAACAGAAATATCACAAAGATAGGTGAGCAGTGACAACAAGTAATTTACATCGTTTCAACTCATGTAGAAACACAATTTACCAACTTTATGCATTACAACATAACAACTAACATACCTTTCACTTACCACGTAACACCACTAAATGCATTTCCATTCAATAAGGCCGTAAAATTCCTATTGAACAATCAAGTCAAACGATTGTTTGATAGAGAAGAAATATTGCAAATTCAAATGTAATCATTACTAAAGTAGTAATTAAAGGTGATGGTCACAAGAGTCACTGTATCATGTCAGTAAATCACAATAACAATAATAATTATAATAATGATAATAAAATTATTAATAAAATGGATTAAATTGCAGTATAATGTTATGAACAGTCAGTTATTCATTGAATCATTCATTACCAATGGGATATAGTCTAACCGTCAAAATTTCTGATGGAATTCTGTGGATCAATCTGCAATGTGACCACCACCACTTACATAATCACCACGAACTTCACTATATCTGATCGGCCTGGCACATACTACATATTCAACACTCATTCCTATCTATGTTTACAAGACTTCTTTAAACAAACTAACAGAAATATCACAAAGATAGATGAGCAGTGACAACAAGTAATTTGCATCGTTTCAACTCATGTAGAAACACAATTTACCAACTTTATGCATTACAACATAACAACTAACATACCTTTCACTTACCACGTAACACCACTAAATGCATTTCCATTCAATAAGGCCTTAAAATTCCTATTGAACAATCAAGTCAAACGATAGTTTAATAGAGAAGAAATATTGCAAATTCAAATGTAATCATTACTAAAGTAGTAATTAAAGGTGATGGTCACAAGAGTCACTGTATCATGTCAGTAAATCACAATAACAATAATAATTATAATAATGATAATAAAATTATGAATAAAATGGATTAAATTGCAGTATAATGTTATGAACAGTCAGTTATTCATTGAATCATTCATTACCAATGGGATATAGTCTAACTGTCAAAATTTCTGATGGAATTCTGTGGATCAATCTGCAATGTGACCACCACCACTTACATAATCACCACGAACTTCACTATATCTGATCGGCCTGGCACATACTACATATTCAACACTCATTCCTATCTATGTTTACAAGACTTCTTTAAACAAACTAACAGAAATATCACAAAGATAGGTGAGCAGTGACAACAAGTAATTTACATCGTTTCAACTCATGTAGAAACACAATTTACCAACTTTATGCATTACAACATAACAACTAACATACCTTTCACTTACCACGTAACACCACTAAATGCATTTCCATTCAATAAGGCCGTAAAATTCCTATTGAACAATCAAGTCAAACGATTGTTTGATAGAGAAGAAATATTGCAAATTCAAATGTAATCATTACTAAAGTAGTAATTAAAGGTGATGGTCACAAGAGTCACTGTATCATGTCAGTAAATCACAATAACAATAATAATTATAATAATGATAATAAAATTATTAATAAAATGGATTAAATTGCAGTATAATGTTATGAACAGTCAGTTATTCATTGAATCATTCATTACCAATGGGATATAGTCTAACCGTCAAAATTTCTGATGGAATTCTGTGGATCAATCTGCAACGTGACCACCACCACTTACATAATCACCACGAACTTCACTATATCTGATCGGCCTGGCACATACTACATATTCAACACTCATTCCTATCTATGTTTACAAGACTTCTTTAAACAAACTAACAGAAATATCACAAAGATAGATGAGCAGTGACAACAAGTAATTTGCATCGTTTCAACTCATGTAGAAACACAATTTACCAACTTTATGCATTACAACATAACAACTAACATACCTTTCACTTACCACGTAACACCACAAAATGCATTTCCATTCAATAAGGCCTTAAAATTCCTATTGAACAATCAAGTCAAACGATTGTTTGATAGAGAAGAAATATTGCAAATTCAAATGTAATCATTACTAAAGTAGTAATTAAAGGTGATGGTCACAAGAGTCACTGTATCATGTCAGTAAATCACAATAACAATAATAATTATAATAATGATAATAAAATTATTAATAAAATGGATTAAATTGCAGTATAATGTTATGAACAGTCAGTTATTCATTGAATCATTCATTACCAATGGGATATAGTCTAACCGTCAAAATTTCTGATGGAATTCTGTGGATCAATCTGCAATGTGACCACCACCACTTACATAATCACCACGAACTTCACTATATCTGATCGGCCTGGCACATACTACATATTCAACACTCATTCCTATCTATGTTTACAAGACTTCTTTAAACAAACTAACAGAAATATCACAAAGATAGATGAGCAGTGACAACAAGTAACTTACATCGTTTCAACTCATGTAGAAACACAATTTACCAACTTTATGCATTACAACATAACAACTAACATACCTTTCACTTACCACGTAACACCACAAAATGCATTTCCATTCAATAAGGCCTTAAAATTCCTATTGAACAATCAAGTCAAACGATTGTTTGATAGAGAAGAAATATTGCAAATTCAAATGTAATCATTACTAAAGTAGTAATTAAAGGTGATGGTCACAAGAGTCACTGTATCATGTCAGTAAATCACAATAACAATAATAATTATAATAATGATAATAAAATTATTAATAAAATGGATTAAATTGCAGTATAATGTTATGAACAGTCAGTTATTCATTGAATCATTCATTACCAATGGGATATAGTCTAACCGTCAAAATTTCTGATGGAATTCTGTGGATCAATCTGCAATGTGACCACCACCACTTACATAATCACCACGAACTTCACTATATCTGATCGGCCTGGCACATACTACATATTCAACACTCATTCCTATCTATGTTTACAAGACTTCTTTAAACAAACTAACAGAAATATCACAAAGATAGGTGAGCAGTGACAACAAGTAATTTGCATCGTTTCAACTCATGTAGAAACACAATTTACCAACTTTATGCATTACAACATAACAACTAACATACCTTTCACTTACCACGTAACACCACTAAATGCATTTCCATTCAATAAGGCCTTAAAATTCCTATTGAACAATCAAGTCAAACGATTGTTTGATAGAGAAGAAATATTGCAAATTCAAATGTAATCATTACTAAAGTAGTAATTAAAGGTGATGGTCACAAGAGTCACTGTATCATGTCAGTAAATCACAATAACAATAATAATTATAATAATGATAATAAAATTATTAATAAAATGGATTAAATTGCAGTATAATGTTATGAACAGTCAGTTATTCATTGAATCATTCATTACCAATGGGATATAGTCTAACCGTCAAAATTTCTGATGGAATTCTGTGGATCAATCTGCAATGTGACCACCACCACTTACATAATCACCACGAACTTCACTATATCTGATCGGCCTGGCACATACTACATATTCAACACTCATTCCTATCTATGTTTACAAGACTTCTTTAAACAAACTAACAGAAATATCACAAAGATAGATGAGCAGTGACAACAAGTAATTTGCATCGTTTCAACTCATGTAGAAACACAATTTACCAACTTTATGCATTACAACATAACAACTAACATACCTTTCACTTACCACGTAACACCACAAAATGCATTTCCATTCAATAAGGCCTTAAAATTCCTATTGAACAATCAAGTCAAACGATTGTTTGATAGAGAAGAAATATTGCAAATTCAAATGTAATCATTACTAAAGTAGTAATTAAAGGTGATGGTCACAAGAGTCACTGTATCATGTCAGTAAATCACAATAACAATAATAATTATAATAATGATAATAAAATTATTAATAAAATGGATTAAATTGCAGTATAATATTATGAACAGTCAGTTATTCATTGAATCATTCATTACCAATGGGATATAGTCTAACCGTCAAAATTTCTGATGGAATTCTGTGGATCAATCTGCAATGTGACCACCAACAATTACATAATCACCACGAACTTCACTATATCTGATCGGCCTGGCACATACTACATATTCAACACTCATTCCTATCTATGTTTACAAGACTTCTTTAAACAAACTAACAGAAATATCACAAAGATAGATGAGCAGTGACAACAAGTAATTTGCATCGTTTCAACTCATGTAGAAACACAATTTACCAACTTTATGCATTACAACATAACAACTAACATACCTTTCACTTACCACGTAACACCACAAAATGCATTTCCATTCAATAAGGCCTTAAAATTCCTATTGAACAATCAAGTCAAACGATTGTTTGATAGAGAAGAAATATTGCAAATTCAAATGTAATCATTACTAAAGTAGTAATTAAAGGTGATGGTCACAAGAGTCACTGTATCATGTCAGTAAATCACAATAACAATAATAATTATAATAATGATAATAAAATTATTAATAAAATGGATTAAATTGCAGTATAATGTTATGAACAGTCAGTTATTCATTGAATCATTCATTACCAATGGGATATAGTCTAACCGTCAAAATTTCTGATGGAATTCTGTGGATCAATCTGCAATGTGACCACCAACAATTACATAATCACCACGAACTTCACTATATCTGATCGGCCTGGCACATACTACATATTCAACACTCATTCCTATCTATGTTTACAAGACTTCTTTAAACAAACTAACAGAAATATCACAAAGATAGATGAGCAGTGACAACAAGTAATTTGCATCGTTTCAACTCATGTAGAAACACAATTTACCAACTTTATGCATTACAACATAACAACTAACATACCTTTCACTTACCACGTAACACCACAAAATGCATTTCCATTCAATAAGGCCTTAAAATTCCTATTGAACAATCAAGTCAAACGATTGTTTGATAGAGAAGAAATATTGCAAATTCAAATGTAATCATTACTAAAGTAGTAATTAAAGGTGATGGTCACAAGAGTCACTGTATCATGTCAGTAAATCACAATAACAATAATAATTATAATAATGATAATAAAATTATGAATAAAATGGATTAAATTGCAGTATAATGTTATGAACAGTCAGTTATTCATTGAATCATTCATTACCAATGGGATATAGTCTAACCGTCAAAATTTCTGATGGAATTCTGTGGATCAATCTGCAATGTGACCACCACCACTTACATAATCACCACGAACTTCACTATATCTGATCGGCCTGGCACATACTACATATTCAACACTCATTCCTATCTATGTTTACAAGACTTCTTTAAACAAACTAACAGAAATATCACAAAGATAGGTGAGCAGTGACAACAAGTAATTTGCATCGTTTCAACTCATGTAGAAACACAATTTACCAACTTTATGCATTACAACATAACAACTAACATACCTTTCACTTACCACGTAACACCACAAAATGCATTTCCATTCAATAAGGCCTTAAAATTCCTATTGAACAATCAAGTCAAACGATTGTTTGATAGAGAAGAAATATTGCAAATTCAAATGTAATCATTACTAAAGTAGTAATTAAAGGTGATGGTCACAAGAGTCACTGTATCATGTCAGTAAATCACAATAACAATAATAATTATAATAATGATAATAAAATTATTAATAAAATGGATTAAATTGCAGTATAATGTTATGAACAGTCAGTTATTCATTGAATCATTCATTACCAATGGGATATAGTCTAACCGTCAAAATTTCTGATGGAATTCTGTGGATCAATCTGCAACGTGACCACCACCACTTACATAATCACCACGAACTTCACTATATCTGATCGGCCTGGCACATACTACATATTCAACACTCATTCCTATCTATGTTTACAAGACTTCTTTAAACAAACTAACAGAAATATCACAAAGATAGATGAGCAGTGACAACAAGTAATTTACATCGTTTCAACTCATGTAGAAACACAATTTACCAACTTTATGCATTACAACATAACAACTAACATACCTTTCACTTACCACGTAACACCACAAAATGCATTTCCATTCAATAAGGCCTTAAAATTCCTATTGAACAATCAAGTCAAACGTTTCATTAATAGAGAAGAAATATTGCAAATTCAAATGTAATCATTACTAAAGTAGTAATTAAAGGTGATGGTCACAAGAGTCACTGTATCATGTCAGTAAATCACAATAACAATAATAATTATAATAATGATAATAAAATTATTAATAAAATGGATTAAATTGCAGTATAATGTTATGAACAGTCAGTTATTCATTGAATCATTCATTACCAATGGGATATAGTCTAACCGTCAAAATTTCTGATGGAATTCTGTGGATCAATCTGCAATGTGACCACCACCACTTACATAATCACCACGAACTTCACTATATCTGATCGGCCTGGCACATACTACATATTCAACACTCATTCCTATCTATGTTTACAAGACTTCTTTAAACAAACTAACAGAAATATCACAAAGATAGATGAGCAGTGACAACAAGTAACTTACATCGTTTCAACTCATGTAGAAACACAATTTACCAACTTTATGCATTACAACATAACAACTAACATACCTTTCACTTACCACGTAACACCACAAAATGCATTTCCATTCAATAAGGCCTTAAAATTCCTATTGAACAATCAAGTCAAACGATTGTTTGATAGAGAAGAAATATTGCAAATTCAAATGTAATCATTACTAAAGTAGTAATTAAAGGTGATGGTCACAAGAGTCACTGTATCATGTCAGTAAATCACAATAACAATAATAATTATAATAATGATAATAAAATTATTAATAAAATGGATTAAATTGCAGTATAATGTTATGAACAGTCAGTTATTCATTGAATCATTCATTACCAATGGGATATAGTCTAACCGTCAAAATTTCTGATGGAATTCTGTGGATCAATCTGCAACGTGACCACCAACAATTACATAATCACCACGAACTTCACTATATCTGATCGGCCTGGCACATACTACATATTCAACACTCATTCCTATCTATGTTTACAAGACTTCTTTAAACAAACTAACAGAAATATCACAAAGATAGATGAGCAGTGACAACAAGTAATTTGCATCGTTTCAACTCATGTAGAAACACAATTTACCAACTTTATGCATTACAACATAACAACTAACATACCTTTCACTTACCACGTAACACCACTAAATGCATTTCCATTCAATAAGGCCTTAAAATTCCTATTGAACAATCAAGTCAAACGATAGTTTAATAGAGAAGAAATATTGCAAATTCAAATGTAATCATTACTAAAGTAGTAATTAAAGGTGATGGTCACAAGAGTCACTGTATCATGTCAGTAAATCACAATAACAATAATAATTATAATAATGATAATAAAATTATGAATAAAATGGATTAAATTGCAGTATAATGTTATGAACAGTCAGTTATTCATTGAATCATTCATTACCAATGGGATATAGTCTAACCGTCAAAATTTCTGATGGAATTCTGTGGATCAATCTGCAATGTGACCACCACCACTTACATAATCACCACGAACTTCACTATATCTGATCGGCCTGGCACATACTACATATTCAACACTCATTCCTATCTATGTTTACAAGACTTCTTTAAACAAACTAACAGAAATATCACAAAGATAGATGAGCAGTGACAACAAGTAATTTGCATCGTTTCAACTCATGTAGAAACACAATTTACCAACTTTATGCATTACAACATAACAACTAACATACCTTTCACTTACCACGTAACACCACTAAATGCATTTCCATTCAATAAGGCCTTAAAATTCCTATTGAACAATCAAGTCAAACGATAGTTTAATAGAGAAGAAATATTGCAAATTCAAATGTAATCATTACTAAAGTAGTAATTAAAGGTGATGGTCACAAGAGTCACTGTATCATGTCAGTAAATCACAATAACAATAATAATTATAATAATGATAATAAAATTATTAATAAAATGGATTAAATTGCAGTATAATGTTATGAACAGTCAGTTATTCATTGAATCATTCATTACCAATGGGATATAGTCTAACCGTCAAAATTTCTGATGGAATTCTGTGGATCAATCTGCAATGTGACCACCAACAATTACATAATCACCACGAACTTCACTATATCTGATCGGCCTGGCACATACTACATATTCAACACTCATTCCTATCTATGTTTACAAGACTTCTTTAAACAAACTAACAGAAATATCACAAAGATAGATGAGCAGTGACAACAAGTAACTTACATCGTTTCAACTCATGTAGAAACACAATTTACCAACTTTATGCATTACAACATAACAACTAACATACCTTTCACTTACCACGTAACACCACAAAATGCATTTCCATTCAATAAGGCCTTAAAATTCCTATTGAACAATCAAGTCAAACGTTTCATTAATAGAGAGAAATATTGCAAATTCAAATGTAATCATTACTAAAGTAGTAATTAAAGGTGATGGTCACAAGAGTCACTGTATCATGTCAGTAAATCACAATAACAATAATAATTATAATAATGATAATAAAATTTTAATAAAATGGATTAAATTGCAGTATAATGTTATGAACAGTCAGTTATTCATTGAATCATTCATTACCAATGGGATATAGTCTAACCGTCAAAATTTCTATGGAATTCTGTGGATCAATCTGCAACGTGACAACCATCACCACCACCACACTAACATAATCACCACGAACTTCACTATATCTGATCGGCCTGGCACATACTACATTCAACACTCATTCCTATCTATGTTTACAAGACTTCTTTAAACAAACTAACAGAAATATCACAAAGATAGATGAGCAGTGACAACAAGTAACTTACATCGTTTCAACTCATGAGAAACACAATTTACCAACTTTATGCATTACAACATAACAACTAACATACCTTTCACTTACCACGTAACACCACCCTACATGAATAAAATGAAGACAGAATTCAATAAAACAATACCGGATAATATGTAGAGGACAATGTATATTTTATGAATACATTTACACAAGACATACACATTCCGCCATTCTCATCTTTTTGATAGAACAATGACATCCGGTTTTCAGTTACATTCATCTGTCGGATGATAAATCATTTACTAATGGAACTATTACGACCATACTTGATAATAATATAAGAGATTTTAACTTCTGGTAAATTCCATAACTATTGTTGAGTTAGAAAACAACCTTACTATTATTATTATTAATGGCTTTATTCAGTGTTATATTTTTGGTACAAAATAGAATTCTCAGCACAAAGTATTTCATATAACAAAAAAAAAACGGTTGATTCGTTTTGTAATAACTAGTGACAATGGTTTCTATTCAAAGTGAGTAAGATATGTTTACACATGAGTCAATATTCAGCAAGTAACTATACAAACCATTAAATCAGTTTTATTAAACTGTTTAATATAACTCATTTATCAGGCACGGATCTGTGTACTTGACTTTGTGCCGTACTCTAAGTCTGAATACTAGTGTAATGAACGAACACTCAGGTGGAGAAGACCAATCTATTGTTTAATGAAAAATTACAGAATGTTTTTATAAAGTATAAAAACCATACATTAAGTACTTCATGTGCACATCTTCCATCAATTGTCTCTTACAAACTTCATTGTTTCTTCATTCCTGTTTTATTACAATTACTCTCCGTTCACATCCCTGTTCTCCTCAGTTCGATCTTTTCAAACTTCTGCTGTGCGGCATTCCACTTCCGGTTGGTGTTACATACTACTTCTGCCTGTCCACATAAGTAATATGCACCACACTAGTAGTGCTACCGAGCTTCAGAACTATCGCCTAGTAGCTAAAAACTTCATCCCGTAACCACTGGGCAACGACTCCATCTACCTAATTTAAGACTATACGTTTCTGTCCAAGTCATAGTCTTATATGTTCAATTAGGACTTACGAATAAAAGTGTACTTTTTTCCTTTCTCTGAGAGTTTCATTTATACAGACAGTATAAAAATTATTTCAAGTAAGTTTCTAGTCAACAGGAGTGACGGATTCTTGAAATCACATCAAATAATACCCATAAATTTACCTTTTTTTTTCTTAACGACATTAACAACAGATGAGCTCTTTCATTGTTTATTCTTTTCAACAATTAATTCTGGTTAGATATTGAATGATTCATGATGGTGTGAATATGTTTGAACATTATGTCCAACTAACCGTTCAGTCCATTCCAGTTGTAGTAAATTACAAAAACTTACACTGTCTTTGGAAAAAAACCAGGAACAGAATGTAATACTCCGACTATTTAGCTCATTTAATGTATTCTAAGACATTAAGGGAGTAAACATATATTAAATTATCAGAATGGGTTTTGTGGAGAGTTTTAGAAATTTCACAGGTTGAAATCATGAGTCAGTTGAAGCTAGACCACCACTGAAAACCTGGAAGCACTGGATGCGCACTGCTGAGGAGTCCCATACCAGGACGAAACGGCCGTCCAGTGCTTCCAGGTTTTTAATGGTGGTCTAGCTTCAACTGACTCATGATTTTAACCGGTGATATATTAAATTGTTCGGCAATGTATATCACAAGTTGAAAGCGAATAAGAATCAGAAATTCGTACAAAATATCGAAAAGATCACTTAACGAGTGCCAAAAAGTACAAGATTAAGTACTAAGACTCAGAATAAACATGTAAATAACTTACGAGAATACACCTACACAATCTGAGTAAGCAGCAGCCATTATGCTTTGATGACAAACAAGTAAGGTTACAGGTTTATGATGCAACTCGGGATTGGCTGAGTGTAAATCATTACTTTCAAAATCCTGACTAGTTGATTGATTAACTGGATTCGACGCACTTGCCATTGACTCGTCAAGAATTCTTTGTGTAGGACAGTCGGGTAGATAGTCATGCTTAGATGTATTTCCGTTACTAAAGTGATGGGAACGGGAGGATTCAATAAAAATAATGAGAAGACTTATCTTTAAAAATTAGAAGATGAAATACACTGATAAAAGACGAATATCTTCTATTCAAGCAGGTAATGTACACATGTATTTGCTTTAATGCTTACAACTAGAAAGGCTCTTATTGGTTGGCTTGAAGATGATAGCTCTGACAGTCCATACAAGAAGGAACTGGTAGAGTGACCATCAATACTCATGCTTACCTATTCAATTGTCAAACTAGATCTTTCATAAAGATAGTGAAATAGTTAGTTCTTTAAAATCAAAGTTTAGGCTCGATCTAACTAACTACAATAAAGTGAAAACTAAAATGAAATGGAATGTAAAATTAAACAGTCTATCCTATGGATGTTAATCAAATGAATGTCCGAACCCATATGTCACTTAATTAAGCCAACTAGTGTCCATATGAGGTGCCTATAATCAAAGATAAACTTTTTAAAACTTAGGTTTCTTAGACATGATCAAACCGAAGTAAAGCATAGCCTTATCAAATGAAGACGATGGAAAGTACAGTTTTTAGACATCCGTTTACCAGAATATTTGTTATGTCGTAAAAATATATGGAATGTCGTTTAACGATTGATTTTTATCGGTTTATTACCCCAATAGTTGAATGAACTGTCACCTAGACATTATTAAGTTGATGATCAACAAGATCTTGGGACAACTAAAAGGCACCAATTTTCCAATCATAGAACTACGCAGCTTGTAGTATAAATGAAATATCTCAATTTTTAACAATATATGAGTGTTTTTCAGTGATGAAGTTTCCTCTACTTAATGGCCGTTGAAAAAAAAAACATAAGATATTTGCAGCTTTACGATGTTTTCAGTCCAACTTTCGAGGATGGTTGGACCAGAAAGTAAAAAGAAATCTTTATTTAAAATAAGTTTGCCACATGATGAGAATGAAAAATTTGAACCTTCAACTTGGTTAAATCTTATTTTATGAGGCGTAAGCTAACATCCAGCTCGACTCACTAATTTGACCGAAGAAGCATAAAAGTAAGGTAGTAACGTCCAAATCACATTATCCATCTACTACGTAAAAAAGGAATGAAATTAAAATTTGAGAGCGAACGCATCGTACCATATATATCCGTTCTTCATTGTACAATGTTTATGAATTTATATTACGTTATCATACTTTCTCAATTTGTTTTGGGATCCAACTTCTGCTCATTACACTCTACAAAAAGTTATCTTTCTGAGCTATTTGTGAAGTGCAATAACTCAAAACGATACAGTACTGGGTTAGAATTTATACTAGTATGTTTCACTTAACATAATTCTAGGAATTAATAAACAGTCAAAAGCACGTTTTATGAATAATAGGGACTTGAAATTAAAGGTGATTATCAATTAATGAAATTTCAAGTATATATATATATATATATATCAATTGAACTCACTCTTTAGTTCTGTTTGCACCACAATTAGAAGCATCATGCAATGAATTAGTCGTCCGTGTCTTAATCGGTGAATTTTTTATTGTATGTTGCAAATTTTTGGAGCCTTTTATCATTGCATTCGAATTTTTTTTCATAGATAAACTAGCAGTGGTGTAAGTCAGTAGGCCTACATTATTTCCAGGACTAGAATGATTACCACATTGGCTGTCTTTATTTGCACCCCACCTGGAATGTAGCAACAACAGTAACAACTACTGCTATTTACACTAATTAACACTATCATTGATTCATTTTTCACGTTATATTAAGGAAAAAACTAATGATCAAAACAAAATAAGCAATTACATGATATCAAGTGTAAGTACAACTATGTGAAACTTGTCATGATGACTGAGGTGTCCGTTGAAATACTGAGATTTACTGAAGTAGCCTAACTGATAACTTACGAAACCGATTTTTAAATGCCAACAGAATAGATTTTAGAAGACAAAGCCATGAAAATAGCAGAGTATTCAATGATTATTTATTTCCGGTGGTACACCAAGAGAAGACCTAGTTGAAAAGTGCACTATGAAAATTAAAAGGTTCATACTGCAAACAATGATCAAATTGACATTGTTGCCGATGTAGCAACAAAGTTGCATAACATACTGCTGGTTTATATGAGTGGTCGTAGATCCCTTAATCCACCTAAAATTTTAGAGTACTCTATAAATCACTCTAGTAAATCTTTCATTTTTCTATTAATTTGGACGAAATCCTGTGGAAGTGAATATTTACTGCGAAGGATCACACTCTAGATGATGACTTTACTCCTACTGTAGTAAACGATAACTCAGGTGGAGAAAACCAATTTATCGTTTAATGCAAAATTACAATGTCTTCATAAAATACGAAAACCATACATTAAATACATAATTTGCACATTTATCAGTTGTCCTTTATATGCTTCATGATTCTTTTAATTCCATTGTTGTCACAATCACTTTTTGTTCCCCCCTCTATTTTCTCCAATTGAATCTTTCCACTCTTCTGCTTGTATGCATCCCACGTCCGACTGATGCTATATACTACTTGTATCTGCCAACATAAGTAGTATTCGCCACACTACTAATAAAATAACAGGTAGTATGTGTAACCTTTACTTCCCTACGGATATGTGGGATAACGAGTCAGTAACCATGAATACAGTAATATAACGGTTAAGAAAGATTTACTTTGTGTGACAGCTACGTGTGTCAGTCGATTATCTTAACCACAAAAGGACGAAGAATACGAAAACGTCATTACAAAACAAGTGTACCAATCTGTAATTACGACGGTACTTTGTAGCAGAAAGATATTATCATTACAGTGTTCAGAATAAATTCTATTTGTTTACGTCATTATCATGGTATGTATCAGAAGGCAGACGTCCTTGAAATTCTGAAGAAAATCTATGAACTATTTTTCATGGTATTTAGGATTCTTTAAGTCCACTCAACATCTCCCAAAGTTATACTGATGACTAAAAAAATTACCGACATCAGCATTTTCAAAAACTCAGGGAGTGGCAGGTAACGTTTCAGAGGCTTAGAAAAAATTTGATGGGGTTTTAATAATTTTCAGAATATGTCTCCTATATTCCTTCTGTTCGATAAACCGGACATCCATTAGGAAAATAGTGAAAAAAATGCTTGCTCACACAATCCTAAGAGACTATCAAGTTACAGAACAAGATGATAATAACATGTTCACATTGATAATACATGCTATATGGAGTGTAATCTATTTTATAATGTCCATGTCTCCCTAAATTGGACACAACGAAGATTTTATCTACCAATAATATTTATAATCCTTAAATTTGCGGAGCTTCGCCAGACAACTTTATTTATGTATTTTAACACATAGATATTGGTACAAAGAGGTACCTTGGTCAAAATACACTGAAGTAATATGATTACGGACAGATATGATAGACCAAAACCATTGTTTTAAACAAAGTATTTATACGAAATAGTACAATTCAGTTCAGATTGTTAAAAGTATGACTAGAGTTGGGAGAAAACATGGATTGCGACAACATTTGATAGTGGTCATTAGATTACTGGTTTAGTGTTCTACTAATTAAATAACGAAACCTAACTGATAATTAGGTCTTGACTGAACTTTAAGAGGTGAAAAAACTTCTTGATTTTGCAGTCACTCAATAGGTATTATGAAAAACCATTCCCAAAAGTAAAAGAATGTAAGCACAAAATGGGACACCTTTGGCAAAATGAATAATTTCAGTTTTACAAAAAAATTAAACGAACCTGAAGTTTTTCCCAGATTCATCCAATATGAATTCTAGAAAAAGAGAAAATGTGGCTTTTGATTTATATTTTAAAGCATAATTATTTATACTAAATCTTTGCAAACCATACACCAAGAAGTCAGAAACTAATCTGATTATTTGCTAGAATGAATGGATATACAGTTGATGTAATTTACATTAACAGGGGTCACTCAATGGGAGGAGTCACGTATTAGGTATAGAATATGTGGTCAGTGTTAGTACGATGATATATCAAGAAAATTATTTACTTCATAAGACGTAAACAAATCGCCCCGATATAAATTAAAATCAAATAAACCCATTAACCAGGTACTTGAGTATCAGCCAAACTCTAAATGTAGAGGCTGATGATACCAACTGGTCGAAGTGGACGCGACGAGACTCGAACCTGATATCTAGTGGCTGAAGGTCGAACGCGTTAACCACCAAACCACGGCTCTTCCAGACACTCTGAAATGCCTGGTTAGAGGTTGATATTAGGCGATAATCTGTCACATTTACAAGGGGACTGATTTCGCGAACTTGTTATTAGTCCGGGCACTATGTTCATACTTTACTGGTTTCCATCCAGACTGGAATTTCGAACTAAATAATCCAAAGGATTTTTAGTGAAGGCTAATTACGGGAAATTTGAATGAAGCTAATGTAATCTAGAACACAAAGTGTTTGCAAAAACTTATAGTCTTAATGGCCGGCGGACTAGCATGATAATCCCTAACAAAAAGTAGTGTCCAGTTAGACGGTGGTGACATGATTACAGGATTGGTGGTTGGATTATTGTTAAGTAGCTGAGAACAATGGCGACCATCCGCAAATAAACAATGATTTAAAAGATTACTTCTCCTGTCACGTGATGGACGAGACTAGTACGACCTAACCCGAACCATCACACATATAGGTAAATGGAATTACTTGAATACTAGACGTCAGAAATCTAAGGAACGCTTCCACGCATCAAGCAGTAATAAAAAAAGTTGGAATAACAACAGAGGAAAGCGAAAAAGCACAGAGGATAAAATGAATGCTCTATCTCCTACCCTGTTGACGGGTTTCAAACTTTCTGAGTGTGAATGCAACATCTAAAGAACCCGAACTTATTAGTTTAAGTGACAGATATCCATGACTAATGCTCGTACGTATTGCCAATCACGACGTCAATACAGTTTGTTTCATTGATTTGGAAGTCTAAGTACATGCTTATACACTCGCATTTTAGTTATTATTTTAAGGATTAGTGATGGTACTTATTTGTTCTGACGAAAGTAGGTAAGATAGTGAATAGGTTCTTCGATGCTACTTATGACCAAAAAAATCTACCAATATCTATCAACATATAAGATGAAAAATGGTGAATATAAGGTCAAACTCATTATCTCTGCCGGATACCGACATAACACGGTTAGATAGATGAAGTTGGGGAGATAACTAATTTAAATTACAGGAATTTTTGCTAACAAGGTGAAGCTTAAACTAAAGTCACAAACTCAACACATTACTCATCTAAAATGTTTGTCGAAAACCTACATAAAAATTACTTGTTAAAACGTGCAAAGTGAAACGAGTCTTTGATTTTATTAATTCTGATATACCTAGAATTAGAACGTACCTGGTGAGGGCATGTAAGCATGGAACAGTAGGTCTCCACATTTGCCTAGAAGATTTTCTTCACATAAAGATAGTTTCTTAACTAAAATCAAAGGTTTCCAAACTGAGTTTTATATACCTAGAGAGTCCAGCGCGTAAAACTGAGCTTCGTTCTTGAGTGAATTAATATCTACACCATTAAGATTGACCTCACTAGTTCGTAGGTAGTTGAGAATGACACTGAACATATCTGGATCTCTATCTATGAATATCTAATGAACTCAGATTAGCATCAAAAAAACATACAGCCCCTGATTCATCTCTTAGTGTAGGCAAGGCACCATCAAGTAATCTAAAAGGTAAGAACTACAGTAACCGGTAGTTTACATGCTGAAAAATGAGTTTTTGTTCCACAAAAGTGTATTGCGAGAAGTAGAAAACCTGTAAAATGGCAGTGTAATCTGAACTACATGTGTACTTTCGACCACCAACATTGAGGTTGACAATATCACAACGCTTGCTCATGTTTTAGTTCAGCTCAGAAAACGAAGAGCTGAAGGACAGACTTTAAATTCGTAGCATTATTCAATCTTCAACTGATTAATTTTTCCAGCTCTCTACTTGATGTTAAGCTGCAATTCCATGCAATCTGGCAACCCAGCTGCATTACTCCTAGTGAATTTGATAAGTAATTAAGATTTAACATTTCTTAAGCACAAATATGCGTGTCACTCCAGGGAATTGATACTGTTAGAATCATCTATCATGTTACAAGACGGATGACTGATTAGCTATGATATTAAAGATTTTAGAACTGGAATAAAAAAGACCAGTATGAAGAAATACATCTACAAACTGATTAAACTAATGGGAATATAAGTAGGCAATTATAAATGTTTACAAAAGTAGATGAACAGCGATGATAGGATATAAGATGGTATAGGGGTTGCCAATAATAAAATTCGAATTATTGTGTAGGCATGTTAATAACTAGATAAAGAATTTCCTAATGTACACATATGGTCTACTACTGTTCCTAGCGAAGGCCAGTAAACCATATGAATTTTATAGTTACTGAATCTCCTTCAGAAACTATCGACTCGAGGAGCTGTAGTGACACCTGCTGGAAGTTTAATTTGTGAACCACATTCACTTGATCCAAACCAATAAAACGTACAACACAGAAGTGGCGAAGCCCATAAACATTTCATGGATAGGTACTTTCCTGCATCTACACATTCTTTCAGTAGCATCTAACGTACAAGATAGGGACCGAATGAAATCCAGGGTTTCTGTTCCTTAAACTTTTCTAACGCATTTGTGGAAATGTCTCGATGAATAATATTTGTTACGACAGTCTAGTGTTTACTGATTGATGTGGTCATCGAATCCTGAAGCCACAGTGAACTTCAAAGGTGATCTTCCCTATCTGAATAGTCTATTCGTCGGCAGCAGTTACCCTCATTCCATCGTAGTGTTTTGTGACGAAACACGCTAGATTTGACTGCAGCTGTTACCTATGGGGCGGAAATGGACTTTCTGACCAAACATGTCCGTCTATTTTCAGACGAACGATATCCTTATGCACGTAATAAACATACCTAGTAAAACGCATTATGTTCTTGTTTCATTTAGGCTATTCTGACTGACATGCTGAATTTTTTTAACCCAGTTTCTAGTATGGTCATTTTCTAAACATAGTCACCTAAAGGATGTCGAACATATTTGAAAATATCTGATTGATTTGTAAATTATGTAAAGGGCTAGCAATCGTCAAAACAAAGAGTTAGCAAGCTAAAGATTGTTTCCATCATCACCACTCTGAAACTCTTATTGGTAGCTCATAAAATCTGTGGTTATTAATAAGTGTTTTGTTCTTCCAGTGCCACCAACTAGACATCTACACGATTTTCGAAAATATAAGTGGGTGAGACTTAACTGTTCCAGATAATATGGGGTTTGTCGGGACAACATGACCTTCAACACACAAACAGTGTCCGAATTCTACATAACCCTGAGATTTCTCTGATTTATGTGGAGACTTTAAAGAAGAAACTATTCTCTAAAACATACCACTAAAGGTTTAACGGCCAAAGTACAGGAAAAACAATCGTCAGAATCTCAATTCCATATCAGTTGTGTAGTAAGATTAACGTTCGATGAAGCGTATTTGGTTATAATACATCAGCAACGACATGAACAAACTGTTGATACTGCCATCCGTATGGATGTTTGTTATAACTGCGAGATAACTCCCTCGTGTTCACTGAAACGTGACTGATTTAGTTCGATGTAAGGAAAGATCCAAGTGTTCGAATGATCCAGAAAACTTCTCGCAAAAGGTAAGAAAGGGTCAGGAAACACTATGAAGCATTTCATCCAATCAGCGTTCACTTAGAGTTTAGCCGGAAACATCAAGAAAGTGAAAAGTCACATGTAGGGTTTTTGATTAGCTGATTACTACATTGCTACTATGTTTAGTAGCATTCTAGAATCTTCGCGAAACCCAAGGACATCTAATATACTATAAAAGCCCCATATTTTCTGTACTAAAACGAACCTCTGCAGTAAAGTGCTTCTCGCATATTTTGCGCCTTTTTTCTCGTGTCCAGGTCTCTGTGTAGTTCTAGCCTGGGAGTTACGGGAAAAGCTTAGGAACCCGATGTGGCGTTCGATTAGCAAGACTTGTCACCAAGGTAACAAACGCAAACCACTGGTCAACACGAGATCATATACGTCAAGCCAGTAGAAAGTTTGAATGTATTGAGCGAGAATTATTTGACACTATTAGATCAGAAATTCCGTGTGTATAATTTAATAAATCACTAGATTAACTGTTTTAACGGTTTACTGGGTTTGTTTTCTCCTTAACTCCTTTCTAAAAATTGAAAAGTTCTATTTTTTCACGAATGCTTTTATTGCTTAATAGAACTATTTGCTTAGAACCTGGTTCATAAATTTGTAGTTCTTCAGAAAGTGGCTTATGAGCCCCTCTTCATGTGTTATTTTTGTGTTAGCAATCGCAGTTTCTTTGAAAAACACCGGTTTACGTACCAACTGGCTCTTGACTGTGTTGCAACCTTCTAAGCAACGCAGTAACTTGCTCTGAAAAATCTTTTCCAGACACCACTTTACTAATACAATCCTGCGGAATCGAACTTATCGGTCCCGGGCTATTTTTTCTCAGGCCGTGTGGATCCGGTCTACTCTGGCTGTGAAAGTCCAGTTTAGAATCGAAAGGCATGTCAACAGTAGCAAGTTAAGGACTGTAGTGGCTGGTACTGTGTCAAACCCATATGGGTTGATCCAACTTTTGAATAGACCAATTGACTCGTTCTTCACAAGCCACATTTCGTTGTTTATATATACGATAGTATGTGTGTTAATTATTCCCCCAGTTCATTACATTTTGATCTGATCATAAATATTGGGTTATGCATGGTCAAATGGAGTTGGCCCACTCATCTCCGCATCGCTTTGTTTTCCATTTTTCCAACAACATTATCCGCTTCGTTTCTATGATTATCTATATGTATTTAAACCTCATTCCTGTATCTGACTTATTTGGTTCTGTTATTTGCTGACTCAGTTTAAGTCAATAGTGATATTCGAGGGTAGCTGGGGTATATGTAGAGATGACATTTTCATACGATCTAACTGTAGGCAGATCACGGCACCACAAAAGGATTGAGTAGATGACTAACGGAAACTAACGCATAAAACTGTTTTTTGAGTTCAGAGCTGTCAGAGCAGAAGTTTGTTAAAATTCTGCATTTTTGAAAAATGATAATAGTTCTTTTTCCCCATATATAATATTGCAGCTGGCAATAAGCAACTTATGTAATTGAGAGGCCATTGTTAGATAAACGTTTAGGCATGTGATCAAATAGGGTTTTCACTGTGAATGGAGGACAGATAAATATGAAGTGAAGGATACACGATCCGAGATTTATCACTTACTGATCATAACAAAAACAGATTAGCTGAAAATGCCACGATGTGATATAATATGTCTGAATAAATTCGGATGTGTAAAACTACTACATCGATTTCCTTAAACTCGATGAAGGAGGAGACCAAATGTGACTGAAACACATTGTCACTTGGTTTCTTACGTCTCTTTAAAATGAATGATTAGGAATAAATGGAATATGGCTAGTAGTGGAAGACAAGATTCACGTCTTCCCCATTTCACCACTCTTCACCTAGATGTACCTGGATAATATAGTCGACGTTCATTATGGGATTACAACCAGCAGTCTTTCGCTTCAAACGTTACCGTGTTGTACACTTAGCCACTGAGCTTAAACAATTCCTCATTCACGTCTAGGGCATGGGTTTCAATTTCACTTGTAATTTAGTGGCCGAACATTGATCAACAATAACTCAACAGTCTTTTGTAGCCACCTGATCTAACTTTGATTTGGATAGACGAAATGAATATGCTATGAAAATTGGTCTTCCACTTAACTCTGTGTATTTCCTAGGTTAACCCTCCTTGTGTGAAGACGGTTATGAGAAAACAAATAAGGGTTGAGTTGCATGAAGTTACCTCGGGCACTCGTTTATCCAAACAGACATTCAGAATAAGAAACGAAAGGGCAAAACGAAGCACAAAAGGCAAATGAGCCAACTCGATTTGGTCAAAAGTGACTCAGTATTTATAACCAGATAACAATAACTTGCAGACTTGTGATGAGTAGACTAAGCAATACATACACATTTGCTTGCTTAAAAAATTCAATGTTAACAAACGAGTAATCGATAAGGTCAGAATATGGCTCAAGAGAAAGGAATAAACTTGTCTGTCCCGAAGTTTTGACAAGCCATATAGGCCTGAAATAGTTTTTAAATGCTATTAGTCCCCACAACCTTATACTGACAATTAATAATTGTTTTGGTCATCCCTCTGTTGATATTTTAACCAAAACTTTATCAGTCTTAGTTGGTATATATGCATCTTATGAATACTGTCTAGATAAACCCATTATGACACAATTATATATAGAACAGATGTGTAGTTTAGGTGACGTGACTATGCAGAGGTGTTATTCGTACTGCAGATAACTTCTAATGACTGTATCTTTCGTAAAATCAGGAATTCAGAGAATTCCAGAATTCCTGGACCGTTGGTTTTTTCATTGACTCCCATCCCAGTTCAAACAGAAGAAAAAGACGATAATAAAGTGGCAAATGCACAAGAACGTGTAGAAGAGATACAATGAGAAAAAGTGTAGGTAAGAACTAGACCCAGTATACCTGAAGAATACTTTTCTAACAGGCATATGCACCAACGCTAACAACAATAACTGATAAAATCCCATCGTCATAATAGGAAAAGAATCCCATTAAGTCAACTAACGACACTCACTCCAAAGAAAAATGAATGTTCAATTCCATTTGCCCTAGAGGTGAGTAATCGAAACTGATCCCTAGTAATCAACTATGAGCATCCTAAAAAATACGAAAAGTGCTTCGGTCATAGCGATATACAGCAGAATCAATCAGAAGTTACATCAACAATGAAAGTACAGTGATTCAATGTGTCAGTTGCTAAAATGTAGTGCTAAGTAAAACAAAAACGAGACAGCTATCAAGAAACCTAATGAAATCAAAGATTAATTCAATTTCAGGTTATGTAGACACTATAAGAAGAAGATAACTGCAAAAAGTTAAAAAATATGGACGTGGTGTGCCTACGTACAGTGGTCATGGAAGAATTACACACAAAGGGAAATAAAGAAAAGTTATTATTCGATTCCTCAAGATCTAAAAGACTGTCTGCAAACCAACGTCGCTCATCTGATATAGATCCATCAACTGTTGACATTGGTCCTTTTCAAAAGACATCTGTTTTCGTTCACCTATTTTTGTAACATTTCTATAGAATGAAAACGTTAAAGTGCCAGTGGTCATATAAGCGAAATCGCATGAGAAAACTTTCCAAAGCGTTGATAACTTGTAGAAGATCATCTGACTCCAAAGACGTACTAGTACAAAATATCTTCCGGTTACTTAAACCCTATGTGTTGTTCATCCACCGTCGGATAATATAACGAAAGCAAACATTGAAAGATTTTTTATATCGATAAAAGCGAATTCGATACCGGAAAGTAGATAACCATATGACCATTTAGTATATATTAGTCAAGCATAGTCTCTATAAGTTCACTGTAGAAATGTTCATTGTATATTAAGACATGTATGACAAAATTTACTGTGATATTGTGATGTGTATTACTTACGCAGACAGACATATATTGTATGTATCAGGAATCGGAAATAGAATTCTTATCAGAAGAATAGTACAATGAAGAGAAGAGGAAGTAAAACGAGTAGCAACCGCAACATTAACAGGGTCGGAAAAATGGTGAAGTATGTAAAGGACAAGTGAAAGAATGATGTATTTAGTGTATGATTTTCATATTTTACACAGCTACTGATTGATTTTGCTTTAAAGAACAAACTGGTTTATCATACTTAGGTTTTTTCTTCACTACAGCATTCGTACTGATTGATGATTCTTTTGTACTTTATTTCGCCGTTAACTCGAATTCCATATATAACACAATAAGTTGTGCTCAACAGTTTCTGTCTGTCTGTTATGTTTTATGGCCCATTCATATATTCAGAACCATATGACTGAACTCACTTTACGATAAATCAACCCACATTATTATAAAAAAGCACATCAGTGAAAGATGATTCATAATAATCAATTAATGATTATATATTTTGCTAACGGATATTTTATTTCCAAACTCGTAATTTAAAAACAGCCGCTTGAAGAGAATCTTTCACTGACTCCCTTAATCCAAATATAAGATTCACGTCATCCACTTCCTATGATTTCATCTTCGGTTAAATGGTCAAGTAGGATATTTTGGGAACAATCTGTAAAAGAAAAGCATTCGAAAAGCAATAAAGAGTGAGAGAGGGAGAGACAGAAAAAGCTTCAGTATTTCAGTCAGTACTAAATACGATTGCTGTTAAAGATTTTATCATAACTCTGGATGTCTGTAACTGAAATCTAGCTGTGAAAGACTGAACAATAACAAAACAAGGTTTACATCATTTGACAAAGCATTAATTGTTCGTATCAATAAACTGCGTGGTTGCTTTTGCTTTTTTCTGTTACCCCTCGTGCACATTTTTTATGGTTGTGGTAGTTCTCCAAGTTCGAGCTCCATACAATAGAACTGTCTCGACGTTCGTATTGAAGATTCTCATTGTGATATTGGCTGACAATTGTTTTAAGTTCCATATGTTCCTAAATTATAGGAATGCTGTTCTTGCTTTACCAATCCTTACCTTTACGTCTGCATCAGATCCTCCTTGTTAATCGATGATGATGCATAGGTACGTGAAAGATTCCACCTGTTCCAGAGCTTCTCCGTCAAGTGAGATTTGGTTGATGTTCTCCCTGTTGTATTTGAGGATCTTGATTCTCCCCTTGTGTATGTTGAGGCCTACAGATGCAGAGGCTGCTGCTACACCAGTTGTCTTCATCTGCATTTGTTCATGTGTATGGGATAGAAAGGTCAGGTCATCTGTGAAGTCCAAATCGTCTAATTGGTTCTGAGCTGTCCATTGTATTCCCTGCTTCGCGTCAGATATGGAGGTCTCCATGATCCAGTCAACCCTTAGAAGAAAGAAAAAGAAGGGAGCAAGTAGCCCTATCTGACTGAGGTCCTCACTTGGAATGCGTCTATCAGCTGTCCTCCATGCACCACTTCGCAGTGTAGTCTGTCGTATGAATTCCGGATGATGTTGAAGAGTTTTTCATGGCACATGTGGTTGGTCACCTATTATTTACAAAAATTTAAATAATGTTTAAGTCACCATGTTTGTATATCAATGATAACAGTCGGCAAGAGTTGTTTGGAATTACTTATGACCCTTGTCAGATATGGGTGGTAAATTCATTTATCTGACAAATGAAATTTTCAAACTCCATGTTAGTGTTGAGTTTAACTGAACGTAATTGAGGTGTTACAAAATTTGGGACCAAGTGATAATGCCTTTAGATGATATGTCGATAATAACATATTGCAGTAAATGAATACATATTTTCAGGTGTTTCCCGGGGAAAAGTCTTCATCACCTTAACATTGAAGTCTTTTATGTGACTCTTTACAAATGTATCATTATATTCTTTAAATATAACGAGTTTATCTTTCGTTAGCTCTTCTGATCTATGAGTTCGTGGTCAAATATTTGATTCTATTTTCAATATCACTGACTTAATTTCATTAATATAATTCAATGTAAGACATCTCAAAGAACAATTATTTAGATGGATACAGTTTCTATGTAGTATCGACTGAAATCAATGAACTAAAAGTTAAAATGCAGTTTGAAAGTTTCATTCTTCAGATAAATGACCTTACTTCTGTACCTTACAATGTTTACGGTCTTCATTCTCACTAATTAACTACTTTATAGTAGCATTTATAGGGTACTGGTTAGAAAAATAGATTTCTTTTTAAATTGCTCTTCTTTGGTTAACTAATCAGTAAACAGGCGGCGATGCATATCTTTGACTTTTCTCAACAACAAAATTCATAGATTGTATGATATCCGAGGTACAAGTTATAAATTAATGCATAATGAATGATACACTTCGTTCAAGACTAAGAAATATTGTCAGTATTATATTGTTAAGATTGTTGAACTTAGTTGAAATTATGAACCGATATAAGTTGAACCGCCATTAGAAGCTCAGAGATACTGGACGGCCGTTTCATTCTATTATGGGACTCCCTAGTAGTCTCCATACACGACCCGGATACAACAATCGAACACAACACCTACGGTTTCTCATGTGAAGACTTAACCTCTAGACCACTGAGTCAGTTCGAAACAGTGTTAGTGTCTAATACCAATTAATTCATGACGTTCTTCGACCATTATCTTACACCTGACACAGTTTATCTTTATTGATCACTAGAAATATGTATCATAATATCGTTTAATTTTCCTACTAAACATTGACATGATCCATCACATTATCAAAGTGTATGTGGTTTCCTAACCTGGACCAATATGTATATATATAACAGTTGGTCATAGAATCTGACTTCTTTTTTTAATGGTAAATTCTCTCACTTCTTTGTTATTAACAGTCACTTGTAATGATAACAATGATAATCATTGAGAACATTACTGATTATTTTTATCCTATGTTATCTTATATACAAAATTATCACTTAGGCTAAAGTTTATCCTTCTTTTGTACTGTCAAAATAAAAATATTAATAATAATAGTAATGATAATGATAGTAATTACCATACAAAACCTAATCTCTAACCCTTATCCACTTGTCTTATGTTAATGATTTCATCGACATAAGGCACTTTATATCCATATGATCAATAATGATAATAATGATAATTGTCCAGATTCTTTTTTTTTAATACTTCTATTCGTCAAATTTCAATCCCCCCCTTAATTGTACATACCTGAATCAATGCACATACATATACATACAAACCTATCAAATGTCTAGAATTAATTTCGGACTTAAGTGGTTAAGTCTTTTATTCACTAGCCCTCTATTTCTCTCTCCTTTTCTTTTTTCTTTCTTTCTTTCTTTCCTACCTGATGTTTGCATAGAAAAACTGTGTGTGTGTGTGTGTGAGTGAGTGAGAGAAAGAGATGATAAGTAATTCCAAATGAGAAATCAACTCTTCACCACCACCACCAACACCACCATCCCCCTTTTTTTCAACTATATATTATTCTATTTTTTATTTTATTTACTTAGCTTATCTTTTATACAAGTTCATTTTTCTTTGCGGGCCTTTTTATTTCTGTCTGATTCGATTAATTGGATAGATTTTTCTAATAAAGAAAAAAACTATTTAACTAACTATAAATGGCCTTACTTAAAGTCGTTTTATACGTAACATCAAAATTTAGTTGTATGTATGCTGTATATATATGTTATAGATGATATTTAAATGAATCTGCTCATCAGTACTTTGGTTTGTTTGGGGTTTTTTGTTTTTGTTTTTGCTTTTTTTTTCAAATATGTTAAATAAATAGAGATAAGAGAAGGTGAAGATATATCATACAGCTAAATAGGCGGTTTACTTGAACATCTGGGCTACCTGTACTTACCATCTAGATATTTCAACAAGTTATCTAATTATCACAGGTTGAAATCATGAGTCAATTGAAGCTAGACCACCATGGAAAACCAGGAAGCACTGGACGGCCGTTTCGTCCTAGTGTGGGACACTTCAGCAGTGCGCATCCACGATCCCGCACCACGTGGGGCTCGAACCCAAGACTTACTGGCTTCATGCGCGAGCACTTAACCACTAGACCACTGATACGGCATCCAAAGGTGTTAATGTCTAACTTCAACCAATCCACGAAGTTGCGCCACCGTACACCATTGTCTTCAGTTAGTTGTTATCTCACAACATACCGGTTGAACTCCACTGGTAACGGCTTCTCACTAGAACTCCAGGAGTTTTTCCTGAAGTCAGTCACTAGTGAGCAATTGATTATTATTATCAGAATGGGTTTTGTGGAGAGTTTTAGAAATTTCATAGGTTGAAATCATGAGTCGATTGAAGCTAGACCACCATGGAAAACCTGGAAGCACTGGACGGCCGTTTCGTCCTAATGTGGGACTCTTCAGCAGTGCGCATCCACATTATTGAATAAAGCTAATAATAATAATTTGACTGAAAGCCTTTCAAATAAGCAACTATGTCATGTAGAACCTATTCGAAACAATGACTCCTAATATTTCTCACTTCGATTGTTAGAATACTTTAGATTTACAATTATATGTGATTGATGAATGATTATCTGTTATCATCATTATTAGATATAAATGAGTTATGTATATTTATTGAGTTGAATAATAACACCCAGCTGACGAGTCACAAATGGGACGAAACGCGCGTCCTGGATTTCCCTGCTAGCCACTATCCGTCTTTGCTTATGATGCTTGTAACCTATTGCAATATCGGTGCAATCCACGCTGGATGCAAATTAAATAATAATGGATTTTCCTTAGATAACAATCAAAATAATGATAGTTGATGTCATTTATCAATCTAATGTATACTACTGTAGTGTATGTAGTAATTAGTGGTAATTACAAGGAAAGATGGATAGTGGCTAACAGTGGAATGAAGGATGTGCATTTCGTCCCACTTGGAATTCGTCAGCCGGATGTACCTGCATCTCAGAATTGATGTTCACTCTAGGACTCGATCCCAGTACCGTTCACTTCAAACGTCATCGCGTTATCCACTTAGCTACTGTGCCCTGATCGCTATTTGCTTGTGCAATGGAGTGAAGTTTAATTTCACTTGGTATTGTTTTACTTGAATCTTCCCTTTGATGGTTAGGACTGCAATTGATCAGTCTCTTATTTGCATATGTGCATATTGTGCGTAGTGCCTCGATATTGTCTTAATTCACAAGCATCATAAGCAAAGTTATGTGGATAACTCGGTGGCGTTTGAGGCGAACTGTACTGAGTTTAAAACCCAGAGTGAACACCAGCTCTGAGATGCAGGTACAACTAGTTGACGAGTCCCAAATAGGATGAAACGCGTGTCAAACCGGTTTCCACTGCTATTCATAATCCATATTTGCTTATAATGATTGTGAATTAAGGCAACATCGAAGCAATAAGCACTGTATGTATATATATATCAACAAGGGACTGATTCTTTGCAGACCTAATCATCAATGGGAAGATTCAAGTAAAACAATATCAAGTGAATTTAATTAATGGTAATGTTTGCAGGTTAGTTCACACCCCTATATTGAAAGCATATACAATGAACTGATGAATTTCACTGTAGGGAAATGATGCAACTTGTTATTCACTAGCAATTACTGTTAGATATTAGGAGTTTCTCCATTAATAATTTAATTAAAACAACCTTATTATTGGATTATTTTATGAAAATCAGTTCGTGAATAGTGACTTATTTTATATCAGACTTGTTCAGTTGTAATGAGAGGATACAATTGATGGAATTCACTCATGTTGGGATTTAAGTAAATTTTATGCATGGCATTAAATGATTATCGTTTTATATGACGAATTGACTGAATTTGAGCATATAGACCATTAAATCTATGATAATTCGAACGATATATCGTTAGTTTTTGTCATAGTCGTTAGTTGATCGGAAGCAGTCAACAGGAAGCTATAGACCTAGGTTTCCTGCTAGTTAACACACACAATCAAGGCGTACCTACTGTCTTGATGGAACTGCTGCTTCTTGTAGGTTTCAGAGGAGCGTAACCCAGCTGCTCTGCTTATGACTTTGCTACTGAACTGTTCAGGTAATGACTAATGTCCTCTTCATCAGATTGATATAATACGATCCCATCTGTCTAGTATTATTTTTCCCATTTATAAATTCGAATAAAGAAAGGACAAGTATTGTAACAGAATAACATAAATTCACTCATTTCGTCGATTATGCTTAGCTGTTTGTAACCTAAAATCAAAGTATTAATCATAACAACAAAACGATTATATTAACTTTATATCGTAAACGCCTTGAATAAATTAAGTTTGAGTGTTAGTGCATGAGGCTGAAAGTTCTAGGTTTGAGTCCTATATGTGGGATCGTAAATGCACACTGCTGAAGAGTCTCATACTGAGACGAAACGGTCGTCCAGTGATTCCAGGTTCCCGATGATGGTCTAACATAGATCAATTCATAATCTAAATTAAAAACTCAACAATCTCCACAACCCCATACTTATGTTTACTATTAATTCTCTTACTTATATGATATATCTAGTTAACATATAAAAACATAATTTTTTTCATTAGATTAGTACATAAGTATCAGAAGGGGTTTTGTGGAGAATGTAGTAATTTCAACAGTTTATATCATGAATCAGTTGGAAAACCTGGAAGCACTGGACGGCCGTTTCGTCCCATTGTGGGACTTCTCATCAATGAGCATCCACGCCCCCCGCCTCGCGGGTTTCGTACATAAGTAACAATACCTAATGTTTTCAAATGAGTTTATTGTTAAATATACTGCAACTAGTATGAATGATTAGTTTCTTCAAGAGTTGTAGTACAGTAGTTTAAATTCATTGACAGGACGGAGGGTAAAATCGATAAAAGTTCTTATCAGTTGAATGTAGGCGTGCAAATTATTTACTTGAATATATTTTTTTCTCAATAATCTAGTGTTTACATTAATCCTATCTTATTTATTTCCCCTTGTTTGATTGTAATATATACTCCATGTATGTGTTTTTACCTTTAAAAAATGTAGGGATATTTATTGTGAAATTTTAAATCTATCAGCTGTTATAGAATACAATAGTTAAATTCATGAGTTGATTGAAACTAGACCACTATGGAAAACTTGGAAGAACTAGACAACTATTTCGTCCTATTATGGAACTCCTCAACAGTGCGCATTCACGATCCCGCCCTTATCGGTTGATCTATTGATCTTGCACCCGAACACTTATCTTCTAGACCACGGTAATAATGTCTAACTTTAACCAATCCACGATTGTCTTCAGTAAGTTACTATCTCACAATAGACCCGGTTGAACTCTATTAGTCACTGCTCCTCATTGGAATTCCACAAGTGAGCATATGTTGATTCATATCAGAAGGGGTTTTTATTTGTTGATTATGAAAATAAGAAATATAATCTTAATCAATGTTCAATAATATTAAAAAAAAACACAACAATAATAATAATATTACCATGATTCTCATTATCAATGTTCAATTTAATACCATAATATACATTTATTATCTTGTCGAAAAAAAAAACAAAAAAAAGAAAAGAACAAAAAGAAAGAGAAAGAGAGTAAAATTCATCATTAACGATATCCTCTTATCAGTATGTATGACTAATATTATGAATTTTTCTATCATCCGTATTAAACAATTGACATGAGGATCAGTTGAATGAATTCAATCATTAAATGGTTTCTAATAACAGATTTTCTATGGTATGATCATTTTTTTTTAGTTCAGTCGAAAATATCCACACCAAAATAAAATCTTTTTTTCCCCCCTCATATTTAAATGGGAAATAGAAAACTGAACGAATGAACAAATAAACAAACAAACATGAAACGACTGTAAGTAGTATATACATGATAAAACTTGTGTTTATAATGATGAACTCACTTGGATGCCATTTTTTAGTTGAACCTTTAATGAATAACATATAGAAATATATCAATTGATGATCTATCTATACAAACACGTGAGCAGAATGATTTCAATCTTACTACATTTAGTTAACTAAAGTTTGTTACTGATAAACAAAATGTACTCTTATCTTGAGTATGGATTTAGTTATTATTTACGCTTATGAAAAATAAATAAATAAATATGGGGGAAGTTTATCAATGATCACCTGTCGAGTTTATCAAATGAATTAGGAATAATAATGTGAATAGATTGTATTCAATTGTTTGTGTAGATTCAAGTTTGTTTGTGTTTGTGTGTATGTGTGTGTGTGTGTAGATGAGCACGTTTTGTTACAAGTGTTGACAGTTTCATTTTTATTGTTGTGATTGTATATAAAATCTAGTTTGAAAATAAAACCAGATGATGATGATGATGATGATGATCGGTAAATCACATACTCTTGAGACAACATTAAATCTTTGTTTAAATGTATGATGGGATATATGATCCCAGGATAGAATTAAAACAAATTAATTATGATTAAAAGTTTATTTAAACGAATGGATTCTTTTTTCAATTATCCTATAACAGAATATGGGGGTGGGGGTGAGGTTGTAGAGATTGTAGTAATTTAATAGTTAAATTCATGAGTCGATTAAACTGGATAGGATCATCGATATGTACAGTTGAGGAGTCTCATACTAGAACGAAACGGTTGTCTAGAACTTCCAGGTATTTCATGGTGGTCTAGCTTTAATTGACTCATGAATTCAATTATTAACTTACAACAATCTCCACAAACCCCCATTCTGATAACAATCATCATGTGCTCAAGAATTATTTCTTGGAGTTCTAGTAAAAATTCTTGACCAGTGTAGTTCAACCGGGGCTGTTGTGAGACAATTACTCACTGAAGACAATGATAGATGGAGGCGCAATATCGTGGACTGGCTAAATTTAGACATGCTGGCTCAGTGGTCTAGACTTTAAGCATTCGCACGCGAGACCGAAGGTGCTGAGTCCAAGTCGCTGTGGTGAGCACTGTTGAGGAGTCCCACACTAGAACGAAACGGTTGATTCATGATCTTAACTATTAAAATAAAAATCAGCATATTCATGCATGTATATTTACGAACCCGGTCCCGAGCTCGGGTAATGGAGGAAGGTTTTTGTATGGGATCGGCAATTCCATCCCGTAGAAAAAAGTCTTGTTAAAAAAACGTCAACCAGACTAATCAAATAAACTTTAAAACCACTGAATAAATGAGTAAATCAAACAGTTGTTCAAATCCGAGTTTTTACTTCACAATAATATTAACCCATAAAGTATCTAGTCAAAGTAATAATAGTAACAACCATAATTGAGTCAGAATATACTAGTATTCAACTTAAATCCAATCTGTCTGTTATATATTACGATCATTGAACTAATGTCATCCATTTAATTTTATTCAGTTTTACAGATTATTAGTTTTTCAGTAGAACTTCAGGGAAATTCCTTTCAAAAGTTAAATATTACTGAGCTTATAAGCATCATATCAGTTTTGTTTTTGTCTGACAAGTCATTAGATAACAAAGAATATTGTTACTTCACAATAAAGCACTCAACTTTAGCTAATCAGTTTTTACTAACAGTTCAAAGAATATTAGTTCAAAAATTAAGTGGTTGGAGGTAGTCGAAAGAAAACCCCTGACCTAGGTTTCGTACTAATTGGCAGTTATCAGCAAGATGCAATTGTAATCTTCAATGAATCGACGATCTCTGTATCACCCAGCTTCACAGACTAAGAAACTACTATTGAGCTATTCAAGTGATGGATGTTCTTCAGTAAAACTGAGAAAATTACAGTTGGTAGACAACTGTTTAGTGACCAATGTCAGGTTTGTACATTCTTTTTTTGGTGTTAATCGAATCCTAGCATTCAAGCTGTAGTGCAGAGCACTAGTTCCATAAAGATTGGGAGTATTCCATGTTAAAGGATACTAACTAGCATGAAGTCTTGGTCAAATGGGATCACTTGTCAACCATCTGCCAAGGAGATCTCAAATTACTTAGTTTTTGTCATTAGATATTAGTTCTTTAAAAGATAACTGTTAGAGCAATTTTTGATTTCATATTGCCTCAATAATCCTTACCGATATCAGATTGGGTTTTGTCATACTTAATTTGCTAATTTTGTTGGTATCTTCAGTCACTGAATATTACGATATAAACAGAGTTATTCAACTTCAATTATTGGTTTCTGTTCGGAATATATGTCCATCCTGAAAGTCCTATCTTTGCTGACTTGTAGATTATTGATGTTAAGGTGTTGTTATGCGTCAACTACCGTTCTATAAAGCCAGTCATATAACCTGATAGTATTTGAATAAGCTCAATTGTATCTTAGTTATTGTAAGACCTTATTGAACTCCGATCTTAAAACATAAAATTATCTTCAAACATTTAACATCTGGACATAGTGCATCAGATGCCTAATCACAGACTAATCACTACAACGCAACACGATTGATATTATTTGATCAGTACTAAAAAAAGGACTGGACAAACATAACAATAGTTGCTAATCAGTGATTATTCAATTTCAAATATCTATTCATATTATAGAATTCATTATTCTTCCTTTATGAATAACTATAGAAACTATAATTTTGTTACCAATCCAATTTATTTATTTATTTATTTTAACATATAGATATTGGTACAAGGAGGCACCAAATACTTATGCGCCACACAAATCTCATTTGATATGTGTTAGGGCTGTGATACTGCCCAAACCGAAGCAGGTGGTCTTCTTAGGGGGCCACTCCCTGAGCCTTCGACCTGAAGGTCTGATCCACAAGGCAGTGGAGCATCGTAAGGAGATGCACTCCCATGGTAGCCGGTGACAAACGATTGGTTCATACACCATTTGTTCCTTCAGGATCCTGGAGCCCATGTGCACCATTGGTTTGGAGTCAGGGTTTTCCAACTCCCCTAAGTGGACTCTCCGTATCCATCAAACCGGTTAAAGCATCGGACATTCGCTTTTCGTCCTCTCAATTTCGTAAAAAACAGTAATGCCACGAGAAGGCAGTGAGTAGGATTTCCCTGTCGAGGCTATATACGCGTGGCCATGTGAGAGCATTTCAAGAGTGCGAAAGGGACTCCCCCACTGTCGGTCGTACCAGGGCAATCGGGGGCAACCCAATAACTCAAAGTGACTTATTGGCATTTCAAAATTTATAAGCTTACATTGTCATTAACATTGCTAAAGTTCATTAACTGTATTATATTCAATACTTTTGATTACTTTCCATTCATTTAGTTTATGAATGCAACATATTGCATAATTTTAATTAAATATTTCATTTCAACTATTGATTTATACCATATTTTCCTTTTTTCATCCGATATTTCTGAATTTAATAATAAACTGGTGACATTTATAGAAGATGTCTCATATCAACTCGATGCCCAAATAGTATGATACTAATCGATCAAATTTAGACGAAATTTCTTATTATGGAGATGTGTAGAAAAGTTCCATATATAATGACAAAAAGGTTGTTTACTGCTTCTAGATTTTCAATGATGATCTAGCTTAGATCGATTTATGAATTCATTATAATAATGAACTTAATGAAGAATGAAAATCATAAAGATCAACTCATCTTTTCAAGGAAGTAAAAATGAGACCACATAATAAACTTCATACTATGATGAAACATTTAATCCAGTGGTTATTCAACCTAACATAGAAGATACTTATGAAGTATTTAAATTAAATTACCAAGACAAATCAGAATACAAAAATCAATACTACTCATTAGTCATATATATATACATATATCGCCTAAAGCTAGTATCCTTGTATTAATACATATTTCTTAAATGTCCAGTCACTAAGTAAACAATCAATCTATAAAGTTAGTTGTATACCCTTCTTTATATTGATCATTAAATGGTAACATTAAACATTGACTTATATTAGAAAGATAATCATGATAATATATATACATATATATTATATTATTCAATCTCTTTATCTATTTTAACCAGTTGTTCTGTTTTTTGTTGTTGTTGTTGTTGTTGTCCATTAATTAAAATAGGTTGACGACTGTAGAAACAGAAGAAGTATAAGGGGGGGAATAAGTATACTTAATATTTATGAGGTAAGAATAAAGTATCGTACTTGATAACATTCATAATAATAATAGTAAATGATAAGCGAGTATTAAAACAAGCTATTTGAATAAAGATATATATTAAGCGGACTTGCACGAGACTGATCGGTCATGGGTTCAAATCTTGTGAGACGGGATCGTGAATGCGCACTGTTAAGGGGAGTCCCACAGTAGGATGAAACGGCCTTCCAGTGTTTTCAGGTTTTCCATGTTGGTCTAGCTTCAACTGAATCATGATTTCAACTATTAAAATCACTATAATATCCACAAAATCCCTTCTGAAAAAGATATCTATAATTGAAAAAGACTAGTTTGAAGTTTCATTATGAATATATAAGGTATGCTACTGATTTCGATAGACATAAGTAGTATGTAATATTGATTAGAAGTGGAACATCTGTCAGAAGAAGGTTGAGAAGAAAATTGAACAAAAGAAAACAAAAGAGAGTTGAGAATTAGAAGAGTTGGGAAGAATGTAAAGGACAGTTGATAGAAGAATTACAGATGAAGTATTTAATATATGGTTTTCACATGTAACCAAAGAATTCTGTAATTTTGTATTGGATAATAAATTGGTCCTGTTCATTTGAGTTCTTATGAACTATAAATAGACCAAATAATAACAAAGAAAAAGTAATATTGGACTACTGGTCTAAGTTTTGTGTAAAAAAGTACTTTAAAAGAGACTTGTTGAATCTGTGATCTTCTAATCCATATCATAATACAATGGTCAATAAGTTTAGCCACGAAAACTTATATTTTTGACAGTAAGTGTAAATAGTTTTTTTCTCCTGAGAATGTTACAGTTATGCTGGTTATATAACAGAGTAATAAAGTGTTCAACTAACATTTTGGGTTCAAATCTTGTGAGGCGGGATCGTGAATGCGCACTGCTGAGGGGAGTCTCACAGTAGGATGAAACGGCTGTCCAGTGCTTTCAGGTTTCCCATGGTGGTCTAGCTTCAATTAACTCATGATGTCAGCTATTAACAATTTTATCTCAATATTATATTAGTGCTCTTCATCGGCAGCCTGCTTAAATTTTCGAGCCTCATATTCCCCGAATAAGCATAAACTCTAATAAACCTTCTAGTCTTAGATTTATTTTAACTAACTAATTATGATTCTTTACTGTCGTGTAGCTAAACACAGAAAATCCTTAACTGAATCATTGTACTTGCCAGGATATCCTCTTCTCTGTATGTCCCTTAAACAAAAGAAAGACGAGTATGTTGCAATGTATGAATTCAAAATCATATCACCTTACCTGATAGTAAATTTTCACCATTGAAGGCAGATACTAAGTATTAAAAGAAACATTTATAGAATCCAGCTTTCAAGTCATTGCAACCATTTGAATGTATGTTGAAGAGAAATTTAATGCAATATTGTAGAGAGCTGAAACTTGAAGAACCATCATAATCATCATCAAAAAATGTACAAGTATTTATTAACAATTGTCTACGCAAGATATTCAATGTTCGTTGATCAGATACAATCAGCAACAGCCTACCGTAGGATAGAATAAACCAACTTCTAGATGAAGAGGAAATTAAGAAAAGATGCTTGAGGTGGATAGGAGATACATTACAAAAATCATCAAACTGCATCACGAATCAAGCTCTAACTTAGAATCTTGAAAGGAAAAGGAAAAGAGGAAGATCAAGGAATACATTGCCCCAGGACTTTGATGCAGACATGAAAAGGATGAATGGCAAGTGAAAAGAACTGTGAAGGATTGCCCAGGACAGAGTTTGATGGAGAATGCTGGAAGGCGGCCTGTGCTTCTCCACGAAAGGTAGGAGACGTAAGTAAGTGAGTAAGATACTGATAATTCCTTGATATAACAAGATTTATGGTACTGAATAAATCTATTATTATTATTACTCCTAGTGTGGATCAACAAATTCAAAAGTCAACTGATTAGGTCAGCTGATCTAACTCACATTAAGTCCCACATGTAAAGTTGACTATCTTTTTTACTGTAGAGCTTAATTTTATTACGAGAATACTTCTTTTGTGTTAACAGTTTAACTATCAAACGACAAACATTGATTCACCTGAGTTCTGAGTGTTGACTGAAACCTTTTGACGAGAGAATAGAACTGGCAAGTTGACATATTGATGCAATATAACCAAGAGTTGGTTATCCGGAATAGTGTTTGTGTATCCAAATAGGAAATAACGTATCAGTTTGCTTGGATTAACTTATGATATCAAAGTTTATTAATTCCCCTAGAGACAACTATAGACTAGTTCAAATTTCAATTTTTTATTGTAGGTACATTAGATTTATGTATATGCTGAGGGTGTCGGATACGAAATTTTCTGATTCATAGTCGTATGAAACAGCTAGTATGATACTTCTTTAAAATGTATAATTTTATTATCATTGTAACTAAACTATGGAGTCACGACTATGTGAATCCCTTTTATAATAAAAATGAATGACTTCTTTAGGTGGGACTATAATCTGTTGATGAACCGTTCAGATTTATAACAGAGGCACTTGAATTTGTACGTGAATTTCATGTATCCATATGGCTAGATAGTGTTTGTACATTAAAGCTATTGTCAATTCGTGATGATAACTCTAACTCTAATCCCTGACTCTAAATTCTGATCCCGAACTCTTAAAGTAATTTACAGACCTATTTTGACATTAATAAGTGGTTGCAATTTCTCAAGATCACTTTAGTATGGTTTGGGAGTTGCCCATATATCATAGATTCAACATTCTTTATGCTAAAACCCATGAAAACTGGCCTTCATCAAGTTTATTGACCTAGTGTCATATGAAATTCCTTGGTAAGATAATCAAATATGGAGTGATTCAGGTTTTCCCGACAACTCATTTGCCGGCTCAGTGGTCTAAGGGTTAAGTGCTCTCGCTCCTGGGTTCGAGCCCTGCGTGGTACGGGATCGTGGATGCGCACTGCTGAGGAGTCCCATACGAGGACGAAACGGCTGTCCAGTGCTTCCAGGTTTTCAATGGTGGTCTAGCTTCAACTGACTCATGATTTCAATCTGTGAACATTACAATTGAGTCGGTTAACCGAATCAATGAAACCAGACAATATGTTTTTATTATTAAATAAAGTGAAAACTTAGAAGACACTTGACCATCAGTGATAAAAAATTTATATAATAAGAAGACGATTGTAGATGGAAGAATATAACTGATTTTGATCGAGTTTTGTTCTCTAAGATGGATAGTTTGGTCGTGGAGTTCATAAAGTTTGTACTGATAATGTCGTTCAGAAGAACGATGAAAGCTCCATAACTAAACCATTCAGCACAGAGAACAAAACTCCATCAAAATCATCCTTCTGAACTACAAATCTTCTCCACTATTTCAAGACCATAACTGTGAATTAGTCTTATACACTAAAATAAAACAATTATTTAATGTCAATAACCCATATCATTCAAGTTTATTAAAGATATTTTATCTATAATCAGTATTACATTTTCTTCTTCATTATAGGGTTTTGGAGATTACTAAGTTTTTGATTGAGATCATGAACTGATTGATGTTAGACCACCATTGAAAACCCGGAGGCACTGGACGACCGTTTCGTCCTATTGTGGGACTCCTCAGTAATGCTCATCCACCATTCTGCAAGCCGAATTTGAACACAGAGCCTTCAGTCTCGCGCACGAACCCTTGGTCTCTAAACCACTAAGCCGGTCGGCATTCAATGGTGTTAATGTCTAACTTCAATCAATCCACGAAATCGTGTGACCAACTTTCATTGTACTGAGGTAGATACCTGTTTCTACCCGACACGGATTAGCTCCACTGATCACTGCTTCTCATTATAAATTCGAGAATTCCTTCATGAAGCTAGGCACTAATGAACACACTGTAATTATCAAGCATAGGATTATAGAGATTGGATGCACACTGTCAAGGAAGAGTTCCACAATAAAACGAAACAGCCATCCAATGCTTCTAGGTTTTCAATCATGGTCTAATATCAATCAATTCATGAACTCATTCAAAATCTTCTTCTTCTTCTTCACTTTTCATTCTCATACAGTCATCACATATAACTGAAAATTACGTAATAACAGAGAAAGAAACAAAAAGAGAACAAACGACACTAACAAATCATATTCTGTAATGTTTATTTTACTTTTAACAATAATATGCATTGAATTGTCAATGACCTTGAAAATCAAATTCAAACAATAAAATGTATTCTTGTTTTTCATTCATTTAAACAACTGAATGTATCGACTTTCCAATTCGAATAATAATCAATTCTCTTTTGTAAATAATAAACAATCGAATGTGTATAGACAATTTATGTTCCATAATAATAGTAATAATAATAATAATAATAATTATTATTATTATTATTATTATTACTGTTACTATATATAACACTTAATTAATTTAATATCTGTACAATATATTCATTATTCATTATGTTGATTACATAATCTCTATTTTACAATGAGCAGAAGCCTGTTGAATTCATTCATTAGATTAATTATTCAATAAATACCTGAAAGTAATAAGTCCCTAATCGTAATATATATGTATACTGTATGTAATAATACTAGTAATAATAATAATATTGATAATAGTAATGGTAATAGTAATAGGTATTGTTATTGTTATTATTATTACTATAAAATGTAATGACAAGTTGTAAGATAAACCGATTTTATTAATGTTCAAAGCGGTAATAATATACTAACTTCATTGAAATATGACGTAACAAATGAGTCAATAAAGAAAATAGAATGAGATATATTATAGACGAAGAAGAGAAGGAGGAAGAAGAACAAGAACAAGAAGAAGAAGGAGGAGAAGAAAATAGAAAGAAGAACAAATAAATGAGCAAATTAGATTGAATAAAATAAGAGTAAATAAATAAATGAATGAATGAATATTATTATTACTATTCATTATAATTGTTATTATGATTAGAATTATTGAGCAAGTGTAGAAAATAATCTGGATAAAGAAATGTTATTATTGATTCGGTTTTTTCGAAAGAGTTTTCTTTCTTCTTTTTTTCTTTTATTTTTTCTTTTAATCAATAAATTTGAAGATTCAATAGATAAGAACATTTTGTTTATAATTTTCTTCTTTTTTTCTGTATTATGTCATAATAAAAGATTTTTGACTTTGAAACGATTGTTGTTGTTGTTGTTGTTGCTGTTTTTGGGAATGAACTATTATTGGAAATTCTATAAAGTGTAGAAAGCGAGCGAGAAGGAGAGAGAAAAGAAAGCCAACATGAGAATAAAAAACATTGGGTGCGAAAAGGTATTTAAACGTCAACTCTGAGTTGCATGTATATCTAGCTGATGAGCTCTAAATAGGACGAAACGCGTTTCAAACTGGATTCGACTGCTAGCCACTATCCATCTTTGCTTAATGCTATAGTAAGGCAATCCTCACAGGATGCACATATGCCAACATGAAGATGATCAATTGCATTCCTAAATAACAATGGGAAGATATAAGTAAAACAATACCATGTGAATTTAAACTTCGCCCCATTGCACAAGTAAGTGGCTATCAGGACTCAGTAGCTAAGTGGATAACGCGATGGCGTTTGAAGCGAACGGTTTGAGTCGCGGAGTGAACATCATCTCTGGGACGCAGGTGCATCCAACTGACGAGTCCCAAATAAGACGAAACGCGCATCAAACCGGATTCCACTTCTAGCCATTATCCATCTCTGCTTAACAAGTAATAATTGGTGAGTTCAATACGATCCTACATTTGATCGCAATGTTCTGTACTGGAATACAAAGTGAATGTATTTGGAAAACATACGTGTTATAGCTTTGATGTTTTCTAAAATGCATCATTCATTCATTCATTTAGCATATCCAGATTTGCAAATCTGGTTAATAATACTATCCGACTCTCTAAATTGAAGACTAAAGTTTAACATCTAACCGATTAAATTAAATAATGAGTACGACCATGAAAACCAACTTGATCGATGATATATGATCAGTATTAAAAAGGACTTGATGTACATGACATTAGTTACTACTCAGCGATCAATCACTTGTAAATACATCTTAGTTCTATAGAAGGTCATTCGTGATCGAGTTAGCCCAATCATAGCATTTCTGATTGGCAAGTTGAGTGAAACTGGATGGAATATCTCAGAGAGCATCAATCTTCACATGTTTACATATACGGCTTATTGACAAGTGGCAAATAGCACAAAATCTAGATTCAAGGTTCCTTTAACCATTAACATTAACAGTTTAATCATTCATCTGCTGTATAGGAATTATGTCAACATAAATAGTCATCAGTTTTCAAATGTTTAAAATCTTCATTCATAGATTTCTACTGTATATAAGTAAAATTCTTTCTTGAAATATTTCCTTAATTTCTCAGTTGATCATAGCGGCACAGTGATTAAATTCTTTTTGAATAGACCTTTCTCCACCAATTTAAATCGGTTAAAAGTAGCATTGAAAGACAACGATCAGATATCATATGTCTAATCTATTTTTACTATCCCAATGTATATTATAATGAATCCAAATCTCTAAGTAATTCAATAGTATAATGAAATACCTATCCAGTTCTCCTCCTTGATTAATGTTAGTCTGGTATATGTGTTTTATATACAGAATAAAATAATTTCTATGTAGTTTCTTAACAAAAATTGTGATAACGGAAGGTGAATGATTTAATTACCAACAAATAAATAAGTGACTAGTGGAGTTCAACCAGGTCTGTTGTGAGATATCAACTCACTGAAAACAATGGTGACGGTGGCGCAATTTCATGGATTGGTTGAAGTTAGACATCAACACCGCTGGATGACGGCTCAGTAGTCCAATGGTTAGACGCTCGCGTGTGAGACTGATTGGTTCTGGGTTTGAATCTCATGAGGCGGGATCGTGGATGCGTACTGCTGAGGAGTCCAATGATAGGACGAAACAGCCGTCCAGTGCTTCCAGGTTTTCCATTGTGGTTTAGCTTCAATTGACTCATGATTTGAACAAGTGAAGTAACATCAAAATGTGAATTGTGTAAGAACGTTTGACATGTCCCTTAGTTTCATAAGAATGACTGAATGACTTACAGTTTTTGACAAACAAGAAGATTCCAGTATTTAGATAGATTTTTCTGTCCAGCGAAAATGCATGAATGTTACCATTTTTTCACACATACATACTTGCTTAACTGATAACTATTATGTAATGGATTATACTTTATTTTCATTCATACTATTTAGTAAACATTTTTGGTAGGAATATTTTTAAAAAACTATCCTGTATTTTAATAGTTGAATTGATGAGTCGATTAAATCTAGACCACCATGGAAAACCTGCAAGCATTGGACGGCCGTTTCGTCCCAATACGATACTCTTCAACGATGAGTGTCCACGATTCCGTGCCAAAAGAAATCGAATCTAGGACCTTCGATTACAGGCGTGAATGCTTAACCCCCAGACCAGTGAGCCAGTATCTAACGGTGTTAATGTTTAACTTTAAAAAATCCACGAAATCGCGCGACTATCCTCCATTTTTTGAGGTAGATACTTATCTCTACCTGACACGGATTAACTTCACTGATCACGCTTAAGGTTAAGTGACAGGTTTAAAGAGTGTAAAGGGGGGAGATGCAACAAAATGTTCATTTATATGAAAACGAACGTGAATAATAAGTTCAAATGACAGTTTGTTTTAATGAAATTTGAAATTTCCCAGAATCTGAGATATTCCATGGTACTAGAAAATTTCTGAAATGTAATCGTTTCTTCTATCAAGAAAAATTTCTTTTAACAAGTTAACTCTTTGCGTACTGTTGAGGAGTCCCACAATAGGACGAAACGGCCGTTCAGTGCTTTTATGTTTTCCATGGTGGTCTAGCTTCAATTGACTCATGATCTCAACTGTTGGAACAACAAAACTGTTGATATTATTGAAAGTTTGAGAGGATTCTCTCGAAAAGTTCTAATTCAGGATGTAAAAATGTTTACTATTCCTCAATTTCTTTAGTTCGTGATATAAATGATCTTTATACAGAAAAAAATACTAAAGACGAATTTCTCAAAGAGTTAAGAAGAGGTTAGCCAATAACTCATCAATTACATTCGTTAAGGATTATTCTGTCTTTTTTCTAAACTATAACAGAATTGAAAATGTAGATCATTGAATTTCAAATAGACTTTACAATCGTCACTATCAATGAATTAGCTTCATTGTACACTTGTCAAACATGATAAACACTTAATTGTGATGTTATATATTTCTGATAGTGAACATAAACAGAACGATTTCTATAACATTTACTTATTAAACAATTTACGGTTTCGATCATTAATAGAGTACAAATCTGAGAAAGGATTTTGTGGATATTATAGAAATTCCATGGTTGAATTCATGAGTCAATTGAAGCTAGACCATCGTGGATAACCTGAAAAAACTGAACAGCTGTTTCCTTCCAGTGTGAGACTTCTCAGAAATGCGCATCCACTCTCCCGCCTCACGAGATTCGAACCCAGGACCTATCGGTCTCGATTGATTGAAGTTAGACGGATGCCAGCTCAGTGGTCTAATGGTTAAGTGCTCGCGCGTTAGACTGATAGGTCTCGGGTTCGAATCTCTGAAGGCGGGGTCGTGGGTGTACACAGCTGAGGAGTCTCACACTAGAACCAAACGGCTGTTCAGTTCTTTCAGGTTTTCCATAGTAGCCTAATTTCATGAATTCACCCATTAAATGAGAGTATAGATCTATTCTTATGTTATTGTATTAAACAATCAAATAACTATAAGATTTCTTTAAAGGGGAAAATGTATTTGTAAAATCTCAGCAAACGAGATATTTCACATCAATTCGGTGCTCAAATACTATGAAATTATTCAATCAAATATGAACTTAAAATGGAATAAATCAACTATTCAGTGTTTTCATGCATTTAGTTATTCATTCAGTCACTTAGTCAGTTATATTAATCGTACAATTCCAAAGTTGATAACATGTAAGTAGTATGAAGTTATTTGTGTATAAACATGTTAATAATGGTAATTTCAACTTACCATGAATATTTTGCTCATCTCCCTCACTATAACTCTTTAAGGATGTTGAAATGTCTCACCTACCATTGATAGATATTGTTGAAGATCTTAATTTATCAAATACAGATATATCTGTTTTTGTAGCATATTGTAATAATGTATTTGTTGTATTTGTTATATCTAAATCAGGATTTTGAAAATGCATTAAATGATCTATAGAAAATGGTTTATTTGGATTGTCAGAACGATTTATTACTTCTTCATCATTAACATTATCATCATCATCACCAACATCTTCATCATCCTCATCATCGTCTTCATTGTCATCGTCGTCATCATCATCATCATCATCATTATCACCACCAACGTCACCATTATCATCAATAATTTTGTTATTGATATTAATTTCAGTGTCAATTTTTCTATTGATACATTCTTTAGAGTGTTCATTTGTTAGTTTACTATTATTGGGACATTGAATAGTTAAATGATCATGATGATGTTCAATTTCTTTGTTATCTTTACTAAATCTTAATAAATTATCTTTATGTTCTGTTAAATGTAAATAGTTTGTATTCCATGTATTTGATTCTAATATTCCTGAAGGAAAATTTCGAAATGATTCAGATGTTGTCACATATGAAGGATTTGTGAATATCATTGTTGTTGACAATAATGATGAAGGTGTTGTGGAAGGGAAAGAATTAGATGAAATAATTCCAGTTGGAATATTTAACAATGATGATGATGATGACATAGAGTAGGTTAAAGAAGATGGCATATACGAAGATGACATTGGTGATAATGAAACCGATGGTGTTACTACATGTGAAACATTAATTATGTTAGATAAATTATGTACATTCAATGAGTTAGTAAACGATACTTCACTACATGAAATATATGGACTTTCATCAGTCAATGATATATGTTCATAGTTATGACTTAAATATGGTGATATTATTGTTGATGTTGGTAATGTTGCTGCCGTTGTCGTTGTCGTCAACGTTGTCATAGATGGTGTTATTGTAGCATTTGATTTTATTAACATGGATTGTTGAATATTCGCATATTCATTGTAATGATATTGTTGTTGTGTATGATATTCATGTTCTAATTCAAACTGTTTTTCACCTTGTTGACAATTATGATTCATAGTATAATATTTTCCTACTGTTGGCATCAAAGTTAAATTATTCATAATGACTTCATGATAATTATCATTATTGGTAGGTTTAGTACTACTATTAGTAGCATTAGCAGTAGTAGTAGTAGTAGTGGTAGTTGTAGTAGTATTCATAGAGACAGTAGTAATCGAATTATTATTTAATATATTTGTAATATTTGTACATTTAATTGGATTATTCATTGTATTATACCGACGTATACTAAAATCAATATTATCATCATAATATAATTCAGTTGGTAAGTTTACTTGTGAATTATGATGTAATGTAACTGGCAAAGGTTGTGATAAATGAAATGAATTCAATGGAAATTGTTGATCCAATTGACTATTACGTAATTCATTTGTTGAATATTCAACTAATGAATTGTTTCTAGTGTATACTGATGGTGAATTCGTAACACGATTATATAAATCTAACATATTTGTATGTATACTACTGATTTGACTAGTACAAGTAGTACTACTATTAGTAGTAGTAGTAGTAGTAGTCGTTGTACAAGTAAATAATTGTTGTTTATTAAAATTAATTTTATTTGAATTATTATCAAATTGTTGAATAGAATGAAGATGATGATGATTATGAAATGGTTGATGAAGTTTATAATTAACAAAATGATTCACCTGCTCATAATTACTTTCTGGATAAATGATATCTGTAATGTATCTTGTTGAATCTCGACTATCATAAGGACTTAAAAGAAATAATTGTGATGATTTAAATCTATTTGTTGATTTCTCATGAATATCTTCAATTATATCAGTTGTAATCTTAGTTTCATTATGTTTTACATGCTGTCTAGATTTTGGTGAGGTCGATTGCTGATTGTGATGATGTTGTTGTTGAGACTTGTAATATTGGTGTTGTTGTTCGATCATTGAATGATCCATTTGTTTATTACTCATTAAATCAGATCCAATAAAATTGTTATCTTTGCTGTTAGTTGTTCTACTGAGATCATTTTGCTGTTGTTGTTGTTGTTGTCGTTGTTGCTGGGCTCCTTCGTTATCACCATAGCCACCATCATCATATTCTTCTTCATTGATTTCTTCATCCTCTAAGTTAGCACCAACATCATCATTATCATCACCATCACTGTCATCATCATCGTCATCTCCATCTCCGCCATCGTCATTATCATCTACGTCATTTACTTCATCATACACTTCACTAGCATCTGGTGTAATACCAATAGGAAATGGTTTCATCCTATTATACAATATATGATCATTGAGTCCGACATTCAATAACGGATTACAATCTGTTTTTGAATATGTACGTTTTATACCAGTTGGTAATATTAAAAGATCATTGGTTGAATGTAAAATAGTATTTTCACTAGTGGAATTAACATCTATTGTATTTCTATTGTCAGTTGATATTGTCGAAGATGTGATAACATTAATAGTATTACTAGCACTATTATTATTATTATTATTTCGTTGAGTACGATGACTTATTTCACGTTTTGGATCTTTAAAACGTTTTTGTCTTCTTAAATAACAACCATTTTCAAACATATTCCCAGAATCTGGATGTAATGTCCAATATGAACCTTTACCTGGTTTATCTGGACTACGTGATACTTTAACAAAACAATCATTAAATGATAATGAATGTCTTATTGAATTTTGCCATCTTTGTTGATTTTGTCGATAATATGGAAATAAATCAATAATAAATTGATAAATTTCTGATAATGTACACATATGTGTTGTTGAATTTTGTATTGCCATAGTAATTAAACTAATATATGAATATGGTGGTTTTGGATGACATGATTGTTTAGATAAATTTGATGAATTTTGTAAAAAATTTGAATGATTATTTAATTGTTGTAATTGTTGTTGATGTTGATATATCATAGCTGGTACTGGTAATGGAACATTAGATCCTCTCGATGATGTTGATGCTGATGACGATGATGATGCTGAAGATGAAGATGATGGTGATGATGTAATTGATAATGATGACATAATCTGCTTTTTTAAATTTATTTCATTTTGATTATTTTGTAACTGATGTGATTGTTCACTAGGATTTAATTGTATATAATCTGTAGTTGATGATGTACGATATTGTTGTTGAAATTGTGTATAATGATGTTGATTATAAGGGAAATGATGATGAGGATGATCATGTTGATGATGATGATGATGAGGAGGAGGAGGATGAATTTCTGAATTGAAATATTCTGTACATAATTGTGAATCATTAAATAATTTCGTTGAATATGTTGGTAAAAATGTTAAATTCTCTGATAAACATACTGAATACTCATGATCTTGACATAATTTACTATTACTACTACTGATACTACTAATACTACTACTAATATTACTTGTAGTAATCGTATTCATAGATTGATTTAATGTTTCATCAATCGATATAATTGGATTATTTAAAGTTTCTGTAAAATAACGTTGAATTTGATTTGGATCATTTTTCTCATTTGTATTCAATGTTACTTTCGATGTTATTGTAGATAAAGTTAATGGTGATAATGTTTCAATTAAACTAAGAGGATTATCATATGATTGAATAAAATCAATTTTTTTATCAATCGATTTATGTTGAGATTGATTAGTATCCAACTGATGTTGTTGTTGCTGTTCTTGTGGATGTTGTTGTTGTTGTTGTTGATGATGATGATGTTGATGTGAAGATTCATCAGATTGTAAATTTATCTTATCAACTATATCACTATATTCTCCAATATTTGACCATAATTCATTTGTTGTTAAATTATTAGTATTATTATGATACCAAATTGGTGAAGATGAAGAAGAATGATATGCTTGTTTATCAAAATGTATTATACCATTCGATACTGTTGTATTCATAATACATGAAGATGGAATTGTTAATGATGAACATGATGTTAATGTTAATGTGGATAATGTTGATGATTGTGTACAATAAGTTGATGATGATATATTTGGATACCATGTTATATTATCATTGAAATAAAGAAAATTTAATGGATCTGATTGATAAGTTGAATAATTTACTGGATTTATATCAATATCAGTTGTTGAATTGATTCTTTTTGTAAGACTACAATTAATTGGATTAGATCCTTTCATATCATCATCATCATTATGATTATGATTATTATTATCATTTGAAAGATCAGTTGTCAATATACACTGTTCACCATTCATTTACTTGTTTTAGCCAAAAAGAAAATTGCGGTGAAAATATAATTTGAAAATTCTTAAGTTTACCTTAGCAACTGTTTAAAAGAAACATTTTGTTTAGCGTATACGAAAAAAATAAACAATCCATTTACATGCAATGAAACAAACGTCTTTTAATCTTCGTTTATAACTGTAATGGATTCTAGTGATAAGGAATAAAATCCAAAACTTGACACTATACTGTTACACTGAAAACACTTACTAAGGAGAATAACAATGTCACAATGAGTTGGCTTTGATAGAACTAGAGAGAGAAAAAAAGGAAGAATTCTACAGTGATATTTTACTTCATAACTCATTTGAAAACATGGTTATGTACGACACATATACCTTATACACCTACGCTTATCTACTTACGTCAAACATAACCAAACTATCAATATATATGTCTCATTAGTAGTAAATTGTATGTATGTCTTGAGTAGAGTAGAGTAGAGTAGAGTAGAGTATTTACATTATTCATTTAACCACAAAACATTTTCTCCAAATGAAAGTAGACAAAACAGTAAAACAGCAACAACAATAACAACAATCAGTTTAATTGGTTCAATCTAAATCTATCTATTCAATTCTATGCGTTTAGTCTCTATTCATTTTTCATTTGGAATAACACATATCTCACCTACTACTTCTCTTCTTCTCTCTTTTTCGCTTTTTTTTTACCTACCACCTTACAATGAGAATAATGAATAATGTTTGTCATGTAAGATTCGCGAATATTTTTGATTGGTTAATTAAATAAAATCTATAAGCGATTTATTCTAATTTTTGATTGGTCATTTTAATTTGAGTAGAAGAATATGAAGGTGTATAATGAATAAAATCAATTTACTTAATTTTTGTTGGTCATCTTCTATTATCAATAGTTGAGATCATGAGTCAATTGAAGCTAGACTACCACCATGGAAAATCTGGAAGCACTGGACGGCTGTTTCATCCTACTGTGAGACTCCTCAGCAGCGCGCATTCACGACCCCGTCTCACGAGATTCAAACCCAGAACCTAATAGTCTCGCTCAATGTCTCTCAGTGCCGCTCACTTTCGTGGATTGGTTGAAGTTAGACATCAACACCGTTGGATGACGGCCGGCTCAGTGGTCTAGTGGTTAAGCGCTCGCGCGCGAAACTGATAGGTCCTGGGTTCGAATCTGGCGAGGCGGGATCGTGAATGAGCACTGCAGAGGATTTCAGTGATAGGACAAAACGGCCGTCCAGTGATTCCAGGTTTTCCATGGTGGTTTAGCTTCAATCAACTCATGATCTCAACCATTGAATTTGCTATAATATCCACAAAATCCTTCTGATATGAACGTTAATATTATTAATAATAACTCAGGTTGACTGTTTTAGTTAAAGAAAGGGTATTAATAACAGCTTACTGTTTTGAGGAAAAAATAAGATCTTGAATCTAATAATGTTAGACCACCATCGAAAACTTGGAAGAACTGAATGTCCGTTTCATTCTAGTATGGGACTCCTTAAAAGTCCACGATTCCACGATTCCGCACCAAAGTAACTCAAATCTAGGACCTATTGGTTTAACTTCTAGACCATTTAGCCGTCATCCAATAGTGTTAGTGTCTAACTTTAACCAATCCATGATATTGAGCGACCGTCCACTATATTGTCTTCAGTCAGTAACTGCCTCACAACAGACACGGTTAAACTCTACTAGTCAAGACTTCCCACTAGAACTCTAGGAAATCCATCTTGAAGCTAGTCCCTAGTGAGCACATGATAATCATCAGTATAGGATTGTAGAGATTGTTGAGTTTTTTATACGATAATTGTTTGTGTAAAATAAATTATATATTAATTTAAAATAGCATTTTATTGAAATTTAAACCTTCCGTCAGAAACTGATAACACTGAGACAATCAATCAATAGACTGTTGAAACCATAAAACAGTTTATAATCATAACTACAAAGATAAAATTAATTCATTTGTATTGGTTGTTTAAATCTTTCCAATGAAGTTTATGACCGCAAGTAATCAGCCTTATCTGGCATATGTCTATCCTCTGCGGACTGTCTCAATATTGCCATTAATTCACAAGCATTATAGACAGAGATGGGTGGTGGCTAGCACTGGAATCCAGGACATGTGTTTCGTTCTACTTAGGACTCGTCAGCTTGATGTACCAGCATTCCAGAGACTGATTAATCCCATCAATAGGAAAATCCAAACGATCAATATATACGAATTTAAATTTACTTCACTGTGCAACTCAGTGATCATCTGGACTCAGTAATTAAGTGGATAATGAGGTAGTATGTGAAGCCAATGGTTAAAAGTTCGAATCCCAGAGTCAACATTAACTCTGAAATGTAGGGGGTTCCGGGTGATGAGTTTTGAAGAGGATGAAACGCTCATCTTAAATTTTCCTGCTAGCTACTATTAATCTCTGAGTCACAATAGATATATTAATGAATGATGTTTATTAAACTGAAAGTTGTAATCATTGATTTAGTAAGAAAACTAATCGTAATGTTCTTAAAAATGGAAAAATCTACGCAAAATTCAGGGAATAAGTATTATGCTTGTATTTTGAATATGTCAGTTAATGAGAATACAATGACCAGATCGAGTGTAAGTTTCGGTATCATATCCATTTACAACAGGCATGCAATTTGATTTTTGTTTAAGAAAGGGAAGATGTGGGTAATTTCCAAAAGCTTTTTTAAATAACTGTCATAAACCAGATTTTATTTCTAACATGACCTAGGATTTATATTCACCTTATGATTTTCACCTACTCAGTTGATTTTTAGTATAGGAATGTGGAGATTGTTGGCCTTCTTTAAAATTACAAACCGATCTAATTTAGACAACTTTTGAAAGCCCAGAGGGATTGGACAGTTGTTTCATCCTGTTATTGGACTCTTCAGAGGTGCTTACTTATGAACGAACCACCAAAGACCGAACCCAGAACGGTCCATCTCGCGTACGAACGCTTGACCTCTAGGCCAATAAGCTAGGATACTAGGTCTGATGCCTGGTGGTAGTGAAGGCACACTACTGAGGAATCCCGTACTAGGATGAAACGGCCAGCCAGTGATTTTAATTTTCCAAAGGTTATCTAACTTAAATTGCTTTGTGAGTTCAACCAGCTCATTTCGTTTTAGTATTTTGCTTAGTTATGTAATCACTTGATTTTTCACCATACGTATCATTGGTAACGATCTCTTCTATCCTACTATATATGACTAGATTTTTTATAACTTACTGTGACATATTTAAAGAAAATGTTAGTGTCTGTTAGTTTGTGTAACTTATTTTAATTGAGATCATAAATCATTCAATGTTAAACCACCATTGAAGACCTCGAAGTACTGAGCGACTGTTTCGTCTTAGTATGAGACTCTTCAGTAGTGCACATCCATGAAATTCTTCTTTGATTTTCTATTCCCTATCAATCTTTCAATTCAACTTTATTAACTTTAATATATATAATAAATCATTGTTTCTAAAAACAGTAATCTTTATAAATTCAATGTGTTTACAATGAATGAATAGTTTAGAAATCGAATTCATTTGATTACATAAATATTCTTGTTTACATTCTGTCGAAATAATGTTAATGTTTATAGATCATTTTAACCCTAGATTATAGAATGATAATTAATAATTCATGTTTGTTTGTCTTATTCAAATATAAGTCAACTAAAAAGAATAGTGAAGTCTATTGTTTCTTGTCTCATAAAATTGGGGATTTTTTTCCCATTAATCGATTTGAATGGGTTGTTTTATACCTATCTTGTTCTTGGTATTCATGATGATTTAAGGAGGTTTTGAAGAAAATTGTCAATGATTTCATTCAATATGTATTTTGTAACTAATTTGAAGAGATCTGTTACTAGGGTCTAGTGTTAATGGAGAAAACTAAAGACAACTAAGATGCGGAAATGTAACTGTATCTAGTGAATGAATTGGAATTCAATGGGTCAATATTTTTCAGTTATGGTGCCATCCATCATTTAATATAATCGATAGACAATCAACATTTTACATCTGACTTGACTTTTTTCCAATTTTCATAGATCCATATTACCATATGTTGAGACTTTTCAACGGTGTATAGTAAAAGCAAGGGTACATGATAGTTTATTTCAAGTAATCAACATATTGAATGAAATCATCAGTTTTGAATAAATGAAACTTTCAATTTATACAGTACCTTTTTCCGTTAATCATCCATCCAAATAGAGAATACTGAGTTATATAACAAAGATTTATTTTATTTATTTAAACACATAAATATTAGCACAAGGAGGCACCAAATAGATATGCGCAAAATAAGTCATTCGATTTGTGCAAGGGATGGGATACTGCCTGGGTGCCCAAACCGAAGTAGGTGGTTTTCTTAAGGGGCCACATCCGGAGCATTCAACCTGAAGATCTGATCCACAAGACACTGGAGCAACGTAAGGAGATGTAGTCCCATGGTAGCCGGTAACCAACAATAGGTTTGTACGCCCTCAGGATACTGGAGCCTATGTGCACTATTGATTTAAAATGAGGGTTTTCCAACTGCTCTAGGTGGACTCTCCGTATCCACCAACCCGGTTAAAGCATCGGACAGTCGCTTTGTATCCTCTCAATTTCGTGAACAACAGTAATGGCGCGAGAATGCAGTGATTAGGCTATCCTTGGCAGTGGTTGTATGCACCAGGCCATGTGAGAGCATTTCGAGAAGGAAAGCTGGCTATCCCCACTCTGGGCCGTACTAGGGCATTGGGGGGCATATAACAAAAACGTGAAACAGATTACAGTCGGTCAGAAGATATGCTAACAAATCATTAGATTTATTTAAATGATATAACAAAAACGTTTGTTAAGTGACAATAGTTATTCAAAACTTCTTCAGTGGAAACTATTTAAGAACACTGTTATTATAAAGCATATTTCATATTGTAATTGTTAAACTGAAGTATGGTAAAAGATTGACGCTGATGATAATCGTAGTGAATAGTGATCTTTTGTTGGTTTTTAGATGTAAACTGTTACTATAAGCAATGCGGTGTAGCCTAGTCGAAATGAAGTTACTTGTTTTTACGAATTCACTAGTCAATACAAGCTAGACCACCATTGAAAACCTGGAAGCATTAGACGACCGTTTCATCCTAGTGTGGGACTCCTCAGCAGTGTACATCCACGACCTCACACGAATGGCTCAAATCCAGGTCTGGAGGTTAAGCATACGCGCGTGAGACTGTAGGTTCTGGATTCGAGTCCTACGTGTGGGACCGTGGATATGTACTGCCGAGGAGTCCCATACAGGAACGAAATGCCCGTCTAGTGATTCCAGGCTTTTGATGGTGGTCTAGCATAGATCGATTCGTGAATCCAATTGCGAAAATACTATAATCTCCAAAAGTCCCCATACTACTAAGTAGTCTTAAACCGACATGTTTTAGCTTTCCGGAAGTTTAGGGTGGTCGCTTTTCGAGAGTCTTTAATTGTTCCATATTTCCTTGTTGTCAACGATCATCTAGATAATGTTAAATGACATATTTTCGAATTGAATATTTTTTACTAAATCCCTACAATCATGTAAGATCTTATTTATTGAAGTTACCGAAGACTGATTTAGTTTCTAAGCCTATGTCTGCAAGAAATAACAATATTGTACATGTTGAACGAGATGCTCTTGTGTTAGATGTGCATCATAGTAGAAATCATTTAACTTCTAAAACGTAATTATCAGTGAATTATCAACAATGTAATGACTATAAGCAAAGATGGATAGTGGCTAGCAGTGGAATCCAGGATGCGCGTCCCGTTCTATCTGGGACTTGTCAGCTGGATGTATCTGTATTTCAGAGTTGATATACACTATGAAACTCGAACCCAGTACTGTTCGTTTCAAACCCCACCACATTATCTACTTAGCTACTGAGTCCTAATAGCCAGTAGCTTATGCAATGGCTTGAAGTTTAATTCACTTGGTATTGTTTGCTTGTATCTTCCCAATGTTGTTTAGGACCGCAATTAATCAGTCTGTTATTGGTATATGTGCGTCTTGTGAGGATTGCCTCAATATTGCTAGCCACCATCCATCTCTGCTTATAAAGCTTGCAACTTTAGGCAATATCGCGGCAGTCCGCACAGGATGCAAATATGCCAACAAGAGACTGACCAATTGCAGTCCTAAATAACAATAAGAAGATACAAGTAAACAACAATAAGTGAACGTAATGATTGATACAAATGGATATAATCTCAGCTGAAAACAACAATTCAATTAAACAGGAGTTTAGTAAAGTGAATGGCGACATAAATAAAATGATATTAACTCAAATATGAAAGTGAGCACAAGGAATATTGTACAGAAATGAAGAATCAAAAGTATAGTATAATATTAAATTGATGACTTAAAAGAGGATTTAGTTCCTAGAATTTAGATCATCTCCTGACTAAGAAATCAGCATCTATTAACATATAACGAACAGACAGTCAATAAATTATTGGTCTAATGTAATTTCGTCATTCGACTACTCCCTCTCACCAACTGTCTTCCTAATTACTCTGAGATTATATTGCCTATTTCTAGACTAATTTCATTGATTAAATTTAGATAGCTTTTTAATTTTGTAAAATCTAAATCTAAACTCATTCGTTTAAATCTATTGTGCATATAGCAAGATCTGAATGATTTACAATAGAATTTCATTTGTAAATTTGACTATAATTCATTTTGAACAATCTTCGAACTGATGTAATTTCATCATTACTAATACCTATTACTCCTTATGGAGCATAGGCCGATGACAAAGAATCTCCAACCTACTCTGTCCTGGGCTCCTCATTCCAATGATTGCAAGCGCTACTCATTTTTTATGTCTGCCTCTAAGTACCGATGCAATATGTATCTTGTCTTGCCATTTTTCATTTTGTCCTGGGGGGGTTACAAGTTTGGGGCCAGCTTTGTGATGCAGTTTGGTGATTTCCGTATTATGTGTTCAATCCAGCTCCAGCGTCTTTTTCTCATTTCCTCTTCATTTAGAAGCTATCTAGTATGTAATAAATATAGTAATGTAGTGTATTTGATGTTGAATAATTAATTGCTGCCAATAATGAATTCATGAATATTGATTTCACTTCTGTTAATATCCACCAATAAGACATATAATCGACATGAAGAAAATTTATAGCTCTCTCTCTAACAGTGATGTTCAAGGATATTAAATTTAATAGTTGGATACATGAGTTAATTATAGCTAAACCACCATGAAAAACCTGGAATCACTGGAAGACCGTTTCATCCTAGTATGGAACTTGCCAGCAGTGCGCACCAACAATCCCGCCCCACAGAATTCGAAACGAGGACCTAACGGCCTCGCGCGCGAACACTTAAATTCTAGACTATTGAGCCGGCATGCAACGATGTTAATGTCTAACTCCAACCAATTCACGATGTTAAATTTATTTTATTCAAACTGTAAGCCCTGGTTAATTATCGATTTTCATAAATAAACAGATCAGACTTCGCAGATGATCTGGCTCTTCTATCGCACACGCAAAAACAAATGCAGCAGCTTCAGCAGCAGTAGGTCTGAACACTAATCGAGTCACACTTGACGGAGAAGGTTTGGAAGATGTAAAAACCTTTACATATCTAGACAGCATCATTAAGGAACACGATGGATCTGATGCAGATGTGCAAGCGCGGATCAGCAGAACGAGAGAGGCATATCTAAAATTGAAGAACATCTTGAACTCAAAACAACTGTCTGTTAAGTAAGTAAGTAAGTAAGTAAGTAAGTAAGTAAGTAAGTAAGTAAGTAAGTAAGTAAGTAAGTAAGTAAGTAAGTAAGTAAGTAAGTAAGTAAGTAAGTAAGTAAGTAAGTAAGTAAGTAAGTAAGTAAGTAAGTAAGTAAGTAAGTAAGTAAGTAAGTAAGTAAGTAAGTAAGTAAGTAAGTAAGTAAGTAAGTAAGTAAGTAAGTAAGTAAGTAAGTAAGTAAGTAAGTAAGTAAGTAAGTAAGTAAGTAAGTAAGTAAGTAAGTAAGTAAGTAAGTAAGTAAGTAAGTAAGTAAGTAAGTAAGTAAGTAAGTAAGTAAGTAAGTAAGTAAGTAAGTAAGTAAGTAAGTAAGTAAGTAAGTAAGTAAGTAAGTAAGTAAGTAAGTAAGTAAGTAAGTAAGTAAGTAAGTAAGTAAGTAAGTAAGTAAGTAAGTAAGTAAGTAAGTAAGTAAGTAAGTAAGTAAGTAAGTAAGTAAGTAAGTAAGTAAGTAAGTAAGTAAGTAAGTAAGTAAGTAAGTAAGTAAGTAAGTAAGTAAGTAAGTAAGTAAGTAAGTAAGTAAGTAAGTAAGTAAGTAAGTAAGTAAGTAAGTAAGTAAGTAAGTAAGTAAGTAAGTAAGTAAGTAAGTAAGTAAGTAAGTAAGTAAGTAAGTAAGTAAGTAAGTAAGTAAGTAAGTAAGTAAGTAAGTAAGTAAGTAAGTAAGTAAGTAAGTAAGTAAGTAAGTAAGTAAGTAAGTAAGTAAGTAAGTAAGTAAGTAAGTAAGTAAGTAAGTAAGTAAGTAAGTAAGTAAGTAAGTAAGTAAGTAAGTAAGTAAGTAAGTAAGTAAGTAAGTAAGTAAGTAAGTAAGTAAGTAAGTAAGTAAGTAAGTAAGTAAGTAAGTAAGTAAGTAAGTAAGTAAGTAAGTAAGTAAGTAAGTAAGTAAGTAAGTAAGTAAGTAAGTAAGTAAGTAAGTAAGTAAGTAAGTAAGTAAGTAAGTAAGTAAGTAAGTAAGTAAGTAAGTAAGTAAGTAAGTAAGTAAGTAAGTAAGTAAGTAAGTAAGTAAGTAAGTAAGTAAGTAAGTAAGTAAGTAAGTAAGTAAGTAAGTAAGTAAGTAAGTAAGTAAGTAAGTAAGTAAGTAAGTAAGTAAGTAAGTAAGTAAGTAAGTAAGTAAGTAAGTAAGTAAGTAAGTAAGTAAGTAAGTAAGTAAGTAAGTAAGTAAGTAAGTAAGTAAGTAAGTAAGTAAGTAAGTAAGTAAGTAAGTAAGTAAGTAAGTAAGTAAGTAAGTAAGTAAGTAAGTAAGTAAGTAAGTAAGTAAGTAAGTAAGTAAGTAAGTAAGTAAGTAAGTAAGTAAGTAAGTAAGTAAGTAAGTAAGTAAGTAAGTAAGTAAGTAAGTAAGTAAGTAAGTAAGTAAGTAAGTAAGTAAGTAAGTAAGTAAGTAAGTAAGTAAGTAAGTAAGTAAGTAAGTAAGTAAGTAAGTAAGTAAGTAAGTAAGTAAGTATAGGTAAACACTAAGTTATGTTAAAATGGGCTAAATTACGGAATATCTTTTTTAAAGGAAATTCAATGTATCATATAAATTTTAATTAATTCATCATAAATAGATCCATGAATAGATTTTAATTTTGACCTAGAATTATTCTAATCTAATTTATGTCCTTTTTCTTAAATACAGAATTCACTAAACAACTGATTGTATTATTTACTCAGAAATTATTGATTCAATTGAATGAACTAAATTATAATTAAACATGTTTATATACATTTCGTTCATTCATTCATTCATCCGTTCATTCATTGTTAGTGTTGTCCTATGCTGTGAACATTCAATATACATATATGGATCATCTTGTTTAAAACTTATTCAAATGCAATGATTTTAAGTGACCTTCAGCATTTAGTTAAATCACATATATATGGACATATCTAGAGGCTATGAGCTATATGGATTCCTAAGTAAACATCATTTGTGTATCTAGTTAGTAATATTTTCTTTCCACTGGACCACACGTGACATATCAACACGTGTATTGACTGTATTAAGTAATATACTTGTAGGTAAGTATCGTACATATATGTATATAGTTAAACATGAGTGAATTTCAGTAATTCACTGATATGTTAAATGAGTGTTGAAATGATTACGAAGAAAAAAAGACAACTAAAAACAATAGATCAAATTAAAAGAATAAGTAAATTAATCCTTGGTTTTTACTTCTACCTGTATCTCCCTCTCTCTATCTCTATATCTCTCCCTCCTTCCTTCCCTCCCGCCCTCCCTCTTTCTCTCTTGTTTTTCAATCATGTGTTTATGTATACAGTTTGATGAAATCAGTTCATTAACTATAGTAACAAATTAAAAAGAATAGTAAAAATGAATAATGAATTTATGCAGTTTTTTCATTTAATTAGAGATAGGTATACTATTTTGATGGAGTTTTATTCTCTGAACTGGATCAAAGAATAAAACTCCATCAAAATTATTCATCTAAGATACAAATCTTCTTTACCATCTCATAGGTATACTATTTGAAAACATATAAAACAAGAAACTATTTAGAAAACTAACAAAAAAATTGTGCAACTTAGTGGAAAGAAAACGAATCATAAAATCTATTTTTAAAAAATTTAAATAATTTGATTAATTATGTCCACTTGATGTTAGTTTATTTGTATCTTCCCATTGTTATTTAGGACTGTAATTGATCAGTTTCCTATTGGTATATATACATTCTGTGCGAATTGCCTCGATACAGTCTTAAGTCATAAGCTTTTTAAGTAAAGATGGATAGTAGTTAGCAGCAAAACTCAGGACGCGCGTTTCGTCCTATTTAGGACTCGTCAACTGGATGTACTTACATCTCAGACTTGATATGACTTGAGGGTGTATCGAGCCAATCCTCACAAGATACACATATGCCAACTGTAAGATCCAAACTATGGTTTGGACTGCTGGACAGCTGTCTGGATGAGTTAGATACGCGTCCTCGCCCGTTTGAAACCAAAACAAAGTAATTGGGTAAGATGACGGTTCTATAATTTATCATAAATTTAAGTGTACATTATTACCTAAACAAACATAACCACTCAGCTATCCAACCAATAATTGTTCAATTGATCAAATCTAAACTACCATAAATAAGAAAGTTGATAAAGGATGCAAGAAAATTACCAATTACCACAAATAACTGTTATTCTATCCTGTCTGGATCGATCACGTACAGATTCGTTCAAAAGGTAATAATTGGTCGCTCTATAACACAGAGTGTTTTCAATTCTGGAAGAGTGCTACAAATCACAACCAAAATGCACAATTCCAGTTAATACAGGTCAAGCAATCAGAAGCAGGAACAAACCAAAATGGCTGCCGCCCAGACTTAGTATAAAGTAAAACAACATAATTGCAGTTCGGGAAGAAACACGGAGAATTAGTGAAGGTGTAGTAAAAACGAAAACTATAATAAAATACAAATATTAACAATTCAAATGTAGTCAAAAAGTTAACAATGTACAACTAAGAGGATCAATAGGAACAAAGTGCAAGTATATACATGGAGGGATTTTCACAAACACACAAAGCATTCAAAAAGGATCTTACACCAACATGAGATTAATCAATTGCAATCCTAAATAAGAATGGGAAGATATAAGTAAAACAATATCAAGTGAATTTGAACTTCACGACATTTCGCAAGCAAGTGGCTATCAGGACTCAGTAGCTAAGTGGAGAATGTGATTAAATTTGAAGTGAACGATACTTGATTCGAGTCCCAGAGTGAACACCAACTGTGTGATTCAAGTACATACAGCTAACGAGTCTCAAATAGGACGAAACACGCATCCTGGATTCCACTGCTAGTCACTACCCATCTTTATTTATAAAAAATTCTCTTGGTTTACTAATCTATTATGGTAACGAGCCATTTGATTTCTTGACCGAGAAATGAAGAAATTTCGAAACTTTTGTCAATGATCACTGATACCATATTGTTTACGTTCATTCTATTAAAATTTAAGTTCGTTAAGAGGAAAGTACGTTTCAGATCATTAATTTGACATCGAATGGTTAATAACATAATTCCAATTACTTCGCTATATTTCTTTAAACTTCATAGGTCATAGGTTTCCATCAGGACAATAAGAAACAACTATCTGTATTAGTCATCACCAAATAGATTATGGTTTTTCAGTATAGTGGGTTGAGGAAATTGTTGGGTTTTGTCGGATAACATCACTCTGTGACTTTATTAAAACAATTTTTGAGAACTAATAAGTACTAGATATTTATTTTCATTCTAATACAGTACCTTCCAATATGTCATTAAAAATAATAGATAACTAAGTGCCCACTAACTGACTTGAAAGCGAAAATCTCCTAAGAAGGCTTCTAGATCCTGAATTCAATTTCAAGTCTGGTTTCAAATACGTACTGATAAGAAAACTGCTAGTAGGTCAAAAATAATCTATAGAAAATCTGGAACCACTGGATGGCCGTTTCGTCCTATTATGCGACTCCTCAGTAGTGCGCATACACAATCCCGCTAGCGGGATTCGAACATAGAGCCTTCGATCTCGCACGCGAACGCTTAACCTCTAGACCACTGAGCCAGTCAGCATCCAATGGTGTTAATGTCTAACTTCAAACAATCCACGAAACCGCACGACCATCTTCCATTGTACTGAGGTGGATACTTATCTCTACCCGACACAGATTAGCTGCACTGATCACGGCTTCACACTAGAACTCTGAGAATTTGGTCACGAAACTAGTCACTAATGAGCGCACGGTAATAATCAGTATAGAGTTGTGAAGATTTTTAAGCTTTTGATTGAGATCATGAGTCAACTGAAGTAAGACCACCATTGAAAACCTGAAAGCATTAGACAGCCGTTTCGTCCTATTGTGGAACTCTTCACCAGTGCGAATTCACAATTTCACTCACAGGATTCGAACCCAGAACCTTTGATCTTCACAACCCTATACTGAAAAATAATCTAATTTTAAACACTATATTATGAGTAGAGTGAATTCAAGAAATTCCACACAACAAAAAGAAAAGAAAAGAAAGGAAAAATCCTTCAAATGTTTAAACATAAACACTCTTTTTGTCAACAAATAAATCACTTAAATCTATCTTTAATTTTTTCAAGATTAAATAATCATCATGTTTAAAAGATGATGTCAATTAAAAACTCAACAACAACGACAACGACAGGAAAGAGAGAATCCATTACATAACAAGTTGTCTACTTAACAAGAAAATTATAATTGATCCGTTATTTTTGAACTTGAGCACGTTTCCTCTTCTTTCCTTTCCTTTTCTTTTTATGGCAATGTAATCAGTTCATTTATTATTATTATTATTATTATTATAATTATTATTATTATTACCCCCACTATGTATACTTAGTGTTAGATGAAAAGAAGGTAACCTGTCTGTATCATGCAATTAGGCTTTAACCTGTTTATTATTATTATTTCAATTTAGTTAAAATGGAGTTAAACTGTTATTTAAGTGAACTAAATTAAACTAAACTTTGTGTCATTCATTATTATTGTGTGTTTTGTTAAATAGTTTTATCTATTTTTTCTTCTCCCCCCCCAAATAAAGATTTTCAGTTCATAGAGAAAACATTTTTTTAAAGAAACATCTATTCACATTTTAAGCATAGATGGATAATGGCTAGTAGTGGAATCCAGTTTAACACGCGTTTCGTCCTATTGGAGACTCGTCAACTGGATGTGCTCTGGGACTCGAACCAAATATCGCTCACTTTAAACTCCATTGCGTTCTCCAGTTAGCTACCGAGTCCTGATTGCCACTTGCTTGTGTAATGGATCGAAGTTTAAATTCACTTGATGTTGTTTTACTTGTATCCTCCCATTGTTATTTAGGACTGCAATTGATCAATCTCATATTGGTATATGTGTATCCTGTGAGGAATGCCTCGATATAGCCTTGAGCAAAGATGGATAATGGCGATCCGCGTAGGATGCACATATCCCACCATGAGACAGATCAATTGCAATCCTAAATAAGAATGGAAAGTCATAAGTAAAACAACATCCAGTGAATTTATCTATCGGCATTATTACAAAATAGAATATTTGAAAGGCTTTGGTTGTATAATTGAATTGTTTGTATGTTGGTAGAAAAAAAAATTGTTATTATCAGAATGGGATTTTTGTGAAGATTGCAGTAATTTTTTAAAATAGTTGAATTCATGTGATGATTAAAGCTAGATCACCATGAAAAACCTGAAGGCACTGAATGGCTGTTTCGTCCCAGTATGGGACTCTTCATCAATGTGCGACACTGAAAATTCTTGGTTAGAATCCCTTTGGTGACGGGTTGTGGATGTGCACTGCTAAGGAGTCTTATACAAGAACGAAAAAGCCGTCCAGTGATTTCAGGTTTACTATGGTGGTTTAGCTTACATTGACTAATGAAATCAATTATTAAAATCACTACAATCTTCTTATTCTAATAGTTATGATAATTGTTATTTCCTAAGAAACAAAACAATAAAAAACTATAAAATGTGGAATAGTTGTTTCGACCTTGTTTAAAATGTCACAATATGATTCCAGTCATAACTCTATATATAAGATAGAACCAAGCATATTTAGATTTTTAGTAACTATGATAATATTATGTCATGAATTTGGAATCCACTGATACATGTTCTTTCCATTTTAGTAAATTTTTCATGTAGTAATATATTCATATAATATAACGGCGAGGTTATAATTTATAGACGATTTTTGAACAACGCCAATGTGACTTTGACAGTGTCTACCTTATATACAGGACCAAATGAATGTCACAAACCAGTGTGAGGATTTAGAATTATACTTTACAGTTGATTGTTAGGGTTAGGAATTCCATTTCGGGTTTTCATCACGAACTGACATTAGCTATAATGCCAAAGCTCTATTTCACCAAAATGGATGGGTGAATTTCGCTACAAAATTCAAGAACTGTTATCTTATACCTGATTGATTCGTTCATAGATTAAAGTCTCACCAATATAACTGATGAGTTGCTGATTGAGATCATGAACCGATCGATGTTAGAGCACTACTGAAAAAACTGGATGCATTGGATGACCGTTTTGTCCTATTGTGGGACTCCTCAGTAGTGCGCATTCACAATCCCACTCGCCAGACTCGAACACAGAGCCTTCGATCTCGTGCGCGGAAGCTTGACCTACGAGACCATTGAGTCGGCATTCAACGGTATCAATGTCTAACTTCAAGCATTCCACGAAACCGCACGACCATCTTCCATTGTACTGAGGTGGATACTTATCTCTACCCGACACAGATTAGCTGCACTGATCACGGCTCCATACTAGAACTCTGAGAATTTGGTCACGAAACTAGTCACTAATGAGCACATAATAATTATCTGTATGAGATTATCGAGATTCTTATTATTTCGCTTATTACATCACAGTTACAATCACAGTTTTCTATTATGATTATGTAAGGAAATCATTACAATAATTCTGGGTTTTATTTACATAAGTTTAAACTAAAAAAGCTTACGATTAACAAAACAAAAAAAATTCATGAACTCTCTGATTTAATTTAAATTGGAACGTAACAACTTGATGCATATCAGTACAAAACAATCATCTTATTAACTTTCTTTTTATATTCTCAAATTACAAGGTAAATATGATAGAAATCTAATGATATTTTATAAATAAGGATAACAGTATAATTTACTTTATTGGATTGAAGTTAGATATTCATTGATATCGTTGAATGGAGATTAAGTGTTTACGCATGAATTCGAATGTTCTAGGTTCGAATCCTGCGGGTGGGATTGTGAATGTGAACTGATGAAGAGTCTCAGACTAGGATGAAATGGTTTTTTAGTGCTTTCAGATTTTCTATGGTGGTCTAGTTTACATTGACTCATTAATTCAACTATTGAAATTAATATAATCTCCAAAATACCCCTTCTGATATTAATCAATATATGCTCATTAGTAACTGGCTACAAGAGGTATTTACTGGAGTTCTAGTGAGAATCAGTGATCAGTGGTGTTCAACTGGGTCTGTTATGAGATAGTAACACAATGAAGAGAATGATGGATGTGTCGCTAAATTTCGTGGATCAGTTAAAGTTGGACAGTAAGGATTGGACAATTTTCTTATCTTAATTTATATAACAATTTGATATTCTATCACCTATGTCTAGCATTTTTATGATTGAGATTGTACATCTTGTCATTATAAGGTTATGCTGACTTCTCATTAGTATTTGATTTAAGGAGTATTTGTTGTTGTTGTTGTTGAATAAAGCTTAAGACATTTCCAGCTACAAAATTGTAAATGATTGTTTCCAGGTAAAAGCTATTAGGTTAGCATTTACTCAATGTTACTTATCAACAATGCTGCTGAGTTATATTACGTTTGAATTTTAGAAAAGTGTTCTTTTAATAGTTTCACTAGACAATCAGGATATCGAATTTCAGATTGTTATAAATTTCCATACAGGCATTAACACTTTTTCTGCCTATGCTTATGACTAGTAGTTAGCAGAACTAGATCATCCTTAAATTTGTGTTTATTAACCTATGTTGATGGAGAACACTGGTTTGTTTCTACGTTTGTTTGATGGATAGCTTGATGGTTTAGTTATCGGCCAGAAGAGAGAGGAATAATGTACGCAAACATGTTTGCCATACTATATTTGTCAATCCAGAAGTCTAACAGTTGCTATCCAAGTTTAATACAACATTTTATTATCGATAGCCATTGTTATTACTATTCCATATTTACTTAGAAAGGTGATTAGTGAGTGATCTATCTATCTATCTATCCATCCCATCAAACACCCTTTTAAAGGTTATGAGACGTTAAAAAATCATTGGTCACTGAGTAGTGACTAGTGCTACATTGATGTAGTTCTTTTAGTGTTGATCAAATTCTTTTGTTCAAGTTACAATGTGTCCACTTGTCTAAGTGATCCAATATCGTGTGTATCATGTCGATATGTTAGACGATCAAATGTAGTAGACAGAAAAGATGCTTGGTCTGGTTTACCTGCTATCTGGCATTCGTTCGAAAGTTGTACTTGCCTGATTTATCCAATCCTATGCCATCTTGCTTCATAGTCTGAGATGTTACCATTGAAATATTCCCGTATACACGTATAAGAGTATTTTATGAGTGGGAAAAAGTACTTTGTTCTGGTAAACAGAGGACAGATGAAAAATACAACATAATGATATTAATATTAATTTGTTATCCAAAAAAACTCAACAGAAGTGTCACATTTACTCACAATTGATAGACATAAAATGTAACTGAAATGTGGTAAATTCGAATGACACATAGCATAATGTGAAATAATATGTAAAAGAAGTATATTCGGTGGAGAAAGTTTTGTTAGGAAGTACAAGTTGAAACAATCAAGAATAATATCTTTGATTTAAATCAAGATATTTCTAAACTTTCTTTTTAGTGATTGATGCATTGAAGAGCCATATTCAAAATGGAACGTATAGTTCTTTTGTAGTCTCCTGTATCAATCGTGTGTTAGATAGTTAGATAGACAGTAGTATTGGTAGCAGTAGCGGAGCAGTGAATGAGAAAACGGGCAAAAACAGTCAAATGTATTTGAGCACAAACTTATTTGGCAAAATATGAATGCGATATGTGCGATATCGATAGTTGAGATCATGAATTAATTGAAACTAGACCACCATGGAAAACCTGGAAGCACTGGACGGCCGTTACGTCCTATTATGTGACTCCTCAGTAGTGGGTATCGACGACCCCGCTTCACGAGATTTGAACCCAGGACCTATCAGTCTCGCACGCAAATGCTTACTATAATATCTACAAAAACTCCTTCTGTCGATATCAGTAGCACATACCACACCAGTAGTAGTAGTAGTAGTAGTAGTAGTAGTAGTAGTAGTAGTAGTAGTAGTAGTAGTAGTAGTAGTAGTAGTAAAGATAATACTGACAATAATAGTTGACATTAAAATTAAAACAACACTATATTTATACATATGATAGGTCCTGGGTTAGAATCCCGTGAGGCCGGATCGTGGATGCACACTACTGAGGAGTTCCACCATAGAACGAAACGGCCTTCGAATGCTTCCAAGTTTTCCATGATGGTCTAGTTATAATTGTCTCATCATCTCAACTATTGAAATTACTACAATCTCTACAAAATCTCTTCTGATATATATGAAAAGTGTTTTGAAAAATGATTCGAAAATACATATTGACCATAATCAATCATATTAGACAATTTTTATCTTATTAAAGTCAAATAAACTCCACTTGGAGTCCCTCCGAGGGCTACTGCCTGTCCCAAGCCCGGATAAAGAAGGAGGGTTGGGTATGGGGTTAGCGACCCCATCCCGTAGAAAATTAACTCACTAAAAAAACGCTAAAGTCAAATACTTTATTCGTTACTTTTTTATGTTTATCTTTTTTTTAAAAATTTTCTTTCTTTTTTTCATTTTACTCAAACAAACAAGCAAAAACAACAAACATAATGAATTGGACACCTCATGTTATTTATTTTTTTAATTTTTTGTTGTTGTTGTTTAAATGATCGATAAATCTGTTAAGTAAATAAATCGATTATTTTAACTGATTTAATGCATAGCAACATAAATATTAGTATCCTTATAATTTCCTATAGTTTAAAAAAGAATTCAATAAATGATAATGTAACAAATCATTATCACAATTCTTTTGTTTTATTATTACTAATAGATTTAATTATATGATAGTTTCTATCGTATCGAATATGATCAGATCATTTATTGATTGTTGTTATGAAAAGGAACTGAAAAAAACAAAGATCTATACAAAGTACAAATAGAGGATCATTTAATATGAACATCAGAAACAGTTCTATTGTATAGAACTAAAATGTGGCGAACTATTATAAACATTGGATAGTGGATAGCAGTGGAATCCAGGACGCGCGTTTTATCCTATTTGGGACTCGTCAGCTGAATGTACCTGCATCTCAGAGTTGATGTTCACTCTGGGACTCGAACTCAGTATAGTTCTCTTCAAACGCCATCCCGTTTATAAGCATCTTTGTAAATTAAGGCAATATCGAGGCATACGCACAGTATGCACATATGCCAATAAGAGACTGATCAAATTCAGTCCTAAAACATCAATGGGACCATTCAAGTAAAACAATATCAAGTGTATTATAGACATTATTCAAAAAGTACAAGTGTTTATAAACTATTGTCTATGTAAGATATTCAATATCCGTTGGTCGGATGCTATCAACAACAACAACCTACTGTGAGAGAGAACAAAAGATGTTGAAGGTGGAATAGGACATACATTATTGAAATCATCAAAGTACATCACCAATCAAGTCCTAACTTGGGATCATGAAGGGAAACGGAAAAGAGGAAGACCAAAGAACACACTACATTGAGCATTGGAAGCAGACATCGAAAGAATGAATAATAACTGGAAAAAGCTGGAAAGGATTGCCCAGGACAGAGGAGGTTGGATAATACTGGTCAGTAGTCTGTTATCCGTATAGGGTAACAGTCATAAGTAAGTAAATTTCTACTCAATTTGACTAAATAATAACTTGAGCTTTAAATTTTCATTTAAATTATCCTGTCAATTAGTTTCTTATAGAAACAATGATAAATAAAGTATACTTAAATAAAATATTTCAAATACGATTAACCTCGGGACATTTGCTAGATTAATATCAGAAAGGGTTTCGGTGGATATTATAGTAATAGTTGACATCATGAGTCAATTAATGCTTGACCATCATGGAAGACCTGAAAGTTCTGGACAGCCATTTTTTCCTATTGTGAAACTCCTCAACAGTGCTCATTGATGATCCCCCTTCGCAATATTCGATCTCAGAACCTATTAGTCTAGCGTGTGACCGCTTACTCGATTATTAATCAGTATTCCAATGTAAAAAATCGGATGATCAAACATTGGAAAGAAAATATCAATGAACCAATGGACAGTTATTGATTGAGATTTATAAACGGTAAACATTTAGGAATATTAAACTTTAACAATAATGAAAATCTATAGTAATTTTGAATAGTCCCAACTTATTGAGTGATCGAATTCATAAGTTACAACAAGAATCAATGAAAGAAGGAAAACGTTTGACATGGACTAGTAGGTTTCAATTCTCAACTTATTGACAGTCCATTTAACGAAAACCGTCAATATATCATCTGTTTTGCTTTTTTATCAGTTAATGTAGTTCATCTACTAACTATTGGTTTATGAATCTTGCATTGTAGCATAATGTTTATATGTAGAACAGTTATACTACTTAATCATTTAAACTGTAGTAAATAATTATCAGAAGAGGTTTTGTGGAGATCTTAGTAATTTTATAGTTAAATTCATGAGTAGATTAAAGCTAGACTACCATAGAAAACCTAGAAAAACTGGACGGCCGTTTCGTCCTAGTATGGGATTCCTCATCAGTGCGCATCCACGATCAAATGCTTCCAGGTTTTCCATGGTGGTCTAGCTTCAATTGACTAATGAATTCAACTATAAAGTTACTAAAATTTCCACAAAAACTCCCTTTGATATTAATCAATCTGTGCTCATTAATGACTGGCTACAAGATGTATTTACTGGAGTTCTAGTGAGAATCAAGGATCAATGGTGTTCAACCGGGTCTGTTGTGAGATAGTAACTCAATGAAGAGAATGATAGATGTGTCGCTCAATTTCGTGGATTATTTGAAGTTAAATATTAACACCATTGGATGCTGGCTCAATGGTGTAGTAAATAACTTAACAATTGAGCCTTAGATCCATTAGCCAAAAGTTCAGAACTTCAACTACTCAATTAATACATTAATTTTTACAACAACAAAAAGCAATAACTACTACTAATAAATAACTTATATAAAACTCCATAATATCAAAGTAGTATTGCACCAACATAAAGTACACCATTTATCCTATAACACTATTCATAACTTATATATAAAGAATCATTTCCCTCATATCCTCATCAAATCTAATCATTAACAATCTAACTGACATTGACATATTCAAATAAACGTGAGAAATGATTTCAAAAGTAAATCATCATTATTATTCATTAAAACAAAACATATTAAGATATTCATTGTCAATTAATATAACTATGTATAAACATGTATCTATTTTGATTTAAACTAACCACACACAAAAAAACAACAAAACTATCCGTGAAGACTTTTTACAACTGTCATTCAACATTCAATCTTCTATTCCTTTTTTTCCGCTTATTTCTATTATATCTATCTACTTACCTACTTACCTACTTACCTACTTACCTACCTACCTACCTATCTATCTATCATTCTACCTACCGAAATTATCATTCAAGACATGTCAATAAGTTTCTCACAGTAGAGGTAGTTTTATTCGATTTATTTCTAAATATCAATGATAGTAATTTTAAATGTGAAATGTTCTTTTTTTACAAAGTCGATGACAACAGTGTAAAAAGTAAAAAAAAGAATAACAACAACAACAACAACAAAAATAAACAAACAATAATGTATGACGGAGAAAACAGGAGAAAACATGTGAGATCATGTAGAAAAAAAAATTGGAGAAGGTGGTAATTTGACACGAAAATCATGACACTATATTAACTAACCCTTTCTATTTTTTAATTACTGGTATTACATTCAAACATTTAATGATGATAATAATTTCGTACTAAGATATGGAATGTTAGCTAAAACATTCAATGAACTCATTCTATATGTCAATGGTTGAGATCATGAGTCAGTTTAAGCTGAACCACCATGGAAAACCTGGAAGAACTGGACGGCCATTTCGTCCTATTGTGGGACTCCTTAGCATTGGACATCCACGATCTCGCCTCCCCCGAGAGATTCGAACCCAGGACCTATCAGTCTCACGCTCAAGCGCTTGATGTTTAGAACTGCAATCGATCAATAGTTATCTAAGTTGTGGGCCAAGGCAATTTTACATTGGTTTTCAAAAGAACCAGACACCATCCAGACTTTCACATGAAAACCCAAACAGTACAACTCAATCCCGTCTAATAGGAGAGCTAGACACTGTCTTGGCCTAAATTTTATAACCCACACAGTACAGCTCAATTCCACTTCACAGGAGAACCAGACATTGTATAGTCTTTAACACTACAATCTGAATAGTACAGCTCAATCCTGTGGCTCAACGACATAGGTAGCAAGCACCCTGGTGGACTAATGGAAAAATTCAAACAAACAATATCAAATGAATTTGAACTTTAGTTTATTGTACAAACAGGTGGTTATCAGGACTCAGTAGTTAAGTGGATAATGGGATGGCTATTGAAGAAAACGGTACTGAATTTAAGTGCGATGTAGGTAAATTCAGGTGACGAGTTCGAAATAATATGAAACTTGCGTTTTGGATTCCATTGCTAGTCACCATACATCATTCCTTGGTTTCTATGAACTGTTTTGTAGAATGGTTCTTTTACTATAATTTACTTCTCTACGAATCAATTTGGTTTTGTTCCCGTTGTGGTATGTGCTACTTATGTCAATAGATATAAGAAGTATGTATCATCAATCGAAAGTGCAATGTTTAAAGGCAGAAGGTTAAGAAGATCGAATATCAAAGAATGAGAATAGAGAATGATTAATGTGAAATTGAAAGAAAAATGAAGTTTAAGATGATTGATTGACATTTTGCAGGTGAAGTATTTACTGTATGGTTCTTAGATTGTACTAAGGTATTCTGTAATTTTATATTCAAATACATGCGATTGCCCCCTTGTTGTGTTCTCGTTCATTACACTGTTATTTAATGTTATTACTATTATCATCATTATTATTGCTTCTGTTTAGGCATTCGTTCATGTTATATTGATACATATATGTATATCATATAAAATGGTGCACGTAATGTCGAGTCACCTAGACTGGTGACCACAGTGCAACATGGTCGATAGGATTCAATCTGTACTAAGAAGGACCTGACATAAATGACATTGATCAATACCCAGTGATCAATCAAATGCTAATTTGTATATGATATTTATATAACAAAGAAACAATGTCATTTACCGCAAAGAATATAAGCTAATACTATACGTGTGGTATGAGTTACTTTTATCCACATAAGTAATATAGAACAATGGTTAGCAACGGAATATATTTCAGTAGAAGATCCAGAAGGAAACAACGGGAATGGAAAGTAATCAATATGAAAATGCATAAACACTGAATTCAGAGACAATGGACTGAGATTTGCAAAAGGAACAGTCAAGTTTGAGACAATGGATTGATAATTTGCAAATTAACTATTTTACTGTATGGTTCACGGATTACAATGAGATATTCTATAATTTTGTGTTCATATACATATAGTTGTCCTCATTTGTGTTCTTGTTCAGAACATACGTATCACTGATGTATTACGAAGAAATTCAATTGTCGTTTCATTTATTCATAAATATTGTAAATATTATTGGATTGATGATTAAATATGTATTCAACAGATAGATAGATAGATGTTGAACTTACATTCAACTATGTATATACACTTGTATATATACTACTAACATTATCATTAAACCATATGTTGTTACTAAAGAAAAATTCACAAACACCTAATCTATCACGTTTATTCATGCTTTCATTTAGGTTTAAGAAATGAAAGAAAGAAAGAGAGAAGAAAATAAAACACACGGCGAACAAAGGAAGAGCATAAGAAGAGAGAAAGAGAAAAGGCAAGAAATGAATAGAAAACGGAAATGGCAAAAATGAAAGAAAAAAAAATAAAGGAATTATGAATGTGTTTATTTACACAAGATCATATTTGTTTACACAACCAGTGTTTCTATTCTATATGCTTTCAGCTTTCTTAAAGTTAAAAAAAACATAGTAACCCAAACCTATATATATATATATATATATATATATATAGCTGAATATTTATGTATCAGTGTGTGTGTGTGTATGTGTGTGATAATGTGTTTATATGTTAGGAGTCTTTAGATTATTTTATGAATTCTTCACCTACACAAAGTGAATTCCGTATTATCAGTTATTGGGAATATCGTGGTCAAATGAATAAATTTGTTTTATCTAATATATATAATAAAGTTACTATAATATCCACAAATACCCTTTCTGATCTTAATGAACATATGATTACTAGTGACTGGTTTCAAGAGGTATTTACTGGAGTTCTAGTGAGAAACAGTGATCAGTGGTGTTCAACTGGGTCTGTTGTGAGATAGTAACTCACTGGAGACAATGATGGATGTGCCGTTAGATTTCGTGTATAATTTGAATTTAGACATTAACACCGTTGGATGTCAGCTATGTGGTCTAGTGGTTAAGCGCTCACGCGTGAGACTGATAATACCTGGATTCAAATCTCGCGAGGTGGGATCATGGATGCACACTGTTGAGGAGTTCCACAATGGGAGGAAACGGCCATCTAGTACTCCCAGGTTTTCTATAGTGATCTAGCTTCAACTGACTTATGATTTCAAGTATTAAAATGATCTAAGATAATTTATTACTTATACATAGTCTGAGTAAATACGAAACAATTTCAGTAGTATAGTTTTTCTTTTGATATTATTATGTCCTTCTATGAGAACAACAATTCATCACATCATGATTATCTATTTCAACAGAAATAAATAAAAGTGATGGATTGACAGTTGATTATGCATAATGATTACTGTGCTTTAGGAATATGTGAAAAACAAAAACAAACAAGCATCATTCTGTATAAAATTACACGTTTAGTCACTTTTATACAATTTACTTTCACTTTAACACATATAATAAACACATTACTGAGGAGCTGAAAATCATCACGAATTCCAGAATCCCATTAAAAGATGTAGAGGAAGGCCAAAGAACACATTATGTCGGGAAATAGAAGCAGATATGAATAAGATGAATAACAACTGGAAGGAGCTGGAAAGGATTGCCCAGGACAGGGTTGGATGGAGAATGCTGGTGGGCGGCCTATGTTCCTTCACGAGTAGTAACAGGCGTAAGTAAGCAAGTAAGTAAGTAAGTAAATAAGTAAGTAAGTAAGTAATGAAAAGATGTAATGTATGCCTTACAGAAGTTGGATAGTCTTCTATTATTATGTATTATGTCATATCTATCTATCTATCTATCTATATATATATATATAATGTATTGAAAAAGGGACACTAAATTATGTAGTTTAACTAACAAATTGTTATAGTAACAACTAACATTGAGTAAGCCACATGGTTGATTGTGTATAGAAAATAGTGCATTATATTAATAGTTTTTTTATCACAATTAACATAAATCTCGCTAGTCAATGTGTTTACACATTCTCCAAAGCCAACGTGTATCAATCCAATTCCAATTCGTTTACATATTTCTGTATTATTGAGATTATTAAAGTTGATTAGCTGAAATTTTTATTTTGTTACTAACATCTAACATCATACTACTTAATGTTAATGATTAAGTGAAGTTACTTTTTAATTTCATTACTGTAATCTTTACGGTACCATGAAACAATACCATTTAGACTGATCTTATAGAATAGTTTCATAGTGAGAGACAGAGAGAGAGAGATGGGGGAAGAAGAGATCGGAAAACTAAACAATGTGAATGTTGTATACATTAATGTTAAATTTACTTATTTCACCATTACTGCTTGAATGTTGAAACATAGATTAATAATAATAACATCAACAAAATAACAGTCTTAATTCAATTTGAAATGACTTTGGTTATTCAATTGTTGATATATTTGACAGAAACTTGATCAGTCTTGATTGACAACCGGTTATTATGTCTGGAAAGATTCGACATAATCATTGTGATACAAGCGGATCCAGAATCGACGAAGTTGAATCCCATACCCGTTGCACAATTGAATGAATGTCTTTAATAAGCAACTAAGTGAATAAACTGATGCGGTTTGAAGCAAGCGGTAATGGGATTGAGTCATGGGGTGGAAATCAGAATTCAGATGAAGTTACATCTGGCTGACGAATCCTAAATGGGATGAAACGCGTGTTTCGAGATCCTATGCTACCCACATTCCATCTATTCTGTTATCGTAGTTATGCTCATTACCACAAATTCTATTAAAGAAAGTAATTTTTAGCCCAAATTTTGAAATATTTCAACATGCTTAATGCGTCCTCAAATAGTAAGAAACTCAGAAGTCAATAGCAGAGCTCAGAGAAACTGACTTATCACAGCTAATCAAATTTCATTTTATATTTGTTAAAATTAATAATATATAGTAAGTCAGAGCCATTTTCATAGAGAAGTCCAACACGTTGATTTTGTGAACACGAACGTTAAGGATAATATTTGAGTGACCTGACTCCATCTAATGCATTCCACAACTTTTTCCAGATAATTTTCAGCCAAATTTTACATCGTCTGTGTAAGACGTGAAAACATACAACAGAAATGTTAAAAGAGATCGGTTCAATGGTAGTTTGTAGATCAACTCGTTACCTGTTGTGTGATCACAATGTTGCATACTACTTTTGAAAGTTTTTAGTAGGTAGAGAAATTATTAAAAAATTGTGAATGTACATCAACGTACTAAATGATTTACTTCATAAGCTTATCAATTTGATAAAGGTTATTCTCCTTAGTACAATTGTATAAACTGTAGACTGAACAATTCCTAATGTCCAATGAGGTGTTAATCAGGACTTATATGGACTGATTAATGTTTCACTTGAAAACTGATCAAATAATCAATGGATAGCTTCTCTACCAAAACTGACAAGTGATATTCTTAACTTGTATAATGAACAGTTCACCCACATGTGGATTAGTTTCCATCTTGAAAGTTGAAGTTCGACGATAAAATGGATAATACAGTTTTTTTTCAACTTCATCACAAATGAGCGCTTTATGAGAATATTTTACAGCAGGTGTTTATTCACCGATATATTTCATTTGGCAACATTCCCTAGAGAAAGAAATAATTTGTTGCCTCTGGAAAACAATCAAGTGTGCATATGTTTATGTGTGCGTGTGTCTGTGAAAGAGAGACACAAGAATCACAATCACTCAACTTGGTATACTCGAAAAAACGCATATAGGCTTCATAGGATGCTGTAGAGATTATGCTTTTGCTTGTTTCGTTAGAATGAAAAGTTGAGTTCATTGTACACATGGTTAATCCAAAATTAATCAGATTATAATACTCAAGATAAACTGGTGATTGTTAATAATCACTCGTATCTGAGCTCTCGTATTTAATTTCAGGCATAAAGTGAGACCAATGCAACTCAGTGTAAATATCATTCACGTGAATTGAACTTGAATTCAGAAGTTAATTGTGGAATAATTGATGACGAAAGTGTGAAAAAATCACAAATGATGACATCTCTTCTACATAAACCCCATGTCATGCACACTATGTTATGGACATTGTATTAAGGAGTTTGAAGACATAGTTGAATTAGTTGTTGAGAAGATACGGAATGAGTGTTTTACTGTAGATTGATGCATCATGACGATTATTTTTTCGAAAACACTACCATTCTGGTTCCTTGATCTGTATGCTGCTAAAATTAGCGCGGATCGCAGTTAGCTGATGATTTCTCGCTTTCTAATCAATACTGTATGATCGAATTCAGAGAGAATTTCTCCCATTACAGATGAAAGTATTGACATTTATATTTCATAGTAAGTTATCTTAACACTTTTCGTTTCACACCACATGTCTCTTACACACTTATCCGAAGTATTTTGCGTAGACAGTTGTTAATAAACACTTGTATCTTCTGGATGATAGTTTCGTAGTTCTTCAAGTTTTCGCCTCATTTAGTAGAACTGTCTTGACATTTGTATTGAAAATCCTGACCTTTGTGTTGGTTGACAGTTGCTTTGAGTTCCAGATGTTCCTCAGTTGTAAATATGCTGCTTTTGCTTTGCCGATCCATCTGCATCAGATCCACCCTGTTCATCAATGATGCTGCCCAGATATGTAAAGGTTTTTACATATTCCAAACCTTCTCCGTCAAGTGTGACTCGATTAGTGCATGCTGTGTTGTATCGGAGTATCTTGTTTTTCCCTTTGTGTATGTTCAAACCTACTGAAGCTGCTGCTACACTGGTCGTCTCCTCCTGAATTTGTTGTTACGTGTGTGATAGAAGAGCCAGATCATCTGCGATGTCTAGATCATCCAACTGCATTTTAGATGTCCCTTCAGACGTTGACGTCTTCATGATCCAGTCGATCACCATGAGAAAGAGAAAGGGTGAGAGTAAGCAACCTTGCCTGACACCGGTCTTCACTTCGAACGACTTTGTCAACTGTCCTCCATGCACAATTTTGCAGTGTAATCCATCATATGAGTTCTGTATGATATTGACTATCTTCTGAGGCACGCCGTAGTGTCGAAGAAGTTTCCATAGTGTTGTTCTGTCCACGCTATCAAATGCCTTTTCGTAGTCAATGAAGTTGATGTAGAGTGATGAATTCCATTCAATTGATTGTTCCACAATGATTCGTAGAGTTGCGATTTGGTCTGTACACGATCTATCCTTACGGAATCCTGCCTGTTGGTCACGAAGCTGAGCGTCTACGCAGTTCTTCATCCTGTTTAACAACACCCTGTTGAAGACTTTTCCCGGTATTGAGAGAAGAGTGACGCCCCTGTAGTTATCACACTTGCTGAGATCGCCTTTCTTCGGTATTTTGATCAGAAGTCCTTCTTTCCAGTCTGTTGGTACTTGTTCCTCATCCCAAATCTTTTTGAAGAGAATGTGGAGTATCCTTGCAGTTGCCGCTACGTCTGCCTTTAGTGCCTCTGCTGGGATGTTGTCCGGTCCTGCTGCTTTGCCACTCTTGATTTGTCTGATGGCCATGCTGATTTCTTCAATTGTTGGTGGGTCAACATTGATTGGGAGGTCCGTGGGTACTGCGTCGATGTTGGGTGGGTTCAGTGGGGCTGGTCGATTCAAGAGTTCTTTGAAGTGTTCTACTCACCTGTTTCGTTGCTCTTCAATGTGGGTGATTACCTCGCCTTCCTTGCTTTTCACTGGTCGTTCAGGTTTACGGCGATTTCCAGAGAGTTTCTTTGTTGTCATACAGTTGTCTCACGTTTCCTTCTCTTGCAGCCTTTTCCGCCGTCGTTGCTAAATCTTCCACATATTTACGTTTGTCGGTTCTGATGCTCCTCTTCACTTGTTTGTTTACTTCTGTGTATTCAGCTTGTGCGTTGGCTTTTTCTGCTCTTGTTCGGCTGATGTTGATTGCTGCTTTCTTGTTCCTGCTTTCTTGAATCTTATCCAGTGTATCAACAGTGATCCATTCCTTGTGATGGTGCTTCTTGTGACCCAGGACCTCATGACATGTTGAAGTGATTGCCTCTTTAATCCCCTTCCAGTTGCTTTCCACAGTAGTTCCTTCTCCATTGAGTAGATCATGAAAGGCCTGGAACTTATTGCTGAGGACTATTTTGAATTTGTTGAGTTTGTTAGTATCCTGAAGAAAGGCCGTATTGAACTTTTGTGATATTGTCCGCCCCGTTGTCCAGTGCTTCTTGAGTTTCAATTTCATCTTGGTGACCAGCAAGTGATGATCTGATGCTATATCAGCTCCTCTCTTGGTTCTCACGTCCTCTATAGTCCTCCTGAACGTTTTGTTGATGCAAATACGGTCTATTTGGTTTTGCGTGGTGTGATCCGGTGAAGTCCATGTGGTTTTGTGAATGCGTTTGTGTGGGAATATGGTGCCGCCAATGACCAGTTTATTGAAGACACATAGGTTTGTGAATCTCTCACCATTTTCGTTCCTTTCTCCCAGTCCTTGTCGTCCCATGATGTCTTCATATCCAGTGTTGTCCGTTCCAACCTTGGCATTGAAGTCTCCCATTGGAATGGTCAGGTCCTTTGTTGGGCACTTCTCGATTACTGACTGCAGACTATCATAGAATTGATCTTTAACTTCTTCATTGTAATCGTTGGTAGGCTCATAGCATGGGATGATGTTCATTGAAATGCCCTCTTTCTTTATTTTGAATGAAGCTAACCCCATGCACAACCCTCCTCCTTTATCCGGGCTTGGGACCGGCAGTAGCCATCGGAGGGACTCCAGGCGGAGTTACAAATGAAAGTAATGACATTTATATTCCACAGTAAGTCATCTTAACACTTTTCGTTTCACACCACATGTCTCTTACACACTAACCCAAATTCCTACTTTAAACATTGTTAACGTTGATTGGATGAACTACTCAGTATACAGTGAACCGGAGAACCATATACCTATATATATTCGATAATTTTGATGTCTGATTAAAATTCCTTTAAAAAGCTTGGACCAGACTGCCCGAGGAAATGTTGGATTTACTTTAAGTTCATTCGTTGAGATTTGACAAATACAACATTCTTCTTCTCAAATGTCTTACATCAACTCGGTGCCCCAAAACTGTGAAAGTATTTGATCAAATTTAGACGAAATTTCTTACATGGTTGTTTCATCTTTTCGTTAATTAACAATTCATGACTGTTTTGTTCCGTGATAAGTTCCATGAACTGTGGAAGTATTTAAAATGATTATTTAACTCACTGATCACGAATATCACAATTAAGGAAACGTAAAATATTATCGAATTAAAATGTGAAGAGGATTCAATGTTCTCACTGTCCAACAATTCAATTCTAAGCTTTCAAGTTGCATAATGCTCTTGTCCACTTAAAATTCATTTATATAATCATACCTGCTGATAGGCAATCCTTATTGTCAGTATTGCTTGTCTGTCAAACTGATTATGTGAGACCCTGATTTCTTACGTGTTGCACTTTCCAGATTACTCTCGATTTAAAACCCCACAAGGATCTTCAAAATCTGCTCGTATACGTTCAAGTTCGTCCAGCAGATAATCAGTCACAGTGTTTCTTGCTGTTTCAGTCTTAGTTTACATCGAGAAAAATAATGACCATCGGTCCAACATATACAAACTATCATTATAATTAAATCAAGTAACATATCAGTGAAGTGAATAAGTTAGTCAATTAGTAAGCAAAGGCTTCAGATGGAGTCACGTGAAGCTAATACAAGGAATTTGTTATTTCACTGAACATTGACAGACTGATGGTGTTCTCGTTTTGTCCGATTTTGTGGATGATGTGGAGAAAAAGATAAGTTCAGTAGAAATAGATACGAATCTCACCATTTCGTGCTATTTCGTGTTGGTAATGCTGTCAAGGAATATCTGCTGACAGTTTCTGAATAAATAGTTATACTGTAAGTTTTCTGTTAGCCATTTAGTTCACCAACAGCAATGGAGTAGTAGTTCGTCATGCTATTACTACTTTAGTTAAGCTCATTGAGGTTCAAAAGCTTGAAACTGTAACCTAGTCGAACACGTTCTCTTCAACTCATTTGCCAGTTGAAATTATTCGACATCGTGTAACAATTCTTAGAAACCATGCTTGATTGCAATTCTCAATGATAATGATGATGTTCCATAGAAGATATTACGAATCAAGAGAGTTCGGTCGATTCATATTTTCTGCTTCTTTCCCTCTACATACATGAGATCTAGTAGTTACTGAATTGTGGAAATTATCTGTCCTGTTTGTCTACGCAAATTTTAACACCTTTGAAAACGGTGATTACACGGTCGTGAATTGATTTTCCATTGAATTCAGGTAGTTGCTTCTTTGGTTAATGTCGACCGACACTTTACACAACAACAGTGACAGAATGTGCACAATATAAATTGAATGACGTTATAGTAAACCTCTTTGAAATCAAAATCACCTCCACAGTTCATAGAAGAAGACATATGATGAGGCACAATGTAAAAGCAGATGTATATCTACTGTGAGAAGATAAGTTCTAATGTTACGCGTTCATCCATCCTAATGTGATTATTGAATTTCTGATCACCATCCACTCATATTTCAGATAAATCAAGTTATTGCATTCTAAACGGACAAATACATAATCCGATAAAACTAGAACAATTTATGTTTGTTAATCTGAATTAATTGTAGTAATATCCGATAAATGAATACGTGCTATCTAGTTAGATAAAGTAGAATAAACTAATAGAATCTACTCGCTTCATCTTTAATCTTTAAATCTTAATAAACCAAACCCATAATCGTCACGAAACTATCACACGTAAATCTTAAAGATCGCCTAAGTCTACTCAAATGAATGATATAAATTGACACACAAAGGATGATTTCATTATTTCATCAAGAACAATGACAAATTGTTTAGTGTTGCTCGTTACGGTGATTTCTTGCTCCACAGTGTGGTCACTTGAAACGTTGGAAAATACAACCGAGGATCACACAAATTCCAATAGCTCACAAACACAAACAAGACTTTTGTACAGTCAGGCACCGCCAGTAAAATGCATGAGGCTATTTAGCTTCTACAAAAACAGGGATTATTGGATCGATTTATGTGACAGTAATCCATCACTTTCACCATTTCTCAAGAAGTATACAAGAGCAGTTTGTTCACCACGCTCCAGCAGATTCGATAACGTTAAATATTGGGTGTTATATTCGTAAGTTTCTGCAAATAACTTCACTAGTCACCTTATGAAATGTGCATACTGCAAGTTTCATGTGAGTCCTCTGTCATACAAATAAATTTGGACGGTATCTAGTCAGTGTCTCATAGGTGATAACAAGTGTTGTGTGATCATAATTTGCATCAAATATTAAACTGAAATGTAATAATTGTCGCTCAACAAATCGACGATGTATTTACATAGAATTACTCCTTACTCACTTACAAACACGTTGGAATAAGACTGATCAACAATACGAACACATCGAATTTCAACATGTACACCATTGTGGTTTGACTGAGTGTTCTGGAAGCTAAGCAATTCTGTGTGTAACGGAAGTGCCTAGGTCTAGTCACTTCTGTCAACACCATTAATGAGATACTAGAAGAAAACCACTCTTGACTGACTCCTGTTTCAAGTGGTTGTTTAAACCAGATTGAATGATGTTTGTTAGTCTAATAAAATTGAGGCATTTTCATTCAGTTGTTTTGAGCATAGAATACTATGTGTGAAATGGAAGACATATTGCCGATCGAGTACATCAATGAATTCACATAGGAAATCATTGTGTGGAAGGATTTGTTTCAGCCTAGTTGTATGGAAATCTGTGCAAATGTTCACATGTAGTAAATTATGCATATCAAAACAGTTTATGTGTTTATAAGCCCATTAGATTGAAGGAAGTAGACGAGTCCCGGTAGCACATGATATTACATTTGGTGTTTTTAACGAAGGATAATCTCGAGCTAATCCACTCAGCATGCACGTATGCATATCAAGTGTAATCAAATGTAGACATGAACATCAACACTGGGAAACTCAAGCACATACGTCTGTCATCTTGTATTTGTTCAAGCATTAGGATGGTAATTTGTGATTGGAAATCGACAACATTATTAATTTGTGTATAAAATGGATATCGGATTGTAAGTTGAGAAGATAATGATGATCATCGGTATACTTCATTTCGTTGGAAATTTTATTCAACATGTTTAGTCTGTGCATAAATGCAGATGTTCAATGTAAGGTAAATAACTTCAAGTGGTTTGTTTTCCAAACAGTTTTATCAATATTGAAACTTCCATGTTGTCAGTCACATGTGTATTCTCATTACCGTGAACTTGTTTTCAGGCAAGTGATGTTTCGTGGTCGATATATACTAGTTCAACCAGATACATGTGTTACAGTTATTCGTCGAGGTGGACTACGATCAGTTGGATCCATAATGAAGTGTTTAACATGGCCTGGAAACAGTGTTCATTCACCTTGTAATATACCACGAGAGTCAACGAGGATGTCTGATGAAAGTGGGAAAAATATTGTTGATGCACTGAATCAGGAGTGGAATTCTGGAAACGAAACACCCAATGAATTTGACCCAGGTTCATCAGAGAAATACAGTGAAAATGTTGATATTATTACTAAGTGAAATCATTACTTGACACTTGTTTTGCTATCATGCTGTCACTAGTCAACAATTACATTTTAATTAACAATATCAAGACTTTTAACAATTGTGTAGATTAACGCATTACAAGTTGACACTGAGAGTTAAATGATTTCAATGGTATGATTTATTTTGTTATTTTAGTAAGGCATTATCTAGTTGAAATGAATTGCACGAGGTGAAGTTTTCTGGATGTGTATGAACAAAATGCATGACATATTTGATGGGTGTCAGAATATGCGACTGTTCGAAACAGTTCATTAACATTATTATCATTATTACTATCATCTATTAGGGGGGAAATGAGTTATTTATTCAGAGTTATAGAGAAATATCTTATCTGTGGAACTTCCATATTTGTTTCTGCAATGCAATCACCAAGTAAGCGATATCGCTACACAATTCGTACACTAATAAATACATATTTAGATCTCCAGAACAATACTGTTTAGGGGAGAGTGGTCGTAGTCGAATGAACAATAGGACGGAAACAAGCTGAACTGAGAGGATTCTAAGAGATATTCTAAGATATTTCAGGAAACCTGTAGACAATAAATAAGTGATCGATAATCAAGCTTTTTCACAAATCCAATCGATAAGCCATCGAAATCTGAAGTCAATTAGAATTATTCTAATGATAAAGAAGCGCTAATCACATCGATACTAATCGACTGAGAGAAACGTCAGTGTTGTTAATGAACCTGAGTTGTTGACAAAGACAATATTATATACTGGGTGACATTTTCAGTATGATAACAACAGTATACAATCAATGTGCACATCACATCACATTCTTGTACTGATTGAATGATATATAGATCAATCACGTTTAATCCAATGAATTTCCCATAATAACAAATGAGTGTTACTCGATACCTCACTAATTCACTTCACATGTGATCCGATCACACAAATTCTCTTAGATCGAATCGGCATACTAACTTCACAACACAGATGAGCATTTTGCAACAGTTCGATCACAATCTTCCTAATTTCAGTTTGTCTAGAGAATCTTCCAACCGTATCTACCATGCTAAAACATGTTCCGTGACACGAGAACAATGATAACACAATGGCACAAACAACCCATCCATTAGTCATATCAATACATGTGAACATTTCACTGATACTTATCAAGTCTCACTCCATGCGAATTCCTCTTCACATCACAGGATTGTGTACATGTTCGATTCCACTGAAAACTGACATTTGGTCACCATGCATCACGCTCTCATTTCATTTTCATGATAAGATGATTTGACATACACAAATTAAACAAGTGTTAATCATTCGACTTGAAAATGTGGAAATTTGAAGATGGTGTAGAGTTGAATATTATTGCTTCACAAAATTGTGCGATCAAATCTAACTGATTATGTAAAGATAATATCTCATGCATAGAGAATGTGATGCATGTGATCGGTTGACACAACGTTTCCCACAAACTAAATAATTTTTCACATCATATGACCGATATGAAAATGGCATAAGCAATGCAACTACTCGACCAACTATGTTGTGGATAATATAAAACGATTTCACTTCCACAACTAATTAGTTGAACAATGTTAGTCAATTTGTTCTTCCTCGTCACAGTCATTTCTTATCAAACTGTGTATGCAGTTATGAGCATTCCTACAACAACTGAGTTGAACAGCAATACCAGTGCATCGAATAAATCATCAAGTCTACTGAATTGGAGAAATACAATCTCACATTGTGTTCGATTGTATATGGAACGAAATCAACTTGGTGATTGGTTCGATATATGTGATAGTAATGAGCTGCTCTCATCAACATGTGTTTGGAGGACAAAATCGATTTGTACAACTGGAAATACGAATCCATTCAGAAAAACATATTGGTTAATATATGAGTAGGTTTGTCCAATTTGATATGATCCGTTGTGAGGTTTATGTTGTTAATGTGCATCTACGAAGCTTTGTCTAATTATCCGTTAATTTTATTCTCATGAAGTTATGTCACGGAATTCATTGAAAACCACTGGAATTTAATAGTAAAGCTTATAGTTTGTAATTCATGATAGAACCCCAACCAACTGTCATGATGATTTCCGGTTCTCTATGTGGTCGTATAACACTTGTTATCATATATGAGACATTGACTAGATATTGTCCAAATGGATTTGTATGATAGAGGACTCACAAGAAACTTGCAACATACACATTTCATAAGATGACTAGTGAAGTAATTTGCGGAAACGTACGAATATACCACCCAGTATTTAATGTTATGCAATCTGGTGGAGCGTGCTGAACAAACTGCGAATTTGTGTGATCCTCGGTTGTAGTTTACAACGTTTCAAGTCACCACACTGTGGAGCAAGATATCATCGTAACGAGCAACAATAAACAATTTGGCATTGTCCCTGATAAAATAGTGAAATCAACCATTGTGTGTCTGTTTACATCATTCATGTCAAAAAAATAAGGTGGGCTGTAAGATTTACGTGTGATAGTTTCGTGACGATTATGGGTTTCTAAGTTAAAAATAATATATTTGTACTATCTCAATGAGTCGAAATTTAGATTTTTCTGACTTTTCGTCACTTAGTGTAAGTCACTTCTTCAGAGAATAAATAACCTAATTCAAAATTAATAGAAGTATAAATAGCACAACTGGACAATGCAAGAATAATATTGGATCAATCAAAAGCAGGTCTGAATAAGTTAATGTCATGTCATTCCCGTCAAGATGATTCATAAGAGATCTGCATGTAAATTTGTGCGTGTGGGTATTGTTCGATAAGATTTAAGGAATAAGGTCAAATGCGAGTGCATTGTATTAGTTTATGCTACTATATCTAACTAGATAGCACGTATTCTTTAATTGGATGTCGATAAAATTAATTCATTGTAACATGATGGGGGGGGGGGGGGGAGGGGGGGGGGGGGGCGGGTGGGAGGGGGGGAGGGGGGGGGGGTGTTTGTGGGGTGGGGGGGGGGGGGGGTGGGGTGGGGGGGGTGGGGGGGGTGGGGGGTTGGGTGGGGTGGGTGGGGGGGGTGGGGGGGGGGTGGGGTTTGGGGTGGGGGGGTGGGGGGTGGGGGGGGGGGGGTGTGGGGTGGGGGTGGGGGTGGGTGTGGTGGTGTGGGGGTGGGTGGGTGGGGGGTGGTTGGTGGTGTGTGGGGTGGGGTTGTGGGGTGGGGGAGGGTTGGGGGGGGGGGTGGGGGGGGGGGAGGGGTGGTGGGGGTTTTAAATTGTGTTTTTTAAGTGTGTTGTTGGATTAGTATATAAGAGGGGGATGTTTGTATAAGTGGGAGGAAATATTAGTTGGTGGTTATTGGGTGATGTGGGACGACAAGAGATTATGGATGGGAAGTTGATTAGGATGATTGGGTGTATGGAGTATTATTGTGTGTTATGATGAAATGAATGAGTTGGTTTGATGGATTGAGTAGTGTGTTTTGTATAGAATATGGGAGAGTGGGTGTGGTTATTTGATTAGGGTGGGGATGTGTTTGATGATTTGGTGAGAGAGATGATTATGGGGGGTGTAATTTGAGGAGGGGTGAATAGGGTTTTTATTGGAATGGAAGTTTTAAGTGGTTAATATATAGAGTAGGGGGTAAAAGGGTGTTGATCCGTTGTGAGGTTATGTGGTAATGAATGGTATTAGGGATTATAGAAGGGGTTGGTGTATGAGAATAAGTGAGTCAGGTAGTATGGAATTAAAATAGATGGGAAGAGATAGGAGATAGCTTGTAGGATTTGATAGAACCCAATAACATCGTAATGATGAGTGTAAGGGAGAGGGGGTACAGCGGGGATTGTATTTAGACTTATGAAAAAGGGTGGGGATGGGCAGTTATAGTACTTTTGTTAAGATCATACAGTAATGGGGGGTGTAGATGATGATTTAACGTTGTTGAAGTAGACACGAATTATATTCAATGTCGTGAGGTGACTGTGTAGAAGTATACCGGGGGGTGGTTTAAGGGTCCGAATGACTAGTAATAGTTAAAAGAAAGTATGTTAAGTTGAGATGTATAGTAATTCTTGTCGAAATTGCCTTTGCTGGGCCTAGTACAGTGACAATGGAAAGGAGTTTTGCGCTTTTGGTATATTTGTCGGATGTATATTCATTTATGTGCCTAATTATCTGATGCTTCCATTGTCTCCTACCAAAGATCATCAAATGTGAAAATATGAATATAAAATGAGATGAGATCAGTGAGAATATCAGTTAATTTTATACACCTTCCCTGTCTTCGTTGGTTTTCAGCAGAACAAGTTATGTGTTTATCTGTGATCAAATGATGACTGGCAAATTGTGGTTCAGTTGATCTACACTTGAGCAGCATCCGTTGAATGAATAATTAATGTCTAGAGTAGTTCTAGAGCAAATACATTCCACAGAACTGTGATACTTTCTGATCTATAAATAAATTGAATTAATTATCATCATGATTAATTTATGATTTTCATATCTACTTTTGCACGATTTTATCCATCTTTATTTAGACGATCTCATTTCGCAGGACCTTACATACTACTCAGTGCCAGTAAATGTATTGACGATATAAATCAGTATAAACTTTCGGCAACTATGTCAATACTGATCTGTGTGGAGAAATTAACGGCAAAATGGGATGTGTTTGTTTCTTGTCAATATCCAAAACGACCATGGAGGGAATTTTTCCCAGTAAACTGGCACTCTGATGATAACGTCATATCTAAATCTGGAACGGAATCAGCTGATGAAGCAGAAGCTTCCTCACTGGAAGAAATAGAAAGTTTGGTAGATCTACAGAAGAACAGTGTCAACAATAAATAATTACAAGTACAACCTCTTCGTTTTAATTCCGTTCGTCAAATATTCACGTGCAAGCGGATATCAGTCTACTATGAGAGAATGAGAGAGCGAGCTGAAAATGATGTTTGTAGTTGTTTTGAATCAATCGACGTAAGCAGTTTATCTGAATCACGATGAATATCGACTGATATTTATGACGGATAACAGTTCAATATCCATTGTTTTGTGTCTTTATACACCACTAGTTATCACGTAATTTATTCGCAAATGAAATTACTACTTATTCACTCGTGTACTGTACTAATCCAATGACGTTCGTTCGGTCTGATCAGCCTAGCGTCCTATTAATCCATTGCTCGTCTAGCCCGTCCCTCTAAGTCTACAATGCCAACAACAGCTTCCACTATGCGAATTATTTATTTCAGACATACTGGGTTTATATATCAACCAAACAGACCACAACGCACCATAAGTAGGAAATAACATTTGTACACAATAAAGCCAGAAAGTGGCTGTGAACGTGGGAGACCGTAATCAATAACCTGAGTATAACTTATGAACAGAAAATAATGTTATAACAATGATGATAATAATAATATTAATAATAATCTGTGGAGCAAAACGAAGCTTCTAATAAGTGGAATATAGATATCCATAATCTAGTCACTGAATAGTTATACCACAGGAGTATATAGATAATATTAGTCCATTATTAGGTCTCAGGAGTTACTCGTAATTTAATCTTCGCTAGGATATAACATATTGTTAGTGGTAGATGTTATTGGGAAAAGTGAATGTTAAACACCAAGTTTCAAGAATACGAAAATGATGGTGTTCTAAACAATTTAACCTGCTAGTTCACCGACATTAATTAAGCTGGTTGATAATCATCGAGTTGTGAAAATATAACTTGTCAGTCCACGTCGTTCCGATCAGTAAAATTTCAATGCCGTGTTGCACAATGTTCCAACAGAGAGTTGACTGAGAGAGTAGTACAGATTGTTTTGTAAGAACGTGGCACTTATCCAATTCTATGTTGTAAGTGAACATTCTGTTCTCCAGAGGTATTTTTCATAACCTACTATTTGAATTATCATTGTAAATATCGTAGAGTTATCATAATGTTAACTGAATTGGAGATTGAAAAGAAATAACTACACTCTTTCATTGATTACGTGTTTCACTTATCTTACCATACTACTTGGTATTGTACAGTAGATTAAATGATTATCAATCAATTTGAAGCCTTCCTCCCTGATTTCTTTATTGAAATGAACTGCTCATCTTAAATATTGTGGATTTTTCTAAAGTTTCGAACCACTTTATTGTTTGCAGTTGTATCGCCTATCTCATTTGATTGTTTACTCCTTTTGAAGTATCTTACTACTATGTCGAAATTTACTATAGACAGCTTGTTTATTTCGAATCGATGGATATTGATTCACTCTGTTAACTGCTTATATGCTTCTTAGTCTGTTGAAACAATGAGACATAATACAGGGAATACAGGAATTTCAGGACACTTGAATGTTTACTAGTGAATTAGGAAAGGAGTTTTCATGGATAATTCACTTATTACAATCCCTTCATTTGATCACATTATCTGATGTCAAATATAGTTATGTCATCACTTTTATCTTACTCCTCACTTGACTCGTATACAAGTTGAATAGATTGCACAGGTAGTTTACATGGTGAATTGAACTGTTTTCATCTTATACTAATAAGCATTTACCGGTTAGCTTAAAAGTGAGACTTGTGAACTTTGAATATCCACATGAACGATTGCTTGTAGCCAAACATTAATTTGGGTAAACGTTTATTGTTTATATTGCACAAAGTTAGCGGATACACTTCGAAGGATTTTGTTCAAGATAAGAGAAGAAAATGATTAGCTATATGAGTATCATACTAATTGAGTTGTAGATTTTAAATTAAGTCTCAATCTGAACAATAATCCGTTGTGCTATCACACTATATAATAGGTATATACTTTGTCCATTAAACTATGCAACGCATATATATTCGATAGAGTAAATTTCTAGTACCGAGATATAGTAGATATTGTCAGATTTTGTATATAATTATACTTACTAATTGACTGACTGACTCAATAAATGACTAGCTGACTGACCGTGGATAAACAAACATTGTAAGCCAGCAAACATTGCATTGCTGTTTTTCTTAGTGAATTTCATATAGGACATTGTGCAATGAACTCGCATAACGCCAGGCGTTATTCTATGAAGTGTTTTGTGGCCGTCTGATCTGACTCCAAGATCGTATAAATGTTTGTTATCGCTGATTCTCGTTTATCATCGTCGACTTAACTCGCGTTAGCCAATAACCGAATTAAATAGGCCAATTAACGAGAATGGCCATTGAATACATATATTTTGTATGTAAAGTGAATGCGATAGAACAAAGCGAAATGACGCGCGGGGAGGATGGCTGGGAAGCCAACTCCAATTCAAGCCGAACATTACTCAATATTTATAGACAGACAAAATGAACTACAGACATGTGATGAGTCATCGGACATGAAGTGTACACACATGTACTCTCATGTGAAAACAGTCAAGGCTAATAAGCGAATAATTAACAAGGTCAAAACATGACTCAAGTAGAATGAATAGAATGATATGTCCGAAAACTAGAATAAAATATATTATCAGCTAAAACTAATGACTACAAGTGCACTACAAGTGCACACCACAAGTGCACTGAACGTCGAAGCACAACTGTGATCAACCGATCTACATTTCACCTCAATTAATGTCCACTCAGATTTTGATTTATAATTACTTATCACTGTCCATATGTATGTCTCCAATAACTGGATGTGAACAGGAGAGAGATTTTGATATCTGAATATTTGGAATTAGCATAGAATAATATTCTCCCTTGTAAAATGAAAACCAGATATTTCGAGTGGAAGCGAATTGGTGACACTGAATAAATAGAAATGATCTATGTCAGTCAACGCTGTAATGGTAAATGTTTCTTTATGATTGTCGTTTCAATGATGGATTTCGTGCAACAACTATATCGATGCCTAATTACCACTAACTATTTCGTTATGATACACCAAAATGTGCTTGTGCACATGATGATGTGAGTTATGTGAGTATGAAATATTGGACTGTGTATGACTCAGTTACATAATACATTGCATGACGTACTTCTCATGAATGATGTGTTTTGTTACTGGTAAGCAATATTAGGCAAATTTGATTGTAATGCATGACCGATGCGGATCAAGAAACAACTTTCAAGCCAGCATGCAAATATCCAACTAATAACATCATTCTCCTCTTCACCATTACTCAGTTCAATAAACAAAGCGTGATAGATTTGTTGAGAAGCGTTAGATTAGTGAGATATTGATTCATGTGCCATTGTGGATGCTAGTCGGTTATAAGAGTACTCAATGAATTGCTGCTTGCAGTATTGTTTAACTGTAATGTTCACTAGCGAAATAAACCAATGTGAAGAGATTATTTTGACACATGTGTGAGAGGATTCGTACTCTCAAGAGCAAATATTTGAGTACTGATGATGATTAGTTTTCATTCAGCTACCTAGTGGTCAACAGAATAGTATAGACCAAATATTTGGAAGGCATTTTGTAGTACATGTTTTGCTGAACAGACCAAACAAAGATCCAAGTCAAAGTGATATGGAGCCTTACGGATAAACCTCTCTATTACATTCAAGATAAAATAAATAACGAGAAATCAGTGAAAGTTTTACTACCTTGTAGGTTACTGTATTTTACATAATAAATTACGCATCGATATTTGATATATTCTGGTTGACTGGAATGAGTCTAATGTTGCCTACATACACTGAAATTCAATATTTCCATCGTGACCTCAACACTACCTTCTTGATCATGATTGGCTTAGCACTGTCACTAAATTTCAACGTATATTCAGAAGGTTGGGAATGAAGAATAGGGACGATCCGATCAGGTTTGTATTGCTATTTGATCACTAAAGTTTATGGTTGAAATAAGCACACTGACTACATTATTCCACTTTCTGAAAGCTTCCAAAATATTTTCAGAACTTACATGCAAATAGGAAAGTTCGACTGCTTATTTAATAATGTATGTCACGTAATTAAAGATAAACTTCAGAATGTTTTATTCAGCTGACAACTGTGTGAACATAACAAGTCTATTAAGTTCAAATTCATTTCACTCATTTGAAACTGGTATTTAGACAGCTGATACTTTGAGTAATGGACTGAGTCATACAAACTGGTGTGACGGTCTTTACTCATACAGGCAAAGTTACAGCTATTTAAAGGAATCTGAACTGTATCGAGGTGCTCACAAGTCGTAATAGGGACATTGAACTGAGCAAGTTCCAATAAATATGTTTCGAGATTTGTGTTTGAAAACCAAGTGATGGTGTATAATAGCCATTTTGTAGATTCATTGAAAAATTATGCAAATTCATTATTCATATGATCACTGTACGTTATTTACAATGACATTTCGAATAGCAGTTCATGAAAAACGACTACCAACATCATTTTCAGCTCACTCTCTCATTCTCTCATAGTAGACTTATATCCGCTTGCACGTGAATATTTGACGAACGGAATTAAAACGAAGAGGTTGTACTTGTAATTATTTATTGTTGACACTGTTCTTCTGTAGATCTACCAAACTTTTTGTTTCTTCCAGTGAGGAAGCTTCTGCTTCATCAGCTGATTCCGTTCCAGATTTAGATATGACGTCATCATCAGAGTGCCAGTTTACTGGGAAAAATTCCCTCCATGGTCGTTTTGGATATTGACAAGAAACGACAACATCCCATTTTGCCGTTAATTTCTCCACACAGATCAGTATTGACATAGTTGCCGAAAGTTTATACTGATTTATATCGTCAATACATTTACTGGCACTGAGTAGTATGTAAGGTCCTGCGAAAGGAGATCGTCTAAATAAAGATGGATAAAATCGTGCAAAAGTAGATATGAAAATCATAAATTAATCATGATGATAATTAATTCAATTTATTTATAGATCAGAAAGTATCACAGTTCTGTGGAATGTATTTGCTCTAGAACTACTCTAGACATTAATTATTCATTCAACGGATGCTGCTCAAGTGTAGATCAACTGAACCACAATTTGCCAGTCATCGTTTGATCACAGATAAACACATAAGTTGTTCTGCTGAAAACCAACGAAGACAGGGAAGGTGTATAAAATTAACTGATATTCTCACTGATCTCATCTCATTTTATATTCATATTTTCACATTTGATGATCTTTGGTAGGAGACAATGGAAGCATCAGATAATTAGGCAAATTACCTACATATAATCCGAAAATATACAAAACGAAGCAAACACTCTTTCCATTCGTCACGTAATCGGAATATCTGAATAAAGTCGACCAACTACATTTCGTGAATCAACTGATAACAGTGATTGGATAGATGAAGTGCAGGTCAACACGGAAACACAAACAGGGATTCGTCTACAACGCTTCATCATCACCGAATGAAATTATTTTCGTGTCTCCAGTCAACTAATTCTAATTCTTAATTCTACACAACAAAATGAATGGTGATCTTCAATTTTGTTAGTTTACGAAAATTCACCAAACAGTATGTTGTCTATATACCAATACAAGATGTACCACACAGAGAACCGGAAATCATCATGACAGTTGGTTGGGATTGTATCATGAATTACTAATTATATGCGTAACTATTAAATTCCAGTGGTTTTCAAAGAATTCCGTGACATAACTTCATGAGAATAGAATCAATGGATAAGTAGAAAAAGCTTCGTAAATGCACATTAACAACATAAACCTCACAACGGGTCATATCAAATTGGACAAACCTACTCATATATTAACCAATATGTTTTTCTGAATGGATTCGTATTTCCAGTTGTACAAATCGATTTTGTCCTCCAAACACATGTTGATGAGAGCAGCTCATTACTATCACATATATCGAACCAATCACCAAGTTGTTTTCGTTCCATATACAATCGAACACAATGTGAGATTGTATTTCTCCAATTCAGTAGACTTGATGATTTATTCGATGCACTGGTATTGCTGTTCATCTCAGTTGTTGTAGGAATGCTCATAACTGCATACACAGTTTGATAAGAAATGACTGTGACGAGGAAGAACAAATTGACTAACATTGTTCAACTAATTAGTTGTGGAAGTGAAATCGGTTTATATTATGCACAGCACAGAAGGTCGAGTAGTTGCATTATATATGGTGTTTTATATAGGTCATATCATGTTACAATGAATTAATTTTATCGACATCCAATTAAAGAATACGTGCTATCTAGTTAGATATAGTAGCATAAACTAATACAATGCACTCGCATTTGACCTTATTCCTTAAATCTTATCGAACAATACCCACACGCACAAATTTACATGCAGATCTCTTATGAATCATCTTGACGGGAATGACATGACATTAACTTATTCAGACCTGCTTTTGATTGATCCAATATTATTCTTGCATTGTCCAGTTGTGCCATTTATACTTGGATTAATTTTAATTAGGTTATTTATTCTCTGAAGAAGTGACTTATACTAAGTGACGAAAAGTCAGAAAAATCTAAATTTCGACTCATTGAGATAGTACAAATATATTATTTTTAACTTAGAAACCCATAATCGTCACGAAACTATCACACGTAAATCTTACAGCTCACCTTATTCTTTCGACATGAATGATTTAAACAGACACACAATGGTTGATTTCACTATTTTATCAGGGACAATGCCAAATTGTTTATTGTTGCTCGTTACGATGATATCTTGCTCCACAGTGTGGTGACTTGAAACGTTGTAAACTACAACCGAGGATCACACAAATTCGCAGTTTGTTCAGCACGCTCCACCAGATTGCATAACATTAAATACTGGGTGGTATATTCGTACGTTTCCGCAAATTACTTCACTAGTCATCTTATGAAATGTGTATGTTGCAAGTTTCTTGTGAGTCCTCTGTCATACAAATGCATTTGGACAGTATCTAGTCAGTGTCTCATATATGTTAACAAGTGTTATACGACCACATAGAGAACCGGAAATCATCATGACAGTTGGTTGGGGTTCTATCATGAATTACAAACTATAAGCTTTACTATTAAATTCCAGTGGTTTTCAAAGAATTCCGTGACATAACTTCATGAGAATAGAATTAACGGATAAGTAGAAAAAGCTTCGTAAATGCACATTAACAACATAAACCTCACAACGGATCATATCAAATTGGACAAACCTACTCATATATTAACCAATATGTTTTTCTGAATGGATTCGTATTTCCAGTTGTACAAATCGATTTTGTCCTCCAAACACATGTTGATGAGAGCAGCTCATTACTATCACATATATCGAACCAATCACCAAGTTGTTTTCGTTCCATATACAATCGAACACAATGTGAGATTGTATTTCTCCAATTCAGTAGACTTGATGATTTATTCGATGCACTGGTATTTCTGTTCATCTCAGTTGTTGTAGGAATGCTCATAACTGCATACACAGTTTGATAAGAAATGACTGTGACGAGGAAGAACAAATTGACTAACATTGTTCAACTAATTAGTTGTGGAAGTGAAATCGTTTTATATTATCCACAACATAGTTGGTCGAGTAGTTGCATTGCTTATGCCATTTTCATATCGATCATATAATGTGAAAAATTATTTAGTTTGTGGGAAACGTTGTGTCAACCGATCACATGCATCACATTCTCTATGCATGAGATATTATCTTTACATAATCAGTTAGATTTGATCGCACAATTTTGTGAAGCAATAATATTCAACTCTACACCATCTTCAAATTTCAACATTTTCAAGTCGAATGATTGACACTTGTTTAATTTGTGTATGTCAAATCATCTTATCATGAAAATGAAATGAGAGCGTGATGCATGGTGGCTAACTGTCAGTTTTCAGTGGAATCGAACATGTACATAATCCTGTGATGTGAAGGGGAATTCGCATGGAGTGAGACTTGATAAGTATCAGTGAAATGTTCACATGTATTGATATGACTAATGGATGTGTTGTTTGTGCCATTGTGTTATCATTGTTCTCGTGTCACAGAACATGTTTTAGCATGGTAGATACGGTTGGAAGATTCTGTAGACAAACAGAAATTAGGAAGATTGTGATCGAACTGATGCAAAATGCTCATCTGTGTTGTGAAGTTAGTATGCCGATTCGATCTAAGAGAATTTGTGTGATCGGATCACATGTGAAGTGAATTAGTGAGGTATCGAGTAACACTCATTTGTTATTTTGCGAAATTCATTGGATTAAACGTGATTGATCTATATATCATTCAATCAGTACAAGAATGTGATGTGATGTGCACATTGATTGTATACTGTTGTTATCATACTGAAAATGTCACCCAGTATATAATATTGTCTTTGTCAACAACTCAGGTTCATTAACAACACTGACGTTTCTCTCAGTCGATTAGTATCGATGTGATTAGCGCTTCTTCATCAATAGAATAATTCTAATTGACTTCAGATTTCGATGGCTTATCGATTGGATTTGTGAAAAAGCTTGATTATCGATCACTTATTTATTGTCTACAAGTTTTCTGAACTATCTTAGAATATCTCGTAGAATCCTCTCAGTTCAGCTTGTTTCCCTCCTAGTGTTCATTCGACTACGACCACGCTCCACTAAACGGTATTGTTCTGGAGATCTAAATATTAATTTATTAGCGTACGAATTGTGTAGTGATATCGCTTACTTGGTGATTGCATTGCAGAAACAAATATGGAAGTTCCACAGATAAGATATTTCTCTATAACTCTGAATAAATAACTCATTTCCCCCCTAATAGATGATGGTAAAAATGATAATAATGTTAATGAACTGTTTCGAACAGTCGCATATTCTGACACCCATCAAATATGTCATGCATTTTGTTCATGCACATCCAGAACACTTCACCTCGTGCAATTCATTTCAACTAGATAATGCCTTACTAAAATAACAAAATAAATCATACCATTGAAATCATTTCACTCTCAGTGTCAACTTGTAATGCGTTAATCTACACAATTGTTAAAAGTCTTGATATTGTTAATTAAAATGTAATTGTTGATTTGTGATAGCATGATAGCAATACAGGGGTCAAGTAATGATTTCGCTTAGTAATAATATCAACATTTTCACTGTATTTCTCTGATGAACCTGGGTCAAATTCATTGGGTGTTTCGTTTCCAGAATTCCACTCCTGATTCAGTGCATCAACAATATTTTTCCCACTTTCATCAGACATCCTAGTTGACTCTCGTGGTATATTACAAGGTGAATGAACACTGTTTCCAGGCCATGTTAAACACTTCATTATGGATCCAACTGATCGTAGTCCACCTCGACGAATAACTGTAACACATGTATCTTGTTGGAATATCATGTGATACCGGGATTCGTCTACTTCCTTCAATCTAATGGTCTTAGACAAACACATAAACTGTTTTGATTTGCATAATTTATTACATGTGAACATTTGCACAGCTTTCCATACAACTGGACTGAAAGAAATCCTTACATACAGTAATTTCCTATGTGAACTCATTGATGAACTCGATCGGAAATATGTCTTCCATTTCACATATACAATTCTATGCTCATGACAGCTGAATGAAAATGCCTCAAGTTTAATATACTAACAAACATTGTTCAATCCGGTTTACCGAAAATGCTCAAAACAGTGCATCGAGTGCAAAAAATGACTGAAATTTCATTCACCACATAATATTTCATGTTGAAGAGTGGAACATCACTGTTTTACTTCCACTCAGCTCCCTTATTCGGTGTAAATTTTCCAGTAGTTAAATGAATTGATAACAAACAAGATTTACATCGTCTGATGCAGTGAAGTGACTACTTAGTCAATCCTTCGAGAATATCCTCAGTAGACTGTGTGACTCAATGTAGCAAATCAAGTCAATGAAGAGACATTTTCCTAATGAAGCTCATCAAATCATGTTTACTACTGATTCGGTTTACATTGTTGATGTTTACTTTAATATTCAGCTGGAATCAACATTGCAACAAGATGTTAATGGAATTTTGTAATTTGATCGTGAACATGGACGAACAATATGCGTTAAACAACCACTTGAAACAGTGAAGAGAGCTAGCCTCTTCCGTCACACACAGAATTACTTAGCTTCCAGACTACTCAGTCAAACTACAATGGTGTACATGCTAAAATTCAATCTATTCGTATTGTTGATCAGTCTTATTCCAAAGTGTTTGGAACTGAGTAGGGAGTAATTCTATCTACTGACAACGTCGATTTGTTGAGCGAGAATTATCGAAACATTGCATTTCATTTCAATGTTTGGTCCAATTTATCTTGCAAATAATGATCGGATAACACTTGTTATCATATATGCGACACTGACTAGATACTGTCCAAATGGATTTGTATGACAGAGGACTTGTAGCGTGGCGTCGAGTTGAGGTTAACTATGAACACCGCTACAAAGAAACACGTGCCAAGCGAATCAGAAGGTGTAAGAAGCTCGTTCCAAATGACTCCATAAAATCCCCGAGAAGCCAAATATCAGAAGACAGTTAATGGACCAAGTCGAGGTTTATTAGCTGGCGATCTCGTGGCATCGAAAGGATACCGAGATCGTGCCTGGATACAATCTTGGTTACAGAAGGTAACCGAATTCACGCGAAGTTACAATCAAAGTGTAAGTAAGTGAATGGAAGCCCAAAATAGCTGTCATTAGCACAGTCAAACAAAAGCACGTTAAAACAAACACTGGTACAGTTGGTTATAATAATAATTGCTTTTATTAAACCAGTCGTGTTCTCGTGATAAACGTGAGTCACTACAGACTCACAAGAAAATTGCAATATACACATTTCATAAGATGACTGGTGAAGTAATTTGCGGAAACGTACGAATATACCACCCAGTATTTAATGTTATGCAATCTGGTGGAGCGTGCTGAACAAACTGCGAATTTGTGTGATCCTCGGTTGTAGTTTACAACGTTTCAAGTCACCACACTGTGGAGCAAGATATCATCGTAACGAGCAACAATAAACAATTTGGCATTGTCCCTGATAAAATAGTGAAATCAACCATTGTGTGTCTGTTTAAATCATCCATGTCGAAAGAATAAGGTGAGCTGTAAGATTTACGTGTGATAGTTTCGTGACGATTATGGGTTTCTAAGTTAAAAATAATATATTTGTACTATCTCAATGAGTCGAAATTTAGATTTTTCTGACTTTTCGTCACTTAGTGTAAGTCACTTCTTCAGAGAATAAATAACCTAATTAAAATTAATCCAAGTATAAATGGCACAACTGGACAATGCAAGAATAATATTGGATCAATCAAAAGCAGGTCTGAATAAGTTAATGTCATGTCATTCCCGTCAAGATGATTCATAAGAGATCTGCATGTAAATTTGTGCGTGTGGGTATTGTTCGATAAGATTTAAGGAATAAGGTCAAATGCGAGTGCATTGTATTAGTTTATGCTACTATATCTAACTAGATAGCACGTATTCTTTAATTGGATGTCGATAAAATTAATTCATTGTAACATGATATGACCTATATAAAACACCATATATAATGCAACTACTCGACCTTCTGTGCTGTGCATAATATAAACCCATTTCACTTCCACAACTAATTAGTTGAACAATGTTAGTCAATTTGTTCTTCCTCGTCACAGTCATTTCTTATCAAACTGTGTATGCAGTTGTGAGCATTCCTACAACAACTGAGATGAACAGAAATACCAGTGCATCGAATAAATCATCAAGTCTACTGAATTGGAGAAATACAATCTCACATTGTGTTCGATTGTATATGGAACGAAATCAACTTGGTGATTGGTTCGATATATGTGATAGTAATGAGCTGCTCTCATCAACATGTGTTTGGAGGACAAAATCGATTTGTACAACTGGAAATACGAATCCATTCAGAAAAACATATTGGTTAATATATGAGTAGGTTTGTCCAATTTGATATGATCCGTTGTGAGGTTTATGTTGTTAATGTGCATTTACGAAGCTTTTTCTACTTATCCATTGATTCTATTCTCATGAAGTTATGTCACGGAATTCTTTGAAAACCACTGGAATTTAATAGTAAAGCTTATAGTTTGTAATTCATGATAGAACCCCAACCAACTGTCATGATGATTTCCGGTTCTCTGTGTGGTACATCTTGTATTGGTATATAGACAACATACTGTTTGGTGAATTTCCGTAAACTAACAAAATTGAAGATCGTCATTCATTTTGTTGTGTAGAATTAAGAATTAGAATTAGTTGACTGGAGACACGAAAATAATTTCATTCGGTGATGATGAAGCGTTGTAGACGAATCCCTGTGTGTGTTTCCGTGTTGACCTGCACTTCATCTATCCAATCACTGTTATCAGTTGATTCAAGAAATTCAGTTGGTCGACTTGCCTTAGATGTTCCGATTACATGACGAATGGAAAGAATGTTTGCTTCGTTTTGTATATTTTCGGATTATATGTAGGTAATTTGCCTAATTATCTGATGCTTCCATTGTCTCCTACCAAAGATCATCAAATGTGAAAATATGAATATAAAATGAGATGAGATCAGTGAGAATATCAGTTAATTTTATATACCTTCCCTGTCTTCGTTGGTTTTCAGCAGAACAAGTTATGTGTTTATCTGTGATCAAACGATGACTGGCAAATTGTGGTTCAGTTGATCTACACTTGAGCAGCATCCGTTGAATGAATAATTAATGTCTAGAGTAGTTCTAGAGCAAATACATTCCACAGAACTGTGATACTTTCTGATCTATAAATAAATTGAATTAATTATCATCATGATTAATTTATGATTTTCATATCTACTTTTGCACGATTTTATCCATCTTTATTTAGACGATCTCATTTCGCAGGACCTTACATACTACTCAGTGCCAGTAAATGTATTGACGATATAAATCAGTATAAACTTTCGGCAACTATGTCAATACTGATCTGTGTGGAGAAATTAACGGCAAAATGGGATGTGTTTGTTTCTTGTCAATATCCAAAACGACCATGGAGGGAATTTTTCCCAGTAAACTGGCACTCTGATGATAACGTCATATCTAAATCTGGAACGGAATCAGCTGATGAAGCAGAAGCTTCCTCACTGGAAGAAATAGAAAGTTTGGTAGATCTACAGAAGAACAGTGTCAACAATAAATAATTACAAGTACAATCTCTTCGTGTTAATTCCGTTCGTCAAATATTCACGTGCATGCGGATATCAGTCTACTATGAGAGAATGAGAGAGTGAGCTGAAAATGATGTTTGTAATTGTTTTGAATCAATGGACGTAGGTAGTTTGATCTGAATCACGATGAATATCGACTGATATTTATGACGGTTAACAGTTCAATATCCATTGTTTTGTGTCTTTATACACCACTAGTTATCACGTAATTTATTCGCAAATGAAATTACTACTTATTCACTCGTGTACTGTACTAATCCAATGACGTTCGTTCGGTCTGATCAGCCTAGCGTCCTATTAATCCATTACTCGTCTAGCCCGTCCCTCTAAGTCTACAATGCCAACAACAGCTTCCACTATGCGAATTATTTATTTCAGACATACTGGGTTTATATATCAACCAAACAGACCACAACGCACCATAAGTAGGAAATAACATTTGTACACAATAAAGCCAGAAAGTGGCTGTGAACGTGGGAGACCGTAATCAATAACCTGAGTATAACTTATGAACAGAAAATAATGTTATAACAATGATGATAATAATAATATTAATAATAATCTGTGGAGCAAAACGAAGCTTCTAATAAGTGGAATATAGATATCCATAATCTAGTCACTGAATAGTTATACCACAGGAGTATATAGATAATATTAGTCCATTATTAGGTCTCAGGAGTTACTCGTAATTTAATCTTCGCTAGGATATAACATATTATTAGTGGTAGATGTTATTGGGAAAAGTGAATGTTAAACACCAAGTTTCAAGAATACGAAAATGATGGTGTTCTAAACAATTTAACCTGCTAGTTCACCGACATTAATTAAGCTGGTTGATAATCATCGAGTTGTGAAAATATAACTTGTCAGTCCACGTCGTTCCGATCAGTAAAATTTCAATGCCGTGTTGCACAATGTTCCAACAGAGAGTTGACTGAGAGAGTAGTACAGATTGTTTTGTAAGAACGTGGCACTTATCCAATTCTATGTTGTAAGTGAACATTCTGTTCTCCAGAGGTATTTTTCATAACCTACTATTTGAATTATCATTGTAAATATCGTAGAGTTATCATAATGTTAACTGAATTGGAGATTGAAAAGAAATAACTACACTCTTTCATTGATTACGTGTTTCACTTATCTTACCATACTACTTGGTATTGTACAGTAGATTAAATGATTATCAATCAATTTGAAGCCTTCCTCCCTGATTTCTTTATTGAAATGAACTGCTCATCTTAAATATTGTGGATTTTTCTAAAGTTTCGAACCACTTTATTGTTTGCAGTTGTATCGCCTATCTCATTTGATTGTTTACTCCTTTTGAAGTATCTTACTACTATGTCGAAATTTACTATAGACAGCTTGTTTATTTCGAATCGATGGATATTGATTCACTCTGTTAATTGCTTATATGCTTCTTAGTCTGTTGAAACAATGAGACATAATACAGGGAATACAGGAATTTCAGGACACTTGAATGTTTACTAGTGAATTAGGAAAGGAGTTTTCATGGATAATTCACTTATTACGATCCCTTCATTTGATCACATTATCTGATGTCAAATATAGTTATGTCATCACTTTTATCTTACTCCTCACTTGACTCGTATACAAGTTGAATAGATTGCACAGGTAGTTTACATGGTGAATTGAACTGTTTTCATCTTATACTAATAAGCATTTACCGGTTAGCTTAAAAGTGAGACTTGTGAACTTTGAATATCCACATGAACGATTGCTTGTAGCCAAACATTAATTTGGGTAAACGTTTATTGTTTATATTGCACAAAGTTAGCGGATACACTTCGAAGGATTTTGTTCAAGATAAGAGAAGAAAATGATTAGCTATATGAGTATCATACTAATTGAGTTGTAGATTTTAAATTAAGTCTCAATCTGAACAATAATCCGTTGTGCTATCACACTATATAATAGGTATATACTTTGTCCATTAAACTATGCAACGCATATATATTCGATAGAGTAAATTTCTAGTACCGAGATATAGTAGATATTGTCAGATTTTGTATATAATTATACTTACTAATTGACTGACTGACTCAATAAATGACTAGCTGACTGACCGTGGATAAACAAACATTGTAAGCCAGCAAACATTGCATTGCTGTTTTTCTTAGTGAATTTCATATAGGACATTGTGCAATGAACTCGCATAACGCCAGGCGTTATTCTACCAATACAAGATTTACCACACAGAGAACCGGAAATCATCATGACAGTTGGTTGGGGTTCTATCATGAATTACAAACTATAAGCTTTACTATTAAATTCCAGTGGTTTTCAAAGAATTCCGTGACATAACTTCATGAGAATAGAATTAACGGATAATTAGACAAAGCCTCGTAGATGCACATTAACAACATAAACCTCACAACGGATCATATCAAATTGGACAAACCTACTCATATATTAACCAATATGTTTTTCTGAATGGATTCGTATTTCCAGTTGTACAAATCGATTTTGTCCTCCAAACACATGTTGATGAGAGCAGCTCATTACTATCACATATATCGAACCAATCACCAAGTTGATTTCGTTCCATATACAATCGAACACAATGTGAGATTGTATTTCTCCAATTCAGTAGACTTGATGATCTATTCAATGCACTGGTATTGTCGTTCATCTCAGGTGTTGTAGGGTTGCTCACAACTGCATACACAGTTTGATAAGAAATGACTGTGACGAGGAAGAACAAATTGACTAACATTGTTCAACTAATTAGTTGTGGAAGTGAAATCGTTTTATATTATCCACAACATAGTTGGTCGAGTAGTTGCATTGCTTATGCCATTTTCATATCGATCATATGATGTGAAAAATTATTTAGTTTGTGGGAAACGTTGTGTCAACCGATCACATGCATCACATTCTCTATGCATGAGATATTATCTTTACATAATCAGTTAGATTTGATCGCACAATTTTGTGAAGCAATAATATTCAACTCTACACCATCTTCAAATTTCCACATTTTCAAGTCGAATGATTGACACTTGTTTAATTTGTGTATGTCAAATCATCTTATCATGAAAATGAAATGAGAGCGTGATGCATGGTGACCAAATGTCAGTTTTCAGTGGAATCGAACATGTACATAATCCTGTGATGTGAAGAGGAATTCGCATGGAGTGAGACTTGATAAGAAATATTGAAATGTTCACGTGTATTGATATGACTAATGGATGTGTTGTTTGTGCCATTGTGTTATCATTGTTCTCGTGTCACGGAACATGTTTTAGCATGGTAGATACGATTGTAAGATTATCTAGACAAACAGAAATTAGGAAGATTGTGATCGAACTGATGCAAAATGCTCATCTGTGTTGTGAAGTTAGTATGCCGATTTGATCTGAGAGAATTTGTGTGATCGGATAACATGTGAAGTGAATTAGTGAGGTATCGAGTAACACTCATTTGTTATTTTGCGAAATTCATTGGATTAAACGTGATTGATCTATATATCATTCAATCAGTACAAGAATGTGATGTGATGTGCACATTGATTGTATACTGTTGTTATCATACTGAAAATGTCACCCAGTATATAATATTGTCTTCGTCAACAACTCAGGTTCATCACCAACACTGAAGTTTCTCTCAGTCGATTGGTATCGATGTGATTAGCGCTTCCTTTACATTAAAATAATTGTAATGGATGGCTTATCGATTGGATTTGTGAAACAACTTGATTATCGATCACTTAATTATTGTCTACAGGTTCGCTGAAATATCTTGGAATATCTCGTAGAATCCTCTCAGTTCAGCTTGTTTCCCTCCTAGTGTTCATTCGACTACGACCACGCTCCACTTAACGGTATTGTTTTGGAAATCTAAATATGAATTTATTAGCGTACGAAATTGTGTAGCGATATCGCTTACTTGGTGATTGCATTGCAGAAACAAATATGGAAGTTCCACAGATAAGATATTTCTCTATAACTCTGAATAAATAACTCATTTCCCACCTAATAGATGATAGTAATAATGATAATAATGTTAATGAACTGTTTCGAACAGTCGCATATTCTGACACCCATCAAATATGTCATGCATTTTGTTCATGCACATCCAGAACACTTCACCTCGTGCAATTCATTTCAACTAAAATAACAAAAGAAATCATACCATTGAAATCATTTCACTCTCAGTGTCAACTTGTAATGCGATAATCTACACAATTGTTAAAAGTCTTGATATTGGTAATTAAAATATTATTATCAGAATGGGCTTTGTGGAGATTTTAGAAATTTCACTGATTGACATCATGAGTGAATTGATGCTAGTCCACCATGTAAATACTGAAAATACCGTAACGAGCAACACTAAACAATTTGGCATTGTTCTTGTTCAAGTAGTGAAATCATCCTTTGTGTGTCAATTTATATCATTCATTTGAGTAGACTTAGGCGATCTTTAAGATTTACGTGTGATAGTTTCGTGACGATTATGGGTTTGGTTTATTAATTTTAAAGATTAAAGATGAAGCGAGTAGATTCTATTAGTTTATTCTACTTTATCTAACTAGATAGCACGTATTCATTTATCGGATATTACTACAATTAATTCAGATTAACAAACATAATTTGTTCTAGTTTTATCGGATTATGTATTTGTCCGTTTAGAATGCAATAATTTGATTGATCTGAAATATGAGTGGATGGTGATCAGAAATTCAATAGTCACATTAGGATGGATGAACGCGTAACATTAGAACTTATCTTCTCACAGTAGATATACATCTGCTTTTACATTGTGCCTCAACATATGTCTTCTTCTATGAACTGTGGAGGTGATTTTGATTTCAAAGAGGTTTACTATAACGTCATTCAATTTATATTGTGCACATTCTGTCACTGTTGTTGTGTAAAGTGTCGGTCGACATTAACCAAAGAAGCAACTACCTGAATTCAATGGAAAATCAATTCACGACCGTGTAATCACCGTTTTCAAAGGTGTTAAAATTTGCGTAGACAAACAGGACAGATAATTTCCACAATTCAGTAACTACTAGATCTCATGTATGTAGAGGGAAAGAAGCAGAAAATATGAATCGACCGAACTCTCTTGATTCGTAATATCTTCTATGGAACATCATCATTATCATTGAGAATTGCAATCAAGCATGGTTTCTAAGAATTGTTACACGATGTCGAATAATTTCAACTGGCAAATGAGTTGAAGAGAACGTGTTCGACTAGGTTACAGTTTCAAGCTTTTGAACCTCAATGAGCTTAACTAAAGTAGTAATAGAATGACGAACTACTACTCCATTGCTGTTGGTGAACTAAATGACTAACAGAAAACTTACAGTATAACTATTTATTCAGAAACTGTCAGCAGATATTCCTTGACAGCATTACCAACACGAAATAGCACGAAATGGTGAGATTCGTATCTATTTCTACTGAACTTATCTTTTTCTCCACATCATCCACAAAATCGGACAAAACGAGAACACCATCAGTCTGTCAATGTTCAGTGAAATAACAAATTCCTTGTATTAGCTTCACGTGACTCCATCTGAAGCCTTTGCTTACTAATTGACTAACTTATTCACTTCACTGATATGTTACTTGATTTAATTATAATGATAGTTTGTATATGTTGGACCGATGGTCATTATTTTTCTCGATGTAAACTAAGACTGAAACAGCAAGAAACACTGTGACTGATTATCTGCTGGACGAACTTGAACGTATACGAGCAGATTTTGAAGATCCTTGTGGGGTTTTAAATCGAGAGTAATCTGGAAAGTGCAACACGTAAGAAATCAGGGTCTCACATAATCAGTTTGACAGACAAGCAATACTGACAATAAGGATTGCCTATCAGCAGGTATGATTATATAAATGAATTTTAAGTGGACAAGAGCATTATGCAACTTGAAAGCTTAGAATTGAATTGTTGGACAGTGAGAACATTGAATCCTCTTCACATTTTAATTCGATAATATTTTACGTTTCCTTAATTGTGATATTCGTGATCAGTGAGTTAAATTACCATTGTAAATACTTCCACAGTTCATGGAATTTATCACGGAACAAACCGGTCGTCAATTTTATTAAGGAAAACTATACATATTATGTAAGAAATTTCGTCTAAATTTGATCAAATACTTTCACAGTGTTTGGGCACTGATTTGATGTAAGACATTAAAAAGGAAAATGTATTTGTAAAATCTCAACGAATGAACTCGAAGCACATCCAACAACTCGCCTGGCAATCAAACATCAAAATTATCGAATATATATAGGTTCACTGTATACTGAATGGTTCGACCAATCAACGTTAACAATGTTTAAAGTAGGAATTTGGATTAGTGTGTAAGAGACATGTGGTGTGAAACGAAAAGTGTTAAGATAACTTACTATAAAATATAAATGTTAATACTTTCATCTGTAATGGGCGAAATTCTCTCTGAATTCGATCATACAGTATTGATTAGAAAGCGAGAAATCATCAGCTAACTGCGATCCGCGCTAATTTTAGCAGCATACAGATCAAGGAACCAGAATGGTAGTGTTTTCGAAAAAATAATCGTCATGATGCATCAATCTACAGTAAAACACTCATTCAGTATCTTCTCAACAACTAATTCAACTATGTCTTCAAACGCTTTAATCCAATGTCTATAGCATAATGTGCATGACATGGGGTCTATGTAGAAGAGATGTCATCACTTGTGAATTTTTCACACTTTCGTCATCAACTATTCCACAATTAACTTCTGAATTCAAGTTCAGTTCACGTGAATGATATTTACACTGAGTTGCATTGGTCTCACTTTATGCCTGAAATTAAATACGAGAGCTCGGATACGAGTGATTATTAACAATCACCAGTATATTTTGAGTATTATAATCTGATTAATTTTGGATTAACCATGTGTACAATGAACTCAACTTTTCATTCTAACGAAACAAGCAAAAGCATAATCTCTACAGCATCCTATGAAGCCTATATGCGTTTTTTCGAGTATACCAAGTTGAGTGATTGTGATTCTTGTGTCTCTCTTTCACAGACACACGCACACATAAACATATGCACACTTGATTGTTTTCCAGAGGCAACAAATTATTTCTTTCTCTAGGGAATGTTGCCAAATGAAATATATCGGTGAATAAACACCTGCTGTAAAATATTCTCATAAAGCGCTCATTTGTGATGAAGTTGAAAGAAACTGTATTATCCATTTTATCGTCGTACTTCAACTTTCAAGATGGAAACTAATCCACATGTGGGTGAACTGTTCATTATACAAGTTAAGAATATCACTAGTCAGTTTTGGTAGAGAAGCTATCGATTGATTATTTGATCAGTTTTCAAGTGAAACATTAATCAGTCCATATAAGTCCTGATTAACACCTCATTGGACATTAGGAATTGTTCAGTCTACAGTTTATACAATTGTACTAAGGAGAATAACCTTTATCAAATTGATAAGCTTATGAAGTAAATCATTTAGTACGTTGATGTACATTCACGATTTTTTAATAATTTCTCTACCTACTAAAAACTTTCAAAAGTAGTATGCAACATTGTGATCACACAACAGCCAACGAGTTGATTTACAAACTACCATTGAACCGATCTCTTTTAACATTTCTGTTGTGTTTTCACGTCTTACACAGACGATGTAAAATTTGGCTGAAAATTATCTGGAAAAAGTTGTGGAATGCATTAGATGGAGTCAGTTCACTCAAATATTATCCTTAACGTTCGTGTTCACAAAATCAACGTGTTGGACTTCTCTATGAAAATGGCTCTGACTTACTATATATTATTAATTTTAACAAATATAAAATGAAATTTGATTAGCTGTGATAAGTCAGTTTCTCTGAGCTCTGCTATTGACTTCTGAGTTTCTTACTATTTGAGGACGCATTAAGCATGTTGAAATATTTCAAAATTTGGGCTAATAATTACTTTCTTTAATAGAATTTGTGGTAATGAGCATAACTACAATAACAGAATAGATGGAATGTGGGTAGCATAGGATCTCGAAACACGCGTTTCATCCCGTTTAGGATTCGTCAGCCAGATGTAACTTCATCTGAATTCTGATTTCCACCCCATGACTCAACCCCATTACCGTTTGCTTCAATCCGCATCAGTTTATTCACTTAGTTGAATTGAATTGTGCAACGGGTATGGGATTCAACTTCGTCGATTCTGGATCTGCTTGTATCATAATGATTATGTCGAATCTTTCCAGACATAATAACCGGTTGTCAATCAAGACTGATCAAGTTTCTGTCAAATATATCAACAATTGAATAACCAAAGCCATTTCAAATGGAATTAACACTGTTATTTTGTTGATGTTATTATTATTAATCTATGTTTCAACGTTGAAGCAGTAGTGGTGAAATAAATAAATTTAACATTACTGTACACAACATTCACATTGTTTAGTTTTCCGATCTCTTCTCCCCCTCTCTCTCTTGTAATACTTATATAGAATATAATGAAACTATCCTTTGAGGTAGATTGCTAACCCTAAACATATATCGTTGAGAAAAACAGTTCGTCATTTGAAATTTGTTCTCATTTTTTTCTTCCCATTATTTCCGTTTAGATAATTATGTTCATAGGAAATGTAAACGTCTATAAGTCTGCTATCATATTGATGATTGACTTTTCAATCGTGAATTAACTTTCTTTTTGATATACACTAGTAGCGGTAAATAAATCCTTAAAATCAATATCTCTGTAGGTGTTCGATATTTGATACTGATCACATTAGTTTTGATGGACTCACCTAGCTGAAGGCGTTCAGTCACGTATTCGCACCAGATCACGAGTGGGAATGCCATGTTTAACTTCTCTTGCAACCACTAGTCAGTTTAGATCGGTCACTTCTCGATATTTTGATAAACTATCACAGTTATTATAAAGAGAATGTAAAACAATTAAGAGTTCGATACAGGAGCATTTAATTAACTGTGTACACATAGCTCCAAAGGAGTCTTCTTTTAAAGTAATCTACAGAGTCAAAGGAACTGAATCGAATCGAACTGGGTCGAATCAATATTTTATGTACTGCTGAGACATTGACAATCCATGAACTCAAGCCTGAACTTTGCGTGCAAAAACGATTTGTTCAACCTCTCATCCTTTCTTGGCCCTAATTCTTTTGATGGGTATGTTTCAGGGGAGCTTTCCTTTCCACTTGTTTTTAAATTACTGTTTTGTAATTTCAACTCTCATCAGTTATTATTATTATTACCTTATACAAGTTTTGTTGATTATTATTCAGTGTATTATTATGACTTGTGTTTGTCGCTTTTCTTCATATCTGTCAATTGGACTACTATCTGACCCATAAATTATTTTTTTCCTTACCCCTTGATTAGTATGTAACCTCAATTGTTATTTAATCTCAAATCCACTTATGTAATGCAATCTTTTCTATCCTCTTTTAGGCATATATTTTTCATATGTAACTATATACACGAATGTACAGCTTAAGTAAATGATTTCGTCGAAAAGAAAACTTTCTTCACTGAATTCTTTTTTTCTTATTCAATGACATTATGGATTATTTTCGATCATCATTAGTATAAATTACCATTTAAGATATAAGGTATAACTTATATTGAACGAACTTGATTCTAATTAACTTATCATTCCAATCTGTGTAAATTAATCTTTCGTTTCTGTCGATTATCATGCCATGAAAATATACTAAGCAATAGAATGAACCAATAATTGTGTACTAATGCTCAACAATTATGTTGTGAATAAAACTAAAATACTATTACTAATCAGTTGATAATATCACTCGATCATCTTTCATTGACTTCACTGGATAATTTTCTCACATTCGATAGGGTTGAACTTCATTGGTCACAATTTCTTACTAGAAATCCGAGAATCACTTCTTAAAGTCAATCACTTTTGAACACATGGTAATTTTCAACTAATATTTGTGTTTAGATTTATCAAATTTCATATGGTCTGTTGTGTGGTTTATGATGCCTAGGTTTCTTTATGAAACGTTATAAACTTACCTGTTCATTTTTTTCTCGTAGTAATAATATGAGTATCTATATATCTGCTAAGGTGCTTACAAGAATAGTCAAAATTTTATAGAAATGCTAAAATATTCCCATGAAATATAATCGCTTGAACACTTTCTGCCAACTGAAATTCCTGCATGACATTTGTCTTGTAGTGTCTGGTACTAGATCAAGCTCATATAGGTTATTGTTACTTCTGCACAGATGAATTTATTCATTCTTTTCAAGCAGCGTTTTGACACTGTCACTTATTCGCTGATTAACCCTGACCGTTTGATATATGGTTTTATGTGTGTTAAATGCTATCCCCATTCAAAGTGCCCTGATTTGATGTTTTCCCCTGGGTTCTCTAAATTTCTGTATTTTTGAAGGTCACATTCTACCACTATGGTAATAGCAGTTGTATTAATTCGTATTTTGCTGTTTATCTTACCTTGAATATCAGGTCACATGCAATCCGTCTTCAAGTTATGTTAGACGTCAGGGATTTCATGTATTGTATTCTGTAGATAACCATCTGGTGATCTATTTCGAATGGTTGGAGGTCTACTTGATTTAGATAGTAATAGTTTAACCAATAGCTAATGTCGAAGTCACACCCCGCAGTCAGAACCTAACGTTGATTACCTCTTCGTCGTACGAACGCACTATACATGCTTTGAAGACCGTAAAATACAAAGTACGTTATTGTGGGGATATGTTATTAGGATACGTACAGAGAAGGAGACCACCACTACATGGGACAGTCCATTGCATACGATTAACTGATGCGCGTTGATCGTCCTTGATCTTTACGGGGATTGATGATTTGTTTGCTATTTAGTGACCAAACTGGCTGATGGTTTGGCTAGGGCTCAGTGACATTTTACTGGCTCTACATTGCAAATGACCGTTGCCGTTTTCGGAGAGAAACGATTGTAATAGATCAATAACGTTTAAGGCCACCCTGAACCCAATAACAATATACAACAAAAACTCAAACTATTTCATTTGAGTTGTTTGTTCTGTCATAACTATCAGGGTACCCAAAATCCCTTCTTCTTACTGTGTTAGGCGTTAAAGTCCGTAGTACTGATTTTAATTACAGTTGTCGCTTCTGACGACAATCGTTTCTGATCATAGATCAATAACATAGTTGGCCATCTCAAACCCAAATAACAAGACAAAACAATTCGTGACAAGGATGACTGTTAAAAGTGTTGCTGATAAGGTTGAAAGCCTACTGGAGCAATAGTTCAAATTGATCAAGGTGTTATCTTATACCCGAGTGTTATATTCGGTGAAGATTAAATTACAGGTAACTTCCAAGGACTATTCATGGACTAATATTCTATAAATGTTCTTATTGTATAACTACTCAACAATTACACTATGTATATTTATATTCCTTTTATGATAAGCTTTATTTTGACCTATTATTTATTATTGTACGATTTACGATTCTTAAGCCATGCTCAGTCTATTAATTACTGTCCCCTCGTTCACAGCCACTTTTTGGCTTATTTGTTTACAAATGTTATTTTCTATTTTATGGTACGTTGCGGTCTGTCTGATTGATATATAAACCAAGTATGCTTGAAATAGACGATTCGATTCATATTACGGAAGCTGGTATTGTGTTATGGACTCGAGTGGAAGAGCTCGGAGGACATATTGGACCAATAGGGACGCTAAACTGCCCACACCGGTTGAACGTCATTGGTTGGCCTAGTGTGAAGATTCGTATAAGTCGTATTCGGATTGGTAGATAAATCGTGTGATAGAAAAGCCAGACGTCAACGTCATAACATTTGGCGACGGGGATTTCGGCAAAAAAAATAATAGTGATACGACAAGTGGTGACTCAGATTTTGGAAATAAAATAGCTATCACAATTGCCGGTTGTTTTTGGAGTAAATATTTTTAGTGACAGTAAAAAGAATGTCGATTTCCTTAGAACAGTTGCAGTTATTATTACAACAACAGCAGCAACAATATCAACAACAGAAGCAACAACTTCAACAACAGCAGCAGCAGATGTTAGCTTCTCAACAGAAACTCTTGGAAACACTTTTGGGGAAACTATCTATCCAACAAGAGATCCCAGAACATAAAAGTATCGAGTCATATCTTAATCCAGTTTCAGAATTTATATTTGATGCAGACAATGGTCACACTTTTGAAGCATGGTTTGGCAGAATTGAAGATATTCTCCGAGTTGAATTTGCTGCTATAGATGACGCTAAGAAAGTCCGGCTGCTATTACAGAAACTTGATCCTAATGAGCATCAAAAGTATAAAAACCATATTCTGCCTAAACATCCGCGAGAAGTTAATTTCGATGAAACTGTTAACATCCTAAATAAAATGTTTTGTGAACAGTCGTCTTTATTCCGTATCCGGTATAACTGTCTACAGCTGATTAAAGAGGCTGATGAAGATTATACTACGTACGCCGGAAGAGTAAATTTACAAGCAGAACAATTTAAATTAAATGTATTAACCAGTGATCAATTTAAATGTTTATTATTCATTTCTGGTCTGAACTCTCCTGTTGATGTTGACTTTCGTATGAAGTTGTTACCCCGTATGGAACATGATGATGAAATGAAGTTACAAACTATCACCACTGAATGTCAACGATTAATAAACCTAAAACAGCTATGCTGGAAACCAAAAGTGCTGTGCCATCAAATTCTGTTCATGATGTTAAGACAGATCAAAGATAAAATAGTACCAAAAGTCATAAATATCACTCGAAAACTCCTAAACCTGCAACTAAATGTTGGTATTGTGGTGCGTGGCATTTCTCAAGATTTTTGCCGATTTGGAAATCATTGATGCACTATATGCAATAAAGTTGGCCACAAGTAATTAGTCTGCCGAACTAGAGAAAGTTTAAGATCAAAACGAACCCGACGCCTGCACCAGTACCAAAATAAGTATAGAAACAGCGTATATTCTACACTGGCTCTAAGCGTAGCGAATAAAAGACGGTATGTGGAATTAATTGTTAATCGTGTTCATATTCGATTGCAATTGGCCACAGCGTTAGATATCACACTAATCTCGAAACGAACGTAGTATTTAATTGGGTGTCCGAAAGTATTACCAACAGAGCACACTGCACGGAATGCGTCCGGAGATATATTGAAACTTGTGGGAATGATAAAATGCTCTGTTAAATTCAGAGGTAATTACTTTACAGGAAATTGTTACTTAACGAACAGACATGAGTTAGACCTTATTGGTATAGACTGGATAGATAAACTAAATTTATGGGATGTACTAGTAAACGAAATATGCACAATGAAAAGCGCAAATAATCCTAGAGATCCCCCCACAGTTCATGTAACCAAGAAAGTTGTAAAGATAGATCTTTTGCAGAAACATAAAAACTTGTTCCAGAATAAATTGGGATGCTGTACAATTGAGAAGGCGAAATCATACCTACGACAGGATGTAAAACCTGTTTTCCGTCCAAAGCGTCAAGTTCCATATGCAGCTACTGACAAAGTCGACAAAGAATTAGACCGACTAGAGAAACTCGGTGTTATACAACCTGTTAATTATTTGGCATGGGCAGCACCAATTGTAGTAGTTCAGAAAGCGAGCGGAGCTATTCGCCTTTGTGCAGACTTTTCAACAGGATTAAATGGCGCCTTACAAAATCATTCATACCCATTACCTTTGTCAGAGGATTTATTTATTAAACCGAACGGTGGACGTTATTTTTTTAAACTTGATTTGTCTGAAGCTTACGTACAGGTGGAAGTTGACGAAGATTCAAAGGAGTTATTAACCATTAATACCCACCGTGGACTTTATCGATTTAACCGATTACCGTTTGGTGTGAAGCCAATTTTCCAGCAGATAATGAATACTATGGTGTCTAACATCGAAGGTGTAGCAGTTTATTTGGATGATATTATAGTTGTTGGCTCTTCCGCGCAGGAAGAATCGATTCATATTACGGAAGCTGGCATTGTGTTATGGACTCGAGTGGAAGAGCTCGGAGGACATATTGGACCAATAGGGACGCTAAACTGCCCACACCGGTTGAACGTCATTGGTTGGCCTAGTGTGAAGATTCGTATAAGTCGTATTCGGATTGGTAGATAAATCGTGTGATAGAAAAGTCAGACGTCAAGATCATATCATCGAGTCAATAAGAACTCAACACCATCAACCTTCGTATCTAGATCTATGCTCACTAACAATGTGTTATAACGCTAGGTTTAACTTAATCTAATGTTATAACGGTTGGGTTTACACGTTTACGCATATTGACGTCTATTTATCTTAGACGAATATCTTCACTAGATTCCCTCTCAGTGTCTATTCTACAGAACTTCAACACAACTCAGATCAAGAACACGTGATTAGCCTGACCACAACGTAATGTACTTCCACACCAAAAACCCGACACTATCCAACAACAATGAACAATTAATAATGAGTCATAATAATAATGAGGATAAGGTAAGATATAACTCATCTGACACCTGTCACACTATCTACATTTCTGACTAAGAAGACAAGCAATCAGTATCATTCTTGCCTACACATCACAATGTCAATAATGTTGCTGAGTTTATTGATGATCCATGGTCAAATTTAACATCTGACACCTGGTTTCGTCGTCATACAGAAATGTTTAATGTTCATTTCTCAGATGAATTGGACTTTTGTTCAGTACTTGATAAGTCTTGTTAATTTGAACGCTTTATTCGGTCCCTAAGCTATTCTCGTAACCCCAAGCTAGAACTACGCAGTGACCTGAACTCGAGAGAAAAGGCGCAAAATAGGCGAAAAGCACTTTACTCCGAAAATTCATTTTTGTACAGAAAAACACCGGTATTTATAGATGTTAATATTTCTTAAATCAACATCATATTTTGGCCAATCCGCTAAAAGACACATTATGCTGCTGACCAATAATAGCACATCACGTTGGTGTTCTGGAGAGCTACCCATGCTCTGACTGGGTGAGGCTCTTCGGCTCCTTTGGGGCCTCTGGAGGCTCCATTGCAACTATCGGAAAACCGACTGATCACCTCCCATAAATAAGATTTTTTCCTAGGATCTACTTGTGGCTTGACAGCTGGGTTGCAGCGGCGTTCCATTTTTTTGTCGTCTTCCTTGTCCGAGGTTTTTTTTTAAAGTCCTTGGGCGTATTTAGCATTGGTGTGCCTAGGATTAACTTTAACGGAAAATTTGGCCGGTTATTTGAAGTCTGCATCGTTCTTTTGTCTTTATGGATTTGATTCGTATGTTGTATACATGTTCCAAAAGTTCCTCGGACTCTGTACAGAACTCTTCTCAATTTTTGTACCACTTTTCCTGGTTTCCATCACTTCTTCCCGATGTAGGACTTAATGAAAACGTCGTCACCAACATTAAAACTTCGGATATTCGGACTGCGACTGTGCCCATCCACTAAGTGGGATGGTAACATGGTATTGGAAACAGTCGGAATATGCTTTCCAAACATGGCTTCAGAAAGAGACTTACCATGTGGAACATTTAGGTTCGGAGTGGTTCTGTAGGATTTTAAAAATTTTGTGACTACCTGTCCAGTTTTCTCTTCGCCTCCTCCTTTCAATAATGCTCGTCTAAAAGTGTTCACAAAGCGTTATGCTTGTCCGTTCAATCGCGGATGATAGGGCGGGGGACGAAAATGAGTTATTCCATTTGCGCTATAGAAATACATAAACGATCCTGTGATGAACTGAGGGCCATTATCAGTTACTAAAGTCTCTGAAACTCCGAAACAGCTAAACAAGGTAGACAACTTGTGGATTGCTTCTGACGTTGTACAAGTCGGCATAGTATATACTTCTGGCCACTTAGTAAATGAATCTACGATGATTAGAAACATTTTCCTTTAGATTGGACCAGAAAAATCTGTGTGAATTCTTACATAGGGTCCTGCAGGCGTTGATCAATACTGAGGTTTGCATTTCAAAAGATTTTTAGCAGCTTGAATACTTGACGGACAGTTACGGCAGTTATTCTTGATATCTTTGTCCATTGACGGCCAATAAGCATAACTACGAGCCAATGATTTCATTTTATTGATTTCAGGATGGTCACTGCGAAACTGCTTGAGAAACATGTGACGTAATAACTTCGGAATAACAATTCGATCACCGAACATATACACGAGTCAACAACCATTAGTGATTTCCGTCGACGAAACTATTGCAAACGTTCTCCGTCAAGGCGATTGTTTGGCCATTTTGTCAAGAGATAGCATTTAACTGTGCTCAGTATCTTATCACTTTCAGTGATCTTCTTGATACTTTCAATGATTACTGAAAGTTTATTGATTGCGTCATCCAATACGCGATGAACTTCTCCCTTGGCTTTTATATTTGCTTCAAGAGTCTCTCCTGGGGTTTTTGATTGGGAGCTTTTTATTCTTGACAATGCGTCAACTAGCCTGAAGGCGGTAGTAGACTAATACTTGATCATGAATTCGTAAGCCGGAAGTGTGGTTGCCCATCGTTGGAGTTGGTTGGCTGTATGAACAGGAATTCTTTTCTTTGACCCAAAAACTGCAAGAAGTATCTAATGGTCTGTTATTAAGGTAAAATTTCGACCATATATCATCTTGTGGAACTTTTTCACTGCAATGATAATTGATAGGGCTTCTTTCTCAATTTCACTATAGTTCCTTTTGGTCGTTGTCAAAGATATGGCAGCGTAGGAGATAGCTTTTTCAGACCAAATCGGAAAAGTCTGAGAGATGATTGCGCCCACACCATAGTTAGAAGCATCTGAAGCAACGAATATCGGTAGCGAAGGATCGTTATGTGTCAACAAGAGATTGTAAGCTAGGAGTTGTTTGATTTTGTCGAAAGATGCTTGGCAGTCCACAGACCAATTCTTTTCTAGTAGGTAGTTTAGTGGAGCACGTAGACGATGGAGATCGGGAAGGGAAGTACCATAGTGGCTGACCAATCTCAAGAACGATCGTGAGGTAGTAATGCCCCTGGGTCTAGGCATTGTTCTCACAGCTTCAATGTTCTCTGGATTTGGTCGTCTTCCATCTTTATCTATTATGAACTCAAGGCACCGTACTTGCTGCATATAGAAGTCACACATTTCCGCTTGGAGACGGAAACCATAATCCGCTGTGCGTCCTAGTACGTGGTTCAGTTCCTTCTGCAGGTACATTTTGTCTGCCGCCATAACTATGATGTCGTCTAAATAAGCTGCTGCCCCTGAAATACCTTGTAACACGGTATCCATAATTTGCTGGAAAATAAAAGGCGCCGTCTTCACTGCAAAAGAGAGTCGGTTATACCGGAACAGACCTTTGTGTATGTTGATCGTCAGGAGATCTTTGCTTTCATCAGATACCGAGATTTGTAGATACGCGTCTGACAAGTCCAATTTCACAAAAAATCTGCCATCGTTCAGCTTAGCGAAAAGATCTGATTAGGGTAACGGGTATTGGTGAGACCCTAGAGCTTCATTTAATTTGGTAGAGTAGTCTGCACATAGACGGACGCTTTAATTCGACTTCTTGATCACCACCATTCGTGCAGCATAGTTCGAGAAGTTTATAGGTTCGATAACACCCATTTCCTCAAGTCGTAATTCTTATTCAACCATTGGAAGAGCAGAATAAGGTACAGGCCTTTCAGGTTGAAAGACGGAAGTAGCTGCAGGTTTCAGGGTTAACGATGCTTTGGACTTCGTACGTTCCCCTAATCCTTCTTTAAACACGTCGTGGTCTCTTTGTAGCACGGCATTTTTTTCGCTCCACTCTAAGGTGTTGTCAGTTCTGATTCGTCTACGGATGCAGTTAATAGAATGGTCTGCTAGTTTAAGTGTCTCTATAAGATCTGTATTACATGAAGTAGGGTTTTGCAAAATATCGTTTATGGCTTCTTCTTCTGCAGCAGTTTTCTATATGGCCCTTTCGATGACATTTACTGCAACAGTGTTTTTTATACGGTCAGAACCTCTTATCGTTCCCAACCACCGATCTCCCAATTTTGAAGAAGCCATCATAGCAAACTTTGGAAAAATGACATAAAACCCCCTAAGTTTTTTCAGACCTGGGGTAATTCCTTAAAATTTCTCCAAAATATCCCCTGAATTTTGAGCTTTTTTCCGAAATTTCACCTGACTTTGGAGTTTTCCCTCAACATTTATCCTGAATTTCGCTCCTTTCCCCAAAATTTCACCATAAACTTATAAAACTTTACGAGCTCGTTTTAACGCAATACGTCTACAAAAAAACGGAAAAACCAGGCGAGAATACATACATACAGTTTTTACTGCGAGGTTACATTATTTTTTGTGAATTATGCAGTGACAAAGAAACTGAAAGCTAACCGATCTATCTCTGTAATTAAAAGACTGATTCGTGACACACAGAAATGTTTATTACGGCTAATAAAATTACAAAACACTGATTTATACAAGCTTTTTTGGTGAGGCTCTAATTTATGAACGAACCTTGAACGAATCTAAGTGAACTTGACAATTATTAGCCAATCAGAAGACAGTTAGCATAAAGTAAAAATATATTAAAAGAAACTAATGAATTACAGTGAATATTCTCCTTTTACGTGATTTAAAAACTTGTTAGGGTTTGCCAAATGTTCAGATGTTCTGAAATCATAACACATACGATATAGGAACTCGTTCATTTGGCTCCATAGTAATCAACCTCTGGAGCTGCGGTACGGTCTCAAAAATTACTTCAATCTCGACCACGTGGCTTCAATGATGTTAATGCGAACGCCGGTAGTAGGTTTGACAAAATGGCGTCTATGCATTACGACATCTTGGACATACCCAAGTCTATGAAGGCATCTATACGCTTTCCAACCATCTGTATATACCGTAGTGCCAGGCTGCACGTATTCCTTTATAATTGGCATTATTGTGTTTGCCTGAGGGTTTTTCACCCTCTAGAAGTGCTACTTACCCAATCTTCTTTAATACTGCGTCCCCTGTAGTATTTTCGCTTTTGCACTACTGTTTCATCTACTTCCACAATACTTCCTACTCCTCCGAATGATTAGTGTAGACCTGTCATTTTAAGTACAAATATGTCACGACAATACCCATTTCACTAGACGACTGAAGTTTCAGTAACATCTGTGAACACCGCAGCCAATGTTACTGGTGTATTTATAATCTAATTCGCAATAATTATCATGATTTGTGATAGTCTCAATCAGGATCGAGCGAAGAAAGTCCACGTTCGAGCAGACTTTTTTCTCCAACATAAAGAACACCGAAATACAATCTCATCACGATAGTCTGAACACTGTGCTGCAGTCATTTGATTACCTCAGTCACAGATACAGGAACGTCTTGGTAGTCTCATTTTTTGTAGCGGCTCAATAATCACCTCTTCTCTAAAATGCGCTGTAAACCGATCGTATGTGAACATCAGGTGTTGAACTTAGCTCCGCGACCTTTAAATTCCTTAAACGCTTCTGATTGGCTCGTCCATGAATTAGAGTCTCGCCTAAAAGAAGTACTTTTCAGTTTATAAGCGAATGCCAAGATATGAAAAACGTTGATGACGTTCCAACGGTATACCAATGTTGGTATTAATGCGAATAAAGAACTTACAGTCACGTCTGTTAAAACTTGCGAAGCCAGCTGAAAGCAAGATGGACAAGAAACAACATTGTTACTGACTAGTAAAAAGGTGTATCAGTAAAAATATTGATCACAAAGTAACATCAAAAATGCATTATGCATTATATCAAACATGTAAGGTGCTTATAGCTCGACTTACTTTGAACCGTTGATCATATGGAGGCCGCCACACAACCAGGATGGGGATGATGGTTTTCCGCTGTCATTACGATAATTCTGTGTGCTGGAACCTTGCGAGACTTCTCTCGACTACATTGACGTAAAGGAAACGGGTATCGTTCTCTACCATCGAGGTATCATGCTTCAAGTTCATTAACCTTTGGCATTCGCCGGTTACTTCCTGCAGGGCAATGTTGGAGCAGTGTTCGAGCTTGTTTGAATTCTTGTTCGGATGTCAGAATCCTCGGGTGAACGCAGGCTACAGACAAATACTAGGTATTTAAACTGGTCTTCTGTCATGGAAAACTACTTGAACCTCTCACACTCTCTGTTTACGATTCCTGCATATTTCACCCAGCCATCTCCTGGTTCTTTTGTTATCTTCAAGCATAGGTAACGAATATTAAATAGACATGACTGTTATCTAAAGATTTGGGGCAGATTTTTAACTGTTTCATCAAAACTAAAGTCTCGTGGGTTCTTCGAAAGAACGAAATTACTATAGCGTTCATGTTCCATCGTCACAAGTTTTTTTGGAATTGTTCTGACTATTGAGGCATTATCAACTCCTCAGAGATCAATATAGATCAACTCTTCATATTTCTTAATCCAAGAATAAAACGTTCAACCTGCTGCACCGTCAAGATCAAATTAATGAATGGCACTAATGATTGAATCCATATGAGATACTTGTGAATCCCCAAAAGCAGGGTTTTGTTGGGACAAGCACAATATTTGCATCAAGGGTTCCATGATTCTGATTTGAGACTGTTAAAATCTCTTATCTTGACGCTGCGTATGAGCATCCAACTGCTCAAAGAAAATATTCATTGCGGTTTTCACGTCGCCACCGATATGTCTTACTAATTGAACGCAATATCCGGTTCCTAAACTATTCTCGTAACCCTAAGCTAGAACTACGCAGTGACCAGAACCCGAGAGAAAAGGCGCAAAATAAGCGAAAGGCATTTTACTACAAGTGTCCATTTTCGTACAGAAAAACACGTGTATTAAGAGATGTTAACATTTGTTAAACCAACATCATTATTATTATGTGTGACCTAGTTACAACAAGTATATATGGTCAATGATGAGAAATCATTAGAATAACCGAATACAAATACGTGTTGAAGAATTTATAAATGTCTCTCACAATATGACATTTAGAATTATCACGGGATCAGTGTGCTAAACGTGATCCGAATCATATGCTTGAAAAGAGTATAAATGGAACTACACAAGTTTATTCTACTGGTTCACGGAGTATAATGTCAGCTAGTTTTATCATCCTGTTTGGTGTACTTACATGCTTCACAGAATGGTCACTTGAGACAGTGGTAAATACTACTGAGTCTCACATCAATTCGACTGAATCACAATCCACTCTGTTGCAGGCAACCCTGCAATCATCAGACTGTTTACGGTTGTTTGCTTCACTTTTTGGACGATATTATTGGGTTGATTTTTGCGACAGTAATAGTTATACTGACCCATATTTTATGTATTATACAAATATGATTTGTTCACATCGAAGTTATTTGACAACGAGATACTGGATCGTGTATTCGTAAGTTCCTAAAATATTACTCACTTATATGTTTCATGTGGAATGAATGTTACACATTTTGAAATGATAGATTATTCGGTCACTTCCTGTGTGATACAACGATGAGCGAAATTAATTCCCATCCTTATTTATGATTTTCGCAAAAGTTTACTCTACTGAAATGTCTTTCCTAATATTCAAGTATCTAGCATTATTAATTATATTTAGATTTACTACATAAGATTATCACAATGAGCTCTAGATGTATTTCATTGACAAGAACAACAAAACTAAGCTGATACCTTTTCACATATTAAATAGTGTATTCATGAAGTTAAACTGGATACCTTGTAGTAATTTGTACGAAATACAATCAATATGGAACAATTCAAAGAGGATTTTATCACAATTGAAATATACCAGTTCACTTGATATTGTTCGCTTGCTGTTTAGGATTGCAATCGATCGGTGAACATCAACTGTCGGATGCATAAACATCCAGCTGACGAGTTTGAAATAAGATGAAACACTGTACTAATCATGTCATACGTTCTGAGTGATAGTGACTGTTATTGGTAAGATAGTTATTTTGAAAACTGAAATCGAATCAACAGTTAACTGCAATCAGTGAAGCATTGTATTCTAGTCACAATCTGTCAGCGTCATGAAGTTGTATGTACATAATAGATCCGCTTACATCTATACAAGCATTAAGCGGGCTAAAATCCTGAGACATTTCATTCATATCCGAACTATGAAAACTTCACTTTCATAGAGTACCTATTACATCTAGTTTTGAAGATGTTTGCTCTCAGGATAATGAAACATTTATACAAATTATAGAAGGAAAAAATTGTGAAAACAACCCCATTTGGAATTCGTTCATAATGCTGAGTATGTGTTCGTAGTCAAAAAATATCTTTGAATGTCTGCTGGCTGAGTCATGATACACAGCAAACTTTTAATTAGTTAGAGGAAATAAATAAATTACAGACTTCCATCAACATAACTTGACAGAATAATTTCGCGCCACAATCTTGAGTGGATTATACTACAAGACGTGATGTATTGAATAGATTGATATGATAAAGATTTACAAGAGTCTATATGTCTTCATAGGAATTTCTCCACCAAAAACAATCGTATATCTAGTTGTGATTAGGTGAGTTGCCGATTCTAAATTATCAGTATCATCAGTGTGCATACGGGGTCTTTGGAAAAGTCATTTAGACTGATTGGTTTGAGTTTGCTATTATTTGATAGAAACATTCAGTGACTCGATACAAATGAAATAGTTACAGTTAATTCATTTTCAAAACATTCAACCATTATTAGAATTGATATTTTGTCCAGCCGAAATTTTCAAAACTTTATTTTAATACATAGGCAACACGAATTCCACGGTCAATATATTATAATTCCACCCGGTGAATGTAATAATCATTTAAGGCAATACGGAATGACGTCAGTTGGGTCAGTACTGAAATGCTCAAGAGCAAACCAATACGACACGAACTATTACTGTCATAGACCACGTAGAACATTGCTGCCGAATAATCAATTTCCACATGGCATTCCTCCATTCGGACCGCAACAGGTTCAAGATCCATTTGGATCGACGAATTTTCTTGGTCCACAAAATTAAGGTATGACAAGTGAAATGGATTCAACTTAGAATATTTATTATAAAAAACTTTCACTGTAATAAAATTTTTCTAACAAACACTACAATATGAAATAATCAAAATATATTTTGCAATTGTACTGACTTTGATGGTGATATTTGTGGAAATTATATATTTACCTGGTCCAATTTTATTTAAACAACTCACACGAAATGTTTACTTCTCATTAGACTTCAGAAATCAGTCCACGTAGATAATAAAATGATCGGATCAAGATTAAGAGATTTATCTGCCATTGCGGTTGATGGAACATTTTCAACAACACTAAAAAGGCGCTTCGTTCTATTATGGTTCCACTCAGCAGTGAGCATCCAACAATCCAATTTATCATTCAGTGTGACGATAAAAACTATAAGCTTAGGTCAGACCTCTTCTAATTTGATTTTTAAAATGTCTTGACTGAATGATGTATTTCAAAAGACTGCAGCGTAGCGTCGAGTTGAGATTAACTGTGAACACCGCTACCAAGAAACACGTGCCAGATAAACCAGAAGGCGAGGATTGAAGGTAACCAGATTTATTTCGTTGGCAATCTCGTGGTATTGAACGAATACCGAGATCGTGCCAAGAAAAGGTACAAGCGAAAGCAGAAGACAGGACTACGTGCGAATAGTACCAAAAACGGCGGAACAATGATGGAAGGTAATGGAAGCACAAAATGGCTATAATCAGCACAGTTAAACAAAAGCACATTAAAACAAACACTGGTACAGTTGGTTATAATAATAATTGTTTTTATTAAACCAGTCGTGTTCTCGTGATAAACGTGAGTCACTACAGGAGCCCCCCGCTAGAAATGGTTTACACTTTTGATAAATAGCGGTTTGAATCGTGGGACTGATCGGCTGATGAGCGATTGTAGGACGGAAGAATTGGCGAACAGGAAAGCGATCGTTGATCGTCGAGTTGCCAACGAAGGTCGTTTTCGGAGATCAGTACCAGGAGCGATGTGTTGTATTTATTGCTCGAGTTGGCATGCTACACCAGAATGGTTTGTCTCCAGAATCTGAAGAGGGCGTTCGTAGAGGTGCGCACCAGAAACGCTGCAGATGTAGGACGAAACCACGTTGAGCCAAAAGACCAGAAGCGACCGTAACGACCAAGTTCGAGACCAAGCGTATGCCAAGGATTCGAAACCAATATATCGACTGAGTACGTTGACAAGAGCGTGGGTGATCAGGCCAGCTTTCGCCAAAGTTGACTGAAGTCGACGGAACCAAATGGAGATGGTCGAAGGCGTGGGCTCAGGAAACAAAAAGAAAATCAAAAAAAGAAGAGTGTAGCATGCAAGTAGCATAGGAATATTCCTACACCGTATCGGTTGTCGACTGTGCGACTAGTCGCGGAAGCGTACGGATAACCGTACTCGGCGACCGGAACGTGAGACGGCAGTCTCGTTCGCGTCGCGTGAGCCTGCAATCTCATCCGAAGTCAAAGGCGGCGTGGTCTGCTGATCTGGACGTGAGACTGTCGTCTCGTCCGTAGAAGGTGCAGATGACGCGTGCTGTTGACTGGGACGTGAGAATGAGGTCTCAGATGCATCTAGCGTGGGACCTGAAGAAGATTTAAGGATCCCGCTTGGTTTGATAGGTCTAGCACTGAATCTCAGGGTGTCAAATAGGGCACTGTCATCGACATGTGCTGGCTTGAGACGATCAATGCTGACGATCTCGACGCGGCCGTGTCGATCAACCTTGAAGGTCTTTTCGTGACGAGCGATCACGCGAAAAGGGCCTTCGTAAGGTTGTTGTAAAGGTTTGCGTACCGAATCTACTCGTATGAAAACATGTGAACAGGTAGATAACTCTCGAGGGAGAGCGACCTGTCGATGTTGTATTCGAGTTGACACCGGAGACAGCGTTCGCATAAATGCAGACAGTCGTTGGACGTAGTCTGATTTAGCGAAATTAGGTCTGCTCCGTGGTGTGAAGAATTCCCCGGGCAGACGCAATGTCGTGCCGTATACAAGTTCAGCGGCGGAACATTGGATATCTGCCTTTAAACTCGTTCTGATACCTAAAAGAACGAGCGGTAAGGTTTCGTACCAGTTGTCGTTTTCGTGTGCTCGAAGAGCACTTTTAAGTTGCCGGTGAAACCTTTCAACTAAACCGTTTGAAGCTGGATGGTAGGCGGTAGTGCGTATTCGTTCCGTACCAAGCAGCCGAGTAAGTGAGGAGAATAGTGCGGACTCAAATTGTTGTCCTCGGTCAGTCGTGACGGTCGAGGGACAACCATATAGAGCTATCCATCGTTCTACGAAGCGGTGAGCAACTGTCTCCGCCGTGATAGACGTGATGGGTATAGCTTCGGGCCATCTGGTGAAGCGGTCGATGCACGTGAGTATGTGATCATACCCGTGCGATGGTGGCAGTGGTCCTACAATGTCTAAGTGAACGTGATCGAAGCGAGCATCAGGCGTAGCGAATGTACCGAGGGGGGCGGCTACGTGCCTGTGCACTTTTGATCGTTGACATTGTAAGCATTGCTTAGCCCACATACGAACATCTTTATTCATGGACGGCCAGACGTATCGTGCAGCGATGAGGCGTAAAGTAGCTGCGATACCTGGGTGAGATAATCCATGCAGGGCATCGAATACGAGACGGCGATAAGCAGAGGGTACGATGGGTCGTGGAAGACCGGTAGAAGTATCACATAGAATGGTGCCAGAAGTCGTGGCCAGAGGTACTTCCTGATACTGAAGGGACGTAGAGTGTGGTGCTTTTGCACAACTGGGATCGTTTGCTTGGGCAGCGGCCATAGCAGGAAGATCGAGCACCGGCAGGGTAACTGCATTCATTTGGATTCGTGATAGGGCATCGGCAACACAGTTCGACTTGCCTTTGATGTGACGAAGGCCTGTCGTGAACTGGGAGATATAGTCCAAATTTCTGCACTCTCGTGGTGAGTAGCGGTCAGCCTTGGTATGCAAAGGATACGTTAAGGGCTTATGGTCAGTGGATAAGATGGATTGACGTCCTTCTACTGCGTGCCGAAAATGTTTGATGGCTCAGTAGGCTGCTAGCAGCTCGCGACCAAAAGCGTTATATCTCGCCTTCGTGGGAGTAAGGCATCGTGAGAAAAACTCGAGAGGTTGCCAACTACCGGAGATGTTTTGTTGCATGACCGCTCCTATGGCAACATCGGATGCATCAACCGCTATACTAAGCGTGGCTGATGGATCGGGATGGGCGAGAAGAGTGGCTTGCGCAAGAGCCGTTTTGATTTCAGTGAATGCAGTACGTGCAGAATCGTTCATTTCCAATCTGCGTGGGTTGCCGCGTAGTAAGTCGGTTAGTGGTCGTAACCGTTCTGCCGCGTGTGGGATGAAACGACGGTAGAAGTTAACCAAACCGAGAAAAGCCTTCAGTTCCTTGAGTGAGGATGGCACGTTGTACTCCTTTATTGCTTGCACTTTGTCCTGACAAGGTAGAATACCCTCTCGCTTGATAACATGACCCAGAAATATCATTTCTCGTTTACCCAACTCGCATTTGTCTGGGTTAAGTACTATTCCATTATCCGAAAGGCGTTGGAATAATAGTGTAAGATGTTGATAATGTTCATCTACGTTTGATTATGCGATTAGCAGGTCATCAATATAGACGTGAACAAAATCGAGGTCTCGTACAATGCTATCGATAAACCTTTGAAAAGTTTGAGCAGCATTCCGTAATCCAAATGGCATTCGTAGGAACTCAAACAAACCGAAAGGAGTCATGATAGCAGTCTTTTCGATATCTTCAAGAGCGACTGGGATCTGATGATATGCTCGTACCAGATTGATCTTAGAAAAGATAGTCGTGCCCTTGAGCGATGCCGTGATGTCGTGTATGTGGGGGATGGGGTAGCTATCAAAGCGCGTAACTACGTTTAGAGCTCGGTAGTCGCCGCATGGTCTCCAACTAACCCCATCTTTTTTGCGCACCATGTGAAGAGGAGAGGCCCATGGACTGTGAAAAGGACGAATAATACCAGTAGCTAGTAAATTGTCAATCTCACGTTTAGCGAAAGCTAATTTATCCGGTGCCAGTCGGCGAGGTCGTGCCATGACTGGCAGTCCGCGGGTGACTATGTAGTGTACCACACGATTGGTCACCGATGGAATCTCCTCGAGTGGTTTAGTGAGTACGGGAAATCTGTCAAATAAAGCGTGGAATTTATCGTCACGCGAGTAAAAAGTGCCGAGGATTCAATACGCGTTCATGTGGGCTTTACAGCTCATGAATTTGCTGTTCGATGAAGTATCGATTAGCTGCAGCCTACGTGAATCGACAAGCAGTTCATAGTGCTGTAGAAAATCGATACCTAGTATGGCTGTGGGAACATTAGCAATGATGAACGTCCACAGATACCGTCGTCGGTTGCCCAGGTTGACCGCGAGTTGTCGTGTACCGTAGGTAGGAATGACTGAGCCATTCGCAGCGCGTAGTCGAAGCACTGTGGCTTGTGACTTGCTGTTACCTCGTGGTACGACAGACACTTGGGCCCCAGTGTCTACTAGGAACCTAGCGTTTGTGCGATAATCGTGCACATAGAATAGGCGACCAACCTGGGGAGAAGGGCCGGCGAGTACGGCCGCTTTTATTCGCCGGCGCTGGCGTTTCCCGCCTTGTATGAGCATGGTGCTCGACAACGACGGGCGCCAGGCCCGAAGGACCTATGGAACCAGCACCAATTGTCACTCGCTTCCGTAGCCGCCTTTCGGCGTGGCCTGGAAGATGCCCTTTTTGGGCGAGTGGCGACGGGTTTGCGAGAACTTGAGCGGGCTCGGGGGACGTAGGGTTGGGGTACGTTACAACGGTCTCGAAAACTAAGACGTGTGTGAATACACCCGTCCCTGTCACCATGAGCTGAGGAATGACCGGCGTCCATGTCTACTTTAGGACGTGCCGTCGAAGCAACTACATAGGTGTCTCTATTACTGGTCCTCGCCAAAATTTTGTCTGCTATGAGGGCTACCTGGTTAAGCGGTGAGTCCTCGAGCAGTGCCGTCACAGTAGGTTGGATATGGGCTGGTAGTGACTCGAGCCATAATTCCTTAACTATCTCCGAGTCAGGTGCTGTTGGTCCTGTAAGAGATTGCAGGCGCGTGAGGTGATGGCTTGGTTTAGCATCACCCAGGGGATGACATGCTAACAGGGTCCTCAAACGTTCCTCCCTCGATGGAGGAAATGTCGGAGAATTGCCTCCTTGAGGCGGTCATAAATATTAGGCACGCTAGAATTGAGGACGACCTCACGAACAGCTACTAAATGGTCCCCGGGTAACGATTCGAGAGCGTAGGCGTATTTTTGCCTTTGGCTCGTGATGCGACGAGTCTCGAACTGAGACTCTATTGCAGCAAACCAGACCTCAGGGTCGTGGGGGATAAATGATACAGGTCGAAAATGAATGGCCTGTACGTCTGAGTCTATAACATTAATAGTATTCTTCTCGCTATCCGTCATGTCGTGTATATTATATATTAAAAATTAATATGTAAATATACGACAGACGTGGATAGATAAATAATAGACTCACCAAATTGGCTTCTTTGGAAGATTTGACCCGAGGTTGAGGCGTGTTCCAAACTTTGGGGTCACCAATTGTAGCGTAGCGTCGAGTTGAGATTAACTGTGAACACCGCTACCAAGAAACACGTGCCAGATAAACCAGAAGGCGAGGATTGAAGGTAACCAGATTTATTTCGTTGGCAATCTCGTGGTATTGAACGAATACCGAGATCGTGCCAAGAAAAGGTACAAGCGAAAGCAGAAGACAGGACTACGTGCGAACAGTACCATAAACGGCGGAACAATGATGGAAGGTAATGGAAGCACAAAATGGCTATAATCAGCACAGTTAAACAAAAGCACATTAAAACAAACACTGGTACAGTTGGTTATAATAATAATTGTTTTTATTAAACCAGTCGTGTTCTCGTGATAAACGTGAGTCACTACAAGACAAAGAGAAACAAACGATTAATAACTTGTCATAAGTTTGCTTACAGTCTATTCTTCTAAACTGTAGAAGCAAATCGTTTTAGCTAAAATGAAACTGGAAAGTTACGAAAGTTCATCAAGTTGGCTCATGACTTACGACTGGCTTTCTAGTAAACAGAACTCAAATAAGGCATACTGATATTTCAAATCCACACACACAATTACAGAAGTTTTCTACCATGTATTTCAAAAGGTTTTCAAAGTTAGTACTTCTGGTAAGTGAATCAAAAGATGATACAACGACTATTCCTACTGTACGCAGTGTAAATATCGTTGTTTGTTCTTTTCTGGATGTGTATACAGGTTGGTATAAAATCCGAAGCGTAGATATATTGATTTGTATCTACCTATTAACAGGAAATTGTTGGATCTCTTATTATTTACATTTCCCTGCTAAAAATGACCTATCCTGACTAATGATTAATTGATAGTTTATGTGGAGTCGGTTATTCTCTTGTAACAGTATAAAAAATCATTACATTTGACGTTAGTAACGCAAATTTGTTTTTTCTTATTGCAGGGAAGCAAAAAGTAAATATACAGGAAAAAGAGAAAAACTCCCTACGTGAGGTGAACCTGAAGAATGATGGGCAAAACTATTTTGTAATAAATTTTCCGTTTTTGAAATCAAACCACGTCTTTCAATTCTCAAAAATATATCTGTTGTGTTAGAGCTTCACGTTCATACTTCAAAGGTATTCATCGGTTCTGACTGTTGTGTTGTTGTTTTAGATCACTCCTGCTTACGAAGAGGCGTTAGTACAGCGTGCAACACTATAACCAATCATTTTGGGCACCGACTCTTTGTTGATTGGAACAATTTTCAATGTGAAATTGTGATTTTATAACTAGATAGTTGTCCATCAACTTACACAGACCATACTTGATAGCGTTTTTTTAACTGCTAAGTCTAACAGATTCAAACAAAATCACCATCTGGAGTTAAAAGCTTGTGTATTACATAGTTCAATTCGGTGTACGTGATATAAATTAGTTTCGTGAGTATTTTACATTCAAAAACACTAACTCAACTCGTCGAATGAAGTGTTAGACATATAGGCTGAGCCACTTGAAAATTTATTTATATTAGTGCAAGAAAAATATATTCTCCCTGTTCTCTGCAGAATACGATTATTGGTTAGTGGTATTTCCGTTGTTTTGTGCTTTTGAAGATATGAAGGTTACAGCTTGAACAAATGAATCGTGAATTGCTGGAATATGTACATACTAAAATATTTGCTTGAACCATACTAAAAAAACACTGACAAGCAGGACCACATATTATTCAGACTGCTTCTTTGCAGGTCAGCCCAACCAGCACATTCTGGCATTGAAACTACTTTCGTATGTTTAAAAGACCAGTAGCTGTTTCTTGTACTGCATGCTGATGGTGACAGTATGTAACAAAACAAGAAGTGACTTAAATGGTTGTTAAATCTCGACAGTACAGATAAACGTCCACTTGCAGTCGAGATATTTCCAAACAAATTAGTGAAAACAAAATTGCCATTAAGTTTTTCTGACTGAAGTTGAGTAGTACATAATAATCTCTGAAATGACGTTTCCAACCGGGAAATGGTATGACATCAACTTATAATTACGCAACAGAAATAAGAAATTTACATCAATGACCATCCTGTGAAAAACAGATCTGGAGTAAAGTTTGGCTCACCCCTCTGAGAAGTACACGGAAATATTAAAACCCTCTTTCATGAAATAAAGTGAGTAGCTTGATAAAGATCGGGCAAATATTCACCCTGTCTTGATTATGGATTAACAGAAACGGATGTTTTGTTGGCGTAAAAATAAATCACAGAACTAGAAAAAGGACTTTCCTCTTGATCCGTAACAGTATGATCTCTACGATAGTTCACTAAGTCAAGTGCAAACCACGGTGAATGACCACAAACTTGGCTGTAAGCAGTGCATAATGGTTGACACTAAACATTTTAAGGCATGATAGTGAAAGGGAATATCTTTAAATGACGGATCGCGACTCAAATGATTTGAATGCTAGTAGTCCATTTATTGTTCACTGTTACGTTGCTACGATCTGATTTCAGTCGAATATATACCAATGCAAAGAGATTGTCAAGCCACCCTTTATGAATTCTATGTGCGCATGTAGCGCATAAGTTTCACTGTGTGAAACTTCACATACAATTATATTAGAGAATAAATATATCTCTAAAACGTGCATTATAACATGAAAAGCAAACTCGCGACTGCACCACGCTCAATACAGGTGTGCTCATCACAGTTCTAAATGATGTTCAGTAGCAACAAAGTTCTCGAATATGATCAGAAGGTGCGATTATTCATAAGTGAACCGCTAATGTGACCGTATGCTTCACACTGAGTAAAGTTGAATCGAAGTCGAGTGTGTATAAAGAGAAGAAATCAAAATTCATAATATACAAAACGATTACAATAACCACGTCGATTTGATCCAGCATATAATCGAAGACATTGTAATTTTGTATTCCTCAACTTCAGTAGCTTTGATGTTGCTCTCCACTGATTTGTTTTAACGTTGGTTGTAGTTGTGTCAAATGTTTATTTCCAGTGTCAACACAAGTGAAGTAAAGTGATCCGTGGAATCAAACTGACACCATAGTCCACTCAAGCTGAAAATCATTCAACAAGAATGACCTTTAGTAATCTCGACTAGAATAGGTCGGGTCGTGACATCAGTGATGGACCAATAAATACTTGAAATTGTCAAATGACATTAGTGATTGAGTGTTTCATGTGACAGAAAATGAATAACAACCAGTCAATTAATCATGTGAATCTGGTGGAAACCATTGTATTCCGTGATAATTAGCAATGTATTTAGATTCACCATTGACATTTCGTTGCGAAACAATATCCAGCTCCGAATTATCTCAAGGCGGCAAATTACTTTTAAACAGTATATTCATTTGTCTAATGAGTGCATAATAATTGGTTTTACATGGATGCGTGACTTCTATTCACTGTGGAGTGCGCTGTATTTATCAGTAGGTAACCTTGAGTTTCCATGAATTAGAAGTGGAGGAATGTTCCGACTTACTGTACGATGTCACACAGCTTATTCGGTGCAACCTCGTTGTCCTTGTCTTCTGTGGAAATACGAATGTCAGAGTTCTGTCTTCCTACCAAACACATCTCAAATTTTCTATCTACGTCTCTGGTCGCCTATCCTGAGAAACACTATATTAACACCATGTGATTTTATGTTGTCATGCGGCTTTAACTACTTCTATGAGATGATAAGGTATCTGTCACATATGATGCATTTTTCATACATATAATTTAGTGTGATCAATTTCTTCTCTATTTTATGTTGGGGATGTTAGGTCCCTAGAACTCACTTGGTAAATGCATTAATTTTGTAATTTGATTTTGGAAACTTGAATTTACTTGTTTTCGCACCAAAAGCGTTCTTTTCACCTTCATGCCGTATTTCCTACTTGGCAGAATCTTTAACGCTATTGGTCCGTTGTGTATTTAAGTAGGCTATTTTTGCAACACCTCCCAAGGACAGTTTTATGCTGTATATATACACTTGATTTGTGTCTGTTATTATTCAATCGTGCTTCTGGCTTACGGGATATACATTCGTGTTCCAAGCTCCGACATCTCACTCTAGTTAGTGGGTCTGGGACGCATCAAGATAGCTAACATATTGGTCTTCGGTCACAAACCTTTGTTCCGTTCGCATACTAAGTGAACTGGTAACCGCTGTTAACCTAGCAAAGCCTCAATGAACAATGTTGCGGGTTGGATTTCATCATAAACACTAAATGATATTGCACGGATATATCATTCTGGAGAGAACATATTTGTATATTCTGAACTGGATGGTCTGACTTTCTTATTTTCACACCAACTTATGAAGAAGGCACACTATGTAATGTTGAAGATTATAGTTCCAATTTATGTTTATTCATGTGTTATAACAATGAGTAATCGAAATTGAGACTAGGAAGTGATCGATGGGACCAAATGCACGGCAATAATGCTGTTGCTATTATTTCCCGTCTGGAATGGATACTCAGTTGAACTTCTTCAGTTAGAATACCGAGAATAGTGAGAATAGTGAGTGAAACGGTCATGTGAGCAATATAGTACAGAAGTGTTCAGTTCATGCCACCCATAACTAACTAGCTCGAATGAAATCGACTGCTTGTTACATGTATTGGCACAAAAGTAAACCCAAAAGAAGACAGTAAAAAGGTAAAAACACCGTCGACATACTGTGGTGTTTGAATGAACCAATGATACCTTTGTACTGGTTGAATGTTTGATTTCGAATTCTAAATACAGTACATTCGTTGTGCCTGTGTCTTCTTAATTCAATTGCGTTAATCCTGGAATTCCTAATTCATACTAGAATTAGAATACTATATTGGCGTCGTGATGGAACCTGCAATGGAAAAGTTGGATATTCATTCAACTCCTGAAGCTATTGAGGATTATTTGGAAAGGTTCGAAATTTGGAGCATGACCAAGAAAGATGTTAAAGGTGAGAAAATTGTGGCACATTTTCTGACATTCATTGGGAGAGAAGCGTACAGCTTATTAAAAACTTTGGCATATCCAGAAAAACCTATCTCACTGCCTTATGCAACTCTTAAAGAGCTATTGTTAAGTCATGTAAAATGCACCAGTTTTGAATGCCGTGAAAGGGCGAAGTTTCATAAGATGGTTCGTCAAAATGACCAAAAGGTTCGGGAATTCATCCTTGAATTACAGAAACAAGCTGCCAAGTGTAATTTCGGTGATCAACTTCATGTGCAATTGAGAGATCGATTAATTGCAGGAATTAACATACCGAGTTTGGAAAGAGAGCTGTTAAAAATGCCAAACTGTTCCTTTCAAGATGCTAGAACTGCATGTATTAACTACGAAGCAGTCAATGAACTTGATATCCAGTCGATGAACATTTCTAATACTTTGCTTAGTCGTCGTGATGAACTACAATCTCAGGGTCAATCAAACTTGCGTTCATTTAACAGTGATTCCTATTCTCGTGTAAATATGAAAGGTGTTTCAACGAGGAATTACAAAGCAAATCACAAAGGTGAGATGAAGTTTGGTAAATGTTTATCATGTGGAAAGTTTCATGCTCGCAATTCATGTGTATTTCGTAATGCTAAATGTTTTAAATGTGGTAAGGTAGGACACATTCAGTCAGTATGCAAAGCTACTGTCCATTTTGCTTCGAGCTGTACTAAATCTTGTAATTTAAATTTCAATAATTCGGATGTTTCTAGTGATCATTTGTCTTTGTCCACTATTTCGAAAGGTAATGCTCATATTCAGAAGCGATTATATACATCGCTTGGTTCATTTCATGACTTTATTCTGGACACAAACAGTATAGAGTCCATTATTTCATTCAAGAACTTGAAAGCTTTAGATCCTAACGTTGTTGTACGACTCACTGAAGTATCAATATTGGGGATTACTGGACACAGACTGCCCATACGAGGATGTTGTGAATTGCTAATCAGAGATGATAATTCTTCATACATACCTTGTGAATTTTTAGTTAGCGAAACAGGACTGTCAATATTGGGTTTAAAGAATTTGAAAAGGCTTAAGGTGGAGTTGTCCTTCTTAGTTTCTAAAGAAAATTCTGATACTTTACTTAAAGATTTGATAGCTATGTGTGCTAAATGCAGTGGAGGTATGAAAATTAAGCCTATAAAACTTCAAGTACAGGGTGATCCAGTCTTTCTTAAAAGACGAATAATTCCTTATGGTCTTCGAGAAGCAGTACATAAGACATTAAACGATTTGTGTGTGAAAGGCATAATTGAATCAATCCAGTCTTCAGCATGGGGTACTCCTATCGTTACGCCACTGAAGTCGGACGGCAAGACCCCTAGAATTTGCGGTGACTATAGATTAACTCTGAACTCCCGTTTGTTGAAGCAAACGTGCACGACGGTAGAAGCTGAAGATATTCTAAATCGACTTCATGGTTCTAAAGTGTTCTCGAAAGTTGACCTAAAAGATGCTTATCTTCAAATTCCTTTAGATGAATCTTCATCTATTCTGACGACAATTAACACTCCTTTTGGTCTGTTCAAATACAATTTCCTTCCATTTGGTCTAAGTTGTTCTCCAGCCATATTTCAGGAAGTTATGAATAAAGTAGTTAGTGATCTTGAAGGTGTTGAAGTTTATCAAGATGATCTCATTGTTCATGGCTCTAATAAGGTGGTTCATGACCAGAGACTTATTGCTTTATTGCGACGTTTAATTGAGAAGAATATAACAGTGAATCCAAATAAGTGTTCATTTTGTGTATCTAGTTTTGAATGCCTTGGATACCTAGTTGATGGTAATGGTTTTAGACCAGATATGAAACGACTAGCTCCACTGACTAATGCACCGTCTCCGAAAAATCTTACAGAATTACGTTCACTAGTGGGTGCTCTTCAATACTATTCCCGTTTTATTCCTAATTTGTCTTGTCGTGCAAATTGTTTATTTAATATTTTAACATCAAATTCATTCAAATGGAGTGAGGAACAAGAGTCATGCTTACGAAGTCTGCTGAAGTTTCTTCAAAGTGATGCTGTTCTTCGAACGTACTCCCCTAATGTACATTCTGTGCTTATTACTGATGCATCACCTGTGGGAATTGGTGCAGTTTTGGAACAGGAAGGTAGACCAGTTATTTGTGTTTCACGCAAACTTACTGTTACTGAACAAGGTTATTCACAGACTCAGCGAGAAGCATTAGCTGTGTTTTGGGCTGTTAAAAGACTTCATAAATATTTATTCGGAAAGAAATTCACTATTGTTACTGATCATGAAGCTTTAAAGTTTATTTATCATCCCGAAAAATCCTTAGCACGTTCCTCAGCAGCTATGGTTCAGCGATGGAGTATTGCTTTGAGTGCATATGACTATACGGTTCAGCACAGAAGTGCCAAACAGATTCAACATGTTGATTACATTTCTCGACAGTCATTACAAGATAAACCTATTAATACTTCGGATTGTTTGTTAGTGCAACCTTTACCAGTGAGACGTTCAGATCTCATTAGAGAAACTCGTAGATATTTTGGATGTATACTCAGTGCTATAAGGAAAGGTTGGAATGCTAATTTGAAACGGAGATTTCCTATCTATTTTTCAAAGCGGGATGAGTTATCTACTACTCCTGATGGTATTCTGTGTTTAAACGATCGTGTTGTCATTCCTCCTTCATTGCGTAAATCTGTTCTTGAAGATCTTCATAGTGGTCATTTAGGTGTTGAGAAAATGAAGTCCTTGGCAAGGCTCACATGCTGGTGGCCAGAGATAAATGCAGATGTATGTCGTACGGCAAACAATTGTGAGAGATGTCATCAGTTGAAAAATCATCCTTCGAAGTGGGTGCCATGGCCAGTATCGTCTGAGGCCTGGCAGAGGATTCATGCTGACTATTGTGGACCATTTCTTGGTAAATACTACGCACTAGTAGTCATTGATTCTTTTTCAAAGTGGCCTGAAGTTTTTTTCACAACTTCACCAAATTCTGATTTCACAATACAAGCATTAAGAAAGGTGTTTAGTCGAGAAGGTGTTCCCTTGGTGTTGGTGACTGATAATGGCTCACATTTTGCTGCAGATGCAGTCACTACCTGGTTGAACGGTATAGGGTGCAAACATCTATTTACTGCTCCCAGACATCCGTGTTCTAATGGTCAGGCAGAGAATTTTGTTAGGACATTAAAGACTGCTACTGATTCTATAGCCCCCTCAACATTTAATGAGCTGGAGAGGGGAGTAGATACCTTTCTATTGCAATATAGAAATGCCAAACATTCGGTGACGAAGGAGACTCCAGCGAAGCTATTGAAAGGAAGAATTCTTCGGTCGAATATGAGATGTCTGGAGTCTGCAGAGGTTACATACTATCGAGGAAATGATCTTCGACCATCTACGGGTATTGTTCTGAAGAATGTCGGAAAATCGATGGTGCGAATTCTAGACATCGATGACTTAAGTACACACAGTCGACATGTAGATCAAATACAATTTCAGGAACCAGGTGAGTCAGTTCCAATTTCGATTGTTAATTCTAATGCTAATGAGCATATTCTAGATAATACAGAATCCTTATCCAATACAATGTCAGACAGACTCAGGATGAATTTGAGAAGAAGACGTACGATTGATTACAAACACCTAGACTCCAATTTAAGCTGTGGCGGATGTGGTGTTTGAATGAACCAATGATACCTTTGTACTGGTTGAATGTTTGATTTCGAATTCTAAATACAGTACATTCGTTGTGCCTGTGTCTTCTTAATTCAATTGCGTTAATCCTGGAATTCCTAATTCATACTATAATTAGAATACTATACATACTCAAAAATCGCCAACGCAATTTGAATGAGTATATTGGCCAGAATGAGAACAACCGTGTTTTGCAACCAGTAGATGAATTTGGAAAATAGAAGGTTCATCAGCACGTCAAAAGCATAATCAATATTCATTATTATTTATGTATATTCTCAGACAGCAGTATGTTACATGAGGCATAGCAGTTTACAGACAACATCGAAATGCCAAAAATGCTACAGGCTTCACTTAAATGAGTTACCCAATTAGGTTAGTATGCTTCAAGTCATTTTGGTTGTAGAAACATGGAATCGATTTTCATACATTGGAAAATCAATGTTAGTAAGACTCTCATGTTCAGTGCAAGAGTCGGCATGCTTTATGAGGTTTCGAATAAAAACCAGCGTTCTACGTCAAAATGATCATAACTCAATCTTATCGTCATCGGACTCGTAGAGCCATGAGTGAGCTCCTATTTAAAGTAATTATCCAGTTTGACCTGAGACAGAACTACTCGGTAGCAAGTAGGACCAACTGAAGATTACAGACATGAGTCAAAAAGGTATTTGGCACAAGGAATTAGCATGAATACTGTGACGACGGACCACGGGCGTTCTCGATGAAGCTGTAAGAGGCTCAGGAGGAGCCGGAGATGTTCCATCCAATCACTTTTCGGGAGAATATTCTGGATTTCCTACATGTAGCTTCTCGATTGGATAATGGTAATAGCCCCCTGTATGCGGACTGGAGGACTGTAATGATGATTTCGATCTTACTAAAAGCTATAAATACCTGACAATTTTGTATTATGGTTGACTCTTTTTGGAATAATATTGGAATAATAACATATTGCGAGTTGGAAGGGTTTTGGTGTTCTAGTGTTCTGTTATACGAGGTATATCAAGAAATCAACATTCAAGATATAATAAATACCAGTGGTTCGCGACCTCCCACTAGACTATGAGGAGTCGCTATTTAACAACATGTTCTACCCCACAGACATTGGTGTACTGAAATTATCTTTACACCACCATGTTTGATGGTCAATCATGACAACCTCCCACATTTCAAACCCTCGTACATTCTCTACCAATACGGTTTCTCATGTCACATTTATCTTCTTATTTATTTTCCCTATTTTTGACTCGACAGATCGCTGTATGCTAGCAGGTTGTATTCCACCACTACGGTAACAACAGTTGTATTAGTTTGTATTGTGGTGCTTGGTCTACCTTGAAAATCAGGTTATATTCAATCCGTCTCCTTGCTGAATCAGATGTCAGGGTTTTCATGTACTGTATGTCAGTGACCGTTGTCGATTTTGGAGAGAACCGATCTTCACAGAGTAGTTCGATCACTTCCAATCAAGGACCAAAGACATCGTAGGCTATCTCGAAGCCCAACAACAAGACACAGCATTTCTGATATGACCGAACGAAAGTGTAAGTCACTGGGAATCGTGAGTCAACATAGCACATATTCCATGAAGATATGGCACCAATTTCATTGAAAAACATTAAAATTTATTAGCTATGTCTATAGATTTCAATCAGTGATACAATCTCGATCCACTGTCAAGGTGACTTCCTGTTCTCCATGTGCTAAATCTTGTATTAGTATACAGACAACATACTGTTTGGTGAATTTTCGTAAACCGATAAAAATGAAGATCACGATTCATCTTGTTGTATGTAACTATGAGAGATTACTTAACTGAAGACAGGAAAATCTTTCATGCAGTGATGTTGTAACGTGGAAGACTAGTGTGTGTGGTGCTGCATTTCATCCTTCGAATCAATGTTATCAGCTGATTCACGAAATTTAGTTGGTGAACTTGCTTTAGGTATTCCGCTTACGTAACGAGTAAAAAAATGTATGCCTCATAGAAATATTCATCATTATTGAAACTATTATTTTGACAAAAATTAGAAGTCAAGTGTAGAAAATGCGTTATATGTGAAAATTATATTTGAAAAAACTTTTAGTGTTTGTAATTGAAATAATTTCGACGCTTCGTCCAAAAAACGTGTTTGGATATCTTCAGGGTTATAATCGAGGTCATCAAAGAAATGTATAGCGTTCAAAAATCAAATCAAATTTGTTCTGTGCTAATCCAATCATATTTAGGTGTTGACTTCGGTAAATAGGATAACATGAGTCAGTTAAGCGCGAATCATGCGAGAAGTTCATGATATTAAAATAAATGACTGAATCAAGTGTATTTATGTATGTATATGTAAGATTGAGTAATTAATAGTGAAAATTAGGTGTTAATATGACTTGATGTGAAAAAAATTAAAATTAACTGAAAGTTTTTTTACTGGCTCTATAGACTGTTCGGAATCCAACATAAAGCTACTTGAATCTTGTCTATTGTCAAGCACTGTTTTCTCCAGGATGATGATCATTTGTGGTGATAGTTAACATAGACTTCTTCTTTATTTCTCATGATTTGTAAATTATCATTGGCTGTAAAATTGTTGTTTTCAAAAGATGACTTTTGACCTTCGATTCCTGTTCTAAACCTCTCTTGCATGACACGTTTCTTATCGCTGGCAAATACATTGGTGAAAAAACATGTTTCATGTTCTCAATTGTCCGTTTTTACGATAAGAGAAATCTGACACGGTTGTTGTCTACATTTACAGATCATATGGATATTTTCATTCGTTCGAAATCAAGCAGTTATGAAAGAATCGTCACGGCTGAGACTGGAGTCTAAGTTTTTGTAATCATCTTCTAATGTTCATCCTGTGTCTGTCCGACAGTATACTGAATGTAGACTATATTACATAGAATATACCCATTAGTATTAGAATTAACAACTAAAATTTGAACGGGCTCACCCCGGGCGTGGAATTATACATTATCATCATATTGCTGTATAGTGAAACCACTGATATCTAGAAAATGAACCATAGACTTTCAAAAACTATCCTTATAAGATCCGTTTTGAATGTTTGGTGTGTGTGAAAATCCCTCCATGTATACATTTGCACATTGCTCCTATTGATTCCCTTAGTTTTACATTGTTGGTTTTTTGATTACATTTGAATTGTTAGTATTTGTATCTTTTATTATAGTTTTTATTTTTCTTACGCTTTCACAAATTTTTTTTGTTTCTTCCCGTACTGCATCTATGTTGTTTTACTTGTTCTTGGCGGCAGCCATATTGATCTGCTCCTCCTTTTGTGTGTGTTCTATCCATTCAGGATAGAATAGCGTTCATTTGTTGTGACTGGTAATTTTTACCGCATCGTTTATCAGTTTCTTTATTTATTGTTAATTAGATTTGATTGATTGAACCGGGTGGTAAAATTTGTTTAGGTAACGATGTACATTTAAATTTATGATGATTTATAGAACTGTCATTTACCCGATTACTTGTTTTGATTTTGACGGGCAAGGGCGCGTGTCTAACCTACCTGAACGGCTATTCTTCAGTCCAAACCGTAGTCTGGATCCAACAATCCTCCCCCGCACGAATAAGAACAACCTGAACCAAAAGGATCATGTTGAACTCGTAACTACATGTCGAATAGCTGTCACCAATTATTTGTTCTCTGTCTAACCCGTTTATTTCACATGCAATACAATTATGTAACTGATGATTCTCGTTTTTTATGCACATTAAAGATTCAAAATCAAATTTCTCAATTTTCAACTTGCAGTTAATTTTAATTTCTTTCACATCAAGTCATATTAACACCTAATTTTCACTATTAATTACTCAATCTTACATATACATACATAAATACACTTGATTCAGTCATTTATTTTAATATCATGAACTTCTCGCATGATTCGCGCTTAACCGACTCATGTTATCCTATTTACCGAAGTCAACACCTAAATATGATTGGATTAGCACAGAACAGATTTCATTTGATTGTTGAACGCTATATGCAAAAACAGAAAGTGGCTCTTTCTTCCGATCATTCGCAGTCGCTATTTCAGCGATAACAGCAACGTTTTTAAAACAATTTGTTGGAACTTAGAAACAAATTGTGGTTTATCAGAAAATTACGCACACTGCTGCTGAATCATTCATGCTTTGGATATGCGACGGAATTTAATGAACTTATTTCTAAACTGCGTACAGGGCTGGAAAGTGATTGCGGAATGAACGAATGTGTTGATAGAAGCCTCCATGAATCATTGACAAGCAGTAATTTAGACGAAACAGTAGCAGTCATAAATGATCCACAATGTACAAGCGGTGACTTTTCTAGCTCACAGAAAAATGATGACTCGTTAAATGCTCATGAGATTGTTGAAGTAACCGCCCGTGAATAAACGGAATATAAAGCAAGCAATATAATGAGTACAGTTGAACCAAATGAAATCGGTCGTTCTGTGACAAACATTTCTGATAAATCTAACTATCGTGGTTCTCTAATTGTTTTACCAGATATGCTTTGTCGTAATGACTCATATGTTTTTGACTAAATTTCTTGCAAAAATGAGAAAAATTTATCTGATGCCTCAAATAATAATCAAGAACCTGGTGAAATTTTGACTAATGCTGAATATTCTAGTAATCTATTATCTAATGATGAGATTTTCAGTAAATCTGATGAAAATGTTTCAGCAGAATCAAACTCTTATGATCTCATATCAAGTGTCGTTGATCCCCACCCTGTTGTCAGTTCTTGTGGATTGTCTATTCAATGCGGGGAAATATGTTTTAAATAGAGACACATTAATTGTGACTTGGGGTTATGAGAAGGACAAAGTCTGGACTTAAACTCAGAATCTTCAAAGAAAGGGAGGTGTTATATCGCGGCCAGAATTATGAATGGTAGTTTTCGGGAACTATTTATAGGCTAATACAATGTACATATTTTTACTGCATAAATGTTAAGTAACTAAGCTATACATATTCGTGTTTCCCTTGCAGCGTGGCGTCAAGTTGCAACGGACTATGAGCACTGCTACCAAGAAACGCGTGCCAAATGACTCCATAAAATCCTCCGGAAGCCAAATATCAGAAGGCAGTTAATAGACCAAGTCGAGATATATTTGCTGGCGATCTCGTGGTATCGAAAGGATACCGAGATCGTACCATTATACAAGTTTGGTTACAGAACGTAGCCGAATTCGCGCGAAGTCACAATCAAAGTGTGTGAATAATGGATGTTTTTAGCACAGTTAAACAAAAGCACATTAAAACAGTCACTGGTACAATTGGTTATAATGATAATTGTTTTCAATAAACCAATCGTGTTCTCGTGATAAATGTGAGTCACTACACCCTCATTATAAGCTTTATTTTAACCCATAGACCATCATTATACGATTTACAACTCATGAGTTAGACTCGGTCCATTAATTACAGCCTCCCACATTCACAGCCACTTTCGGGTGAATCTTGCACGAATGTTTGTTTTCTGTTTTATGGTACGATGTGGTCCGTTTGGTTTGTATATAAACCCAGTATGTTTGAAATACATGACTCATATTGCGGAGGCTGAGATTGGTGTTCTGGACATGACAGGCAGAGCTAGGCGGAAGGCAGGACCGATAAAGACTAGACTGCTCGTACGGTTGATACAGCCGATCAATCACTGTTCTCTAACTGCTACTAAATATGTTAAAAAGGCACTAAGCCAGAGGCTACAACACTCGCTCGATGTCATTTATCTCTTAGTGGTAATAAATTTCATGTGGGTTCCTGTGATACTGCATTTTTACGCTCGATTCTGTTAGAATTTATATACTCCCAAGGAGACTGACCAGAGCTGTTCTACCTTCTTGTTGTAGGTCTTCTTTATGTCTGGTTCTTGTGACATGTCCATCCCACACCATCTATCGCCCCTTCAAAAATGAATTTTTATTTCTCCATTTCCCAAGTTTCTTTTCTAGGTCTCTGATCACGGACATAAACTAGTGTTTCGGCCTCGTGTAAAGTGTCTTCCTGCTGTCGTTCCGTCTTGGTTGGTTTGATTGCACCACTTGCTGTGTGCAGTTCCCGTCACGTCAGTTTTTCCATAGGAGACTTTCTCTGTATCGTCCTACTGTTGAGTGTACTCATGTTGACGAATAGAAATCTCTGGACGAGAGCTTTCACAGATTCTTCTGCTTTCGCTTTTAATACAGCTCTTTTAAATTTGTTCATAAACGTTTGGTTTGTCTGCTAGATTGTGGATGATATGTTGAAGAGAGGATGTGGAGGATGGCATTTCGATAGGAAAATCAGTGAATGTGAGGGATGTGAATTGATATCCGTTAACAGTTACCACAGTCTCTGGTAGAACGTGTCATGCAAATATATTCGTTAATTCTTCTGATGTTTTGTGCATCGTCCGACGTAATAATGGAAAGATTTCAGACCACTTTCGATCTGTGTCTACTCACATGGATTAGTACACTTCCATCATTGGACCTGCAAAATCTGGATATAGCCTGAACCATGGATGCTCTCGATCTGGTCAATTTACGCCCTCGAATTCTGCTGGAAACGTCAATGCATATTGACACTGTTCACACATGTTTACTGTCTTCTTTTGGGTTTACTTTTGTGCCAATACATGTAACATGCAGTCGATTTCATTCGAGCTAGTTAGTTATGGGTGGCATGAACTGAACACTTCTGTACTATATTGCTCACATGACCGTTTCACTCACTATTCTCACTATTCTCGGTATTCTAACTGAAGAAGTTCAACTGAGTATCCATTCCAGACGGGAAATAATAGCAACAGCATTATTGCCGTGCATTTGGTCCCATCGATCACTTCCTAGTCTCAATTTCGATTACTCATTGTTATAACACATGAATAAACATAAATTGGAACTATAATCTTCAACATTACATAGTGTGCCTTCTTCATAAGTTGGTGTGAAAATAAGAAAGTCAGACCATCCAGTTCAGAATATACAAATATGTTCTCTCCAGAATGATATATCCGTGCAATATCATTTAGTGTTTATGATGAAATCCAACCCGCAACATTGTTCATTGAGGCTTTGCTAGGTTAACAGCGGTTACCAGTTCACTTAGTATGCGAACGGAACAAAGGTTTGTGACCGAAGACCAATATGTTAGCTATCTTGATGCGTCCCAGACCCACTAACTAGAGTGAGATGTCGGAGCTTGGAACACGAATGTATATCCCGTAAGCCAGAAGCACGATTGAATAATAACAGACACAAATCAAGTGTATATATACAGCATAAAACTGTCCTTGGGAGGTGTTGCAAAAATAGCCTACTTAAATACACAACGGACCAATAGCGTTAAAGATTCTGCCAAGTAGGAAATACGGCATGAAGGTGAAAAGAACGCTTTTGGTGCGAAAACAAGTAAATTCAAGTTTCCAAAATCAAATTACAAAATTAATGCATTTACCAAGTGAGTTCTAGGGACCTAACATCCCCAACATAAAATAGAGAAGAAATTGATCACACTAAATTATATGTATGAAAAATGCATCATATGTGACAGATACCTTATCATCTCATAGAAGTAGTTAAAGCCGCATGACAACATAAAATCACATGGTGTTAATATAGTGTTTCTCAGGATAGGCGACCAGAGACGTAGATAGAAAATTTGAGATGTGTTTGGTAGGAAGACAGAACTCTGACATTCGTATTTCCACAGAAGACAAGGACAACGAGGTTGCACCGAATAAGCTGTGTGACATCGTACAGTAAGTCGGAACATTCCTCCACTTCTAATTCATGGAAACTCAAGGTTACCTACTGATAAATACAGCGCACTCCACAGTGAATAGAAGTCACGCATCCATGTAAAACCAATTATTATGCACTCATTAGACAAATGAATATACTGTTTAAAAGTAATTTGCCGCCTTGAGATAATTCGGAGCTGGATATTGTTTCGCAACGAAATGTCAATGGTGAATCTAAATACATTGCTAATTATCACGGAATACAATGGTTTCCACCAGATTCACATGATTAATTGACTGGTTGTTATTCATTTTCTGTCACATGAAACACTCAATCACTAATGTCATTTGACAATTTCAAGTATTTATTGGTCCATCACTGATGTCACGACCCGACCTATTCTAGTCGAGATTACTAAAGGTCATTCTTGTTGAATGATTTTCAGCTTGAGTGGACTATGGTGTCAGTTTGATTCCACGGATCACTTTACTTCACTTGTGTTGACACTGGAAATAAACATTTGACACAACTACAACCAACGTTAAAACAAATCAGTGGAGAGCAACATCAAAGCTACTGAAGTTGAGGAATACAAAATTACAATGTCTTCGATTATATGCTGGATCAAATCGACGTGGTTATTGTAATCGTTTTGTATATTATGAATTTTGATTTCTTCTCTTTATACACACTCGACTTCGATTCAACTTTACTCAGTGTGAAGCATACGGTCACATTAGCGGTTCACTTATGAATAATCGCACCTTCTGATCATATTCGAGAACTTTGTTGCTACTGAACATCATTTAGAACTGTGATGAGCACACCTGTATTGAGCGTGGTGCAGTCGCGTGTATGCTTTACATGTGTATGTCTCAAGAATAAGCTAGTGTGTGAATGAATACGACTTGATTTTTCATTACTAATCATAGTGCTTCATACTTTCACGACGAATCAAAAAATCACGTCGTAAACTTTTGTAATATATATATGGTGATACACCACAAGAGCTACTATACAACATTAATATTCTAATACTTCTTCTTAGTGAATGTTTGTTATCTGACTGTTAGCACATGAAATCCTAAAACAAAACTTTACCATAATGTCATATTCAATGAATAATAACGTAATTTTTAATGTCAAGTTATCGATTGATTCGTTTGCTTATGGTATTACTGGATATACAACCTCACTTTGTAAACAGAATTAAAGCCTACTATTTCTACTTTGCAATTATCATAGGGAATATTATTTTGTCGACTACATGGGATGGGTTTGTCAGATTAGTTTGGATTTTCTATTACTTATGTTGTGATCTCAAGTTTGATGATTGGACGAAATGTGTATTTCAGTGGTCGACGAAATGTTTGTATAATTAGTCTAGATGGCAATACGTATGTTGTAACGTCATGGATAAGAAAACTCTCAGTAAAAATCCACGGAATGAAGATAAGGTTTTTATAATTAAACGACATTGAAGTTCGAATTAACGGGACAACAATTTCACCTATACCTCACTTTAGAATCTCATTTCGATGAACCTAATCATTCGTGATTATCATCTTAAATTCATATTTTTATTATGCAGGGTTGGATGAAAGCCTATTGATACGGTGAAAATCAGTTATTAAGCCAACTACATTTATTGAGATGTCCAAAATAAATGAGTCTGATCAGGTTGTTATATTATTACAGTATGAATGATATTCCTTCGGTAATGCACAGAGCACTCACCATGAATAAAGTCTTTTGATGTAATGGTTATCAAAGTCTAATGAGTAGGAAACATTTTGTGTGAGTTGTTTAAATAAAATTGGACCAGGTAAGTATCACCATCTAAGTACATTTGCAAAATATATTTTGATTATTTCATATTGTAGTGTTTGTTAGAAAAATTGAATAACGGTGAAAGGTTTTTATAATATAGATTTTAAGCTAAAGGCACTTCAGTTGTCGTATTATTATTTGGTTGATCACGATAATTATTCGGCTGGAGACCTTCAAATGGATTGGGAAACGGTGGTGGTACGAATGGAGATTGATTGATCGGCAACCATGTTATTCGCGGATTGTGACAGTAAAAATGATGATTGACCTGGTTTAGTCTCACGCATTTGAGTGCAGAGCCCACTGACCAAAATCCCCTTTCCCTTAAATCACTAACACATACACCAGGTGGAATAATAATATATTGACCGTGTAATTCGTGTTGCCTATGTATTAAAATAAAGTTTTGAAAATTTCGGCTGGACAAAATATCAATTCTAATAATGGTTGAATGTTTTGAAAATGAATTAACTGTAACTATTTCATTTGTATCGAGTCACTGAATGTTTCTATCAAATAATAGCAAACTCAAACCAATCAGTCTAAATGACTTTTCCAAAGACCCCGTATGCACACTGATGATACTGATAATTTAGAATCGGCAACTCACCTAATCACAACTAGATATACGATTGTTTTTGGTGGAGAAATTCCTATGAAGACATATAGACTCTTGTAAATCTTTATCATATCAATCTATTCAATACATCACGTCTTGTAGTATAATCCACTCAAGATTGTGGCGCGAAATTATTCTGTCAAGTTATGTTGATGGAAGTCTGTAATTTATTTATTTCCTCTAACTAATTAAAAGTTTGCTGTGTATCATGACTCAGCCAGCAGACATTCAAAGATATTTTTTGACTACGAACACATACTCAGCATTATGAACGAATTCCAAATGGGGTTGTTTTCACAATTTTTTCCTTCTATAATTTGTATAAATGTTTCATTATCCTGAGAGCAAACATCTTCAAAACTAGATGTAATAGGTACTCTATGAAAGTGAAGTTTTCATAGTTCGGATATGAATGAAATGTCTCAGGATTTTAGCCCGCTTAATGCTTGTATAGATGTAAGCGGATCTATTATGTACATACAACTTCATGACGCTGACAGATTGTGACTAGAATACAATGCTTCACTGATTGCAGTTAACTGTTGATTCGATTTCAGTTTTCAAAATAACTATCTTACCAATAACAGTCACTATCACTCAGAACGTATGACATGATTAGTACAGTGTTTCATCTTATTTCAAACTCGTCAGCTGGATGTTTATGCATCCGACAGTTGATGTTCACCGATCGATTGCAATCCTAAACAGCAAGCGAACAATATCAAGTGAACTGGTATATTTCAATTGTGATAAAATCCTCTTTGAATTGTTCCATATTGATTGTATTTCGTACAAATTACTACAAGGTATCCAGTTTAACTTCATGAATACACTATTTAATATGTGAAAAGGTATCAGCTTAGTTTTGTTGTTCTTGTCAATGAAATACATCTAGAGCTCATTGTGATAATCTTATGTAGTAAATCTAAATATAATTAATAATGCTAGATACTTGAATATTAGGAAAGACATTTCAGTAGAGTAAACTTTTGCGAAAATCATAAATAAGGATGGGAATTAATTTCGCTCATCGTTGTATCACACAGGAAGTGACCGAATAATCTATCATTTCAAAATGTGTAACATTCATTCCACATGAAACATATAAGTGAGTAATATTTTAGGAACTTACGAATACACGATCCAGTATCTCGTTGTCAAATAACTTCGATGTGAACAAATCATATTTGTATAATACATAAAATATGGGTCAGTATAACTATTACTGTCGCAAAAATCAACCCAATAATATCGTCCAAAAAGTGAAGCAAACAACCGTAAACAGTCTGATGATTGCAGGGTTGCCTGCAACAGAGTGGATTGTGATTCAGTCGAATTGATGTGAGACTCAGTAGTATTTACCACTGTCTCAAGTGACCATTCTGTGAAGCATGTAAGTACACCAAACAGGATGATAAAACTAGCTGACATTATACTCCGTGAACCAGTAGAATAAACTTGTGTAGTTCCATTTATACTCTTTTCAAGCATATGACTTGGATCACGTTTAGCAATATTGACCTCGTGATTATTCTGAATGTCATATTGTATGAGTCATTTATAAATTCTTCAACACGTATTTGTATTAGGTTATTCTAATGATTTCTTATCATTGACAATATCTACTAGTTGTAACTAGATCACACATAGTAGTTTATTTAATTGAAGAAAATGGAAGTGCTATTAGTTTAAGAAAGATTGATTCAGCAGATTCACTTTTAAATATGTATACAATCGCAAATTTGTGGTTGTTCTACGAAGTGATAATAAATATAAAAATGGTGACAATAAATATATTACCTTCTAGCAACTGATCAACACTGAAGTTTAGCGAAAACAAACCTGTTCTCTGTATGTTCAAATGTCTGTACAATATTACTCAGTGTTATTATAAGATTCATCCTACAACATTCGTTAATAACGATAGGAAAAGAGAGACGAACTTTATCAAACAGAGTGTAAATTATTCTAACCTCTATAGTTTGATGCCATCAACTCCGGTTTGCTGAAGACCCAGTTGACCATTTTGTAGGTAATGATTCACCTGTTGTAACTTCAAATCTTTTTATATGACCGTAATGTGAAGGGCTTTCACTACATTCATAAAACTCACTTTTGCGTGTTTTGTAGAGAAAATCACAGCAACTTCAGAATGTTTGTTATTATCAGTGTAATTACTTATTAAACAAGATAAGTTGCCTTTCCGACAAAACTCTTCTGTTCATCTGTACTGAACTCCAAAGCAATAATTTTCACACTTAAACTTGGAAACAAACAAATTATTCACATTCTATATGTTTAAATGACAAGAAAACGCAACGGAATTTCAAGAAGATCCATTTACAAGAAACCTTTGTAGAATGGCTAACTTATCAAGTTTTCACAGTTGGGTCCATATTAGCCAGAAGCGAAACGTAATCATACCTTTCGTTTAATGGATGCATAGAATTTGTATTCCTTAAGTCATAGGTATCTGGCTGAACTTTCTTAAGAAAATACTTGTCGGAAGCGGGTATCCTTCATTATTCATTGACAAAATTATAAAATCAAACCAAATGAACCACAAATAACTTTTATAGAAAAGAAAACATTATATAAACATCCATTTCAAAGACGAAGTACTTACATACGTTATGAGGTGAAAGATTATCGACTGTCTAAATATCAGCAACTTTGATAATCATGTTTTCCAAATGATCGATAATCATCAATCATCTTTGGGAGATTTTACCGCAATTAAGCAACTCTACGTTATTGATCAACTTAATTGTTCATGTGAGTTCAGGTATAAAATTAGTTCAACGCTTATTTTATCCAAAAAAATCCGAGGGAATTATCCGTCTTGACTGCAAAGAGGTTAAAATTGCTCATTAGAAACCTTAATATCCGAACATCTTATGAACAAAGATCAATCAGTCAAAGTGAACTCTACAGGTTAAGTAGAAGGCTGCCAAAGACAGTTATACTGCATCTTCTTAACATTGCCGAAGCAATAGCCATACGTCTTTAAAAAAATCAAGAAATTGTGATTTCAAAAACACTGATATAACTTCATTTACAATAGTTCTGATCTCTTATAGTTTTCTTTCTTGTTCGTACTTTTCTTTATTCACAGATATCTGCTTCCTTTCTATCTTCTTCATTGATCTTTTATCCCCCCCTCTACAAGTGAATTTTGTGTTCCGATGATCCTCCATATTACAGTTCATTTCAGTTTTAACACTGTATTTTATCATGCTAAGCTTTTCCTTCTCAATTATAATATCCCTATCTATATTCCTTATGAGAACGATTTAATGGCTTTTATAAAATCCTACCTCAGTGTTACCATGTTTAACAAGATTCTATTGTCACTGTTGTTGTAATTATTATCACTTCATAAAATATGTATACGTTTGCCATGTAGAGGACCCTTCTATGAACAAATTTTCTTTATTTTATATTTAAGTGTATGATGACAATAGATTCCTACATTTGTTTATACCGTTCCAACTGCTCCTCCGGTGCTAGTTATATTGGCCGTACTTAAAGATTGTTGTCCCAGAATACATATGGAATCTTTCACGTTTCTGGGAAAGGTCATCGATGAACAAGGAGGATCAAGTGCAGATGTGAAGGTGAGGATTGGCAAAGCAAGGACCGCATTCCTACAATTGAAGAACATAGAACTCAAAACAACTGTCAACCAACGTCAAAGTCAGAGTTTTCAATACGAACGTCAACATAGTTCTACTGTATGGGGCTGAAACGTGAAGAACTACCAGAACCATGAAAAAAAGTACTTGTATTTATAAACAATTGTTTACGTAAGATATTGAATGATTGTTTGCCGGGTACCATCAGCAACAACTTACTATGGGAGAGAATAAACCAGCTTCCAGATGAGGAAGTGGATAGAAGATACATTACGGAAATCACCAAACTGCGTCATGAGGAAGGCCACGATCCGGAATCCTGAAGGGAAGCGGAAAAGTGGAAGGCCGAAGAACACATGACGTTAGCACTTGAAGGCAGATATCGAAGGGTTAATAGCAACTGGAAACAACTGGAAAGGATTGCCGCCCATGCTCCTCCACCAGGGCTAACAGGCGTATATTATTAGACATATGAATAAATCTTTGTAATAAGATAACGTAAGAGATACATTGAATTCACGTTAATCATTATGAATCAATCATCAGTGAATAAATTACAATTTACAACTTCGTAAATGAATAATAACTTAAGAGAAATAAATCCGGAAGATTTATATTTGAGTGATATTTGCAAACGGTAGTTCTTAAGATATTAGAAGTGTTTCGTTTCACTTTGAAAATGTGTCGACAATAAACGAAACATTGTTACCTCAAGTATCAGTTGTTGTTGCATAATTTCGCCAATTCTATACCTCTAACTTGTATGTAATTATAATTATAAAAGTTATCTGTGTATCTGATTGTATGCACCAGTTAACGTGTGAGTGGAAACAGTATAGCGCAAGTTGTGAAGTAGTTGGTGAAATGTTCCCTTAAACGTACACATGTATTTTACTCAACATAATCATAATAAGTGCAGATATACTTGATGTAAAAATTATTTGAAATGATAGAATGTTATATTTTCATTAACTCTCATTTATTTCAAAAGTTCCGATTTCGTTGAAAACTCTACACCAACAAAAACGCCTGACAACTACTCTAACTAATACTGATATTGACGAACCGAATTCACTATTTATATATGTCCTATAATAGTCATTTCATTGACCAGCTAAAATGACACTTTTGATATTACTCGAAAAGACCAAAGTAATAAGCTTATCACACAACATAATAATACAACATTAATTTCAACAGTTGAGATCATGAGTCAATTGAAGCTAGACCACCATGGAAAACCTGGAAGCACTGGACGACTGTCTCGTCCCATTATGGGACTCAGCAGTGCGTATCCACGATCCTGCACACAGGACTCGAACTCAGGACTTCCGGTCTGTCGCACGACCGCTTAACGTAGTGGACAACTGAGTTGGCGCCCAATGGTGTTAATGTCTAATCTCAACCAGTCCATGAAATTGAGCGACCATCTTCCAATGTACTGTCTTTATCCAACGCGGATTAGTTCCACTGGTCACGACTTCTAACTAGAACCCCAAGAATTCCCTCACGAAGCTTGTCACTAGTGAGCACATGGTAATAATTATCAGTATAGGGTTGTGGAGATTATTAAGTTTTTTTGATTGGATGCGCACTGTCAAGGAGGAGTCCCACAATAGGACGAAACGGTCGTCTAATGCTTCCAGTTTTTCAATGGTGGTATAACATCAATCAGTTCATAATCTTAATCGGAAATAATAAAATTAATTTAATTGATTCTGTAGTACTGAAACTGTAAATTACGTCAAGTAATGTACATAAGACAGATTTTTTGATATGAAATTCGAGTATAAACACGTGACTGAGATAACCGGGAAGGATTTGAAGCCAGTTCTTAGTTAATACTTTATGTTGAAGATAGATTTCAAATCTTTTTAAAGTTAGACTGGCAGTTTGTTAAAAAAAAATCAACGAAATAGAAAACTCAACACTGAGGATATAGATCATTTAACTTTCATAATTCTTAAAAGGAACCTAAAGAAGATTTTACAGAATAAGAAGTTTATGGTTAGGATTCCCCCGATAATCTGACATCAGCTATTATGTGAAAATATTGTTTAGCCAAATGAATGAATGAATTTGACTCAGAAATGAAAGAGGTTCTATTTGATTAGTTAATCTATAAAATATGGTACAATCAGGTCAATGTTTGTTTTGCGATTATGTGTTTGAGTTTAGGATTTAGGTATAAGGTTGATATACTTGTTATAGATAACGCAGATAATGAGAGAATCAAATACATAATTATTTCAACACCATTTTTTACTTTATAGAAGATAATATATAAGCGTCAATTACTCTTTATACTTGAAACAAGGGATCATTACTACGTGTCATGGAACACCAGTTCCCTCGAGATTACAGGTACACCTTGCTGACGGATGTGAAATCGCACGAAACCCGGGTAAAGGGTTTCCTGATGACTACCTCTAATCACCATCTTATCTCAACATAATACACACAACGTTGAGTCACATACACTAGTGGCCTCATTGTTACTTGATCGATAGCATTCGATCTGCACTAAGAACGACCTGACACATATGACTTTTCTCAACCACCACCCAGTGATCAATCAAGTGAAATTTTATTCACCTTCAAAACACAATGATAACTCTAACCAAGAATACACTCATTCTATATTGATTTGTACATACATTTGACCGTAAATTTAAAAAAAGTATGTCATGTATATTGAAAATGCTCAGAATCATAAACACTTCACATACTACATGTCTCATGAATTTAATACAATGAATATTATGTCTTTAATAACCATCATAAATGGAATAAATCAATATTATATAATAAATAAAGCATCATATTGAATTAGAAACGGGTGGTAATGTTGAACAAGGATCGACGGGATTATAAGGTACGGATGACCTTTGAACAAATCTTAAATGACTTTGAGGAATATTAACCAATTAGAAGGCTGTCAGTATAGAGTAAACTATATATTATACAAAACTAAGGATTTAAAGCGGATACACTTCTTTTATATGGCTCGAAAATTTGTCAAGGTTAGAAAGTGGTTCAGAGGTTTTAAAATCGTGACGTATAGGGTATAGGAAATCATTTATATGGAAGTATGATAAGATCATAAAAAATCTTTCAGCCTCTAGCACGTAGCTTCAGTATTATTTGTATGCACTCCGGCTGTTTGGTCCACGAAATGCCACTTATGGATCACGACACGATGCACATAACCATGTGTATGTAGGAGTCTGTACACACTCCAATCATCCGTATATATTGTACTACCTGACTGTAGCCAGTGTCACTGATGCTTTAGTTATCTAGTTCAAAGCAATTGTCATAATTTGCCTTAGTTTCAAGTTGAATCGAACGAAGACATCCTATCCTAGCAAACTTATTCCTCCAACACATATTACATCTAAAGATAACATTATCACAGTAGTCTGAACAAGTTCCACAAGTCATTTGACTACCACAATCATAAATAAAGGATGTCCTTAGTAGTCCCATATATTTTAGCCCTTCAGTTATCATATTTTGCTTAAAATCCACTGTGAACCAATCGTACGTTAGCATCAGGTACTGAAATCCCTCAAATGATTCTGATTGACTTGTCCATAAATTATAGTCTAGTTTAAGAATCATAATAAATCTAAAATGTAAACATATCATTTTGTCTCGATATATCAGTGAGAACAAGAACTTTTCACTATCGTTTTAAACACTTTCCGAATTGTTGAATTCAGTGGATAAGCCTAAAATTCACATTCTAAATTTTGGTTGCTTTGTCTACATACCATCTTAGAAACTTTACTAGTTCTTTCTAAACACATGTCGAAATTTGAACACAAAATATAACGGAAATTGAGCACTGGATAAACCGATGGAACTAGATGTAATAAGAAAATTTAAACCGTGAATCATATGTTATCTGAAGAAGTTCGGACAAGACCGATGGATGAAATCTTGGAATTAGTCAAATGTCGATCACTGAGATTATTTAAATACGATTTTTCTATTAAATATTATCAATAATATGAAGCTTATGGTTTATTGGTTAGCTTCAGTGAATCTATGTGGAACAACATAGGTAAATAATCTTCAATTCATTTAACTGATATTTGCTATTAGGTTCGTTTGTATTCTGTACTTATTCCCTACTAACTCAATTCGTTTTGTCTATTATTTATACTACTTAAAAATAATAAGTAACCAGTTGCATTTCAAATAATTTCTTTATGTATGGTCTAGTATACGTTATTTGTGCAATATTCCCGAGCATTTATATAAGCTAAAATTATTTATTCATTTATTATTATTATTATTATTATTAAGTGCCCTCAAAATTTATGACATTTGCTTTCAGAAATGCAAAAGCTTCCATATTCGTGTGCTAACAGCCCCAATTTTAATTATCGATAGTTATGATTGAGTTTAGACAAGCTACAGCCTGTCATTGACGCTATTATATGTTGTCAGAACACTTTATATTGTGATTCCATGAGACCTTGTTTTATCTGTACGTACAAACCTGTTAAACATCACAGTTACTTAGTGAGTTGAGGTTTGTAACAAATTTATTTATATCTTGTAATGACAGAATAATTCTTTCGATATATTGTTGTTTTAAGCCTCCATTTCAATCACATCTCAATCACGTAGTTGGATGTTCTGATGAATACTTTTTGGATATTCGTATTTCAAAGCCCAATATTCACTCTATGAACATAACGTCTATTTATCATAAGTCATCAGAATTTACTCTTTCTATGATCTTAACCAATTGAACTTAATTCAATGTATTTTGTGTTTTTGTGAAGAATGTACTCATAGTTTGATCAAAATGAGTTACGACTGATTCCTTAGTGTTTATTCCATACAATCCTGACTGCCCGGACAAAACAAGTATAAATGAATGATAAACGCCATTCTTAAAGATACAAACACCCCGATTTGTTGATGTGTATCTACTAACATCTAGTTAACATGATCTTAATATTCCGCTAATCTCAAACTCACCAATTAATGTCATAAATTTTCTGTTCTCAAACAGTTGTAAAGTAATTAGAAACCTATTTTTTTTATATAGTACCCTAAACGCCCCAGTTTGTTAAATATAATATGACCGCCTTATTTTCATCTCATGAATAAATTTTTGAGAAGAAGGACTTTTATGTAGTTACTAATTTTCACAGATCAGATCATTTGGTGTTAAAATTAGTATAGCAATCAGAGAAGTCAAATCAGTCATATCAGATTAAGACTATCCTAAATAGGTTGTCAACAAAAGTTTTGTTTTATTTGGTTAGACTATCTTCTACCTACCATTGAAGTGTGATGCAGGATGAATTAGTTCTTTTTATTTTCTTTAAAAAGTAAATATCTTAGTATACCAATGCAAGAGGATCCGAAACATACTCATATATTGGTTTAATTATATAAATTGCGTAATGAGAGGAAATTCATTATTCGTATGCTCAAGATGAAGTAAATATATGAAAAACCTGAAAGTACTGGACGGTCATGATAGTCTAGCTTTAATTAAATCATGAATTCAACTAATAAATCACTACAATCTTCACAATACTCCTTTCTGATTGTAATCATCATATGCTCACTATTGACGGTTTCCAAGAGGTATTTCCTGGAGTTCTAGTGAGAAGCCATGACCAGTGGAGCTTAACCGGGTCTGTTGTGAGACAGTAACTCACTGAAGACAATGGTTAACGGTGGTTCAATTTCGTGGATTAGTTGAAGTTAGACATAAACATCATTGGATACCGGCTCACTGATCTAGTGGTTAAGCGCTCGCCCGCGAAATCTACAGGTCCTGGCCTGGAATCAAGCTGGCAGGATCGTGGGTGCGCACTGCTGAGTAGTCCAGTAATAGGACGAAACAGCCGTCCTGTGTTTCCGGGTTTTTCAAGGTGATCTAGCTTCAACTGACTCATGAATTCAACTATTAAATTATTCAATAAATTATTGTATGAACACGTAAATACAATAAAATAGATATAAGTAATCGTGTATGTTATACCAAAGCTGATTCTCAGGATTTGTGATTACGAGTCCCAAATGCCTGGCAAAAAAACCCGACTGTAAGTTATTTTGTATGAAAAAACTGGTTTTAAGTTACCATGTATCATTACCGTTTACACAAAAATGAACTGCATTGTTTGCCTCATAGTGTTTAGCACTGAGTGTACAAAAAAAGAAATTGTGAGGTTATAACAGCGTAACAGATTTACTTACTTACTTACGCCTGTTACTCACAATAGAGCACAGGCCACCGTCCAACATTCTCAAACACACTCTGTCATGGACCTTCCTTCTTAGTTCTACTCAATCGTCATTCATTCTTCTCACGTTTCCCTCCACTTCTCAGCGTAATGTGTTCTTCGGTCTTCCTACTCTCTATTGGAATTGAGGATTCCATCTGAGGTCTAGATATGTGACGCAGTTGGGTACTTTCTTCAATGTGTGTCATATCCACTTCCAGATTTTCTTCCTGATTTCTTCCTCAGTTGGTTTGTTCTCTCCCACACTAAGTTGTTGCTAATAGTGTCCGTCCAAAAGATCCGAAGTATTTTGCGTAGACAACTGTTAATAAACACTTGTATCTTCTGGATGATGGCTTTCGTAGTTCTCCGAGTTTCTGCCCCATACAGTAGAAATGTTTTGACAGTTTTATTGACAATTCTGACCTCGGTGTTGATTAACAGACAGTTGTTCTGAGTTTCAGATGTCCTTTAATTGCAGATATATCCCTTTCGTTTTGCAGATCCGGGCCAACACATTTGCATCAGATCCACCATGTTCATCAATGGTGCTACCTAAATATCTAAAGGTTTTTACATCTTCCAAATCTTCTTCGTCAAGTGTGATTTGATTGTTGCATGCTGTGTTGTATCGGAGAATCTTGCTTTACCCTCCTGGAACCCCCCTGGGGCTACAGCCGGTTCCAAGTCCAGATAAAGGAGGAGGATTGGGCATGGGGTTAACGGACCCATCCCGTAGAAAACTAACTCGCAACAAAAACGCTAACCAGAAAGATAGTTCAAACCATAACATATTTAGCGTTTCATATAATCATCTAGGTTTATTCATTGTTGAACCATACACCGTCAAATCCATTGAAGTTTCCATGAAAGTTCTTAGTGAACAAAACGGATCACAATTGATTGATCACTGGGTGGTGATCAATGTCATGCTTGTCTAGTCCTTATTATTGCAGTTCGAATGCTATCGATCATGTTGCAATGTGGCCACCAGTCTAGGTGACTCGACACTGCGGGCACTATGTATTGAGATTTAGATGGTGGTTGGAGGTAGTCAACAGGAAACTCTGGACCCGGGTTTCGTGCTACTTGGCACTCGTCAGCAAGGTGTACCTGTAATCTTGAGGGAACTGATGCTCCCTGGCGGATTCGATCCCGTGTCACCCAGCTTCACAGTCAGAGACGTTACCACTGAGCTATCCGAGCCGTGACTAACCTCCTGTAGGACTGAGATGTAATCACAATTGATTGATCACTGGGTGGTGATCAATGTCATGCTTGTCTAGTCCTTAAATAATTTGGAAATGCTTATTGATTTGTATATCGATGTTTCTAATCACATGATTTAATGACACATAAAATAGATTAGGGAGCGAAATCGCAAAGTTCTTTTTCGTGTAGTAATAGTGATGTTTAAATGAGTTAGTATATAACCAAAGAAGGATAGTTCTTGAAATGGATATATTAAAGTTATTTACAATAAAAACAGACGATGAACTAGATGACAGTTCAAAGTTAACATTTGAAAGCTAACAACAATTAATATTTAAATAACATTATGATTATTTTTTTAAGGCTTCATAGTGGATAATTTGAACCTTTTCACATGTAACCTTTTATTCCATGTTCATATAAAGTTTTCACATATCTTGACAACATAATGATCTTGTTTATGACTGCAACGTTTGTTTGCGTTCGTGCATGCGTGTGTATGTGTAACAACAGTAAAATTCAATATGCTTGAAGGATGCTGATTTTTGTTTCCTTGCCAATATTTATCCTCCAATTATTTTGTACCAGTATGGGGGGTTGTGGAGATTGTTAAGTTTTTGGTTGAGATCATGAATTAATTAATGTTAGACCACCGTTGGAAACCTGGAAGCACTGGACGGCCGTTTCGTCCTAGTATGGGACTCCTCAGCAGTGCGCATCCACGACCCCGCACCCCGCGGGATTCGAACCCAGGACCTACTGGTTCCGCGCCTGAGCACTTAACCATTAGACCACTGAGCCGGCATCCAATGGTGTTAGTGTCTAACATCAACCAATCCACGAAATTGCGCGACCAACTTCCATTGTACTGAGGTAGATACCTGTCTCTACTCGATACGGATTAGCTCCACTGGTCACGACTTCTCACTAGAACTCCGAGAATTCCCTCACGAAGCTAGTCACTAGTGAGCACATGTTAATTATCAGTATGGGGGGGGGTTGTGGAGATTGTTATATTTTTGGTTGAGATCATATATATCTATCTATCAATATTCTATGAATTACTTGTAAGGAGAATAATTCAAAGCTTAATTTCAGTGGTAACAAATCAGTTGTCATATGATCATTTATTTATTTATTTTTTTTAAATACTCGTTAAAACGTAACTAACCAAACTGATTTTGTGTATATTATTGAAGTTTCGTTGATATACTTATTGATTTTATTGATTTAAATGGAACATTAATAATCAATATATTTTCATTATTAATCAATGAAATATTATATATTAGTAGCTATGTGGAATCTATCACGTGGTCGTTATGATGTACTAAGCCTGAGATATTTATTTTTTTATTGAAGATTATTATATAAGAATGAGAAATATTGATTTAATTAACTATCCTATTGCTATGGATTTATCTATGAATGACTCTTGTAAAAATGTTTAAATAGAGGAAATAACAAAAGTGGGGTTGTTAAACTCTGTGTTTCTTTTCCTTTCAGTTACTATGAGAAAATGTTTCTATGAAATGTATAAGAAAATAGTGATTTCTCAAATGTTTGTATCACTTCAATAACATTATGGTATCGAGTTATACATTATATACCACACTGTGATATGCGCTACTGATATCTACATGAGTAGTATATAATGTTAGTCAGGAATAAAATAGCTGAAAGTGAAAAGTTAAGAAGAGTAAGGAAGAATGGGAAGAGAAAGCAATTGGTATGCAAATGTTGGAACAATAAAGTCTGAGATAATTGATGGATATTTTGCAAATGAAGTGTATACAGTACGGTTCTTAGATTTTACTAAGACATAATGTAATTTTGTGTTTGATTACATTCGATTGTCGTCATTTGTGTTCTTGTTCATTACAATATTACTGTTACTTGCCTAGCTGCGCCATATTCGAGTTGACTATTAATTCGCCTTTGTATTTGCTCACATACACACACACACATTCACCTTTCTGCTTCAAATCTGCTCAGTGTGCTTGTAACTTTGTTGATTGTGCTATCTGCTAACAAACTGTAATCACTGCTTCTTACTGCTCTCTGATTTCAAACACCGTAATGAATGAGAACACAAGCCAGGATAATCGAATGTATTTGAATACAAAAGTATGGAATATTAAAGTAAAATCCAAGAACCATACAATAAATACTTTATTTGCAAAATATCAATCAATAGTCTCAGACTTCACTATTCCTTCATCTCTACACCAATCATTCTTTGTTCTCTTTCTCTTTCCTTGGATCTTCTTAACCTTCTACCGTCAAGCATTTCACCTTCACAATTGATTGATCACTGGGTGGTGATCAATGTCATGTATGTCATATACTTCTTAGTGCAGATCGAATGCTATCGACCAAGTTGCAACGCGGCTACCAGTCTAGGGTGGTGATCAATGTCATGTATGTCAGGTACTTCTTAGTGCAGATTGAATCCCATCGATCAAGTTGGGATTTGGCCAATTTTCTAAATGGACTATGAAGACGTCAACATCTGGGAGGAGCATGGTATACAGTGGACAGCGTGTTTACAGCTGGAAGATCTGGAATTCGCACACGCAGAAACGAATACAGGAGAAGACGACCAGTGAGTAGAACATTGAGTAGAACAAGAAAGTAAGGTCTATGACAGAGTGTGTTTGAGAATGCTGGACTGTGGCTTGTGCTCTATTGTGAGTAACAGGCTTAAATAAGTAAGTAATGTGTTTAACGATTCAGTTGTTCATTCTTAGGCTATTCAATGATTCCTTTGTAATCATAATCATAGTCACCTCTTTTTAGAGGAGAAGTTTAATCTGTATCTCAGTGGTGTATAAAATACGATAATAAATGCTTTTAATTTCATTAAGAAATATGTCACATGAATGACAATTTGTAATAGTGTGGTGTGTGCTACTGATGTCGACAGATATAAGTAGTATATATCATCATCTGTATATGGACACTTAAATGTTAATTTCGTTACTATTGAATAAATGTGATTAACTGATATAAATGTATTCTATTAAATTATCTTTACTGTTTGTTAAATATCTTTGCCAATACCCAAAAATCATAAATATTAACTATTTATCACACTAACCTTTGTAGCATAATACACACTTAGTACTAAACAACATGATTTCTAGTGGAAGTCTCCTGAAGATCACAATTTCATTTTATTCGAAATGTATTTAGATTAGATATCCGATCTTCGTGAGTTTTCATCCACTTGATTTGTATCCATTATTAATGTGTACCAGTACGTAATCTTATTTACTTACCCCTGTTATCCCTTGTCTAGTAGCATAGACCACCCATCAAGAACCTCCAGCCAACTCCTTCCTAGGCAATTATTTTCTTTCGTTTTTAATTGTTATTCATTCTTATGATGTCTGTTTCCAATGACTGATGCATTAGGTTCTTTGGTCTGTCATTTTTAGTTTTACTTTCAGAACTCCAATTTGGGGCTGGCCTCGCAGTGTTGTTTGATTTCAACACCTTCAGAGTGTTTTATGGACTGCTAATTTAGCTGAAGTTTGATTCATTCTCTGCCATAGTGCGTTGTTGCTGATACATTTTCTGCCATCACCTGTATTTGTTGCTGTGTAAAGGATAGAAGAATGTGGTCACGTGTGAAGTCAAAACTACTTAACTGCATCCAAGCTATCCATTGTATTCCGTGCTTTCCCTGAGATATGGAGATCTTCATTATCCACTTGACTACCAGAAGAAAGAGGAAGAGAGAGAGAGAGAGAGTAGACAACAATGTCTGATATAAGTCTTCAATTTGAATGTATGTGTATAAACTGTCTTTCACGCACGACTTTGCAATATAGTCCATGCGTAATTAATGTATTATTTGGCATGAATCTATGAAGTCAAATGTGTATATAAGCTAAATAATCGTCATTAATTTATTGATTAGTAAACTTTCATAGTTATCAAGTGTATAGTTTATCAAATGATCGATTCAACTTCTTCCTTTTCATTGTTATTAGATGTAAAATGATATAAAAAACCCTGTGTAAAATACTTTCCTTATTGAACTGATTAATAATGATGCACTATGACATATTGTTATTCAGTACTGTTTTATTTTGTACTACTACATGGTCATTCAAACTGCCAAAAAATGTATCTATGGAAATTAGTAACTTAAATAAAACACAAAACAATTCGAAATTGTTACATGGGATAATTATCTATTTACAATGTTTAAGATTGTATAGCGAAATCAATCAAAACGGTTACTGGTCTGATATATGTGACAGTAATGAATTACTTTCACCATATTTAATGATGACTACACAATCAATTTGTGCACCTGCTAATGTATGGTATAAAACACCAAGATATTGGCTTGCTTATCAGTAAGTTTATTAGATATGAGTCCCACTTTATCATGATAATATGCACAGAAATACTTATTATGTAATATTATATATTAGATCATATTAGATCCTCTATAAAATTTGTCAATGATATTATTATAGGTTGTCTTATGCAACTTGATATTCATTAATGACATAATAATAATAACTTCAAGACTTCAAACTCATAGGAGCTCCTATAATTTTTTGAAAAGTATTGAGATAGAATACAACCGACGATTTGATAACAATGTTGACCGAATTATTGAAAGCCATAATATTTTCAATGTTTGAAATCCAAAAGAAGAACTCTTATCCTAACAGATTCGTGAACGTAAAACTTAACAGTAAAGTAAACATCCTGCTTTAGCTGAAGTGAATTAAATTCGATCATACTGATTTTAATTACGTTATATCTAAATCAACTTCTTCTACTGAGCCTTAATAAAGTTAGTTAGATGAAGGTAATTGTAAATTATTTACTTCTTTCACTCACTTGAGCAGTTTAGATCGATCATGTAGTTTAAACTTGGACGATCAAATGTATACGCATAATGCCAACAATGAAAACCAAATGAAACCCTGTTATTTATTATTCTTATATCAGTAAAACAATGTTAACACAATAGTAAATACTCAATGAAAACCTGAAAGCACTGGATGGCCGTTTCGTCCTAATATGCGACTCCTCAGCTTAGCTCAGCACCAACGGGACTGAAACCCAAAATTTTCGGTTTCGTAAGTGGGTGCTTAACCTCTGGACCACGAAGCCGGCACAATAACCTCAAACAATCTACTAGTGACTGGCTTCAAGGAGAATTTCCTGGAGTCCTAGTGAGAAGCCGTAGCCACTGGAGTTCAATTTGTCATTTGTTTGGCGGCTACTCACTGAACATAATGGTGGACGATGGCGCAACTTCATGGATTGGTCGAAAGTAGATATTAACACTGGTGAATGACAGCTTAGTGGTTTCGACGTTAAGCGTTGGTGCACCAGACCGAAGTTTCTGGGTTCGAGTCCTCTTCGTGAGGGGTCGTGGAAACGCACTTCTAAGGGATCCTACACTAGAACAAAATGGCTATACTATACGTTCAGGCTTCAAACAGTGGTCTAACATTGATCCGTTCGTGATATCAATTTAAACCTAACAATCTCCACAAACTCATGCTGCTAAAGATCTAATGAATAAGGATGTAATAGTTTCAGAATGATATCTATAACAAACTCTTTCCAATCATCATTTTACTTCATGTTTTTTATGTTATCGTAAAACTGTCCTAAAAATATGGATTAACCAAATCATACAATTTTTCTGTGAAAGTAGTAAGATTACTGAACCTTTGAACAAAAGACGATAACCTCAAAGAAAAGGAAAATTGCAAATAGTTGTATACTCTAATCATGAACTTGTGCGTGCATTATCTATTCTTTAAACATCTTCAAGTGCCTTATTCATTACCATATTTGAAATCATAGTCTCTAACTCATTTAAGTGGAGTTTATGGGGCTCTCATATTATGTTTACAGTCTAAACCCATGTATTCTATTTTGTTTAACCATATCTTCACTGCTCCGTAAAGCTAGAGCACAAATATTGTGCCTCATTATCTATGAAAAAGTAGTTTGCCGTAACCAAACATTTGTCAATATAAAGAAATGTCAAATCAATGTTAGCATAACTGAGTGTATATATTGAGTTCTAATTAAGTACAGCCATAACTCATTATGAAATTCTGGTTAAAGTAGGATTTTGAGATTTTACCTGGTTTGCTTATTAGGAGTTATTTCTTTTGTTTCCATATGTGAGCAGTTGTGCTTAGCTTAATTTGTTTCTAATTAACCAAATAAGAAAGTCTGATTGATGATAAACTTTCAAAATACATGGCTCCAGAAATAAATCAACTAATGGCAGATAATTTCGTTCGTTAATTGAGTAGATCAAGTGACTCTGTTATTCAACTCATTAATTAAGCAAAAAAGAGTTGAATCTGAATGATTTATTCGGCACATCACAGAAGTTGAGCTTCAGTAATAACATGTACACATCCGTTTCAGCACTTAATTAAGGTAACCAAAAAAAGTACTGAGCTTAAAATTCGAAAATCAGAAAGTGATTTCCATAAGATGGTGTTTGGAGGTAGTCAACAGGTAAACCCTAGACCTAGGTTTTGGGCTACTTTGCACTCGCCAGCAAGGTATACTTGAGTAAACTGACGCTCCCTAACGGATTTCATTCCGTACCACCCAAATTCACAGTCAGAGACGTTATCACTGAGCTATCAGGGCCGCGACTAGCCTCCTGGAGGAATGGGATGTATTTTTAATTGATTGATCACTGGGTGGTGATCAGTGTCATGTATGTTGTGCCCTTCTTAGTGCAGATTGAATCCTGTCGACCAAGTTGCAACGTGGACACCAGTCTAGGCGACTTGACATTGAAATTTGATTGAAAGGATTCGATCTGCACTAAGAAGGACCTGACATACGTGACATTGATAACTACTCAGTGATCAATCAACTGTCAGGTGACTTCTATTTATAACATAGAATGCTGACAAAGTAAGAAGAATACTCTGTCGTCTAGTTTATGATTAAATATTATTTGAATTGTATGTGAAACAGATAGCAAGATATGAAAAACTAGATCACTTAGTTCAATGAACATATTCAGTCTCTGCTACTTTTACTAATTTTCACTTTTTTTCTGTCTAGACAACCCTATTATAGTGGTTCATATATTCTACTTAAACCAGGTCAATGTGTCAAAAATGTTAGAGCATATGGTCTACTATCGATTGGTTCGATTCTTCAATGTGCACAAATTGCTTTATTTGGATACTTACCTTCACTGAATTGTTATTATCCACAACAACCATGGAGACAACTTGCTTCACTATCACCAATACCACCGGTAATGCCACTTACACCTACACTAATAGTAACTCAACAAACAATGCCGCAGTTAAAGACAGGAACTGTTAGCTTACTGGATTTACAGAAAAGCAGTTTGAATATTACATAAAATTATTATTATACCGGAAAAAATGCTATCGAAACGTTTATAAATCAACTCATCAGAGAATTTTTTTGAAGGGCCAGTAAACAAACCGAGATAACCTGATTCAGTGTTATAACTGAGTGAGCTTTGATAGTAAAACAACATAAAATTGAACATACTTTTGACTAGATATTTTATAGGGTTCAAAGGTTCGAGTCCCGCGTGAGGGATTCTGGACGTGCATTAGTGAAGAGCCTCATACTAGTACAAATTGGTCGTTCAATGTGTCCGGGTCTTCAGTCGCGGTCTGACATTGATCGGTTCATGATCCAGAAATGAGAGAATCAGTTGACAGATCTGTATCATTTAAAAATCTTATTACATGTGTATAAAATATTATCTCGAAACAAACAATGTAGCTCATTCTCATTTTTGCATTGGATACATTTGCATTTAACTTTTCTATAACTTATGATCGTTGTTAACAAACACATTATTGTTAGTATTGTACGAGTTGATTCTAGAACGTACATTTTAATAATTCATCACAGCGGAAAACTAATCTCCAGAAAAATATTACTATATCTGGCTCATTTGTTTTCCTTTTTAGCTATTTACTGAATCCAGCTTATTCCCTTTGTGCCGACGCAACATACTTCATCTTATTGTGGTCTTAAACTGTCATCCATATTCAATGATATACTGCTTATTACTTTCTCATGATTATGGACTTATATACATCAATTGATGATAAATAGGATTTATAACTATGGTGGATGATGTCACTAAAGAGTAAATGTTCTGTGTTCTATTATCTTCACTTCTTAATGATACCATAGGTTTCTTTGTTATTTAAATTAACCGTTTATTTAGCAGGCGACTATTTCATCCTGGTATAAGAGCTTTTCAGCAGTGAGGATCCACAACGTTATCGGTGATCGGACCCAGACATTTTGGTCTCGTGTTAACACTTAATGTCTAGACCACTGAACCAGCTGTCCAGTGCTATTTTTCCTTAAAAACTGAAGTTAATTGATTACTATAATGTGCATAGAATATATAAGTAAATAGCATGTGTTCTTTAGAATTATTGAAATTTTATGAAAAATAGTGACATTAAATCCATTTTAAATGACTTTGGGGCTTGTTAGTGAGAAATAGTAATTCAGATAATACTACAATAACTGCATGTGAAGAATAAACTATCACTGAAGAAGAAGAAGACAAAACTTTCAGTCATATGACTATGATTTACATCGTCCGTTATGGATTTGGTACATAAATCAGAAATTGAAGTATTTTGACATTAACTTCATACCATGGAACATAGGACTGAAAAAAATCAGTTGAAAGACGACATTAGTTTATACGCACATGATTTATTTAGGTATGAATTAGGTACAAATTCTAGATTATTCAAATTGGCTAGAATATGGTAACAACAAAATGAGTGGGCTTATATATCACATACTACTATGTGTTTTTCCAGAATATTCCCAACCTGTATACCGTGCTTTCCCTCAGATGTCCGGTGGTATCAGTGAAGCTGATTTATTAAAGAGTGCCTCAAAGTGTTGCACTAATCTGTTCGTCTGTCCTTAAATCTCTGTGATTGTCTTGTCTTGTTTATCCTTGAGCTGCCTCTCTGGCTTACTACATTTTTCTCCCACGTACCTCTGCTTGTCGGCTTTAATATTCTTATCTTCTTGGTTGTTTGACTTTACTTTCTTCGAATTACTCAACAATTGACGTGCCTTCCCGGCTCATGACTGGTCGTTCTAGTCTACCACATTTGCCTGATAGTTTCTTTATTGTACCACATAGTTGACAATTGACTGCAGCCTATCGTAGAATTGATCTTTAACGCTTTCATTGTAATCGTTGCCAGGCGCACAGCATCGCATGACGTTCATTATAATGCCCTCCTTTTTCGTTTTGAAGGAGGCTTTGATGATCCTGGGACCATCAGACTCATCGTATAAGCACATTTCGTGCTTGTTTGGATAACATCGGTGAACCCCTTGTGTATATGCAGCATTTGTTTCTTCATAGCAATTGTGTTCAAACTGAAAATAAAGGTAGAAAATTGGAGTACAAAGAGATGTAGTCGTTCTCCGTTTACGAAGAATAAATGCTCCACAAACTTAGGGAGTTTCTCTGATCCTGTCCAATTAAGCACAAAATGCGCTTATAGGATGAGAATCTCATGAACTAAGTATCACTAAATTCTTCTTCAAAACAATGAGGGGGGAGGCGATACAACGAAAGTTATTCAAAGTTATGCACCAAACAATCATAACAATGGCGAAGACAAAGATCAGTTCTACTCGATGCTGCTACCGCTCATAAAGAACTGCTCAGAAAAAAACCTGACCATCCTAAAGGGAGATTTTATTACCGAATTCGGAATGAGCAACACAGGATATGAAGATATCATGGGATGACATGGACTAGGAGAAAGGAACAAAAGTTCAGAGACATTTGCAAATCTACATGCATTCAACCAATTGGTCATAGGTGGCACAATACTCCCACGCAAACGCATATACAAAGCTACGCGGGGCTCGACGGACCACACCACGGAGAACTAGATAGATCACATTTGTATCAATAAAAAATTTGTATGCACATTGAGAGGTGTGAGCATCAGAATAATAGCTAACATAGATTCAGATCAAAGGAGAGGGAAGTGCCATAGAGAACAACTAGAAAGGAATCAAGGAGGCAATCACTTCAACATGCCATGAGGTTCTGGGCCACAAGAAGCACAACCACAAAGAGTGGATCACTGGATATGACTGGAGAAAGGAGGAACAAGAAAACAGCAAACAATAACAACCAAACAATAGGAGAGAAAACCAGGGAACAAGTCGGATACCCAGAAGTAAACAAGCAGGTGAAGACGAGCATCAGAACCGACAAATGTGAATATGCGGAATATCTAGCAATGACGGCAGCAAAGGCTGGCCAAGAAGGACACATGAGATTATTGTATGACACAACAACAAAACTTGCTGGAGTTTATCATAGCCCAGAACGACCAGTGAAAAGCAAAAAAGGCGAAGTAATCACCAGCATTGAAGAACAGCGAAGCAGGGGAGTAGAGCACTTGAAAGACGTCTTGGATCGATCAGACCTACTGAACACACACAACATCCAGGAACCACCTACAGAACTCTCAATCAATGTTGGCCACCAACAATCGAAGAGATCAGCATGGCCATCAGACAAATCATGAGCGGCAAAACAGTGCGACCAGACAGCATTCCATCAGAGGCACTAAAAGCGAACATAGCATGCATCAATCCAATCACAATTAACGATGAGGCTTTGGAAGATGTAAAACTCTTTACATATTTGGGCAGCATCATTGATGAAAACGGTGGATCTGATGCAGATGTGAAGGTGTGGATCGGAAAAGCAAGAGGAGAGTATTTTAAAATGAAGAACATCTGGAACTCAGAAAACCTGTCAACAAACACTGAAATCAGAATGGACAAAGACTAACGTGAATGATCTCATCGAAAAGAGAATGTTGATGGTGTATTTCTCTTTATTCTATATTCCACAAGTCACCGAACACGAAAGGTCGTTAAATGCATTCAATATATCTATGCAAAACGCAACATAAGCAATGGAACTGTTGAAATTAGAAGGAATCCAATGAAGAAATTATTATTCACATTACAGAATATCTGTTGTTCCATAAATAAGCGTACATCTTTTCTCACAAACTGAATTGGTCTTCAGTCAGCGTTCTGCTACATTGTGCATTGTTGAAAGTGAATGAAAGTGACAGCCAATTGATTGACTGAAGTAGCTTGATCATCATGGCAGTCAGTTCTGCAATGGCACTGAAATAGATTAATATAACATAGACCTTCGCTGACTACCACAAATCACGTTTCTGTTGTCAGATCTCAGTATTCGTTGACGGTGGGCGCTTGGTTCGGAATACATCTGAAGTACTATTCAGGGAATAATAGTGTGTGAGCAAGATTCGAGAGATACATGTTGATGCGACGTGTGTCAACATGATAATTGCAAACGTATTCAACTTCCAGTTTAGTTCGCATTTTCGACCCTGGAAGTTAGACATTGGTCAGTAAAATTGCATATCCTGTTTGAATGAATTGGTTATTTTACGAAATATATAGGCTTTCGTTTTATGCCTGATTCACTTCTCATAATTTACAATTTCGAAGAAAACGTAATGACATTTATGGTGTGGTAGGCTACTGTCATCACTATGGATTCCCAGAACCGTATTTTTACCCTTTCATGAAAATCTCAATGAACGTGTCTCGTTTCGGCGTATATTTGAGTAGGTTCGCAGAATAAATCATTTGTGTGACACCATTTATTTGTTTTATACACATTTCAAAAACCTGAAACCACCAACTCGTACCACATGCTCAAAATAAGTCAACCATTCACAACTGACCTTTGGGATTTCTAGGATGGAATATATATTATTTTGTACTGAAAACAAACCCTAAGCTATTGCGCAGCTAAATTAAGTGAGTTGAACGTAATCATTGTACTCCACTATTCTACCTCGATGTTTAAATTGAACACAACTGCATTTACCTGATTGCTTGTGCGTTGTGTTTGTGTTAGTCACCTATAAATTCGTGTGTCTTTACACACTAATCTGAATCGCAGTCGCGAACAAACTGCGTAGTGTTTCGGTTGATTGGTCTTCTCTATCACCCTCTCTCTCTCTCACCCCATCGCTTGTCAACCAGTCACATGGTTGACTATCTTTCGTCTGTCTACACAGAGAAGTTAGTCTCGATCCAGACTCACGCTTTTCGAGCCTCAACGGTGAACTAACAAGCCTATCGTGTTAATGCCTCATCGGAGATCGACAAAAGTTCTCTCCAATTTACTACTGCCACAGACAGATCAGGCACGTGACAGAAGCTAATCAAACATATATTCTGATCTCTGTGCTTTGTACTGTTCAGAACTGTGCTACCCTCATTTGTTATTTATCTTTATACGCTCAGTCACAAAAGTCACGAAATGTTGGAAATTCAACTACCAACTCATGAAATGAGTGCAAGCATATTGTTTGTGATATTGGAACATATATTGTCTGAATTTGATTACTGAAGATGATGAAAAATTAAAACTCTTTGCTGAATTGTTGACGGATTGGGTGAAACACGAGAACTATAACAAGTCGGTTTATCTGTCCTGATAAAACCATATTTTGCCCGGAACTCACGGAGGTAGGTGGAAACAACGGACACATAATGTGTGCATCACTGTGTGACTGTGAATAACGTGGCCTTTGGAGTTCTATTAAATCAATCAATCAATCAATCTGCCCGTTTATCGACAAGTAATGCAGGTCAACAAAGTGACTGGGAAATGGGCGACTGTGCCACAATGAATAACTGTGTTATTTCACATCATGGTCTCCACGAAAGTATGTTTTCCCTATCACATTATGCAAATTTCGTTGACAAATATAAACAACTCACTTTGAGTGCCAACCTACTCATATGCGATTAGCAATGATAGCGTTAATGTGATAATTTCAATTCTACGTTGAACAATCCAAATAAGATCTTTCAAATTTTCAAACACACCATATGCCTGTCATCGTGTTAACTCTCAGAATACTAATTTCATGAGTCCATATGCATATATTTAGTAAAGAGCACACAACAATTATAAGCACATGAAATTCCTCGATTAGTATCGACAATATTTCCTTCGACGTTTCGATTCACTGATACATTGAACCATTCCATTTTCCCCATAAACACACTTCTGAATGGAGGAAATCCTTTTCAATCCGGATTTCATGAAGTCATCAATGCAGGCACCATGTCCAATAGCAGCGTCCTTACCAGAGTAGTTGACGTCTCTGTGATGAACAAATATGAAATGAAAAGTGACACAAATGTTTGAACATCCATCTTAAATGTCTACTTACAAGCAAATTAGAACGTGCATGAAACAGGCAAAACATAGACATTAAACATAATCATTAAAATGATTTGATCTGGAAACGTACTCATATAAACGCCAATATGGTGGCTGTCCCTTCGAATCATGTATCAAAGGTACACAAACAGATCCAGGTATCCATGGTGGTGAGAGTGAGCCAACGCTTTTGTACACGTCAGTATATGAACCATTCTCATACGTTCCATCGTACAATCGTAGGCAATACTTGCATGGATTTGATTTGGTTATGCCTAATTGATTTATCAATGTGTATGACAATAAAGCAATGAGAAATATCGAATTAGCTGACATTGCTTTTTCGTTTTGTTCTTGAGATGAATTAGTTGATTGACGCATTTATATAGTTTTCAGTAGATGTGAGATTTCAATAAATCGCTTAATCCACAGTGGATATGTGATTGTCATGATTTGTGCGGAATTATCAGCGTCAACAATTCAGAAGAGAATGAAATGATCATTGTGATAGGTGTCACGGTTAATTCCCATGTTACGTGACTATGTTTGTATTGTTGATCACGCAGCTTGATGAGGTTGTTTGAGAATCAGCATCATGTAAATTGAAACATGGGTATCATGCACACTATCTTATTGTTCACGGATGATCATTGAGTGAATTGATGAATGAGTGGTGACTGGTTGACCCTCCAACTTCTAGTTTGTCTAAAACAATATAGCAGTGTCAGAATAAAACCGAATAATGAAATCGCGATTACACACACACGTTTAGAAACAGAATGAATGATGTAGTGGTGTATTTTCATTCATTCATTCTTATTTTATGTAGATCTATGTATTGATAGTCACAAGTATATAGGTTTATAAAGATTACTAGTAAAGAATTGTCAGAATGTGAATATGGATAATTGATGTGCGACTGATTATATCAATTTAATTAGTGTTCAATTTATCTTGTGGAATGGGTTATTTCAAGGTGTCGACTGCATTAGGAATACTGAAGGGAGGATGATGGACAAACCAGGAACAATACGCTGTCGTTTATTTTCTTGTAGTAAGCAAGGGCTAACCTTGATTGGGTGACAGTAGCTCATTAAATGAGATGAAAACTAACCCGAATGAACTGATTTCAGCCACCAATTTACTGGGATAGATACACAGTCGGATGTCAATTGGAATATACGAAAGTACCTACTCAGCGATTGATGGGTGGCTCTGAATTTGTGGGCAAGAGAAACATGCGAGTAGGTTCAGTGACAAACAGAACAACATGTGCAAGTCTATAAAGCTTGCTCCAGCTTACCCGTGGACAATTTTTGAAGCGAGTGTGGATGCGTGAGTGGACAAACGAAAGGATTCCAAATTACCGGTTTGAACGTTGGAACACGTCAGGTAGGCGTTTGATAACGGCGACTTGTCACAACGTAATCAGCCAGCAGTTAATTGAAGTGTGTTCAACGATATTTGATTATTGGCATGTAGTAGAATAACATTATCATGTCGGTTGTATTTCTTCTTTCAATGAGCATGACAGAAATTTATCGACTCGTGGGTGCAGTTTGAGTTTGTTTTCATAATTGTTTGCACTTTTAATATTAAACAAGATGTATTCGTGTGATCGAGTGGAATGCAGAGAATTTGGATGAACCGATCATGCATAGGTTAGCCACATTTGTTAAAATTGACTTGACGAGTCGTCAGCTGGATGTTGTTGTTTTGAATTACACCAAGAAAATCAGTATTGCGCAACATAGGGTTGTCTTATTAAGAGTTATGATTTATTCTCATGGTCAGTTTCATGGAGAAATATTATTCAGCGGTCGCTGTGCGTCTGAGCTATTCGTGTATTGACCACATCCGCAACCACACTGTCGGGTATGAGACCCGGAAATTTCGATCAAGTGGGGAACGTAGAGAATAACCGCACAGTGATTCTTAGGTTTCAAAGATAATCTAACAAGGATCATTCCGTCATGTGACCTAGAGAAATCTAGTGATCTGCAAAACAACGTTGAACTAACTGTTCATTCGTCAGAGCATATTACTACGGTGAAATCAGAAATCTCTCATTACATGTCAAGTAAAATACACTAATACATTATTCATTCTGTTTCTTAACGTATGTGTGTAATCGAAATTTCATAAAATAGCTCTATTCCCACTGGTATATTGTTTTGGACGAAGTGGTATTTCGAGGGTCATCCAGCCACCACTCATTCATCAATTCACTCAATGATCATCCGTGAACAATAAGATAGTGTGCATGATACCCATGTTTCAATTTACATGATGCTGATTCTCAAACAACCTCATCAAGCTGCGTGATCAACAATACAAACATAGTCACGTAACATGGGAATTAACCGTGACACCTATCACAATGATCATTTCATTCTCTTCTGAATTGTTGACGCTGATAATTCCGCACAAATCATGACAATCACATATCCACTGTGGATTAAGCGATTTATTGAAATCTCACATCTACTGAAAACTATATAAATGCGTCAATCAACTAATTCATCTCAAGAACAAAACGAAAAAGCAATGTCAGCTAATTCGATATTTCTCATTGCTTTATTGTCATACACATTGATAAATCAATTAGGCATAACCAAATCAAATCCATGCAAGTATTGCCTACGATTGTACGATGGAACGTATGAGAATGGTTCATATACTGACGTGTACAAAAGCGTTGGCTCACTCTCACCACCATGGATACCTGGATCTGTTTGTGTACCTTTGATACATGATTCGAAGGGACAGCCACCATATTGGCGTTTATATGAGTACGTTTCCAGATCAAATCATTTTAATGATTATGTTTAATGTCTATGTTTTGCCTGTTTCATGCACGTTCTAATTTGCTTGTAAGTAGACATTTAAGATGGATGTTCAAACATTTGTGTCACTTTTCATTTCATATTTGTTCATCACAGAGACGTCAACTACTCTGGTAAGGACGCTGCTATTGGACATGGTGCCTGCATTGATGACTTCATGAAATCCGGATTGAAAAGGATTTCCTCCATTCAGAAGTGTGTTTATGGGGAAAATGGAATGGTTCAATGTATCAGTGAATCGAAACGTCGAAGGAAATATTGTCGATACTAATCGAGGAATTTCATGTGCTTATAATTGTTGTGTGCTCTTTACTAAATATATGCATATGGACTCATGAAATTAGTATTCTGAGAGTTAACACGATGACAGGCATATGGTGTGTTTGAAAATTTGAAAGATCTTATTTGGATTGTTCAACGTAGAATTGAAATTATCACATTAACGCTATCATTGCTAATCGCATATGAGTAGGTTGGCACTCAAAGTGAGTTGTTTATATTTGTCAACGAAATTTGCATAATGTGATAGGGAAAACATACTTTCGTGGAGACCATGATGTGAAATAACACAGTTATTCATTGTGGCACAGTCGCCCATTTCCCAGTCACTTTGTTGACCTGCATTACTTGTCGATAAACGGGCAGATTGATTGATTGATTGATTTAATAGAACTCCAAAGGCCACGTTATTCACAGTCACACAGTGATGCACACATTATGTGTCCGTTGTTTCCACCTACCTCCGTGAGTTCCGGGCAAAATATGGTTTTATCAGGACAGATAAACCGACTTGTTATAGTTCTCGTGTTTCACCCAATCCGTCAACAATTCAGCAAAGAGTTTTAATTTTTCATCATCTTCAGTAATCAAATTCAGACAATATATGTTCCAATATCACAAACAATATGCTTGCACTCATTTCATGAGTTGGTAGTTGAATTTCCAACATTTCGTGACTTTTGTGACTGAGCGTATAAAGATAAATAACAAATGAGGGTAGCACAGTTCTGAACAGTACAAAGCACAGAGATCAGAATATATGTTTGATTAGCTTCTGTCACGTGCCTGATCTGTCTGTGGCAGTAGTAAATTGGAGAGAACTTTTGTCGATCTCCGATGAGGCATTAACACGATAGGCTTGTTAGTTCACCGTTGAGGCTCGAAAAGCGTGAGTCTGGATCGAGGCTAACTTCTCTGTGTAGACAGACGAAAGATAGTCAACCATGTGACTGGTTGACAAGCGATGGGGTGAGAGAGAGAGAGGGTGATAGAGAAGACCAATCAACCGAAACACTACGCAGTTTGTTCGCGACTGCGATTCAGATTAGTGTGTAAAGACACACGAATTTATAGGTGACTAACACAAACACAACGCACAAGCAATCAGGTAAATGCAGTTGTGTTCAATTTAAACATCGAGGTAGAATAGTGGAGTACAATGATTACGTTCAACTCACTTAATTTAGCTGCGCAATAGCTTAGGGTTTGTTTTCAGTACAAAATAATATATATTCCATCCTAGAAATCCCAAAGGTCAGTTGTGAATGGTTGACTTATTTTGAGCATGTGGTACGAGTTGGTGGTTTCAGGTTTTTGAAATGTGTATAAAACAAATAAATGGTGTCACACAAATGATTTATTCTGCGAACCTACTCAAATATACGCCGAAACGAGACACGTTCATTGAGATTTTCATGAAAGGGTAAAAATACGGTTCTGGGAATCCATAGTGATGACAGTAGCCTACCACACCATAAATGTCATTACGTTTTCTTCGAAATTGTAAATTATGAGAAGTGAATCAGGCATAAAACGAAAGCCTATATATTTCGTAAAATAACCAATTCATTCAAACAGGATATGCAATTTTACTGACCAATGTCTAACTTCCAGGGTCGAAAATGCGAACTAAACTGGAAGTTGAATACGTTTGCAATTATCATGTTGACACACGTCGCATCAACATGTATCTCTCGAATCTTGCTCACACACTATTATTCCCTGAATAGTACTTCAGATGTATTCCGAACCAAGCGCCCACCGTCAACGAATACTGAGATCTGACAACAGAAACGTGATTTGTGGTAGTCAGCGAAGGTCTATGTTATATTAATCTTTTTCAGTGCCATTGCAGAACTGACTGCCATGATGATCAAGCTACTTCAGTCAATCAATTGGCTGTCACTTTCATTCACTTTCAACAATGCACAATGTAGCAGAACGCCGACTGAAGACCAATTCAGTTTGTGAGAAAAGATGTACGCTCATTGGTCTTACAACAAATCTTCTATGAATTGAATCCTAGTTTATTCATTCAAGTTATCTTTTCAATTATTTTTACAAATATTTTACATGAATATTTTATTTTCAGTCAATGGTGACTCTCTCTCTCTGTATTTTGGTTTGCCAGACGTGTTTGTGTTTATCAAACACACCACTGATCATTTGCACATCCGAGATCTTAGACATAAAAACGCTACCAGTGTTTCATTCATAACCTGAACTCGAGTTACAGCGAGTTACTGTCGCATAAATAAGCGTACATCTTTTCTCACAAACTGAATTGGTCTTCAGTCAGCGTTCTACTACATTGTGCATTGTTGAAAGTGAATGAAAGTGACAGCCAATTGATTGACTGAAGTAGCTTGATCATCATGGCAGTCAGTTCTGCAATGGCACTGAAATAGATTAATATAACATAGACCTTCGCTGACTACCACAAATCACGTTTCTGTTGTCAGATCTCAGTATTCGTTGACGGTGGGCGCTTGGTTCGGAATACATCTGAAGTACTATTCAGGGAATAATAGTGTGTGAGCAAGATTCGAGAGATACATGTTGATGCGACGTGTGTCAACATGATAATTGCAAACGTATTCAACTTCCAGTTTAGTTCGCATTTTCGACCCTGGAAGTTAGACATTGGTCAGTAAAATTGCATATCCTGTTTGAATGAATTGGTTATTTTACGAAATATATAGGCTTTCGTTTTATGCCTGATTCACTTCTCATAATTTACAATTTCGAAGAAAACGTAATGACATTTATGGTGTGGTAGGCTACTGTCATCACTATGGATTCCCAGAACCGTATTTTTACCCTTTCATGAAAATCTCAATGAACGTGTCTCGTTTCGGCGTATATTTGAGTAGGTTCGCAGAATAAATCATTTGTGTGACACCATTTATTTGTTTTATACACATTTCAAAAACCTGAAACCACCAACTCGTACCACATGCTCAAAATAAGTCAACCATTCACAACTGACCTTTGGGATTTCTAGGATGGAATATATATTATTTTGTACTGAAAACAAACCCTAAGCTATTGCGCAGCTAAATTAAGTGAGTTGAACGTAATCATTGTACTCCACTATTCTACCTCGATGTTTAAATTGAACACAACTGCATTTACCTGATTGCTTGTGCGTTGTGTTTGTGTTAGTCACCTATAAATTCGTGTGTCTTTACACACTAATCTGAATCGCAGTCGCGAACAAACTGCGTAGTGTTTCGGTTGATTGGTCTTCTCTATCACCCTCTCTCTCTCTCACCCCATCGCTTGTCAACCAGTCACATGGTTGACTATCTTTCGTCTGTCTACACAGAGAAGTTAGTCTCGATCCAGACTCACGCTTTTCGAGCCTCAACGGTGAACTAACAAGCCTATCGTGTTAATGCCTCATCGGAGATCGACAAAAGTTCTCTCCAATTTACTACTGTCACAGACAGATCAGGCACGTGACAGAAGCTAATCAAACATATATTCTGATCTCTGTGCTTTGTACTGTTCAGAACTGTGCTACCCTCATTTGTTATTTATCTTTATACGCTCAGTCACAAAAGTCACGAAATGTTGGAAATTCAACTACCAACTCATGAAATGAGTGCAAGCATATTGTTTGTGATATTGGAACATATATTGTCTGAATTTGATTACTGAAGATGATGAAAAATTAAAACTCTTTGCTGAATTGTTGACGGATTGGGTGAAACACGAGAACTATAACAAGTCGGTTTATCTGTCCTGATAAAACCATATTTTGCCCGGAACTCACGGAGGTAGGTGGAAACAACGGACACATAATGTGTGCATCACTGTGTGACTGTGAATAACGTGGCCTTTGGAGTTCTATTAAATCAATCAATCAATCAATCTGCCCGTTTATCGACAAGTAATGCAGGTCAACAAAGTGACTGGGAAATGGGCGACTGTGCCACAATGAATAACTGTGTTATTTCACATCATGGTCTCCACGAAAGTATGTTTTCCCTATCACATTATGCAAATTTCGTTGACAAATATAAACAACTCACTTTGAGTGCCAACCTACTCATATGCGATTAGCAATGATAGCGTTAATGTGATAATTTCAATTCTACGTTGAACAATCCAAATAAGATCTTTCAAATTTTCAAACACACCATATGCCTGTCATCGTGTTAACTCTCAGAATACTAATTTCATGAGTCCATATGCATATATTTAGTAAAGAGCACACAACAATTATAAGCACATGAAATTCCTCGATTAGTATCGACAATATTTCCTTCGACGTTTCGATTCACTGATACATTGAACCATTCCATTTTCCCCATAAACACACTTCTGAATGGAGGAAATCCTTTTCAATCCGGATTTCATGAAGTCATCAATGCAGGCACCATGTCCAATAGCAGCGTCCTTGCCAGAGTAGTTGACGTCTCTGTGATTAATAAATATGAAATGAAAAGTGACACAAATGTTTGAACATCCATCTTAAATGTCTACTTACAAGCAAATTAGAACGTGCATGAAACAGGCAAAACGTAGACATTAAACATAATCATTAAAGTGATTTGATCTGGAAACGTACTCATATAAACGCCAATATGGTGGCTGTCCCTTCGAATCATGTATCAAAGGTACACAAACAGATCCAGGTATCCATGGTGGTGAGAGTGAGCCAACGCTTTTGTACACGTCAGTATATGAACCATTCTCATACGTTCCATCGTACAATCGTAGGCAATACTTGCATGGATTTGATTTGGTTATGCCTAATTGATTTATCAATGTGTATGACAATAAAGCAATGAGAAATATCGAATTAGCTGACATTGCTTTTTCGTTTTGTTCTTGAGATGAATTAGTTGATTGACGCATTTATATAGTTTTCAGTAGATGTGAGATTTCAATAAATCGCTTAATCCACAGTGGATATGTGATTGTCATGATTTGTGCGGAATTATCAGCGTCAACAATTCAGAAGAGAATGAAATGATCATTGTGATAGGTGTCACGGTTAATTCCCATGTTACGTGACTATGTTTGTATTGTTGATCACGCAGCTTGATGAGGTTGTTTGAGAATCAGCATCATGTAAATTGAAACATGGGTATCATGCACACTATCTTATTGTTCACGGATGATCATTGAGTGAATTGATGAATGAGTGGTGGCTGGATGACCCTCGAAATACCACTTCGTCCAAAACAATATACCAGTGGGAATAGAGCTATTTTATGAAATTTCGATTACACACATACGTTAAGAAACAGAATGAATAATGTATTAGTGTATTTTACTTGACATGTAATGAGAGATTTCTGATTTCACCGTAGTAATATGCTCTGACGAATGAACAGTTAGTTCAACGTTGTTTTGCAGATCACTAGATTTCTCTAGGTCACATGACGGAATGATCCTTGTTAGATTATCTTTGAAACCTAAGAATCACTGTGCGGTTATTCTCTACGTTCCCCACTTGATCGAAATTTCCGGGTCTCATACCCGACAGTGTGGTTGCGGATGTGGTCAATACACGAATAGCTCAGACGCACAGCGACCGCTGAATAATATTTCTCCATGAAACTGACCATGAGAATAAATCATAACTCTTAATAAGACAACCCTATGTTGCGCAATACTGATTTTCTTGGTGTAATTCAAAACAACAACATCCAGCTGACGACTCGTCAAGTCAATTTTAACAAATGTGGCTAACCTATGCATGATCGGTTCATCCAAATTCTCTGCATTCCACTCGATCACACGAATACATCTTGTTTAATATTAAAAGTGCAAACAATTATGAAAACAAACTCAAACTGCACCCACGAGTCGATAAATTTCTGTCATGCTCATTGAAAGAAGAAATACAACCGACATGATAATGTTATTCTACTACATGCCAATAATCAAATATCGTTGAACACACTTCAATTAACTGCTGGCTGATTACGTTGTGACAAGTCGCCGTTATCAAACGCCTACCTGACGTGTTCCAACGTTCAAACCGGTAATTTGGAATCCTTTCGTTTGTCCACTCACGCATCCACACTCGCTTCAAAAATTGTCCACGGGTAAGCTGGAGCAAGCTTTATAGACTTGCACATGTTGTTCTGTTTGTCACTGAACCTACTCGCATGTTTCTCTTGCCCACAAATTCAGAGCCACCCATCAATCGCTGAGTAGGTACTTTCGTATATTCCAATTGACATCCGACTGTGTATCTATCCCAGTAAATTGGTGGCTGAAATCAGTTCATTCGGGTTAGTTTTCATCTCATTTAATGAGCTACTGTCACCCAATCAAGGTTAGCCCTTGCTTACTACAAGAAAATAAACGACAGCGTATTGTTCCTGGTTTGTCCATCATCCTCCCTTCAGTATTCCTAATGCAGTCGACACCTTGAAATAACCCATTCCACAAGATAAATTGAACACTAATTAAATTGATATAATCAGTCGCACATCAATTATCCATATTCACATTCTGACAATTCTTTACTAGTAATCTTTATAAACCTATATACTTGTGACTATCAATACATAGATCTACATAAAATAAGAATGAATGAATGAAAATACACCACTACATCATTCATTCTGTTTCTAAACGTGTGTGTGTAATCGCGATTTCATTATTCGGTTTTATTCTGACACTGCTATATTGTTTTAGACAAACTAGAAGTTGGAGGGTCAACCAGTCACCACTCATTCATCAATTCACTCAATGATCATCCGTGAACAATAAGATAGTGTGCATGATACCCATGTTTCAATTTACATGATGCTGATTCTCAAACAACCTCATCAAGCTGCGTGATCAACAATACAAACATAGTCACGTAACATGGGAATTAACCGTGACACCTATCACAATGATCATTTCATTCTCTTCTGAATTGTTGACGCTGATAATTCCGCACAAATCATGACAATCACATATCCACTGTGGATTAAGCGATTTATTGAAATCTCACATCTACTGAAAACTATATAAATGCGTCAATCAACTAATTCATCTCAAGAACAAAACGAAAAAGCAATGTCAGCTAATTCGATATTTCTCATTGCTTTATTGTCATACACATTGATAAATCAATTAGGCATAACCAAATCAAATCCATGCAAGTATTGCCTACGATTGTACGATGGAACGTATGAGAATGGTTCATATACTGACGTGTACAAAAGCGTTGGCTCACTCTCACCACCATGGATACCTGGATCTGTTTGTGTACCTTTGATACATGATTCGAAGGGACAGCCACCATATTGGCGTTTATATGAGTACGTTTCCAGATCAAATCACTTTAATGATTATGTTTAATGTCTACGTTTTGCCTGTTTCATGCACGTTCTAATTTGCTTGTAAGTAGACATTTAAGATGGATGTTCAAACATTTGTGTCACTTTTCATTTCATATTTATTAATCACAGAGACGTCAACTACTCTGGCAAGGACGCTGCTATTGGACATGGTGCCTGCATTGATGACTTCATGAAATCCGGATTGAAAAGGATTTCCTCCATTCAGAAGTGTGTTTATGGGGAAAATGGAATGGTTCAATGTATCAGTGAATCGAAACGTCGAAGGAAATATTGTCGATACTAATCGAGGAATTTCATGTGCTTATAATTGTTGTGTGCTCTTTACTAAATATATGCATATGAACTCGTGAATTTTGGTATAGTGTTATGTTATTGTTAGTGAATATGCGTATTGTTTGATTATCAGATATATTTTTTCGTTTGATTAATCGGTGGTGGATTTTCAGGCATTTTGTCATACTTTACACGATGACTGGTTTAAGGAATACTTAGTAATTTTAGATGTCTATTTCGAGATCCGTGTGATTTTAAACAGGTCTGTGTGTTCTGTGCTTGTTTTTTTTGTGTGGAAATGACTGTTACGATATTCTGGTCATTCATTCTCTTAAGATAGACTTCGATCCGCGCTAACGAACGATTCTGAAACTGTAAGTGTAACGCGCTCCACTTACCTTTTGAAAAATATTCAGTTGTAATTTTATTACTTTCTTTCATCAAAGTATTATGCGTACATATTTATTAATACAAACTCTTATTCTCAAGTAAATTAAGTACATCAATTTCACTGTTGAGGTATTTTCAATCTTTGTAGATGGCAAATAGTCCAACAGGTATCATAGCGGTTCACGTTTTTGTGCAGTAATCTGTGTGGACTTTGGTGTGTTTAAGTATTGACCGCAACAATTGCTTTCTGATATTTGGACTACAGGGATCTTATCGATTAACTGGCACGTAGTCTTCTTGTAGTAGTGACCATAGTCAACCGTGACTCCACGCCACACTCAAATGGCTCTAACATTAACACATTATAAGGTCTGGAGGGACGGCCATATTTCAAGGTTTGAATGAACTTTCGCCAAACAACCAAACTTTCGTTATCACAACCACGGATAAGTGGGATGTACCCGGTAGTTATGCACAAAATTACACAATGAACCATAACTTCATACAAAGACTGTTTGTCTACGGTGAAGACTCTATAGAGTACGATGAAATGAAGTCGTTTCAGGAGACACCTTTTTCTATTCTGCATACCCCGAAATCAGTAAGAAGTAAGGGGGTGAAGAAAGACATTATTCGGGTTCCAAACTACATTTGTTGTTTATAGTATTTCATGACGGACTGACTACAAGGAAACAGTACTATGGTGTGATGTACTATATCTTCATAAATGTTCAACGTTCATTACGTGATGTGATGAAATTGTTTGACAGTTAGCGTGACAGTGATGATGAACGTAATTCACCGATTAATCTGATTAAACGGATAAACGACTAACTACACATACTAATTATGTCAATAAAAGTAGCACACACCACAGGACCAGTTGTGACAACTAATAATGATCCAAAACCAGCCAGATTGAACACGCAGTATTCCAACCAGTTCCTGGGTATGTGATTGTTAGATCTATCGAAGCGTCCAAGTCACCCGATTGAGATACGCGCAAAACCGGATTTTCCAAAACAACGATTTGTCTACAATAGCGGTTCTTCATTAAACAATACACAAAATTTAGTTACAAACCTCAACTTGTGAGGTGTCTGTGGCGTTTAAACGCGTCCTTCAAGTATGAAAATAAAAAGCATTCCTGTAACAGTAACATGAAGAATAATTATAACATACGACAGTACAAAAGACAGCCGATAGCTGTGTCTAAATTTGACAACAGTTTACGAACAACCAAAACCCAATCCAAGAGCAAAACATTGTGGAAACTTAAATAGAGCAAGAACAAACATTGTTGCGGGATAGTAAGAATTCATATTATTTCGAGGTTTCTCGTCAGCTGCTTACAACCCAAAAATGTGATAGAATTTTTACATTGAGATAGAGTGAAACAATTGACATACATTCGAGACCAACCCAGGGAACCCCTCAACCCACTCACACACTACTCACTCACATACACTCACACGACCGAGTGCCAGCTTTCCCACACGGGGGAGGTGACACAACAAACGTATCCTTCCTCCCAAGAGAGTACCAAGTCTCGAACCAGGCCAACCCACCTTCTCCGTTCGCAACCCACTCACCACCACCCACTGTAAAGCCCCTATCCGCATCAAACCTGCGTCACAGAGTAGTCCCAGAGATGCCACCCGCACAACAAAACCTCCAACGTACCACTTTGTGACGACACCCCCACACAACTTCACCTAACCCAGCCACCCCACCCACCCCCCCCCCCCCCCCCCTCCCTCCCCCCCCCCCCACCCCTTTTACTATCACCTACAACAACCCGTACACAAAAGGTGTCACCACCGACCGTTAAACCGTTATATACTTCCTAGCCCTGTATTAACCAGCAAAGCGGAGAGTGATAGTAGTTCTTTGTCTATTGATAATTTTAAACGTGCGCATAATATCGACGGTATGCCCGGTGTCAAATAGATGCCAAGCTATTGCACTGTTAAAAGCTTTAGTCCTTCGCAGCGTCAAGTTCTTCGGAATATGCTCAGAAACGCGAACCTGTACTGTTCTTTCAGTTCTTCCAATGTATGTGCTACGGCACGTACATGTGAATTGGTAAATGCAGTTGGAGCAACTGAGAGGAGAGGACTTGTCGATTTTCGTTTGCTTCAGTGAGCAGTGTGTCTTCCATAACGTAGTCAGTTTGGCTGCCGGGTAGGTCACTTTTAAAGCGGAATTAATTCTGTGACTGATAATTCCGGCGACTTCATCTCCTTTGAAGCGCAAGGATAGGAAGCAGGTTTTCTTTTCAACAGTATCATGCTTAATCGGAGGGTTTGTATTAGCATATTTGTGGATGAATTTATCCGGATATGCATTTTCACGTAGGCATTTGGTGATTGTAGTAATTTCTTCTTCGAGGCATTCTTTTGAGCAGATTTTTCGTGCGCGGTCAAAAAGGTTTAGCACAATACCTTTTTTATAACTCATTGGACAAAAGCTGTTAAAATTGAGATAAACTCCGCTCCAAGTATTTTTGCGGTGAATGTGTCTTTGTAGTGTGCCATCTGATATTCGCCTAATTCCAATACCTAGGAAATGGAATTTATCATCAACTTCATGTTCCATGATAAATTCTATATCTTTGTGTACTTTACTGAACAGACTAAGTAGGTACATGGAGTCTTGGCGATTTTTGCAGACAAGGAACGTGTCATCCATATATCTGCAGTAGAGTGTGGTACTGTCGATTGCGTGCTTCAGTTTCTTTTGTTCCAGATGTCCCATAAATATGTCGGCAAGAATTGAAATTGTGGAAACTGTTACGTTTAAACAAATGCACAAAACTGTGGATAACCGCTACAGTGATTAGGGTACAGTAATGATAATGATAGATACAATGAAAAGTACAATAAACGTTATAAGTATATGTGAGCATTTCAGAATATTACATTACAACTTCCGTTACAACATAGGTTGTCCCGCTAGAAGGGACTCCACCTGCTTCCAGCCATCCATCAGTCATCAGCCCCCACACCCCCGCGTAGTCCCCGGCGCGATACGTCCCCCAGACCGCCCACCACCCCTTGCAACCGTTCCAAAGTTCATTTGAATTGATAAATCGATCGCCCCCACCAGGCTGTCACTCTCCCACCCTGCTATCACAGTCTCCCCCCCTCAGACCACCCGTCTCCAATCCCCCCTCGCCATGTCACACATCGCTGCGCCAGTCTCCACAGCCCTGAAACCACCTACTACCTGATACCAACGGAACCCCCGAACCAACGGCTACCCCCAACAACACCCCGCCACCTAAACCAAAACAACCACGCTACCTCGCTATTCCATCCACGTACCCCCGCACTGCCACCCCCCACTCGCATAAGACTAAAATACCCTCCCCCACACTGTAGGTCCCCAAACAAACCCTAACAACCCCAGCAGCATTCGAAACTTACACCTACCCCCAACCCACCCATAAGTGTTCGGCTGGTTCTGTCTGACTGAAGTTGCATTTTCTCAGTAATTCCTAGTTAGAACAATTATTCGAATACTAATTATTATCATATTGGCGTTGCGATGAATCCTGCATTTGAACATTTCAATGTACATGCAAATTCTCACCTTCCTATGATCACATGTGATGGTTTGAAATTTTGAGTATGATCAGGAAACATGTTAAGGCTGATAAAATTGTGGCTCATTTCCTTTCATTCATCGGAGAGGATGCCTACAACTTATTGAAACGTTGGCATTTCCAGATAAACCAATTTCACTTCTCTATGTAATTCTCAACAATCGTCTGCTAAACTATTCACAGCGTACCAATTTCGAATGCCGTCAAGGATCAGAACTTCATTAAACCATTCGCCTGCACATCAAGAATTTTACCGCATTACTCAGTTATCTTAATCCAATGCGTACTCAGTGTCAAACAGATGACGATTCATTGGGGAAATTCAAAGCAGATCAAATGGGTGAGTACGTGTTTGGTAAATGCTTATCCTGTGATAAATTTTACTCACATAAATCATGGGAATTTCGTCATGCTAAGTGCCTTAAATGTGGTAAAATTGGACGAATCTAGTCAGTCTGTTGAGCTACTGTTCCTTTTACTACTGTTCATGAACCATATATTTCAGATTCTAATAAAAATTGGGTGTTTCTATTAACCATATTGTGGCACTGGACCTTAACCACACAACACTCAAAGCTGAACACGAGACAACAGTGAAAGTAGATATTCAACACATAATGCGGCGGAAAACACAACGGTGGTGGAGGCTTGGAGAATGAATTCAATTAATTCAAATCCACCAGATGTCATGGATCGGTCAATCAGACGTAACTTTTATCCATATCAAGTATATTTTCCGATTTTCCAGTTTAAATTTGTACTTTATCATACATTGTTCATAGTGACGATACGATGGGTCAGTGTAGACAATGATGTGACTTCATCGTAGTATCTTACACATTAGGCAGATACATCATAACAAATCTACAATCTTAAGATTGAGTCAATTATTAGAGTAATAATAATGACGAAGTACACAATAGTTTTTCTACCGTTTATCCTTATCCACTATTTCGGCAGTCAGTGTCCCTACTCAAAGAGAATTTATAACTCCCTCGATTCTCGACATGACTTTATTGTTGTCGCAGACAATATAGAGTACTGGTGTATGGCTCTCTACTGCTAGTGTCAACAATAAAGTTAAAGGAAGTCTTGATACCCTTTAGTCGCTCTGAAACTGAATTCGAGCTAAAACTGAAAGGACTCGTATTCAGAAAATAATTGGACCGACACAATGAATGCAAGTTTATCAAGTTAAAATCAGAAGCACTTTGAGAGAGTAGCTTTCAATGAATCGACTTGGAATATATATATATATCATGTACTAGTTCAGTGAGGAAATATGAACATTGAAGAATCATGATGTTTTTATAGGTAACGATTCAAATTTGGTAATGTATTTAATGTATTAACAATAAAAGTTAGTGTAACGTCTTCACATAGTATTGCTGTTTATTTCTACAACAACGAGAGTAAAGAGATAAGGATCTTCAAGTGAGACAACTTTCATGTGGATGACTGAAAATAAGGGGATGCACTATTTTCTGTAGAGACATTTTATTGGTACACAACAACACAACTCCCATCCTTCTATTTCATTGTGACTTCCACTCATTTCTGTGAAATCGAATGACTGTTGCTATTACTCATTATACATAGCTTTCTTGTGTTTCACACAATGTTCTTGTTCATGGTGAATGTCGTTGTGATTATTGTTGTTATTAGGAGAACAACTACGACCAAACAAATTTAACTGGAATTCAGTTGAGTTTGGTGCCAACCGTTCAATTTTCACATCATAAATATCGAGTTGATCACGGAAAGTCCAGTATTGGAAGCTGGTAAATATTGAACGGAGACACGATCCGAATTCGGCAATCCATGTTAGGGATGATCCATGACTACATGATAGTTATAACCATACCCGATCAATCAAATCGTTGCTTAAACGCAGTACTGGTCAGTTTGTTTGTGCGTTCCACATAAACAGCACAATTTGTTTAATTATTCTACCAGTCGAATTGTTTTCACGTTTAGAAACAAATAAAGTTTAAGGTCAAGATGCCTTGTTCTGATTATAGCTTTCACATAGACTCTGGGTCGCCAGTATCACGTTTATTGTTCCGGTAGAATATCCGTAAGGCAAATTCAATCACAAACACCTTAACCGTCAATCGAAACAAGCATCGATCTCGCGCTCTCGCATTAACTCTAGACCGCTGATTTCAAACCCAACTATTATTTTATAATTAAAGACTTTGTATTCAACATTAAATGAATTATGTTGATAATTGTTTCAAAGTAATATCCACAAGAAGACTGAATACCTGTAGGAAATCTCCTCAATATAAATTCTTTGAAAACCTCTGGATGAAAAATGAATACAACGTTTGAAAATTAATGAAAAGTAAGTAACTCGACAAATGCCACTAATGTATGACCGACGTAACAATTGATACATCATCATCGTTATGATGATTAAGAATGGTCATTTCAATAAATATTGTGATTATTCGTAATGATTTCTTAGAGACGAGAGAGAATAAATGTTTCAAATTCTGTTTCAACGATTTGTTGAATCATCACTATGAGGGTCTATTGGAATATATGTTTCTTGTATATGGAACAACTGGATATAGTCGGTAAGTGAACAACTAAGGTCAAAATTCACAGTCTCATAATTATTGGTAAAAGTCTCTTTTAAAGATTGATTTTTACTTCAAATTTAGTGTTGGACCATTGAAGTTCATTCACTTACTGACTAATATCGAGTGAATACTATCTAGCATTTCAAATGGAAATTCGTTCACTAGATGTTAATACGATAATGGTTACTGTACAAGCGAGATTTGTTAACCACTGTCAATTCAAATAAATATGATATATGGTATGTATACACTGGAAATCCGAACATTAATAAATTTAATCTTCACTAACAGTGAAATGTAAATAAAATGCACTGGATTCCGTAAAACCAAAGGAAAAGTGCTAGACCGAAACAACACATTACTCCGACAAATGGAGGCAGGCATGAGAAAAGTGAACAACAATTGGATAGAACTAGAAGGAAAGACCAAGAACGGAGTGGGTTGTAGAATGCTGATCGACGGCCTGTGCTCTGTAGAAAGTAGCAGACGCAGAATTCCAGTGTCATACACGACGTCTCACTCTCTTAACAGACCGATAGCAACTTCCATCAATTTTCGGTTCGAAGAATAACATCTCAATGTACACCCTAGAGATCACTTGTAGCGAAGGTCTACAATCCTTATTGGTTATGGTTTCACTATCAAATATACGTCAACGACCAGATTGGAGCAGACTAAGTGTTAATGCTATCGAAGCGTCCTAGTAACCCCGATTGAGATACGCGGAAAATCGAAGTGCCCAAACAACGATTTGTCTACAATAGTAGTTCTTTATTAAATAATACACGAAATTTAGTTACTAACCTCAACTTGTGAGGTGTCTAGGCGTTTAAACGCGTCCTATGAGAATGAAAATAACGAAGGCTTCCTGTGGGAGTAACATAAAGAATAATTATAACATACGATAGTACAAAGACAGCCGATAGCTGTGTCTAAATTGGATAACAGTTTATGAGCAATCAAAACTCGAACCGAGGGCAAAGCAATATGGAATCTGTTGCGTTTAAACAAATGCACAAAACTGTGGATAACGGTTACAGTGATTAAGATACAGTAATTATAATGATAAATACAATGATAAGTACAATAAACGTTATAAGTATATTTGAACAATTCAGAATATTACAGAACAACTCGCGTTACAGTGTAAGTTTGAAAATTGTTAGGAATACGACTGCTTACTGGATGTAAATGAGTAGTATAAAACAATATACAGAAGTGTAGAAAGGGAATGAGCAGGAACAATGTAAAACAAACTTAACATCAAGTCATCATCGAGATTGATCAGCTCAAACCGAACGACAAACGAGGATTCCTTATTAGCGACAGTATTCAACGAAGCGGAAGTAAAACGAGCTATGTCGGCTGAAATTGACGCCTTAACGGTAACGGCGAACATAGTTCAGCGTGTTAAGTAGTCGTGCAATGCACTTCAGTAGGTCACGAAATGTGTGCATGATGGTCGACCAAACAACGTTGTTATGACCCGATAAGAATAATGAGTGGTAATTTATGGGATCCATTTGTGGACCAATACTATACGTATACTTTTACAGTGTAATTGTTAATTAACTAAAATATCCTTATTGATTAAATGTTTAAAATCTTCCAGGGCAATATCGATATATGTATGCAATTGTTTATGTACGATTCGAAGCGTGTTTGTTGTGAACGCTCGAGATCGCTTGATCTCACTTGTTTCTGGCTGTCCGCAGAATATACTTCTCAATCTAAGCTTGGACATCTCACTCTAGTTAGCGGAGCTAGTATGCATCAATACCTAGCTTACAGGAATTTGATCACCGAATCTTGTTATTCGTTCGCACATGAAGTAAACAGCTGATAGCTACAGACCTAGCAAACGCCCACAAATATTTACTCGAGTACACGCGTCGACGGACTGTGTCAGTGATTCTCAACTACTACACAATATATGGAACATCTCTGATCACCAATTTCATGAGTTCATATGCATATATTTAGTTAAGAGCACACAACAATTATAAGCACATAAAATTCCTCGATTAGTATCGACAATATTTCCTTCCACGTTTCGATTCACTGATACATTGAACCATTCCATTTTCCCCATAAACACACTTTTGAATGGAGGAAATCCTTCTCAATCCGGATTTCATGAAGTCATCAATGCAGGCACCATGTCCAACAGCAGTGTCCTTACCAGAGTAGTTGACGTCTCTGTAATGAACAAATATGGAATGGAAAGTGACAGGAACGTTTCAACATCCATCTTAAGTGTGAACTTACAAGCAAATTAGAACGTGCATGAAACAGGCAAAACGCAGACATTAACCATAATCATAAAAATGAATCGATCTTCAAACCTACTCATATATACGCCAGTATGGAGGCTGTCCCGTCGAATTATGTATCAAAGGTACACAAACAGATCCAGGTATCCATGGTGGTGAGAGTGAGCCAACGCTCTTGTACACTTCAATATATGAACCACTCTTATACTTTCCATCGTACAATCGTAGACAATACTTGCATGAGTCTGATTTGGTTATGCCTAATTGATTTATCAATGTGTATGACAATAAAGCAATGAGAAACATCGAATTAGCTGACATTGCTTTTTCGTTTTGTTCTTGAGATGAATTAGTTGATTGACGCATTTATATAGTTTTCAGTAGATGTGAGATTTCAATAAATCGCTTAATCCACAGTGGATATGTGATTGTCATGATTTGTGCGGAATTATCAGCGTCAATAATTCAGAAGAGAATGAAATGATCATTGTGATAGGTGTCACGGTTAATTCCCATGTTACGTGACTATGTTTGCATTGTTGATCACGCAGCTTGATGAAGTTGTTTGAGAATCAGCATCACGTCAATTGAAATTCTGGTTTCGTGCACACTGTTTGTGATGTCCACGGATGATTTTTGTGTGAATTGTTGAATGAGTGATGAGTGAATGCACCTCCAAATTCTACATTGTCTAAAACAATATAGCAGTGTCAGAATAGAGCTGTTATATGAAATTGCGATTACACAAATACGTTTCGACATAGAATGGATAATGTATTAGTGTATTTTCTTTAACATGTAATCAGAGAATTCGGAATTAACAGTAGTAATATTCTTAGAAGAATGAGTAGTTATTTCATAGATGTTGTGTAGAACACTCGATTGCTATCACGTAACCACATTCGTATTGTTAAGAATTAGTTGTCACCGCGTATTCGCATATAGTTATTCCTATATTAGGACTGCAAATGTACATGAACACTAGTGTCTATTATTTTTAATTTAGGCGTCTGATAGGGCATTCGAAATATGTTCCATTTCAGATAAGATCTGAGTTATTTTGAGCTCACTATTTAGTGTTGAAATGTGTGCTATGACGCTCAGGTCACTGTTTTATGTTTCGATATATTAAGATTCGATTTGATGGATGGTTTTGAAACTGTCAGTGTAACATGCTCTATTTACATTTTGAAAATGATTTACTTGTGTTATTTAATACTTTCTTTCATTCGTGTATTATGTACACATATTAATTTCTGCTCATTCATACTTTCAAATAACTGAAGTAAATCAGTTTCGGTGTTTCGGAAGTTTCACTTCTTGTCGATGGTTAAGTAGTCCAAGTAGTATTGTAGCGGTTGAAATTGCTAGGTGAAATTGAATTTGTCTGATCGAGTGAAATGCATCGAATTTGAATGAACCGATCATGCATAAATTAGCATATTTTATACAATTAGCTTCGAGATTCATTAGTTGGATTTTGGCGTTATGGTTTGTACCAAGCAAATCAAGATACAACAACATTGGAATATCTGTTTGCTCTTTCATTGTTTTGCATTTATTAACACGGAGAGCTCTTGTCATGTTCCTCTCACTGTATACTGTATACAGTAAAGTCGTTTACCTATTTGAGTGAACATCAAGAAGTTGTTTCGATCATTATGATCGACTTCAGTAAACAAATCTAACATAAAACAATCAGAACGCTTAATTCACAGTTACTAAACAACCTGACGTTCGTTATCGCAACCACGGATAATTGGGATGTACGCGGTAGCTAAGCACAAAATTACACAACAAACCACACTATCACACGAAGGCTCTTTGTCTACGGTGAGGACTGTCTGTAGAGTACAATGAAATGAGATCGTTTCAGAAGACATCGGTTTCTATTCTGCATGCCTGAAAAAATCAGTAAGAAGCAAGGGAGTGAAGGAAGACATTATTTAGGTTTCATACTACATTTGTTGTATTTAGTATTTCATGACGGACTGACTACAGAAAAACAGTACTATGATGTGATGTACTATATCTCCATAAATGTTCAACGGTCATACTACACTACTATTATAGGTATACAACCAGGTTGTGTTTGGCTAAACAAACATTCTCTATCAAAACTCCGAGACCTACTATTGAAATGGTTTCAGAATATCGTCACAAAGCATTGTCATGACTTGTTAATCATGTAATATGACTGATACAATTGATGAAACTATTGACGAAATCGGTCGACAAATTGACTCGTGATAATCATTAAATTATGTTGCATATTCGTCATATTCATCCAATGCAGATGATTACAGCATGTTTCTCAAACGGTTGCTCATTCAATTCATCTGTTCAACATTCACATAATTATCTATTTCCAACAATATATATATATGATACGCCTACATAACACTACTGGATACAGCATCATATAATATATGTTCGAGTCTGAGTTTTGATAACACTTTGACCATTCGTTTGGTTACCCACATTTAATTCCATTTCTTTTTCACATATTGGCACACACATACCCGAACATCTAAACCACTCATTCATACGGCCAATTTCACAATTCATAAAGCTATCAGCATACATGCAATTCCAAACACAGATATCTGGTATGGAATTACTTTAATACACATGCATTTATCTTATTCTGCAATCTCTGTAATGTCTCATTAACTTGAAGTCTTTCCTGGGTTAAACGTCATGAAAAATGTTCATGGTATTTGCTATAAACACAGAATATTCGGTTCATCCGAATACCGAAAAGCTCTCGCGTAGAAATGAATATTGTAATCAAGAGTTCATCCGTTAAACCAGATTAATTGATGAAACACTTTTATCATCACTGTCATGCTAACTGTCAAAAAAGTTCATCACATCACGTAATGAACGTTGAACATTAACGAAGATATCAGACGCCTAAATTAAAAATAATAGACACTAGTGTTCACGTACATTTGCAGTCCTAATATAGGAATAACTATATGCGAATACGCGGTGACAACTAATTCTTAACAATACGAATGTGGTTACTTGATAGCAATCGAGTGTTCTACACAACATCCATGAAATAACTACTCATTCTTCTAAGAATATTACTACTGTTAATTCCGAATTCTCTGATTACATGTTAAAGAAAATACACTAATACATTATCCATTCTATATCGAAACGTATTTGTGTAATCGCAATTTCATAAAACAGCTCTATTCTGACACTGCTATATTGTTTTAGACAATGTAGAATTTGGAGGTGCATTCACTCATCACTCATTCAACAATTCACACAAACATCATCCGTGGACATCACAAACAGTGTGCACGAAACCAGAATTTCAATTGACGTGATGCTGATTCTCAAACAACTTCATCAAGCTGCGTGATCAACAATGCAAACATAGTCACGTAACATGGGAATTAACCGTGACACCTATCACAATGATCATTTCATTCTCTTCTGAATTATTGACGCTGATAATTCCGCACAAATCATGACAATCACATATCCACTGTGGATTAAGCGATTTATTGAAATCTCACATCTACTGAAAACTATATAAATGCGTCAATCAACTAATTCATCTCAAGAACAAAACGAAAAAGCAATGTCAGCTAATTCGATGTTTCTCATTGCTTTATTGTCATACACATTGATAAATCAATTAGGCATAACCAAATCAGACTCATGCAAGTATTGTCTACGATTGTACGATGGAAAGTATAAGAGTGGTTCATATATTGAAGTGTACAAGAGCGTTGGCTCACTCTCACCACCATGGATACCTGGATCTGTTTGTGTACCTTTGATACATAATTCGACGGGACAGCCTCCATACTGGCGTATATATGAGTAGGTTTGAAGATCGATTCATTTTTATGATTATGGTTAATGTCTGCGTTTTGCCTGTTTCATGCACGTTCTAATTTGCTTGTAAGTTCACACTTAAGATGGATGTTGAAACGTTCCTGTCACTTTCCATTCCATATTTGTTCATTACAGAGACGTCAACTACTCTGGTAAGGACACTGCTGTTGGACATGGTGCCTGCATTGATGACTTCATGAAATCCGGATTGAGAAGGATTTCCTCCATTCAAAAGTGTGTTTATGGGGAAAATGGAATGGTTCAATGTATCAGTGAATCGAAACGTGGAAGGAAATATTGTCGATACTAATCGAGGAATTTTATGTGCTTATAATTGTTGTGTGCTCTTAACTAAATATATGCATATGAACTCATGAATTTGGTATTCTGGGAATTTTCCTATGATGTGCATTATTTGGCGAACATTGACGTTTCACGTCTACGGATGTACTGTAATGTAGCTTTGTGGACATTTTTTTGCCCTCTATTATGCTCGTAGTTCTTGACCTACTAACTCGACTACTTAACACGCCGAACTATGTTCGCAATCGACATAGCTCTCGGTCTGTTAAGTTAGTTGGGTTTCGTGCATATATCACCGTGTGAAATATTTTGACTGCAGAGATAATTAACAGAGCTCATTTCTCTATTTAACTGGATATTTGTCGGATTTGGATAGTGTTGTGGATGCATGTGCAATAGCCTTCTGAGAACCATGTGAGCAAATGTGAGGAACAACATCTCCGATTCCATAGTGCGAAGAAATAATGGTCACAAGGTTGTAGTTAAACTCTTTCGTATGATAACTTACTACTGCCATCAATTGCCTTCCGATATTTGGCCTACGGGGATCTTATCGGTTAACTGACACGTAGACTTCTTGTAATGGTGACCATAGTCAACCGCGACTCCGCGTTACACTCAAATGGCTCCAACATTAACTCATTATAAAGTCTGGAGAGACGACCACATTTCGAGGTTATAATACACACAACCCTTGTAGACTAGAGAAAAGTAACTAGCTGGACAAATGACATTTGCTTGTGCCCGACATTACAGGTGACGTAGCTTGATGCTTATATTGCTTGCGAATGATCAAATAAATAGATATTATGATTGATGGTGTTAATCTCGTAGACAACAGGTTGAATGTTTCAAGTTGTGTACAACGGTTCCTTAAATCATCACAACGAGAATCATTTGGATTATATGTATGCATATGTCGAACAAGTAGACGAAGTCGAACGAGGGATAAGGAAGGTAAAATTTTACTATGAGGATTCTAGGTTCCGTGAATATCGGTACAAGTGTTTTTGCATTAGATATTTGGTAATGTTCTATTGTCACGATAACCGACAAAATGTCCCATCTCTCCATAATCAGTCAGTAAACGTGTTGTGTTTAGTACTGTGTCAAGCAGATATGCCAGACCATTTTAAATAATGCATAAGCTATTTGCGCAAACAACATGTTTTGATGTAGATAATTCCAAAATCGTGGAGCTAGAATAGAAATACACGTAATTCAACTAAGAAAATTCTCTTTCGACGAAATGATCTACTTAAGCTGTGCATTCGTATTTATGGTTGGTGGCGAATATGTGTCTACATAACAACAGAAGCGATAGCATTATAAAGTGATTCGCGACTTCAAATATCAAATGAAGTGGCCTAATAAACAGAGGGTTCAAGCAGTAAAGGAGTGTGGGAATAGATGTAGGGTCAGAACCAATATGGTCAATGTAAGAGTTGAATTCATTAGCCCATTTATGCCAAACCACCATTGAGAACTCGGAAACGCCGGACGGTCGATTTGTCCTAATATGGGACTGTTCATCGGTACGCAACCACGGTCAAACCCAGCACGTTCGGTCAAGCGCGAATTTGAAATCAATCGGTCTATCATCTTGTTCATCCTACCAGTGCTTCCAAGTTTTGAGTGATAGTCTGAATAGGATCAACTTGTAAATTCAAATATGAAATTACTGCAATCTCCACAAACTCTCATTCTATTAAGAATACTTGTCTGATTGACAGATGTGAAGAAAAATGAAAGATATTAAGGTCGTAATAACAAGTGAAGAATAGGTATGTAGGATCCAAACTACGGTTTGGATGTTGAAGAATAGCCGACCGAGGATGTTAGACACGCGCCCTTTCCCGTCGAAATCAGAACAAGTAATCGGGTAACTAGCGGTTCTATAATTCATAATAAATTTAATGTAAATCATTACCTAAACAAATATTATCACCCGACTATTCAACCAATGATTGTTCAATCAATTAAATCTAAATTACAATAAATAAAGAAGTTGATAGAAGATGCAAGAAAATTACCAATCACCACAAATAAATTTTATTCTATCCTGTCTGGATAGATCACGTACAGATTCGTTCAAAAGGTAATAATTGGTCGCTCTATAACACAGAGTGTTTTCAATTCTGGAAGAGTGCTTCAATTCACAACCAAAATGCACAATTCCAGTCAACACAGGTCAAGCAATCAAAAGCAAGAACAAACCAAAATGGCTGCCGCCCAGACTTAGTATAAAGTAAAACAACATAAGTGCAGTTCGGGAAGAAACATGAGGAATTAGTGAAGGTGTAGTAAAAACGAAAACTATAATAAAATACAAATATTAACAATTCAAATGTAGTCAAAAGGTTAACAATGTACAACTAAAAGAATCAATAGGAACAAAGTGTAAGTATATACATGGAGGGATTTTCACCAACACACAAGGCACTCAAAATGGATCTTACACCGGCCCCCAAAATCCCTCCATATCACACAAGCTACCTTGACGCCTACGGTCATGGTTCATTATATAACATACCACACCATAGAAACGAGTAGGACTTACAACAGTACGCCTACTCGACCTAACTACATTAATAACAACAAAGACTAATCCAAAGCTTCAAGGAGACCTGCTTCACCTGTTCTCTGGTGATCAACAATAACAGTCGTGATATAGACCTAATCACTCTTCCCCAAACTCCACCCATGCTGTTGGATGAGCGCTTCGCTGACAATTCAATGTTTATCTTCTGATTCGACTGCTGCACAAACTTGCTTAACTCGGAAACTGTCACCACGAATCTTGACGCACTGTCACTGTAAATCTCCGGAGGTTTCCTTCTTCTTCCAATAAAACGTAATAGAGCCATTAAAAATGAATCAGTAATCAAACTACACACCATTTCAATATGTACTGCCCATGTTTGCAAACAAGTAAACACATATCCATACCCTTTTTCTAATGATCTTCCTATGTGTCCTTGTTCTTTATGACAATGTCTAACTATCATTTCCGTCACTAAGTGTCGACTGGGTAAAATTACTGGATGTTTAAAAGCATTTGGGAAATCTGAGTATCTTAGTCGACCTCCAACGCAGAGTAATCCATCAAGCATCATCAACGATAAACCTTTCAGATCATCATGGCTTACTACTTTACTGCTGTTCTTAAATTCTCCATACACCTCTCTCTGAACCATCAATAAATTCTTACGCTTGGCAATCTCAAGCTCTTTGACCTTTAAACATCCTAGATGAACGGATCCTTCACAACTCGGTAAACGAAGTACCATCAGGAATTCGATGAACCTTCTAAACCAGGTTACAGCTCTGACTAATTTCAACCACTCGGAATTATAAGAGAGAACAAGTGTCTTGTTGTACTTTACACTACTCAAGTTAACCACAGCAGTTTTTCTAAACTCAATATCGTCAAGAGTAGGTTCCGTACAGTCAGTGATTGTTATATAAAATTCTCCATGCAATAAAATAGGACATTCGAACCAAGATTCAAGATCGGTCATTTTTTGTATACTTCCTCTACATAATAATTCACTTATATGCTTAACGAAACTCTTTGCTTGATCCCAAGTGGGAATGGATATCAAGCAATCATCAACATAGAAATTATTCTTGACATCATCTTCAACATAACCATCATAACCGTCAGAGAATATTTGGGCCGTCTTATTCAGGGCAAGGTTCGCGCAAAATGGCGACGATGTGGCATCAAATGGATGGGATGTCATTTGAAACTCGGATGATTCCCTCGACATGTCTCCCTCTTGCCACCACAGAAATCTTAAAGCTCCTCGATCAGACTCAGGGACCTTCACTTGCATGAACATTTCTTCATCATCTACTGGGATTGCAACTGCCTTCTTGCGAAAACTTATTAATATACACCTTAACTCAGCAGTGGTATCGGGTTCTTGATAAATCATATCATTTGGGGGAACCCCTGCAAACTGGGAGGCACAATCAAGGACCACTCTAAAATCTGGTTTTTTCATGTTTAATACTGCACGATGAGGTAAATACCATCGAGGGCGATAATAAGACTGCAGATATATTTCAAAGACCCTCTCCGCATAAGTCTTAGTGAAATCACTTTCAGCACTTTTGATATACTTGATGTGCAGACTGACATCCTTCGACAACATACCCTTCAAACTTTGTAATCTACGGTTTGCTACTTCATAATTATCCACTTTCATATCTGGATTCTTTTTCCAAGGTATAGAAACTACAAAATGACCGTCGCCGAAGCGCGTGCCACCTTCCACAATCTTTATAGCCACCTTGTCGTCTACTGATAATGATTTATCACTTGAATAAGCATCTGAAAACTCTACGTCATAAGGCTTACGTATTTCGTTCTCTAATGTCTGTATCTTACTGGTATCATTAACAACTCTTTTCCTATATTCCGGGCATGATGGCTTATCGTTTACGACGTTGCTCGTCGAGTCAGTGTGCAGCAGAGTGTGATGTCTCCTCTCGCAACTGTCAACCTTACAGAGCCTTGTCATCTCACATTCATTAACCTTATGTCCTTGTCTAAGACAGACGAAACAGATACCCTTGCTTTTAGCGTGAGACCATCGGTCTTGCACTGTAAGCGCTAAGAACTGTGGACATTTATCAATGGCATGGTCGTAGGAACACATACTGCACTTAGTTTTTGTCGTCGAACTATTCCCTTGCTCCGATTGCACGTGACAGTTCGTCTTTACGTTATGTCCTTTTCTAGAACGGTTTGCTAACCGTCCAAATCTACTACAAGCCACTCTCGCACGCGATGCGATAAACTGAGTGAGCTCGTCGAAGGTCGGTTCCCTGTTATCTTCAGTCAATTTATCCACCCAGTCCGCCCACTGGGCTTGCATAGGTTGAGGCAAGAGTCTCACTATTCTTTCCAAGGTAACTAAGGAATTTAGATCAGAAGTATAATTCATCTGCTCCAAGACCATGGCACAGTTTTCCATCCTAATAGCCAAATTTGATAGTTGGTCCCCGTCAATATACTCAAAATTCACAGCACTGAATAAGTCCTCTAGTGTTTCTCGAGCAATTACGTGAGGCTGTCCGAAAAAACGTTTTAAAATCTCCCTAGCTCTTTTATAGCCAGAGGATGCCTCCATCATGACGCAACCTTCAATAGCTGTTTTAGCCTTGCCCTTACAGTAGTGTATCAAATAGAGTAAGCGCTGGCTATCATCCGTGACTCTTGAGGCTACATACGTCTCGAATTGCTTTATAAACTTCCAATAACCTCTTGGCTCTCCATCGAAATAACTCAGTTCAACCTTAGGTAGCTCTGGGCCAACAACATGGACTATAGGCGACATGCTCTTTCCTAGTAATTCAGGCCTTTGCTCCTCCTTTAAACTATGATATTTTACATCATCTGACATCAAATTAAGACTAGAATCACTGCCCTGATAATTACCCCTATTTAAGTCTGAACCATGACCCTTAAGGACGTCAAAAGGCACTTGCTTGACAATAGGGGATTCTTCATTAACATCGACGAACTTTGAGCCTGATCTCCTTCGACGATTAACTGGCATTATAAGCGACACGACCAATTATTTCCAGAAAATCCGTGAACGATTACCAAAGGATTGCGGCCAAGAAATAATTGTTTAGAACTGTAGGATCCAAACTACGGTTTGGATGTTGAAGAATAGCCGACCGAGGATGTTAGACACGCGCCCTTTCCCGTCGAAATCAGAACAAGTAATCGGGTAACTAGCGGTTCTATAATTCATAATAAATTTAATGTAAATCATTACCTAAACAAATATTATCACCCGACTATTCAACCAATGATTGTTCAATCAATTAAATCTAAATTACAATAAATAAAGAAGTTGATAGAAGATGCAAGAAAATTACCAATCACCACAAATAAATTTTATTCTATCCTGTCTGGATAGATCACGTACAGATTCGTTCAAAAGGTAATAATTGGTCGCTCTATAACACAGAGTGTTTTCAATTCTGGAAGAGTGCTTCAATTCACAACCAAAATGCACAATTCCAGTCAACACAGGTCAAGCAATCAAAAGCAAGAACAAACCAAAATGGCTGCCGCCCAGACTTAGTATAAAGTAAAACAACATAAGTGCAGTTCGGGAAGAAACATGAGGAATTAGTGAAGGTGTAGTAAAAACGAAAACTATAATAAAATACAAATATTAACAATTCAAATGTAGTCAAAAGGTTAACAATGTACAACTAAAAGAATCAATAGGAACAAAGTGTAAGTATATAAATGGAGGGATTTTCACCAACACACAAGGCACTCAAAATGGATCTTACAGGTATGGAGAACATTGAAGGGATAGTAATAACTGATTACAGCTTACAATTACATGACAAGAGTAATAAGCGTCACATCATACTGCATGAAGGAATTAGGACTAGGGATGGATGATAGTTTCAACATAGACTTGCTCGCAGATTTCGAACTTGAATTGGTGGATTGTGAACGCCTCAGCAATGCATTAGGATTTTGTTCGACCTCGGTCCTATCAAGTTCGTTTGATTGTGTGGATTATGTCAATGAAATACATCTTGCGAGCGACCTGTCTCAGAGCAGATAAGGTGCGACTGCATTGAACTGGTGACTGCTTTAGATTCTGCCTCAGAAAACCGACCATGTAGTTTTCAGTAGATGTGAGATTTCAATAAATCGCTTAATTCACAGTGGATATTTGATTGTCATGATTTGTGCGGAATTATCAGCGTCAACAATTCAGAAGAGAATGAAATAATCATTGTGATATGTGGCGCAGTTAATCTTCATGTCACGTAACCATATTCGTATTGTTAAGAATTAGTCGTACCCCCTACTGACATATAGTTATTCTTATATCAAGATTGCAAATGATCGTGAACACAGTTTTCATTAAATATTTAATTATAGGCGTCCGACTAAGCATTAAAAATATGTATTTTATTTCACGTTGACACACGACGCATCATCATTTATCTCTCGAATCTCGCTCACACACTATTATTCCCAGAATGATAATTCAGATGTGTTCCGAACCAAGTGCCCATCGTCAACAAATACTGACATCTGACAACAGAAACGTGATTTGTGGTAGTCAGCGAAGGTCTATGTTATATTAATCTATTTCAGTGCTATTGCAGAACTGACTGCTATGATGACCAACCTACTACAGTCGATCAATTGACTGTCGTTTTCATTCAATTTCGGTAATGCATAATGTGTGTGAACCCCGAATGAAGACCGATTCAGATTGTGAGAAAAGATGTACGCTCATCGGTCTAACAACAAATCTTCTATAAGGTGAATCATAGTTTATTCATTCAAGTTAGCTTCTCAAGTATCTTCACAAAAATTGTACATGAATATTTTATTTTCAATCAATGTTGACTATCCCAGTATTTTAGTTTGCCAGATCAGTTTATGTCTATCAAATACACCACTGATCAATTGCACATCCGAGGTCTTAGACAACGAAACGCTACCAGTGTTCCGTTCATAACCTGAACTCGAGTTACAGTGAGTTACTGTCGCAATAAAGGCTTACAGTATGATATGGTGTTTCGGATTTATCATATCACTTGTTCGAATTTCAACAGTTCAATAGCTTCAGGTCTGATTTGCATAGGTACAACGAATGCATGTAGCAACTTTTAAAGTGCAGTGACTTATCGAATATAAACTAAAGAGAATTACACGATCAAAATTTTCTTCGTGATTAGATCATTCACATTAGTCTTTATCCACCTGCATATCCATCTATGAATTTCCTTGCTCTTGTTAGGAATGTTACAGTGATCGCACAAAACCATCACCATTAAAACGCATCTCAGAACCCTACATGGTCGGTTTTCTGAGGCAGAATCTAAAGCAGTCACCAGTTCAATGCAGTCGCACCTTATCTGCTCTGAGACAGGTCGCTCGCAAGATGTATTTCATTGACATAATCCACACAATCAAACGAACTTGATAGGACCGAGGTCGAACAAAATCCTAATGCATTGCTGAGGCGTTCACAATCCACCAATTCAAGTTCGAAATCTGCGAGCAAGTCTATGTTGAAACTATCATCCATCCCTAGTCCTAATTCCTTCATGCAGTATGATGTGACGCTTATTACTCTTGTCTTGTAATTGTAAGCTGTAATCAGTTATTACTATCCCTTCAATGTTCTCCATACCTATTCTTCACTTGTTATTACGACCTTAATATCTTTCATTTTTCTTCACATCTGTCAATCAGACAAGTATTCTTAATAGAATGAGAGTTTGTGGAGATTGCAGTAATTTCATATTTGAATTTACAAGTTGATCCTATTCAGACTATCACTCAAAACTTGGAAGCACTGGTAGGATGAACAAGATGATAGACCGATTGATTTCAAATTCGCGCTTGACCGAACGTGCTGGGTTTGACCGTGGTTGCGTACCGATGAACAGTCCCATATTAGGACAAATCGACCGTCCGGCGTTTCCGAGTTCTCAATGGTGGTTTGGCATAAATGGGCTAATGAATTCAACTCTTACATTGACCATATTGGTTCTGACCCTACATCTATTCCCACACTCCTTTACTGCTTGAACCCTCTGTTTATTAGGCCACTTCATTTGATATTTGAAGTCGCGAATCACTTTATAATGCTATCGCTTCTGTTGTTATGTAGACACATATTCGCCACCAACCATAAATACGAATGCACAGCTTAAGTAGATCATTTCGTCGAAAGAGAATTTTCTTAGTTGAATTACGTGTATTTCTATTCTAGCTCCACGATTTTGGAATTATCTACATCAAAACATGTTGTTTGCGCAAATAGCTTATGCATTATTTAAAATGGTCTGGCATATCTGCTTGACACAGTACTAAACACAACACGTTTACTGACTGATTATGGAGAGATGGGACATTTTGTCGGTTATCGTGACAATAGAACATTACCAAATATCTAATGCAAAAACACTTGTACCGATATTCACGGAACCTAGAATCCTCATAGTAAAATTTTACCTTCCTTATCCCTCGTTCGACTTCGTCTACTTGTTCGACATATGCATACATATAATCCAAATGATTCTCGTTGTGATGATTTAAGGAACCGTTGTACACAACTTGAAACATTCAACCTGTTGTCTACGAGATTAACACCATCAATCATAATATCTATTTATTTGATCATTCGCAAGCAATATAAGCATCAAGCTACGTCACCTGTAATGTCGGGCACAAGCAAATGTCATTTGTCCAGCTAGTTACTTTTCTCTAGTCTACAAGGGTTGTGTGTATTATAACCTCGAAATGTGGTCGTCTCTCCAGACTTTATAATGAGTTAATGTTGGAGCCATTTGAGTGTAACGCGGAGTCGCGGTTGACTATGGTCACCATTACAAGAAGTCTACGTGTCAGTTAACCGATAAGATCCCCGTAGGCCAAATATCGGAAGGCAATTGATGGCAGTAGTAAGTTATCATACGAAAGAGTTTAACTACAACCTTGTGACCATTATTTCTTCGCACTATGGAATCGGAGATGTTGTTCCTCACATTTGCTCACATGGTTCTCAGAAGGCTATTGCACATGCATCCACAACACTATCCAAATCCGACAAATATCCAGTTAAATAGAGAAATGAGCTCTGTTAATTATCTCTGCAGTCAAAATATTTCACACGGTGATATATGCACGAAACCCAACTAACTTAACAGACCGAGAGCTATGTCGATTGCGAACATAGTTCGGCGTGTTAAGTAGTCGAGTTAGTAGGTCAAGAACTACGAGCATAATAGAGGGCAAAAAAATGTCCACAAAGCTACATTACAGTACATCCGTAGACGTGAAACGTCAATGTTCGCCAAATAATGCACATCATAGGAAAATTCCCAGAATACCAAATTCATGAGTTCATATGCATATATTTAGTTAAGAGCACACAACAATTATAAGCACATGAAATTCCTCGATTAGTATCGACAATATTTCCTTCCACGTTTCGATTCACTGATACATTGAACCATTCCATTTTCCCCATAAACACACTTTTGAATGGAGGAAATCCTTCTCAATCCGGATTTCATGAAGTCATCAATGCAGGCACCATGTCCAACAGCAGTGTCCTTACCAGAGTAGTTGACGTCTCTGTAATGAACAAATATGGAATGGAAAGTGACAGGAACGTTTCAACATCCATCTTAAGTGTGAACTTACAAGCAAATTAGAACGTGCATGAAACAGGCAAAACGCAGACATTAACCATAATCATAAAAATGAATCGATCTTCAAACCTACTCATATATACGCCAGTATGGAGGCTGTCCCGTCGAATTATGTATCAAAGGTACACAAACAGATCCAGGTATCCATGGTGGTGAGAGTGAGCCAACGCTCTTGTACACTTCAATATATGAACCACTCTTATACTTTCCATCGTACAATCGTAGACAATACTTGCATGAGTCTGATTTGGTTATGCCTAATTGATTTATCAATGTGTATGACAATAAAGCAATGAGAAACATCGAATTAGCTGACATTGCTTTTTCGTTTTGTTCTTGAGATGAATTAGTTGATTGACGCATTTATATAGTTTTCAGTAGATGTGAGATTTCAATAAATCGCTTAATCCACAGTGGATATGTGATTGTCATGATTTGTGCGGAATTATCAGCGTCAATAATTCAGAAGAGAATGAAATGATCATTGTGATAGGTGTCACGGTTAATTCCCATGTTACGTGACTATGTTTGCATTGTTGATCACGCAGCTTGATGAAGTTGTTTGAGAATCAGCATCACGTCAATTGAAATTCTGGTTTCGTGCACACTGTTTGTGATGTCCACGGATGATGTTTGTGTGAATTGTTGAATGAGTGATGAGTGAATGCACCTCCAAATTCTACATTGTCTAAATCAATATAGCAGTGTCAGAATAGAGCTGTTATATGAAATTGCGATTACACAAATACGTTTCGATATAGAATGGATAATGTATTAGTGTATTTTCTTTAACGTGTAATCAGAGAATTCGGAATTAACAGTAGTAATATTCTTAGAAGAATGAGTAGTTATTTCATGGATGTTGTGTAGAACACTCGATTGCTATCAAGTAACCACATTCGTATTGTTAAGAATTAGTTGTCACCGCGTATTCGCATATAGTTATTCCTATATTAGGACTGCAAATGTACATGAACACTAGTGTCTATTATTTTTAATTTAGGCGTCTGATATCTTCGTTAATGTTCAACGTTCATTACGTGATGTGATGAACTTTTTTGACAGTTAGCATGACAGTGATGATAAAAGTGTTTCATCAATTAATCTGGTTTAACGGATGAACTCTTGATTACAATATTCATTTCTACGCGAGAGCTTTTCGGTATTCGGATGAACCGAATATTCTGTGTTTATAGCAAATACCATGAACATTTTTCATGACGTTTAACCCAGGAAAGACTTCAAGTTAATGAGACATTACAGAGATTGCAGAATAAGATAAATGCATGTGTATTAAAGTAATTCCATACCAGATATCTGTGTTTGGAATTGCATGTATGCTGATAGCTTTATGAATTGTGAAATTGGCCGTATGAATGAGTGGTTTAGATGTTCGGGTATGTGTGTGCCAATATGTGAAAAAGAAATGGAATTAAATGTGGGTAACCAAACGAATGGTCAAAGTGTTATCAAAACTCAGACTCGAACATATATTATATGATGCTGTATCCAGTAGTGTTATGTAGGCGTATCATATATATATATTGTTGGAAATAGATAATTATGTGAATGTTGAACAGATGAATTGAATGAGCAACCGTTTGAGAAACATGCTGTAATCATCTGCATTGGATGAATATGACGAATATGCAACATAATTTAATGATTATCACGAGTCAATTTGTCGACCGATTTCGTCAATAGTTTCATCAATTGTATCAGTCATATTACATGATTAACAAGTCATGACAATGCTTTGTGACGATATTCTGAAACCATTTCAATAGTAGGTCTCGGAGTTTTGATAGAGAATGTTTGTTTAGCCAAACACAACCTGGTTGTATACCTATAATAGTAGTGTAGTATGACCGTTGAACATTTATGGAGATATAGTACATCACATCATAGTACTGTTTTTCTGTAGTCAGTCCGTCATGAAATACTAAATACAACAAATGTAGTATGAAACCTAAATAATGTCTTCCTTCACTCCCTTGCTTCTTACTGATTTTTTCAGGCATGCAGAATAGAAACCGATGTCTTCTGAAACGATCTCATTTCATTGTACTCTACAGACAGTCCTCACCGTAGACAAAGAGCCTTCGTGTGATAGTGTGGTTTGTTGTGTAATTTTGTGCTTAGCTACCGCGTACATCCCAATTATCCGTGGTTGCGATAACGAACGTCAGGTTGTTTAGTAACTGTGAATTAAGCGTTCTGATTGTTTTATGTTAGATTTGTTTACTGAAGTCGATCATAATGATCGAAACAACTTCTTGATGTTCACTCAAATAGGTAAACGACTTTACTGTATACAGTATACAGTGAGAGGAACATGACAAGAGCTCTCCGTGTTAATAAATGCAAAACAATGAAAGAGCAAACAGATATTCCAATGTTGTTGTATCTTGATTTGCTTGGTACAAACCATAACGCCAAAATCCAACTAATGAATCTCGAAGCTAATTGTATAAAATATGCTAATTTATGCATGATCGGTTCATTCAAATTCGATGCATTTCACTCGATCAGACAAATTCAATTTCACCTAGCAATTTCAACCGCTACAATACTACTTGGACTACTTAACCATCGACAAGAAGTGAAACTTCCGAAACACCGAAACTGATTTACTTCAGTTATTTGAAAGTATGAATGAGCAGAAATTAATATGTGTACATAATACACGAATGAAAGAAAGTATTAAATAACACAAGTAAATCATTTTCAAAATGTATATAGAGCATGTTACACTGACAGTTTCAAAACCATTCATCAACTCGAATCTTAATATATCGAAACATAAAACAGTGACCTGAGCGTCATAGCACACATTTCAACACTAAATAGTGAGCTCAAAATAACTCAGATCTTATCTGAAATGGAACATATTTCGAATGCCCTATCAGACGCCTAAATTAAAAATAATAGACACTAGTGTTCATGTACATTTGCAGTCCTAATATAGGAATAACTATATGCGAATACGCGGTGACAACTAATTCTTAACAATACGAATGTGGTTACGTGATAGCAATCGAGTGTTCTACACAACATCCATGAAATAACTACTCATTCTTCTAAGAATATTACTACTGTTAATTCCGAATTCTCTGATTACACGTTAAAGAAAATACACTAATACATTATCCATTCTATATCGAAACGTATTTGTGTAATCGCAATTTCATATAACAGCTCTATTCTGACACTGCTATATTGATTTAGACAATGTAGAATTTGGAGGTGCATTCACTCATCACTCATTCAACAATTCACACAAACATCATCCGTGGACATCACAAACAGTGTGCACGAAACCAGAATTTCAATTGACGTGATGCTGATTCTCAAACAACTTCATCAAGCTGCGTGATCAACAATGCAAACATAGTCACGTAACATGGGAATTAACCGTGACACCTATCACAATGATCATTTCATTCTCTTCTGAATTATTGACGCTGATAATTCCGCACAAATCATGACAATCACATATCCACTGTGGATTAAGCGATTTATTGAAATCTCACATCTACTGAAAACTATATAAATGCGTCAATCAACTAATTCATCTCAAGAACAAAACGAAAAAGCAATGTCAGCTAATTCGATGTTTCTCATTGCTTTATTGTCATACACATTGATAAATCAATTAGGCATAACCAAATCAGACTCATGCAAGTATTGTCTACGATTGTACGATGGAAAGTATAAGAGTGGTTCATATATTGAAGTGTACAAGAGCGTTGGCTCACTCTCACCACCATGGATACCTGGATCTGTTTGTGTACCTTTGATACATAATTCGACGGGACAGCCTCCATACTGGCGTATATATGAGTAGGTTTGAAGATCGATTCATTTTTATGATTATGGTTAATGTCTGCGTTTTGCCTGTTTCATGCACGTTCTAATTTGCTTGTAAGTTCACACTTAAGATGGATGTTGAAACGTTCCTGTCACTTTCCATTCCATATTTGTTCATTACAGAGACGTCAACTACTCTGGTAAGGACACTGCTGTTGGACATGGTGCCTGCATTGATGACTTCATGAAATCCGGATTGAGAAGGATTTCCTCCATTCAAAAGTGTGTTTATGGGGAAAATGGAATGGTTCAATGTATCAGTGAATCGAAACGTGGAAGGAAATATTGTCGATACTAATCGAGGAATTTCATGTGCTTATAATTGTTGTGTGCTCTTAACTAAATACATGCATATGAACTCATGAAATTGGTGATCAGAGATATTCCATATATTGTGTAGTAGTTGAGAATCACTGACACAGTCCGTCGACGCGTGTACTCGAGTAAATATTTGTGGGCGTTTGCTAGGTCTGTAGCTATCAGCTGTTTACTTCATGTGCGAACGAATAACAAGATTCGGTGATCAAATTCCTGTAAGCTAGGTATTGATGCATACTAGCTCCGCTAACTAGAGTGAGATGTCCAACTTAGATTGAGAAGTATATTCTGCAGGCAGCCAGAAACAAGCGAGATCAAGCGATCTCGAGCGTTCACAACAAACACGCTTCGAATCGTACATAAACAATTGCATATATATCGATATTGCCCTGGAAGATTTTAAACATTTAATCAATAAGGATATTTTAGTTAATTAACAATTACACTGTAAAAATATACGTATAGTATTGGTCCACAAATGGATCCCATAAATTTCGTGTATTATTTAATATAGAACTACTATTGTAGACAAATCGTTGTTTGAGCACTTCGATTTTCCGCGTATCTCAATCGGGGTTACTAGGACGCTTCGATAGCATTAACACTTAGTCTGCTCCAATCTGGTCGTTGACGTATACTTGATAGTAAAACCATAACCAATAAGGATTGTAGACCTTCGCTACAAGTGATCTCTAGGGTGTACATTGAGATCCACCAAATGAGGAGGAAGTCCGCAAGGAACTCCAACTCTTGAAGCGTTACAAATCACCTGGCCCAGGTGACTTACCTTCGGCTCTTTTTAAAGATGGTGGTGACTTGTTGACTAAGGAATTGACGACGTTGTTTACAAAGGTTTGGGAACTAGAGAGTGTACCAACGTCATGGAATGAGTCGATAGTTGTCCCTATCTTTAAAAAGGGTTCACGTCGTTCCTGTAACAACTATCGGGGGATAAGTTTACTTCCGATTGCGTACAAGCTATTGGCTTCCGTCATTCTTCGTAGGTTGTTCAAAACCCGAGAAAGATTGACTCGCGAGGAGCAGGCTGGGTTTCGTTCTGGTCGAGGATGTATTGATCATATCTTCGCCCTCCGCCAAATGTTAGAACACCGCCATACTTATCAAAGGCCAACAATCGTAGTGTTTCTTGACATCAGGGCTGCCTTCGATTCGTTGGATAGGACTGTTCTCTGGGATTGTCTATTGAAGAAGGGTGTCCCTGAGAAGTTTATTAACATCCTAAAAGCCCTATATAAAAACACCTCAGGCAGAGTGAGGGCATACAACCACCTCTCTCCATTGTTCCATTCGAGCAGTGGGGTTAGGCAGGGTTGCCCAATCTCACCATTCCTCTTCAACTTTGCCATCGATGACATTCTAGAAACAGCTCTGATGAATGTAAGTAATGGTGGTGTGGATCTGTTGCCTGGAGAAAGACTTCTCGACCTTGAGTATGCGGACGATATTGTCTTACTGTGCGATAATGCCCAAGGCATGCAATCCGCACTTAATCAGTTGGCAATCAGTGTCCGTAGGTATGGTATGTGCTTTGCACCTCCGAAGTGCAAAGTACTTCTACAAGACTGGCAGGATTCTAATCCTGTACTCACCCTGGATGGTGAGCAGATAGACGTAGTTGAGAAGTTCGTGTATCTGGGTAGCTGCATAAGTGCTGGTGGCGGTGTGAGTGATGAGATCAATGCACGAATAGTGAAAGCCAGAGCGGCTTATGCCAATCTGGGCCACCTTTGGCGCCTTCGTGATGTTAGTCTGGCTGTAAAAGGTCGGATCTACAACGCGTCGGTGAGAGCAGTTTTGCTCTATGCTTGTGAAACCTGGTCTCTCCGAGTTGAGGACGTTAGACGACCCTCTGTGTTCGATCATCGCTGTCTCCGAAGGATTGCTGACATCCAGTGGCAACACCATATTAGTAATGCAGAGGTTCGGCATCGTGTGTTCGGGCACAGAGATGATAATTCAATTGGTGTCACCATCTTGAAACACCGACTTCGGTGGCTTGGACATGTTCTCCGAATGTCGTCCCAGAGGGTTCCACGTCGTGCATTATTTGCTGACTCTGGGACTGGTTGGAAGAAGCGGAGAGGTGGTCAGTGCATGACATGATGTCGTGGTATGAAAGAAAGCTGCAAAGGACTGGCTTCTGTTGATCCTTCACGACTCCCTGGTTGGGGTCCTACAGATGGTGCTACACAGTGGCTAGAGACGTTATCAGATATTGCTCAGAATAGAAGCCAGTGGCGATCCTGCTGTAACCTACTTTTACTTTCTTCATAAAAAGTGGTTGTGTCTCCTTTACCTGAAAGATTTCTTCTGATTGTACCTTTCCGTTCCCTCGTTACTACCACACTACCTTACTCCAATCTCTTCGTCATTGTTCTCTTTTTCTTTTGCGCTCCTTAGTTTATTTTTCTAATTCTCTTCGAATTCTCATTGCTTTGTGTGGCGCATATATACTGGCGCACTCTTGTACCAATATTCATGTGTTCAAATAAAATAAATAAAAACATTGAGATGTTATTCTTCGAACCGAAAATTGATGGAAGTTGCTATCGGTCTGTTAAGAGAGTGAGACGTCGTGTATGATACTGGAATTCTGCGTCTGCTACTTTCTACAGAGCACAGGCCGTCGATCAGCATTCTACAACCCACTCCGTTCTTGGTCTTTCCTTCTAGTTCTATCCAATTGTTGTTCACTTTTCTCATGCCTGCCTCCATTTGTCGGAGTAATGTGTTGTTTCGGTCTAGCACTTTTCCTTTAGCATTGAGGAATCCGGTTCAATTTTATTTAAATTTCACCGCTTTTGAAGATTAAATTTATTAATGTTCGGATTTCCAGTGTATACATACCATATATCATATTTATTTGAATTGACAGTGGTTAACAAATCTCGCTTGTACAGTAACCATTATCGTATTAACATCTAGTGAACGAATTTCCATTTGAAATGCTAGATAGTATTCACTCGATATTAGTCAGTAAGTGAATGAACTTCAATGGTCCAACACTAAATTTGAAGTAAAAATCAATCTTTAAAAGAGACTTTTACCAATAATTATGAGACTGTGAATTTTGACCTTAGTTGTTCACTTACCGACTATATCCAGTTGTTCCATATACAAGAAACATATATTCCAATAGACCCTCATAGTGATGATTCAACAAATCGTTGAAACAGAATTTGAAACATTTATTCTCTCTCGTCTCTAAGAAATCATTACGAATAATCACAATATTTATTGAAATGACCATTCTTAATCATCATAACGATGATGATGTATCAATTGTTACGTCGGTCATACATTAGTGGCATTTGTCGAGTTACTTACTTTTCATTAATTTTCAAACGTTGTATTCATTTTTCATCCAGAGGTTTTCAAAGAATTTATATTGAGGAGATTTCCTACAGGTATTCAGTCTTCTTGTGGATATTACTTTGAAACAATTATCAACATAATTCATTTAATGTTGAATACAAAGTCTTTAATTATAAAATAATAGTTGGGTTCCTAATCAGCAGTCTAGAGGTAATGCGAGAGCGCGAGATCGATGCTTGTTTCGATTGACGGTTAAGGTGTTTGTGATTGAATTTGCCTTACGGATATTCTACCGGAACAATAAACGTGATACTGGCGACCCAGAGTCTATGTGAAAGCTATAATCAGAACAAGGCAACTTGACCTTAAACTTTATTTGTTTCTAAACGTGAAAACAATTCGACTGATAGAATAATTAAACAAATTGTGGTGTTTATGTGGAACGCACAAACATACCGACCAGTACTGCGTTTAAGCAACGATTTGATTGATCGGGTATGGTTATAAGTATCATGTAGTCATGGATCATCCCTAACATGGATTGCTGAACTCGGATCGTGTCTCCGTCCAATATTTACCAGCTTCCAATACTGGACTTTCCGTGATCAACTCGATATTTATGAAGTGAAAATTGAACGGTTGCCACCAAACTCAACTGAATTTCAGTTAAAAATTGTTTGGTCGTAGTTGTTTTCCTAATAACAACAATAATCACAACGACATTCACCATGAACAAGAACATTGTGTGAAACACAAGAAAGCTATGTATAATGAGTAATAGCAACAGTCATTCGATTTCACAGAAATGAGTGGAAGTCACAATGAAATAGAAGGATGGGAGTTGTGTTGCTGTGTACCAATAAAATGTCTCTACAGAAAATAGTGCATCCCCTTATTTTCAGTCATCCACATGAAAGTTGTCTCACTTGAAGATCCTTATCTCTTTACTCTCGTTGTTGTAGAAGTAAACAGCAATACTATGTGAAGACGTTACACTAACTTTTATTGTTAATATATTAAATACATAACCCAGTATGAATTGTTACCTATGAAGTCATCATGATTATTCAATGTTCATATTTCCTCACTGAACTAGTACATGGTATATATATATATATATTCCAAGTTGATTCATTGAAAGCTACTCTCTCAAAGTGCTTCTGATTTTAACTTGATAAACTTGCATTCATTGTGTTGGTCCAGTTATTTTCTGAAGACGAGTCCTTCCAGCTTTAGCTGGAATTCAGTTTCAGAGCGACTAAAGGGTATCAAGACTTCCTTTAACTTTATTGTTGACACTGGCAGTGGAGAGCCATATCTCAGTACTATAAATTATCTGTGTCAACAATAAAGTCATGTCAAGAATCGAGCGAGTTATAAAATGTGTTTGAGTATGGACACTGACTGCCGAAATAGTGGATAAGGATAAACGGTAGAAAAACTATTGTCTACTTCGTCATTATTATTACTCTAATAATTGACTCAATCTTAAGATTGTAGAATTGTTATGATGTATCTGCCTAATGTGTAAGATACTACGATGAAGTCACATCATTGTCTACACTGACCCATCGTATCGTCACTATCAACAGTGTATAATAAAGTAAAAATTTAGGCTAAAAATTGGAAAAATATACCTTATATGAATAAAAGTTATTTCTGAATGACCGAGCAATGACATCTGTTGGGTTTGAATTAATTGAATTCATTCTCCAAGCCTCCACCACCGTTGAGTTTTCCGCCGCATTATGTGTTGAATATCTACTTTCACTGTTGTCTCGTGTTCAGCTTTGAGTGTTGTGTGGTTAAGGTCCAGTGCCACAATATGGTTAATAGAAACACCCAATTTTTATTAGAATCTGAAATATATGGTTTATGATCAGTAGTAAAAGGAACAGTAGCTCAACAGACTGACTAGATTCGTCCAATTTTACCACATTTAAGGCACTTAGCATGACGAAATTCTCATGATTTATGTGAGTAAAATTTATCACAGGATAAGCATTTACCAAACACGTACTCACCCATTTGATCTGCTTTGAATTTCCCCAATGAATCGTCATCTGTTTGACACTGAGTACGCATTGGATTAAGATAACTGAGTAATGCGGTAAAATTCCTGATGTGCAGGCGAATGGTTTAATGAAGTTCTGATCCTTGACGGCATTCGAAATTGGTACGCTGTGAATAGCTTAACAGACGATTTTTGTACACAAAAAGAGGAGCTGTGTAAAGTCAGGAATTGGTAGGGGTAGAAGTTCAGGATAATCACATATGACCTCTATCGTTTCTTCCAAGGGGATGTTTGTGAAGAGCGATGAGACGTCAAATGAAACTATAAATTTGTCGGAAACATTTAGGTTGTCGAGTTTTTGTACAACTTCAAAACTATCTTTTAGACTGTAAGGTGTTAGTTTCTTTCAGATCGGTTCAAGGCACTTTGTCAGCCAGCGGGAGAGTTTATGGAAAGGCGAATTAGCCATGGATAATATTGGTCTAATCTGGATATTGGGCTTGTGAGTTTTGAGTAGGCCGTATAAGTATGGTAATTATGATCCCTTAGGTTTAAGTTCATTCTATGTATGATTATCTATTACATTTTCCTTTAGAAGATCTCTCAATTTATTTACAAGTCGCATCTCTGTCGTCTCTGTTAAATCATTCTGGGTATTATCGATGATAAATCTAGTGGAATCATTTAAAGTAGACATTGTTTTGCTAATGTATTCATAACCTGAACTCGAGTTACAGTGAATTACTGTCGCAATAAATGCGTACAGTATGTGATTGTCATGATTTGTGCGGAATTATCAGCGTCAACTATTCAGAAGAGAAAAAGATGATCATTGTGATAGGTGACGGAGTTAATCTTCATGTCACGTAACCATATTCGTATTGTTAAGAATTAGTTGTCACCGCGTATTCACATATAGTTATTCCTATATTAGGACTGCAAATGATCGTGAACACTAGTGTCCATTATATTTTTAATTATAGGCGTCTGATAGGGCATTCGAAATATGTTCCACTTCAGATAAGTTCTGAGTTATTTTGAGCTCACTATTTAATGTTGAAATGTGTGCTATAACTCTCAAGTCACTTCATTCTATTTCAATGGATTTAGATCGGAGGTAATGAATGAATTTGAAACTGTCACTGCGACGCTCTCAACACAATGAAATCGACCTATTTCACATCCGGTTACTGATTGCTTCAGTGTGCATTTGCATTAAAGTGATTCCATACCAGATATCTGTGTTTTGAAACACATGTATATTGATGGCTTTATGAATTGTGAAATTGGCCGTATGAATTAGTGAATTAGATGTTCGGGTATGTGTGTGCCGATATGTGAAAAAGAAATGGAATTAAATGTGGGTAACCAAACGAATGGTCGAAGTGTTATCAAAACTCAGACTCGAACATATATTATATGATGCTGTATCCAGTAGTGTTATGTAGGCGTATCGTATATATATATATATGTATATAATATTTAATGGAAGCAATTTCTTTTACTACACGACCCCACAACAAGTTGTGTAAATTCATTTGAAACAAATGAGGAATGTAGGATAATAGACCCACGAATAATTTGTTAGTTGTGTGCTCTCACACTGATAACACCGGCTTAGCAGCTGTATGTGAAATGAAAATTTATTTGAGTAATTCTGATTGAATAGATGTTTCTTGCAGATCATGTTTGAACGTTCAATGATTTCCCAACCTACTTAGAAGTCTGCTTCAGTTATTTTCAAAACGGACACTCACATATCATGAACAATGTGGAACATTCCTCTACCTAAATACGAATAAACATAGACTAGCAATAAGAATACGTGGTATTACATTACTGATGTCGTTTAATCCGAACAACCAGTATCGTAGAAATTTTGACATTGATATTATTATTTTCGGTGAAAATTACAAAGGCGGTTAACGTTTATGTCAGCATACTGTCCATATGAGTTGATTTCCAATTACATGTGCATTAGTAGGCTAACAGATGGAACAAAATTATAACCGTGGTGAAGAATTCCAACCAGTGTTTCAGTTGGTTTGTTATGTTTGATCTTATTTACTTAGTTACGGGGTGATATTCTCGACCTCATTACCACTTAACGGTGATAGAATTTAGTAATACTAATTACACATATGATTGGTTATTGAAACAAGTTTTAATTGGTGGAAATAGATAATTATGTGAATGCTGAACAGATGAATTGGATGAGCAACCGCTTGAGAAACATGCTGTAATCATCTGTATTGGATGAAGATAACGAAACTACAAAATCATTCAGTGAAAATTGCGAGTAGGTTTGTCGACCGATTTTGTCAATAGTTTCATCCATTTTATCAGTCATATTACGTGATTGTCAAGTCATGACAATAATTTATGACGATATTCTGAAACCATTATGTTTAACTAGTCACAGTCTTGATTAAGGATTAGCCGATGGGAAATAGGTATTGTTGTTTTAGGTGCTTCTAAAACAGTAGAAGTTTGTAGCGTTAACGAATTCGAACTGCCTGATTATATTACTAGAAGCAATTCAAAAATATTCATTCACATAGTGCTAATTTTAATAGTAGACCTCGGAGTTTTGATAGAAAATGTTTGTTTGCCAACTACTACTTGATAGTTCAGTTATTATAGTAGTGTAGTATGATGGTACCTAAATTCGGTGACTTTATTATCTAAACTATGTTGGTCTTTATAGGTAACTAATGTGATAGACCAGTTCATAAACTCAAATACCTATGGCAATAACGACTGTGATGGGTTTTGTGAAAAATATTAGAGGCGGTTCAACTAATTATTGAATTCAAATGAAATTGATAAGATATATAGTGCAATGAATGTATAGGCCAGATTAATATGCAGGTTGGTAAGATATATGACAATATAAAATTAATAAACCTGGTCAGAAAAATAATTTCAAAGTTAAGACTACTTATGGAACTTCAGTTAGGAATATGATGAGTTATAAAATTTCCATAAGAAGTTCCTGAATTCAGCCTGGTGACATTTACAAATATGTGACAAAAGCAACTGGAACTAAGAAATGTCAAACAATTTTTTGAATCTAATATGCTTCGTCTGTGAACAACATACGTTTTCATAGTGGTATATTGTAGTATAAAACTATTTCATATATATTATACCAAAAACGCTTTGGGAGTGATTCATTTAAAAAATACACGGCGAGACTTACTTAAAGTACATAAAAAGTAAATGCTTAATTTACAAACTGTCTATCATTTGTCTCAGAATTACTCAGACTTTATTGTTCTTGCATTTTCATACAAACTACATTCTGTTTCCATTCGTCACTGTTCGAATATTACATTACAACTTGCGCCAAAACATATGTTTAAAAATTGTTGGCAATACTACTGCTTACTGAATGTAAATAAGTAGTATAAAGCAGTATACAAAAGAGTGGAAAGGAAGCGAGTAGGAACAATGTAAGACAAACTTAACAGTGATGCCATTGACTTTGTTAATTGGTTGATTTAGTAAAATTCCAGGAGTCTAGATAAATACTTGTCTTTCAACGTATAAACAATCTAAAATCCAGTCTACATCTCACACAATATAAATGTTTATCGAGGAGACTGTAAATAGTGACCTGAAAACAAATTCGGAATGATGATGAATAGGATAACAGTAACTAAGGATTTACACATCAACTAAACGAATATATTTATATATATTCATAGTAATCGAGTTACTGCATAGTCACAAAATATGAATACATGCTATGGATTTGGAAGTTGGTAATTCAAAATATCTGTAGGAACTTTTATTTAATTGATTGCCGACTGATTCGGAATTCCAAGTACAATACATCCATTTGTGTTCAGCTGGTTCTGTCTGAATGAAGTTGCATTTTCTCAGTAATTCCTAGTTAGAACAATTATTCGAATACTAATTATTATCATATTGGCGTTGCGATGAATCCTGCATTTGAACATTTCAATGTACATGCAAATTCTTACCTTCCTACGATCACATGTGATGGTTTGACATTTTGAGTATGATCAGGAAACATGTTAAGGCTGAAAAAATTGTGGCTCATTTCCTTTCATTCATCGGAGACGATGCCTACAGTTTATTGAAACGTTGGCGTTTCCAGATAAACCAATTTCACTTCTCTATGTAATTCTCAACAATCGTCTGCTAAACTATTCACAGCGTACCAATTTCGAATGCCGTCAAGGATCAGAACTTCATTAAACCATTCGCCTGCACATCAGGAATTTTACCGCATTACTCAGTTATCTTAATCCAATGCGTACTCAGTGTCAAACAGATGACGATTCATTGGGGAAATTCAAAGCAGATCAAATGGGTGAGTACGTGTTTGGTAAATGCTTATCCTGTGATAAATTTTACTCACATAAATTGGACGAATCTAGTCAGTCTGTTGAGCTACTGTTCCTTTTACTACTGATCATAAACCATATATTTCAGATTCTAATAAAAATTGGGTGTTTCTATTAACCATATTGTGGCACTGGACCTTAACCACACAACACTCAAAGCTGAACACGAGACAACAGTGAAAGTAGATATTCAACACATAATGCGGCGGAAAACACAACGGTGGTGGAGGCTTGGAGAATGAATTCAATTAATTCAAATCCACCAGATGTCATGGATCGGTCAATCAGACGTAACTTTTATCCATATCAAGTATATTTTCCGATTTTCCAGTTTAAATTTGTACTTTATCATACATTGTTCATAGTGACGATACGATGGGTCAGTGTAGACAATGATGTGACTTCATCGTAGTATCTTACACATTAGGCAGATACATCATAACAATTCTACAATCTTAAGATTGAGTCAATTATTAGAGTAATAATAATGACGAAGTAGACAATAGTTTTTCTACCGTTTATCCTTATCCACTATTTCGGCAGTCAGTGTCCATACTCAAACACATTTTATAACTCGCTCGATTCTTGACATGACTTTATTGTTGACACAGATAATTTATAGTACTGAGATATGGCTCTCCACTGCCAGTGTCAACAATAAAGTTAAAGGAAGTCTTGATACCCTTTAGTCGCTCTGAAACTGAATTCCAGCTAAAGCTGGAAGGACTCGTCTTCAGAAAATAACTGGACCAACACAATGAATGCAAGTTTATCAAGTTAAAATCAGAAGCACTTTGAGAGAGTAGCTTTCAATGAATCAACTTGGAATATATATATATATATACCATGTACTAGTTCAGTGAGGAAATATGAACATTGAATAATCATGATGACTTCATAGGTAACAATTCATACTGGGTTATGTATTTAATATATTAACAATAAAAGTTAGTGTAACGTCTTCACATAGTATTGCTGTTTACTTCTACAACAACGAGAGTAAAGAGATTAGGATCTTCAAGTGAGACAACTTTCATGTGGATGACTGAAAATTGGGGAATGCACTGTTTTGTATAGAGACATTTCATTGGTACACACCAACATTACTCCTGTCATTCTATTTCACTTCACCCTCTATATACACACCCTTCTAATAAACCGCTTCCCTTGTTCCAACCTTGACTTCCCTTCCTTCATGTGAGCTTACTGCAACTTGTTAAACATCAAAACTCATTGTTCTTTATTAGTGCATTCTTTAATATGGAGCCTCTGACTTCATTTCACTCTAACAAGACATAATATGAATTTATTCTAATTTATTATACCTCTGTCCGTTCTACTACACAATGTTAAGCAACGTTTGGCGTTCATATCCAAGTGCCTTGCTGCTCTTCTGTTTCTCTTTTTTTCTTCTTCAGAATCTTGCTCTGAGAGCACAACTATGAAACTTCTGACGTTTGGAACAAACTTGACGTACGCGTCCTCTCAAGGTCATAGTTTACAGCAAGCGCTCTACGATTTCACCTTATAACAACTATAAACTTAATAAGTTGGGAAACATTTTGTGAACCAACAAATGTAATTTATAGATCATGCCTGTAAAAACGGTGTGTACCTGCACATGCAGAAATATATTAATATTAATATTATTATTATTATTATTATTATTATTATTATTATTATTATTATTATTATTATTATTATTACTTCCACTCACCTCTATGAAATCGAATGACTGTTGCTATTACTCATTATACATAGCTTTCTTGTGTTTCACACAATGTTCTTGTTCATAGTGAATGTCGTTGTGATTATTGTTGTTATTAGGAAAACAACTACGACCAAACAATTTTTAACTGAAATTCAGTTGAGTTTGGTGGCAACCGTTCAATTTTCACTTCATAAATATCGAGTTGATCACGGAAAGTCCAGTATTGGAAGCTGGTAAATATTGGACGGAGACACGATCCGAGTTCAGCAATCCATGTTAGGGATGATCCATGACTACATGATACTTATAACCATACCCGATCAATCAAATCGTTGCTTAAACGCAGTACTGGTCGGTATGTTTGTGCGTTCCACATAAACACCACAATTTGTTTAATTATTCTATCAGTCGAATTGTTTTCACGTTTAGAAACAAATAAAGCTTAAGTTCAAGATGCCTTGTTCTGAGTATAGCTTTCACATAGACTCTGGGTCGCCAGTATCGCGTTTATTGTTCCGGTAGAATATCCGTAAGGCAAATTCAATCACAAACACCTTAACCGTCAATCGAAACAAGCATCGATCTCGCGCTCTCGCATTAACTCTAGACTGCTGATTAGGAACCCAACTATTATTTTATAATTAAAGACTTTGTATTCAACATTAAATGAATTATGTTGATAATTGTTTCAAAGTAATATCCACAAGAAGACTGAATACCTGTAGGAAATCTCCTCAATATAAATTCTTTGAAAACCTCTGGATGAAAAATGAATACAACGTTTGAAAATTAATGAAAAGTAAGTAACTCGACAAATGCCACTAATGTATGACCGACGTAACAATTGATACATCATCATCGTTATGATGATTAAGAATGGTCATTTCAATAAATATTGTGATTATTCGTAATGATTTCTTAGAGACGAGAGAGAATAAATGTTTCAAATTCTGTTTCAACGATTTGTTGAATCATCACTATGAGGGTCTATTGGAATATATGTTTCTTGTATATGGAACAACTGGATATAGTCGGTAAGTGAACAACTAAGGTCAAAATTCACAGTCTCATAATTATTGGTAAAAGTCTCTTTTAAAGATTGATTTTTACTTCAAATTTAGTGTTGGACCATTGAAGTTCATTCACTTACTGACTAATATCGAGTGAATACTATCTAGCATTTCAAATGGAAATTCGTTCACTAGATGTTAATACGATAATGGTTACTGTACAAGCGAGATTTGTTAACCACTGTCAATTCAAATAAATATGATATATGGTATGTATACACTGGAAATCCGAACATTAATAAATTTAATCTTCAAAAGCGGTGAAATTTAAATAAAATGAACTGGATTCCCTCAATGCTAAAGGAAAAGTGCTAGACCGAAACAACACATTACTCCGACAAATGGAGGCAGGCATGAGAAAAGTGAACAACAATTGGATAGAACTAGAAGGAAAGACCAAGAACGGAGTGGGTTGTAGAATGCTGATCGACGGCCTGTGCTCTGTAGAAAGTAGCAGACGCAGAATTCCAGTATCATACACGACGTCTCACTCTCTTAACAGACCGATAGCAACTTCCATCAATTTTCGGTTCGAAGAATAACATCTCAATGTACACCCTAGAGATCACTTGTAGCGAAGGTCTACAATCCTTATTGGTTATGGTTTCACTATCAAATATACGTCAACGACCAGATTGGAGCAGACTAAGTGTTAATGCTATCGAAGCGTCCTAGTAACCCCGATTGAGATACGCGGAAAATCGAAGTGCCCAAACAACGATTTGTCTACAATAGTAGTTCTTTATTAAATAATACACGAAATTTAGTTACTAACCTCAACTTGTGAGGTGTCTAGGCGTTTAAACGCGTCCTATGAGAATGAAAATAACGAAGGCTTCCTGTGGGAGTAACATAAAGAATAATTATAACATACGATAGTACAAAGACAGCCGATAGCTGTGTCTAAATTGGATAACAGTTTATGAGCAATCGAAACTCGAACCGAGGGCAAAGCAATATGGAATCTGTTGCGTTTAAACAAATGCACAAAACTGTGGATAACGGTTACAGTGATTAAGATACAGTAATTATAATGATAAATACAATGATAAGTACAATAAACGTTATAAGTATATTTGAACAATTCAGAATATTACAGAACAACTCGCGTTACAGTGTAAGTTTGAAAATTGTTAGGAATACGACTGCTTACTGGATGTAAATGAGTAGTATAAAACAATATACAGAAGTGTAGAAAGGGAATGAGCAGGAACAATGTAAAACAAACTTAACATCAAGTCATCATCGAGATTGATCAGCTCAAACCGAACGACAAACGAGGATTCCTTATTAGCGACAGTATTCAACGAAGCGGAAGTAAAACGAGCTATGTCGGCTGAAATTGACGCCTTAACGGTAACGGCGAACATAGTTCAGCGTGTTAAGTAGTCGTGCAATGCACTTCAGTAGGTCACGAAATGTGTGCATGATGGTCGACCAAACAACGTTGTTATGACCCGATAAGAATAATGAGTGGTAATTTATGGGATCCATTTGTGGACCAATACTATACGTATATTTTTACAGTGTAATTGTTAATTAACTAAAATATCCTTATTGATTAAATGTTTAAAATCTTCCAGGGCAATATCGATATATATGCAATTGTTTATGTACGATTCGAAGCGTGTTTGTTGTGAACGCTCGAGATCGCTTGATCTCGCTTGTTTCTGGCTGCCTGCAGAATATACTTCTCAATCTAAGTTGGACATCTCACTCTAGTTAGCGGAGCTAGTATGCATCAATACCTAGCTTACAGGAATTTGATCACCGAATCTTGTTATTCGTTCGCACATGAAGTAAACAGCTGATAGCTACAGACCTAGCAAACGCCCACAAATATTTACTCGAGTACACGCGTCGACGGACTGTGTCAGTGATTCTCAACTACTACACAATATATGGAATATCTCTGATCACCAATTTCATGAGTTCATATGCATGTATTTAGTTAAGAGCACACAACAATTATAAGCACATGAAATTCCTCGATTAGTATCGACAATATTTCCTTCCACGTTTCGATTCACTGATACATTGAACCATTCCATTTTCCCCATAAACACACTTTTGAATGGAGGAAATCCTTCTCAATCCGGATTTCATGAAGTCATCAATGCAGGCACCATGTCCAACAGCAGTGTCCTTACCAGAGTAGTTGACGTCTCTGTAATGAACAAATATGGAATGGAAAGTGACAGGAACGTTTCAACATCCATCTTAAGTGTGAACTTACAAGCAAATTAGAACGTGCATGAAACAGGCAAAACGCAGACATTAACCATAATCATAAAAATGAATCGATCTTCAAACCTACTCATATATACGCCAGTATGGAGGCTGTCCCGTCGAATTATGTATCAAAGGTACACAAACAGATCCAGGTATCCATGGTGGTGAGAGTGAGCCAACGCTCTTGTACACTTCAATATATGAACCACTCTTATACTTTCCATCGTACAATCGTAGACAATACTTGCATGAGTCTGATTTGGTTATGCCTAATTGATTTATCAATGTGTATGACAATAAAGCAATGAGAAACATCGAATTAGCTGACATTGCTTTTTCGTTTTGTTCTTGAGATGAATTAGTTGATTGACGCATTTATATAGTTTTCAGTAGATGTGAGATTTCAATAAATCGCTTAATCCACAGTGGATATGTGATTGTCATGATTTGTGCGGAATTATCAGCGTCAATAATTCAGAAGAGAATGAAATGATCATTGTGATAGGTGTCACGGTTAATTCCCATGTTACGTGACTATGTTTGCATTGTTGATCACGCAGCTTGATGAAGTTGTTTGAGAATCAGCATCACGTCAATTGAAATTCTGGTTTCGTGCACACTGTTTGTGATGTCCACGGATGATGTTTGTGTGAATTGTTGAATGAGTGATGAGTGAATGCACCTCCAAATTCTACATTGTCTAAATCAATATAGCAGTGTCAGAATAGAGCTGTTTTATGAAATTGCGATTACACAAATACGTTTCGACATAGAATGGATAATGTATTAGTGTATTTTCTTTAACGTGTAATCAGAGAATTCGGAATTAACAGTAGTAATATTCTTAGAAGAATGAGTAGTTATTTCATGGATGTTGTGTAGAACACTCGATTGCTATCAAGTAACCACATTCGTATTGTTAAGAATTAGTTGTCACCGCGTATTCGCATATAGTTATTCCTATATTAGGACTGCAAATGTACATGAACACTAGTGTCTATTATTTTTAATTTAGGCGTCTGATATCTTCGTTAATGTTCAACGTTCATTACGTGATGTGATGAACTTTTTTGACAGTTAGCATGACAGTGATGATAAAAGTGTTTCATCAATTAATCTGGTTTAACGGATGAACTCTTGATTACAATATTCATTTCTACGCGAGAGCTTTTCGGTATTCGGATGAACCGAATATTCTGTGTTTATAGCAAATACCATGAACATTTTTCATGACGTTTAACCCAGGAAAGACTTCAAGTTAATGAGACATTACAGAGATTGCAGAATAAGATAAATGCATGTGTATTAAAGTAATTCCATACCAGATATCTGTGTTTTGAAACACATGTATATTGATGGCTTTATGAATTGTGAAATTGGCCGTATGAATTAGTGAATTAGATGTTCGGGTATGTGTGTGCCGATATGTGAAAAAGAAATGGAATTAAATGTGGGTAACCAAACGAATGGTCGAAGTGTTATCAAAACTCAGACTCGAACATATATTATATGATGCTGTATCCAGTAGTGTTATGTAGGCGTATCATATATATATATTGTTGGAAATAGATAATTATGTGAATGTTGAACAGATGAATTAAATGAGCAACCGTTTGAGAAACATGCTGTAATCATCTGCATTGGATGAATATGACGAATATGCAACATAATTTAATGATTATCACGAGTCAATTTGTCGACCGATTTCGTCAATAGTTTCATCAATTGTATCAGTCATATTACATGATTAACAAGTCATGACAATGCTTTGTGACGATATTCTGAAACCATTTCAATAGTAGGTCTCGGAGTTTTGATAGAGAATGTTTGTTTAGCCAAACACAACCTGGTTGTATACCTATAATAGTAGTGTAGTATGACCGTTGAACATTTATGGAGATATAGTACATCACATCATAGTACTGTTTTTCTGTAGTCAGTCCGTCATGAAATACTAAATACAACAAATGTAGTATGAAACCTAAATAATGTCTTCCTTCACTCCCTTGCTTCTTACTGATTTTTTCAGGCATGCAGAATAGAAACCGATGTCTTCTGAAACGATCTCATTTCATTGTACTCTACAGACAGTCCTCACCGTAGACAAAGAGCCTTCGTGTGATAGTGTGGTTTGTTGTGTAATTTTGTGCTTAGCTACCGCGTACATCCCAATTATCCGTGGTTGCGATAACGAACGTCAGGTTGTTTAGTAACTGTGAATTAAGCGTTCTGATTGTTTTATGTTAGATTTGTTTACTGAAGTCGATCATAATGATCGAAACAACTTCTTGATGTTCACTCAAATAGGTAAACGACTTTACTGTATACAGTATACAGTGAGAGGAACATGACAAGAGCTCTCCGTGTTAATAAATGCAAAACAATGAAAGAGCAAACAGATATTCCAATGTTGTTGTATCTTGATTTGCTTGGTACAAACCATAACGCCAAAATCCAACTAATGAATCTCGAAGCTAATTGTATAAAATATGCTAATTTATGCATGATCGGTTCATTCAAATTCGATGCATTTCACTCGATCAGACAAATTCAATTTCACCTAGCAATTTCAACCGCTACAATACTACTTGGACTACTTAACCATCGACAAGAAGTGAAACTTCCGAAACACCGAAACTGATTTACTTCAGTTATTTGAAAGTATGAATGAGCAGAAATTAATATGTGTACATAATACACGAATGAAAGAAAGTATTAAATAACACAAGTAAATCATTTTCAAAATGTATATAGAGCATGTTACACTGACAGTTTCAAAACCATCCATCAAATCGAATCTTAATATATCGAAACATAAAACAGTGACCTGAGCGTCATAGCACACATTTCAACACTAAATAGTGAGCTCAAAATAACTCAGATCTTATCTGAAATGGAACATATTTCGAATGCCCTATCAGACGCCTAAATTAAAAATAATAGACACTAGTGTTCATGTACATTTGCAGTCCTAATATAGGAATAACTATATGCGAATACGCGGTGACAACTAATTCTTAACAATACGAATGTGGTTACTTGATAGCAATCGAGTGTTCTACACAACATCCATGAAATAACTACTCATTCTTCTAAGAATATTACTACTGTTAATTCCGAATTCTCTGATTACACGTTAAAGAAAATACACTAATACATTATCCATTCTATGTCGAAACGTATTTGTGTAATCGCAATTTCATAAAACAGCTCTATTCTGACACTGCTATATTGATTTAGACAATGTAGAATTTGGAGGTGCATTCACTCATCACTCATTCAACAATTCACACAAACATCATCCGTGGACATCACAAACAGTGTGCACGAAACCAGAATTTCAATTGACGTGATGCTGATTCTCAAACAACTTCATCAAGCTGCGTGATCAACAATGCAAACATAGTCACGTAACATGGGAATTAACCGTGACACCTATCACAATGATCATTTCATTCTCTTCTGAATTATTGACGCTGATAATTCCGCACAAATCATGACAATCACATATCCACTGTGGATTAAGCGATTTATTGAAATCTCACATCTACTGAAAACTATATAAATGCGTCAATCAACTAATTCATCTCAAGAACAAAACGAAAAAGCAATGTCAGCTAATTCGATGTTTCTCATTGCTTTATTGTCATACACATTGATAAATCAATTAGGCATAACCAAATCAGACTCATGCAAGTATTGTCTACGATTGTACGATGGAAAGTATAAGAGTGGTTCATATATTGAAGTGTACAAGAGCGTTGGCTCACTCTCACCACCATGGATACCTGGATCTGTTTGTGTACCTTTGATACATAATTCGACGGGACAGCCTCCATACTGGCGTATATATGAGTAGGTTTGAAGATCGATTCATTTTTATGATTATGGTTAATGTCTGCGTTTTGCCTGTTTCATGCACGTTCTAATTTGCTTGTAAGTTCACACTTAAGATGGATGTTGAAACGTTCCTGTCACTTTCCATTCCATATTTGTTCATTACAGAGACGTCAACTACTCTGGTAAGGACACTGCTGTTGGACATGGTGCCTGCATTGATGACTTCATGAAATCCGGATTGAGAAGGATTTCCTCCATTCAAAAGTGTGTTTATGGGGAAAATGGAATGGTTCAATGTATCAGTGAATCGAAACGTGGAAGGAAATATTGTCGATACTAATCGAGGAATTTCATGTGCTTATAATTGTTGTGTGCTCTTAACTAAATACATGCATATGAACTCATGAAATTGGTGATCAGAGATATTCCATATATTGTGTAGTAGTTGAGAATCACTGACACAGTCCGTCGACGCGTGTACTCGAGTAAATATTTGTGGGCGTTTGCTAGGTCTGTAGCTATCAGCTGTTTACTTCATGTGCGAACGAATAACAAGATTCGGTGATCAAATTCCTGTAAGCTAGGTATTGATGCATACTAGCTCCGCTAACTAGAGTGAGATGTCCAACTTAGATTGAGAAGTATATTCTGCAGGCAGCCAGAAACAAGCGAGATCAAGCGATCTCGAGCGTTCACAACAAACACGCTTCGAATCGTACATAAACAATTGCATACATATATCGATATTGCCCTGGAAGATTTTAAACATTTAATCAATAAGGATATTTTAGTTAATTGACAATTACACTGTAAAAATATACGTATAGTATTGGTCCACAAATGGATCCCATAAATTTCGTGTATTATTTAATATAGAACTACTATTGTAGACAAATCGTTGTTTGAGCACTTCGATTTTCCGCGTATCTCAATCGGGGTTACTAGGACGCTTCGATAGCATTAACACTTAGTCTGCTCCAATCTGGTCGTTGACGTATACTTGATAGTAAAACCATAACCAATAAGGATTGTAGACCTTCGCTACAAGTGATCTCTAGGGTGTACATTGAGATCCACCAAATGAGGAGGAAGTCCGCAAGGAACTCCAACTCTTGAAGCGTTACAAATCACCTGGCCCAGGTGACTTACCTTCGGCTCTTTTTAAAGATGGTGGTGACTTGTTGACTAAGGAATTGACGACGTTGTTTACAAAGGTTTGGGAACTAGAGAGTGTACCAACGTCATGGAATGAGTCGATAGTTGTCCCTATCTTTAAAAAGGGTTCACGTCGTTCCTGTAACAACTATCGGGGGATAAGTTTACTTCCGATTGCGTACAAGCTATTGGCTTCCGTCATTCTTCGTAGGTTGTTCAAAACCCGAGAAAGATTGACTCGCGAGGAGCAGGCTGGGTTTCGTTCTGGTCGAGGATGTATTGATCATATCTTCGCCCTCCGCCAAATGTTAGAACACCGCCATACTTATCAAAGGCCAACAATCGTAGTGTTTCTTGACATCAGGGCTGCCTTCGATTCGTTGGATAGGACTGTTCTCTGGGATTGTCTATTGAAGAAGGGTGTCCCTGAGAAGTTTATTAACATCCTAAAAGCCCTATATAAAAACACCTCAGGCAGAGTGAGGGCATACAACCACCTCTCTCCATTGTTCCATTCGAGCAGTGGGGTTAGGCAGGGTTGCCCAATCTCACCATTCCTCTTCAACTTTGCCATCGATGACATTCTAGAAACAGCTCTGATGAATGTAAGTAATGGTGGTGTGGATCTGTTGCCTGGAGAAAGACTTCTCGACCTTGAGTATGCGGACGATATTGTCTTACTGTGCGATAATGCCCAAGGCATGCAATCCGCACTTAATCAGTTGGCAATCAGTGTCCGTAGGTATGGTATGTGCTTTGCACCTCCGAAGTGCAAAGTACTTCTACAAGACTGGCAGGATTCTAATCCTGTACTCACCCTGGATGGTGAGCAGATAGACGTAGTTGAGAAGTTCGTGTATCTGGGTAGCTGCATAAGTGCTGGTGGCGGTGTGAGTGATGAGATCAATGCACGAATAGTGAAAGCCAGAGCGGCTTATGCCAATCTGGGCCACCTTTGGCGCCTTCGTGATGTTAGTCTGGCTGTAAAAGGTCGGATCTACAACGCGTCGGTGAGAGCAGTTTTGCTCTATGCTTGTGAAACCTGGTCTCTCCGAGTTGAGGACGTTAGACGACCCTCTGTGTTCGATCATCGCTGTCTCCGAAGGATTGCTGACATCCAGTGGCAACACCATATTAGTAATGCAGAGGTTCGGCATCGTGTGTTCGGGCACAGAGATGATAATTCAATTGGTGTCACCATCTTGAAACACCGACTTCGGTGGCTTGGACATGTTCTCCGAATGTCGTCCCAGAGGGTTCCACGTCGTGCATTATTTGCTGACTCTGGGACTGGTTGGAAGAAGCGGAGAGGTGGTCAGTGCATGACATGATGTCGTGGTATGAAAGAAAGCTGCAAAGGACTGGCTTCTGTTGATCCTTCACGACTCCCTGGTTGGGGTCCTACAGATGGTGCTACACAGTGGCTAGAGACGTTATCAGATATTGCTCAGAATAGAAGCCAGTGGCGATCCTGCTGTAACCTACTTTTACTTTCTTCATAAAAAGTGGTTGTGTCTCCTTTACCTGAAAGATTTCTTCTGATTGTACCTTTCCGTTCCCTCGTTACTACCACACTACCTTACTCCAATCTCTTCGTCATTGTTCTCTTTTTCTTTTGCGCTCTTTAGTTTATTTTTCTAATTCTCTTCGAATTCTCATTGCTTTGTGTGGCGCATATATACTGGCGCACTCTTGTACCAATATTCATGTGTTCAAATAAAATAAATAAAAACATTGAGATGTTATTCTTCGAACCGAAAATTGATGGAAGTTGCTATCGGTCTGTTAAGAGAGTGAGACGTCGTGTATGACACTGGAATTCTGCATCTGCTACTTTCTACAGAGCACAGGCCGTCGATCAGCATTCTACAACCCACTCCGTTCTTGGTCTTTCCTTCTAGTTCTATCCAATTGTTGTTCACTTTTCTCATGCCTGCCTCCATTTGTCGGAGTAATGTGTTGTTTCGGTCTAGCACTTTTCCTTTGGTTTTACGGAATCCAGTCCATTTTATTTACATTTCACTGTTTGTGAAGATCAAATTTAATTATTTTCGGATTTCCAGTGTATACATACCATATATCATATTTATTTGAATTGACAGTGGTTAACAAATCTCGCTTGTACAGTAACCATTATCGTATTAACATCTAGTGAACGAATTTCCATTTGAAATGCTAGATAGTATTCACTCGATATTAGTCAGTAAGTGAATGAACTTCAATGGTCCAACACTAAATTTGAAGTAAAAATCAATCTTTAAAAGAGACTTTTACCAATAATTATGAGACTGTGAATTTTGACCTTAGTTGTTCACTTACCGACTATATCCAGTTGTTCCATATACAAGAAACATATATTCCAATAGACCCTCATAGTGATGATTCAACAAATCGTTGAAACAGAATTTGAAACATTTATTCTCTCTCGTCTCTAAGAAATCATTACGAATAATCACAATATTTATTGAAATGACCATTCTTAATCATCATAACGATGATGATGTATCAATTGTTACGTCGGTCATACATTAGTGGCATTTGTCGAGTTACTTACTTTTCATTAATTTTCAAACGTTGTATTCATTTTTCATCCAGAGGTTTTCAAAGAATTTATATTGAGGAGATTTCCTACAGGTATTCAGTCTTCTTGTGGATATTACTTTGAAACAATTATCAACATAATTCATTTAATGTTGAATACAAAGTCTTTAATTATAAAATAATAGTTGGGTTCCTAATCAGCAGTCTAGAGGTAATGCGAGAGCGCGAGATCGATGCTTGTTTCGATTGACGGTTAAGGTGTTTGTGATTGAATTTGCCTTACGGATATTCTACCGGAACAATAATCGCGATACTGGCGACCCAGAGTCTATGTGAAAGCTATACTCAGAACAAGGCATCTTGAACTTAAGCTTTATTTGTTTCTAAACGTGAAAACAATTCGACTGGTAGAATAATTAAACAAATTGTGGTGTTTATGTGGAACGCACAAACATACCGACCAGTACTGCGTTTAAGCAACGATTTGATTGATCGGGTATGGTTATAAGTATCATGTAGTCATGGATCATCCCTAACATGGATTGCTGAACTCGGATCGTGTCTCCGTCCAATATTTACCAGCTTCCAATACTGGACTTTCCGTGATCAACTCGATATTTATGAAGTGAAAATTGAACGGTTGCCACCAAACTCAACTGAATTTCAGTTAAAAATTGTTTGGTCGTAGTTGTTTTCCTAATAACAACAATAATCACAACGACATTCACTATGAACAAGAACATTGTGTGAAACACAAGAAAGCTATGTATAATGAGTAATAGCAACAGTCATTCGATTTCATAGAGGTGAGTGGAAGTAATAATAATAATAATAATAATAATAATAATATTAATATATTTCTGCATGTGCAGGTACACACCGTTTTTACAGGCATGATCTATAAATTACATTTGTTGGTTCACAAAATGTTTCCCAACTTATTAAGTTTATAGTTGTTATAAGGTGGAATCGTAGAGCGCTTGCTGTAAACTATGACCTTGAGAGGACGCGTACGTCAAGTTTGTTCCAAACGTCAGAAGTTTCATAGTTGTGCTCTCAGAGCAAGATTCTGAAGAAGAAAAAAAGAGAAACAGAAGAGCAGCAAGGCACTTGGATATGAACGCCAAACGTTGCTTAACATTGTGTAGTAGAACGGACAGAGGTATAATAAATTAGAATAAATTCATATTATGTCTTGTTAGAGTGAAATGAAGTCAGAGGCTCCATATTAAAGAATGCACTAATAAAGAACAATGAGTTTTGATGTTTAACAAGTTGCAGTAAGCTCACATGAAGGAAGGGAAGTCAAGGTTGGAACAAGGGAAGCGGTTTATTAGAAGGGTGTGTATATAGAGGGTGAAGTGAAATAGAATGACAGGAGTAATGTTGGTGTGTACCAATGAAATGTCTCTATACAAAACAGTGCATTCCCCAATTTTCAGTCATCCACATGAAAGTTGTCTCACTTGAAGATCCTAATCTCTTTACTCTCGTTGTTGTAGAAGTAAACAGCAATACTATGTGAAGACGTTACACTAACTTTTATTGTTAATATATTAAATACATAACCCAGTATGAATTGTTACCTATGAAGTCATCATGATTATTCAATGTTCATATTTCCTCACTGAACTAGTACATGGTATATATATATATATATTCCAAGTTGATTCATTGAAAGCTACTCTCTCAAAGTGCTTCTGATTTTAACTTGATAAACTTGCATTCATTGTGTTGGTCCAGTTATTTTCTGAAGACGAGTCCTTCCAGCTTTAGCTGGAATTCAGTTTCAGAGCGACTAAAGGGTATCAAGACTTCCTTTAACTTTATTGTTGACACTGGCAGTGGAGAGCCATATCTCAGTACTATAAATTATCTGTGTCAACAATAAAGTCATGTCAAGAATCGAGCGAGTTATAAAATGTGTTTGAGTATGGACACTGACTGCCGAAATAGTGGATAAGGATAAACGGTAGAAAAACTATTGTCTACTTCGTCATTATTATTACTCTAATAATTGACTCAATCTTAAGATTGTAGAATTGTTATGATGTATCTGCCTAATGTATAAGATACTACGATGAAGTCACATCATTGTCTACACTGACCCATCGTATCGTCACTATCAACAGTGTATAATAAAGTAAAAATTTAGGCTAAAAATTGGAAAAATATACCTTATATGAATAAAAGTTATTTCTGAATGACCGAGCAATGACATCTGTTGGGTTTGAATTAATTGAATTCATTCTTCAAGCCTCCACCACTTGTGTTTTCCGCCGCATTATGTGTTGAATATCTACTTTCACTGTTGTCTCGTGTTCAGCTTTGAGTGTTGTGTGGTTAAGGTCCAGTGCCACAATATGGTTAATAGAAACACCCAATTTTTATTAGAATCTGAAATATATGGTTTATGATCAGTAGTAAAAGGAACAGTAGCTCAACAGACTGACTAGATTCGTCCAATTTTACCACATTTAAGGCACTTAGCATGACGAAATTCTCATGATTTATGTGAGTAAAATTTATCACAGGATAAGCATTTACCAAACACGTACTCACCCATTTGATCTGCTTTGAATTTCCCCAATGAATCGTCATCTGTTTGACACTGAGTACGCATTGGATTAAGATAACTGAGTAATGCGGTAAAATTCCTGATGTGCAGGCGAATGGTTTAATGAAGTTCTGATCCTTGACGGCATTCGAAATTGGTACGCTGTGAATAGCTTAACAGACGATTTTTGTACACAAAAAGAGGAGCTGTGTAAAGTCAGGAATTGGTAGGGGTAGAAGTTCAGGATAATCACATATGACCTCTATCGTTTCTTCCAAGGGGATGTTTGTGAAGAGCGATGAGACGTCAAATGAAACTATAAATTTGTCGGAAACATTTAGGTTGTCGAGTTTTTGTACAACTTCAAAACTATCTTTTAGACTGTAAGGTGTTAGTTTCTTTCAGATCGGTTCAAGGCACTTTGTCAGCCAGCGGGAGAGTTTATGGAAAGGCGAATTAGCCATGGATAATATTGGTCTAATCTGGATATTGGGCTTGTGAGTTTTGAGTAGGCCGTATAAGTATGGTAATTATGATCCCTTAGGTTTAAGTTCATTCTATGTATGATTATCTATTACATTTTCCTTTAGAAGATCTCTCAATTTATTTACAAGTCGCATCTCTGTCGTCTCTGTTAAATCATTCTGGGTATTATCGATGATAAATCTAGTGGAATCATTTAAAGTAGACATTGTTTTGCTAATGTATTCATAACCTGAACTCGAGTTACAGTGAATTACTGTCGCAATAAATGCGTACAGTATGTGATTGTCATGATTTGTGCGGAATTATCAGCGTCAACTATTCAGAAGAGAAAAAGATGATCATTGTGATAGGTGACGGAGTTAATCTTCATGTCACGTAACCATATTCGTATTGTTAAGAATTAGTTGTCACCGCGTATTCACATATAGTTATTCCTATATTAGGACTGCAAATGATCGTGAACACTAGTGTCCATTATATTTTTAATTATAGGCGTCTGATAGGGCATTCGAAATATGTTCCACTTCAGATAAGTTCTGAGTTATTTTGAGCTCACTATTTAATGTTGAAATGTGTGCTATAACTCTCAAGTCACTTCATTCTATTTCAATGGATTTAGATCGGAGGTAATGAATGAATTTGAAACTGTCACTGCGACGCTCTCAACACAATGAAATCGACCTATTTCACATCCGGTTACTGATTGCTTCAGTGTGCATTTGCATTAAAGTGATTCCATACCAGATATCTGTGTTTTGAAACACATGTATATTGATGGCTTTATGAATTGTGAAATTGGCCGTATGAATTAGTGAATTAGATGTTCGGGTATGTGTGTGCCGATATGTGAAAAAGAAATGGAATTAAATGTGGGTAACCAAACGAATGGTCGAAGTGTTATCAAAACTCAGACTCGAACATATATTATATGATGCTGTATCCAGTAGTGTTATGTAGGCGTATCGTATATATATATATATGTATATAATATTTAATGGAAGCAATTTCTTTTACTACACGACCCCACAACAAGTTGTGTAAATTCATTTGAAACAAATGAGGAATGTAGGATAATAGACCCACGAATAATTTGTTAGTTGTGTGCTCTCACACTGATAACACCGGCTTAGCAGCTGTATGTGAAATGAAAATTTATTTGAGTAATTCTGATTGAATAGATGTTTCTTGCAGATCATGTTTGAACGTTCAATGATTTCCCAACCTACTTAGAAGTCTGCTTCAGTTATTTTCAAAACGGACACTCACATATCATGAACAATGTGGAACATTCCTCTACCTAAATACGAATAAACATAGACTAGCAATAAGAATACGTGGTATTACATTACTGATGTCGTTTAATCCGAACAACCAGTATTGTAGAAATTTTGACATTGATATTATTATTTTCGGTGAAAATTACAAAGGCGGTTAACGTTTATGTCAGCATACTGTCCATATGAGTTGATTTCCAATTACATGTGCATTAGTAGGCTAACAGATGGAACAAAATTATAACCGTGGTGAAGAATTCCAACCAGTGTTCCAGTTGGTTTGTTATGTTTGATCTTATTTACTTAGTTACGGGGTGATATTCTCGACCTCATTACCACTTAACGGTGATAGAATTTAGTAATACTAATTACACATATGATTGGTTATTGAAACAAGTTTTAATTGGTGGAAATAGATAATTATGTGAATGCTGAACAGATGAATTGGATGAGCAACCGCTTGAGAAACATGCTGTAATCATCTGTATTGGATGAAGATAACGAAACTACAAAATCATTCAGTGAAAATTGCGAGTAGGTTTGTCGACCGATTTTGTCAATAGTTTCATCCATTTTATCAGTCATATTACGTGATTGTCAAGTCATGACAATAATTTATGACGATATTCTGAAACCATTATGTTTAACTAGTCACAGTCTTGATTAAGGATTAGCCGATGGGAAATAGGTATTGTTGTTTTAGGTGCTTCTAAAACAGTAGAAGTTTGTAGCGTTAACGAATTCGAACTGCCTGATTATATTACTAGAAGCAATTCAAAAATATTCATTCACATAGTGCTAATTTTAATAGTAGACCTCGGAGTTTTGATAGAAAATGTTTGTTTGCCAACTACTACTTGATAGTTCAGTTATTATAGTAGTGTAGTATGATGGTACCTAAATTCGGTGACTTTATTATCTAAACTATGTTGGTCTTTATAGGTAACTAATGTGATAGACCAGTTCATAAACTCAAATACCTATGGCAATAACGACTGTGATGGGTTTTGTGAAAAATATTAGAGGCGGTTCAACTAATTATTGAATTCAAATGAAATTGATAAGATATATAGTGCAATGAATGTATAGGCCAGATTAATATGCAGGTTGGTAAGATATATGACAATATAAAATTAATAAACCTGGTCAGAAAAATAATTTCAAAGTTAAGACTACTTATGGAACTTCAGTTAGGAATATGATGAGTTATAAAATTTCCATAAGAAGTTCCTGAATTCAGCCTGGTGACATTTACAAATATGTGACAAAAGCAACTGGAACTAAGAAATGTCAAACAATTTTTTGAATCTAATATGCTTCGTCTGTGAACAACATACGTTTTCATAGTGGTATATTGTAGTATAAAACTATTTCATATATATTATACCAAAAACGCTTTGGGAGTGATTCATTTAAAAAATACACGGCGAGACTTACTTAAAGTACATAAAAAGTAAATGCTTAATTTACAAACTGTCTATCATTTGTCTCAGAATTACTCAGACTTTATTGTTCTTGCATTTTCATACAAACTACATTCTGTTTCCATTCGTCACTGTTCGAATATTACATTACAACTTGCGCCAAAACATATGTTTAAAAATTGTTGGCAATACTACTGCTTACTGAATGTAAATAAGTAGTATAAAGCAGTATACAAAAGAGTGGAAAGGAAGCGAGTAGGAACAATGTAAGACAAACTTAACAGTGATGCCATTGACTTTGTTAATTGGTTGATTTAGTAAAATTCCAGGAGTCTAGATAAATACTTGTCTTTCAACGTATAAACAATCTAAAATCCAGTCTACATCTCACACAATATAAATGTTTATCGAGGAGACTGTAAATAGTGACCTGAAAACAAATTCGGAATGATGATGAATAGGATAACAGTAACTAAGGATTTACACATCAACTAAACGAATATATTTATATATATTCATAGTAATCGAGTTACTGCATAGTCACAAAATATGAATACATGCTATGGATTTGGAAGTTGGTAATTCAAAATATCTGTAGGAACTTTTATTTAATTGATTGCCGACTGATTCGGAATTCCAAGTACAATACATCCATTTGTGTTCAGCTGGTTCTGTCTGAATGAAGTTGCATTTTCTCAGTAATTCCTAGTTAGAACAATTATTCGAATACTAATTATTATCATATTGGCGTTGCGATGAATCCTGCATTTGAACATTTCAATGTACATGCAAATTCTTACCTTCCTACGATCACATGTGATGGTTTGACATTTTGAGTATGATCAGGAAACATGTTAAGGCTGAAAAAATTGTGGCTCATTTCCTTTCATTCATCGGAGACGATGCCTACAGTTTATTGAAACGTTGGCGTTTCCAGATAAACCAATTTCACTTCTCTATGTAATTCTCAACAATCGTCTGCTAAACTATTCACAGCGTACCAATTTCGAATGCCGTCAAGGATCAGAACTTCATTAAACCATTTGCCTGCACATCAAGAATTTTACCGCATTACTCAGTTATCTTAATCCAATGCGTACTCAGTGTCAAACAGATGACGATTCATTGGGGAAATTCAAAGCAGATCAAATGGGTGAGTACGTGTTTGGTAAATGCTTATCCTGTGATAAATTTCACTCACATAAATCATGGGAATTTCGTCATGCTAAGTGCCTTAAATGTAGTAAAATTGGACGAATCTAGTCAGTCTGTTGAGCTACTGTTCCTTTTACTACTGATCATGAACCATATATTTCAGATTCTAATAAAAATTGGGTGTTTCTATTAACCATATAGTGGCACTGGACCTTAACCACACAACACTCAAAGCTGAACACGAGACAACAGTGAAAGTAGATATTCAACACATAATGCGGCGGAAAACACAACGGTGGTGGAGGCTTGAAGAATGAATTCAATTAATTCAAACCCAACAGATGTCATTGCTCGGTCATTCAGAAATAACTTTTATTCATATAAGGTATATTTTTCCAATTTTTAGCCTAAATTTTTACTTTATTATACACTGTTGATAGTGACGATACGATGGGTCAGTGTAGACAATGATGTGACTTCATCGTAGTATCTTACACATTAGGCAGATACATCATAACAATTCTACAATCTTAAGATTGAGTCAATTATTAGAGTAATAATAATGACGAAGTAGACAATAGTTTTTCTACCGTTTATCCTTATCCACTATTTCGGCAGTCAGTGTCCATACTCAAACACATTTTATAACTCGCTCGATTCTTGACATGACTTTATTGTTGACACAGATAATTTATAGTACTGAGATATGGCTCTCCACTGCCAGTGTCAACAATAAAGTTAAAGGAAGTCTTGATACCCTTTAGTCGCTCTGAAACTGAATTCCAGCTAAAGCTGGAAGGACTCGTCTTCAGAAAATAACTGGACCAACACAATGAATGCAAGTTTATCAAGTTAAAATCAGAAGCACTTTGAGAGAGTAGCTTTCAATGAATCAACTTGGAATATATATATATATATATATACCATGTACTAGTTCAGTGAGGAAATATGAACATTGAATAATCATGATGACTTCATAGGTAACAATTCATACTGGGTTATGTATTTAATATATTAACAATAAAAGTTAGTGTAACGTCTTCACATAGTATTGCTGTTTACTTCTACAACAACGAGAGTAAAGAGATAAGGATCTTCAAGTGAGACAACTTTCATGTGGATGACTGAAAATAAGGGGATGCACTATTTTCTGTAGAGACATTTTATTGGTACACAACACCACAACTCCCATCCTTCTATTTCATTGTGACTTCCACTCGTTTCTGTGAAATCGAATGACTGTTGCTATTACTCATTATACATAGCTTTTTTGTGTTTTACACAATGTTCTTGTTCATGGTGAATGTCGTTGTGATTATTGTTGTTATTAGGAGAACAACTACGACCAAACAAATTTAACTGGAATTCAGTTGAGTTTGGTGGCAACCGTTCAATTTTCACATCATAAATATCGAGTTGATCACGGAAAGTCCAGTATTGGAAGCTGGTAAATATTGAACGGAGACACGATCCGAATTCGGCAATCCATGTTAGGGATGATCCATGACTACATGATACTTATAACCATACCCGATCAATCAAATCGTTGCTTAAACGCAGTACTGGTCAGTTTGTTTGTGCGTTCCACATAAACAGCACAATTTGTTTAATTATTCTACCAGTCGAATTGTTTTCACGCTTAGAAACAAATAAAGTTTAAGTTCAAGTTGCCTTGTTCTGATTATAGCTTTCACATAGACTCTGGGTCGCCAGTATCACGTTTATTGTTCCGGTAGAATATCCGTAAGGCAAATTAAATCACAAACACCTTAACCGTCAATCGAAACAAGCATCGATCTCGCGCTCTCGCATTAACTCTAGACTGCTGATTAGGAACCCAACTATTATTTTATAATTAAAGACTTTGTATTCAACATTAAATGAATTATGTTGATAATTGTTTCAAAGTAATATCCACAAGAAGACTGAATACCTGTAGGAAATCTCCTCAATATAAATTCTTTGAAAACCTCTGGATGAAAAATGAATACAACGTTTGAAAATTAATGAAAAGTAAGTAACTCGACAAATGCCACTAATGTATGACCGACGTAACAATTGATACATCATCATCGTTATGATGATTAAGAATGGTCATTTCAATAAATATTGTGATTATTCGTAATGATTTCTTAGAGACGAGAGAGAATAAATGTTTCAAATTCTGTTTCAACGATTTGTTGAATCATCACTATGAGGGTCTATTGGAATATATGTTTCTTGTATATGGAACAACTGGATATAGTCGGTAAGTGAACAACTAAGGTCAAAATTCACAGTCTCATAATTATTGGTAAAAGTCTCTTTTAAAGATTGATTTTTACTTCAAATTTAGTGTTGGACCATTGAAGTTCATTCACTTACTGACTAATATCGAGTGAATACTATCTAGCATTTCAAATGGAAATTCGTTCACTAGATGTTAATACGATAATGGTTACTGCAAAAGCGAGATTGGCTAGCCACTGTCAATTCAAATAAACATGATATATGGTATATGTACACTTGAAATCCAAACATTAATAAATTTGATATTCAAAAAACGGTGAAATTTAAATAAAATGGACTGGATTCCGCAAAACCAAAGGAAAAGTGCTAGACCGAAACAACACATTACTCCGACAAATGGAGGCAGGTATGAGAAAAGTGAACAACAATTGGATAGAACTAGAAGGAAAGACCAAGAACGGAGTGGGTTGGAGAATGCTGATCGACGGCCTGTGCTCTATTGAAAGTAGCAGACGCAGAATTACAGTATCATGCACGACGTCTCACACTCTTAACAGAACGACAGCAACTTCCATCAATTTTCGGTTCGAAGAACAACATCTCAATGTACACCCTAGAGATCACTTGTAGCGAAGGTCTACAATCCTTATTGGTTATGGTTTCACTATCAAATATACGTCAATGACCAGATTCGAACAGACTAACTCATTATCGAGATTGATCAGTTCAGACCGAACGATCAACGACGATTTCGTATTAGCGACAGTATTCAACTAAGCAGAAGTAAAACAAACTATGTTGGCTACAACTGACGCCATAACAGTAACAGCGAACCTAGTTCAGCGTGTTAAGTAGTCGAGTGATGCATTTCACTAGGTCACAAACTATGTGAATGATGGTCGACCAAACAACGTTCACACAGATTAATTACATTATATCCGATGACGTGACGAGCCGATGTTTGCCAAATACTACACATTGTTTGGAACCTCTCAGAATACCGATTTCATGAGTTCATATACATATATTTAGTGAAGAGCACACAAAAATCATAAGCGTATTATATTCTTTGATTGGCATCGACAAGATTTCGTCCCATTGTTCGATTTATGTGTATATTGAACCGTTTCATTTTTCTTATAAACACACTTTTGAATGGAGGAAATCCTTCTCAATCCGGATTTCATGAAGTCATCAATGCAGGCACCATGTCCAATAGCAGCGTCCTTGCCAGAGTAGTTGACGTCTCTGTGATGAACAAATATGAAATGAAAAGTGACACAAATGTTTGAACATCCATCTTAAGTGTCCACATACAAGCAAATTAGAACGTGCATGAAACAGGCAAAACGTAGACATGAAACATAATCATAAAAATGATTTGATCTGGAAACGTACTCATATAAACGTCAGTTTGGTGGCTGTCCCTTCGAATCATGTATCAAAGGTACACAAACAGATCCAGGTATCCATGGTGGTGAGAGTGAGCCAACGCTTTTGTTCACCTCAGTAGATGCACCATTCGTGCCATTGTGCAATCGTACATAATACTTGCATGAAACTAAGTGATTTATCAATGTGTATGACAATAAAGCAATGAGAAACATCGAATTAGCTGACATTGCTTTTTCGTTTTGTTCTTGAGATGAATTAGTCGATTGACGCATTTATATAGTTTTCAGTAGATGTGAGATTTCAATAAATCGCTTAATCCACAGTGGATATGTGATTGTCATGATTTGTGCGGAATTATCAGCGTCAATAATTCAGAAGAGAATGAAATGATCATTGTGATAGGCGACATGGTTAATTTCCATGTCACGTGACTATGTTTGTATTATTGATCACGCAGCTTGATGAAGTTGTTTGAGAATCAGCATCATGTCAATTGAAACATGGATAACATGCACAGTTTTTTTGTTGTTCACAGATGATCATTGGGTGAATTAATGTATGAGTGATGACTGCATGACCCTCCAAATACTACTTCGTCTAAAACAATATAGTATTATCAGAATAGATCTGTTTAATGAAATTTCAACTACACACATACGTTAAGAAACAGAATGAATAATGTATTGTGGTGTGTGTTACTTGTATTGATATAAGTAGTATATGACGCGTGTTATAAACGTAATGTCTGGCAGCAGAAGATAGGGGAAGATCAAGAAAGGAAGAGCGGGAACACAATGCAATTCGTAACATAAAAGCATGAAAAATGAAATGTGATACAATGGATTGATGTTTGCTACAGGAACAGTCCAGGTAGATATGATGGATTGATATTTTGCGAATTAACTATTCACTATATGGTTGTTCTATTTTACCGAATAACTCTGTTTTTGCACTGAAGGGCATTCGATTGTTCTCATCCGTGTTCTGCTCACTGCATTTAGTGTTGCGGCCAACCAGATGAGGGTGATGGTTTTGTTCTGCGGAAGCCGTTGCGGGCCTGGAGCTGAGGTGCTAGTTGAGGCAGTCTGGTCTGGAGAGGTGGCGTCGAGTGGAGTGTTTTGGCGAGGCGGCGTTGGCTGGAGCTGTGCTGTCGACGGAGAGAAGTGGTGGGACGTGCAGCTGCTGGGTGGACATTGGATGTAGATGGCTCAGCAGGCCAGTGGAGCACGGGTGTTTAAGCGTCCCAGGTGCCGGGTGGATGCCGGATGTTGTTGCTCCGGTAGGTCGACGGAGCTATGGAAAAAGAATTTCCTTTATTCAAAAGTGTGTTTATAAGAAAAATGGAATGGTTGAATGAATCAGTGAATCGAAACGTCGAAGGAAATATTGTCGATACTAATCGACGAATTTCATACGCTTATAATTCTTGTGAAATCGGTATTCTGAGAGGTTACAGGATGACAGGCATATGGTGTGCTTGATAATTCGGAAGATCTTATTTGCATTGTTCAACGTAGAATTGAAATGATCACATTAACACTACCATTGCGAATCGCATATGTATAGGTGTCCATAATGTGATGCGAGAAAGCTACTTTCGTCAAGAATGTGATGTGAAATAACACAACCATTCATTTCAGCACAGCCGTCTATTATCCAGTTACATTTGTTCGCCTACATTACTTATCTATAAATGTGTAGATTGATTGGTTTAGTAATACTCCAATGATCAAAAATGCTTCAAAGCACCAACTATACATTACGGTGTTTTAGAGATGACTGGTTGCTGAATATTTAGACGTACTCTGTCATAATACACAAAATTACCTAAGTAAGAAAATAACAAACACAGTATCAACCAGCTTATCAACTTATTCTCACATGTCATTTTTGACATTCAAACTGGTACTTTACTTACGCCTGTTAACCCTAATGGAGCATAGTCCGTCGACCAGCATTCTGCAATCCATTCTGTCCAGGCCTTTCCTTCCTAGTTCTATCCAATTGTTGTTCATTCTTCTCATGTCTGTCACCATTGCTCGACAAAATGTGTTCTCTAGTCTTCCTCTCCAGTTATTCATGATCACAAGCTGGAAAAAAATGGATTTATACAGAAACATTGATGAAGTAACTTGTCGTATTTCCTTATCCGTATTGTACGTAGGACAGTCGCATACAACTTCTAGTTGCTTTTCATATAGTTCATTTAGTTGTTGTATGACAATATCATTTCGATGGAGAATCACAAACTCTGGATAAAATTCTCTCAATAACATATTCTGACGTGATAAACTAAACAAGTCATACTGAGAACAGCCAATCTACTAATATTTAGTTACATGGTGAATTTTAGGATCCTAGAATTCATTTTCTAGACGTCACTGACATTGACGTTATTGTGAAAACCGTTCGTCGCATATTTGCCTACATCATCCAATGTTGACAGTTTTTGTACTGAGGAAGCTGTGTTTTCTTTTTCTTAATCTTTAATTTTCTAATCAATGGATGACATATCATGAATCGTGTGGAACATGAATGTTTGTTCATCATCTCGAGAGACTATATCGCATACTAACCTCTGCGTAAAGTAACTCAAAGCATAGATTCAAAACCGAGATATTATGACCTACATTGTAAAATAATTACACATTCTTACAATTTTTAAATAATTCTGGGACTGCATAAAGATCTCTCTATCCTTAACGTGGATTTAAAAACAATACATAAGTTCTTTCAAAGTCCAGTATCATTTTCCGCCTCGCTGAGGAACGTAGTAAGGGAACCTTATCTGTATTACTTACTTGTTGGAAATCGTTGAAGCCTTGTTTGATTTCTTTTTGATTGTAGGTAGTTTGATCAAGCAATTGATGTCGAGAAAGAATGTTCAGGCCTGCAGAAGTCATATTAGAACTAATTTATGCAATCGTACTACTACTATTAGTCATAGTTAGAAGCAACAAAAGGAATGTAGAAATTTTATTCAGTTCCTAAATGTAAACAGCAAACAGTAGTTCAAAGAATTCACCAACAAAATAAGTTATACAAATTATCTGATGTTTACAAATGCACTAATACCAGAAAAAACAAGGAATAAAACAATCTAACAGACCATATCTTGGTATCAAATTGCAGAATGGCTGAAATCACTTCAGTCCTTCAATATCAATGATTCTAAAGAGACGTCATTTTAATCAGGGTGTTACTTAACTTATACCATATAAAGCATGTATTAAGTATAATAAGTATTAGGTAGTTGCACAAGTTTCGAATTAATTAAGTATGATGTTCCATGTTTCACATAAGATAATTAATCACTATCATATAGGTCAAAATGAAGTTTATATTAAGAGGAATATAGATATACACAATCTAGTTATTGAATAGTTATACAATAAGAATGTGTATATAGACTATTAGTCTATTAATAGATCTCAGAAGTTACTGATAATTTAACCTTCACTAGAATATAACAGTTTATTTATTTACTCTGACGAAGTGGCTCACATTAAGTCACAAAACATCAGAAGTACAGTTTTCTACTCATTGGGATATGAAAATAGTTATTAACGATTGAATAGTTTTACAGTTCACTTTTGTTTGAACTGAAGATACCAAGCAAGAGTTTTGTAAAAACATCAGTATGTTTTGAGAATCTTCCTTATTTTATTTAGTGTTCCGATTGATTTCCGATATTAATCATCATGAGCTCACTAGTGACTGACGTCAAGAGGTATTTCCTGGAGTTCTAGTGTGAAGCAGTGGCCAGCGGAGTTCAACCAGGTCTGTTATGAGATAGTAACTGACTGAAGACAATGGTGAACGGTGGCGCAATTTAGTGAATTGGTTGAAGTTGAACATTAACATTGTTGGATGCTGTCTGACTCAGTGGTCTACAAGTTAAACATTCACACGCGATACCAATAGGTCCTGATTCTGAATCCCACAAGCGGGCTCATGGTTGCGTACTTCTGAAGAGTACATTACTAGAATGAAACAGATGTCTAACGTTTCCAGGCTTTCCATGGTGGTCTAGTTTCTATTGACTCATGAATTCAACTACCAAATTACTACAATCTCCACAAAATCCCCTTCTCAAAACTATTTATTGATATTCAAAAGAAAATGGATATTTTCCAATTGAGTTATTCATGGAATTCGGTCACAATTTCTGTTTGTCACTAAAATCTATTATTGTTAGCAACATCAACAATTTCACACATTTTGTTTTACTTATAAGGTTAACTATTACTTGGGTTATTAGTGTATTTTTGTTCTATTGGCTACTGTTATATGATTTACTATTGTTAGTTTATTCCCAACATATTAGTTACAGTCTCTTATACTAACACACACTATTGGCTCGTCTTGGTATAATAATGTTTTCCATTTTATTTGTGTGATGTGGTCTAATCTGCTTGCACATAAACCACGTATGCCTGAGATATACGATTCATTTAGCGAGGGCTGATATTTATGTTCTGAACTGAGAAGGCCAGGCGAGAAGCTAATATACAGAGGACTAATAAGTATTCGCATCTTACTCAAGGCTGATAGTGATTGACGTCATTGGTTACGTATAGGACAAGGTCATGGCAGTCGTTTTTCTGGTTAGTGACCTTGTCATATGATATCTGCATAGGAAATATCACTACCCCATACGTACAACATTAGTGAACAAGAACACCAGTGGGGACAATCGAATGCATTTAACACAAAATTACAGGAATTCGTAATAAAATCGAACAATCATAAAGTAAATGCTTAATTTGCAAAATGTCCATCGATTGTCTCGAAATGACTCAGACTTCATTGTTCTTGCATTTTCATACGAATTGCATTCTGTTCCCATTCATTACTGATTGTTCCTCCTGTCTATCTGCTGCCAGACATTCTGTCTACGACTAACATCATATAATACTTATGTCAATATAATTAGCACACACCACACAACTATCGCATGCCTCTGATATACTGGATTGTACACGAACGCTTTCTCCAACACATAATATCACTTGATTGAAATCATAATTCGATGAATACTAGACCACCACTGAAAACCCTTTGAGCGGTAGACGGCCATCCTGTCCTAGTACGGAGCCTCGACTGTACAAGTGGGTTCTGAACTCAGGACCTTCCGTCTCGCATGCGAACGCCTAGCTTTTAGATCAGAGAGATGCTATCAAAAAGTACTTGTGTTTAACTTTAACCAATCCATATAATATTATGCCAGCTCTGTTGCGATTTTTAACCCTGTCACTTCCAATGTAGATGCATCCTACAATTATTGGAGAGCAATCTACATCTGCAGTGAGCCCTGTGTTTGTGACAACACGTGTATCAGGACAAATTCATTCATCATGAGGTCTAGTACAGACTTTTCATTTCTAAAACTAAGAGATTTTGTTTAGCATATGTTCAAGATGTTTTAAGAAACACTTGTTCTTTACACACAGGCGTCGGAAACACTAGCTTCCAAGACTTGACTACCCAAAAACTTTGAATCTTAGGATTTGTCTCGCCACTTTACTTTCCGGTATTTAACTTAGTTATGGAATTTTTCCACTTTATTCGACCAATCTGATGGAATAAAAATGCTTTACTATGACTCTTGTATGAGTTATCTAGTACAACGTCCCTTTTTTAGCAACTTTTGAGTACTAACTTCAAGATTCTTCTTGGTTAGGCCTCGCTACCAACCCACTTACCTAGTATTTTAACTTGAGTAATACGTACTTTTAAAACCTCTTCTGGCAGTACATTTCTGATGGTCAGTTCCACCAACTAGAGATCGTGTGAATGTCTTTTAGTAGTGTCGTTTTCTTTTGATTCTTTCAAATTCTCATCAATGGATTTGACTTCTTTGAGAGTCGTGCTCATAGCTTTCACTGAGGTTATCATTTCTTTCCTGTTAACTGCTGAAAGTATCACTTTGGTCGTCCTCCTGATTTCAACTTTTGAACGAATCCGTTAATTTGTAATATCCAGTTGTTATTGTGAGAGAGGTTTCCTGTCTACACATCACATAGATGCATTCACTGTATCAGCAGTTTTTAGAAAAGATTCGCTTTTGATGAATGGTTTTCTTATCTCGACAGTGCAGGACTTATTACGGTTACACTTTATGATTACGACAAGAGTTGTCTCCTTTATGAATGTACCGACGATTGTCTAAAATCTCGTGTTACATTATCATGACTGCATTGTAGTGAAAAATAAAACTGGCGGGGACAATTAGATTGTATTTTAACACAAAATTACAGAGTTGCTCGGTAAAATAGAAAAACCATATAGTACATCGTTAATTTGCAAAATATTAATCCATCATATCAACCTGAACTGTTCCTGTAGCAAACATCAATACACTGTGTCACATTTCATAGTGCATGCGTTTTCTTACAAATTGCATTGTGTTCCTGTCCTTCTTTTCTTGATCTTCCTCATCGTCTGCTGCCAGACTTCACGTTTTTAACTCTTGTCATATACTACTTATGTCAATATAAGTAGCACACACCACAGTATGAATGTGTAGTATCAGCTGCTATGTTAAACCGTATAACTTATTCTAGATTCCGAACAGGAGAATCTATCCATTCTTCTTGAGTTACGTTTTGACTTTGTTGATGATTTACTCATCAACGATAACTGTTTTTATATGAGCGCAAGTTAATTTAAGAAGCTTAACTAGGTGAAGAGCTATTAGTTACTTGAGTTTCGGTCGTTTATACACCTATATAGCACCAATTTCAAATCTGTTCGATCAGTGTTTAAATGAAGCAAGTATTGTTTCACTGAACTCTGAGAAAACCACAAAGATGATAATCGCTTGTCGTGCAACTTTTGTAAATGCTGAGAAAATAATATCACAAATCAAACGTGATTTTCTCGATGATGTTGATGAATATCTTAAATAAATAAACTTCTGTTTGCTTAACATTTGTTAACGCTACATATATTAATGGTTATAGGTTGGCTATAAATGAAATGGTCAGTTTATATTATCCTTCTCCTCTACATCTGTGACATGTGCTACTGATGTCGATAGATATAAGTAACATGTATCATCATTCTAAAGTGAAATACCTGGAGATAGAAGGTTAAGAAGATCGAATAGAAGAGAACGAGAACAGAGAGTGATTGGTGTTTTCATCTGATAGCATGGTGAAAGAATGTCGTAAATATCACATGATTACCTGTTTGGAAAGCGGAAATTGTCGTAACATTTATTATTAGTTGTCTTCCAGTATTCTTACAAAATTCGCCGACACAATATGTAATATTCTTTTGAAATTTTTACTTCGAGAATTCTATCATAAATATGTTAGTTGTTTTTATGTATATCTTGGAAGTGGTGAGTTCTTTGATCAACGTAACAAACGATTGGGTTCATTATGCATCGACGAGTGTAAATAAAGCGTTTTTTAACAAGTATGTATACAGATGAAATTTTGAGAGTTCTTTCCAATTTATTTTAAAAGAACAGTACTTTTTCATTTATATTTTACTGTTAAGCTTGTTAACATCCTCTGTCCTCATAATCTTCCCATCGACTGTTTTTTGTATATTGCTTTATACTACTAGCTAATATTCAGTAAATAGTTGTTTACCTTTCAATTTCTCTGTGTCTGTTGTAGCGCGAGGTTGTCGTGTAATTTTCTAAACTCTTGACATATTTATAGCATTTATTATGTTTATTATGGTAAATACCTCCTCTCAATCTCTGTGACAGTTATTCTCAGTTTTGCATAGTCGTTTAATCTTTGTTTAAATGCAACGGTTTCTATATTTGTCTGCTTTTGTTTCCCATTTTGCTTGTTGATGAACTGTTATCAAAATTAGACACAACTATCACCTGTCATTTACACTGTCATTTATTATAACTATTCCTTGTGTTTTTTTTATTGCAAGGAGCCCTTTTTCTTTCAGATTTATGGGCTCTCTAAGCATCACAGATACTTCACGAGTCGAGGATTGTAACTAATTTATGTTTATTACCCAATGAAGAACCGCTATTTATACAAGCCACTGTTTTATGAAATTTGATTTTGCGCATATCAGACACTTCGATAAATTTAACAGGTACTAAATATGTTTGTATTTTGATCAAGAGAACATATTGAATAAATCCCAGTTGACTTCCGAAACTCTCATTTAGTGACAAACAAATCTAAGTTCGTTGTACAAAGTTGGCTTCGATATTCGTTAGTATGATGAAATATTAAGATACCTCCTGTGAGGAATAATGATAGAATCGACTGATTCACCATGCTCAATTTTCCTTCAATTATAGTTTCTCATATGAGGTTGATAACCAACGAAAAAACAAACACTTTTACTTGAGTTCATGAACCGATCAATATTAGACCACCAATGGAAACTTGAGAGCAATGGAAGGCCACTCTGTCTCAGCAACGCTCACCAACGATGCCGCCTAGGGTAACCGAACCCTAGACCGTCAGCATCACACTCATACACTCAATCTCTAGACCACTTAGACAGCATGTGTGACTCAAGATGGCCCACAACATTGCATCGCCATCCTCGATTGTCTTCAGTGCGTAACTAAGCTTGGACACAATGTTTTCTTACCATAGTAATGATAATGTTAGTAGTACAATAATAAGCGTGCCTATTCTAATTTCTAATTGTTGGTAGATTGGCTACAATATTAAGAAGTCGTCTTAAAAGTTTCATTTTATATGACCTGGTGAGTCATCAGTATATTATTCTCAGTAGTTGAGTTACCAGCTGTCAGAAGACATAGGGTGTTGAACCATTTATCTTCTGCTCATACAAAGAATATTGTTGAACTGTCATCGTAAGAGCCATAAAAAAACCAGCCACAGAAAAAGAACCCACTGACGTTACTTATCAAAACCGTACTTTAAGATCTGCAGATTTGGTGCGATAACTAACAATATATTGGTATATACTGACCGTGCAAGAATTTACCGCCAAAGAAAATATGTAACTTTGGACATTATTAAATACCGTATTCGTTTTCAACTTGATACAACGTCTGATATTACTCTTAACAGAAACTTGGAAGAATATTAGAAGACCTATAGTTCGCTCGACGACGCATTTAGCACACATAGTGCATCTCGTGGAAAGCTAAATGTTGTTGGAGACGTATCCTTCATTGTTTCTAACGGTACTGCAACGAGTGAAACAGTCTACCTTAGAAAGTATCCAGCATTTGATCTATTGTGATCAGATCTGATAGGGGCACTAGAACTGGTAGATCATTCGATTAACAAGACCTGCAGCCACGTCATAACTGATAACTCCTTAGAGCTGAACCAGAAAAACTCCATGTTACAAAGACACCACAACGTGCTTACAAAGTTTACGAAAGTAAAACATTACTTACTCCCGAATCTGGAGCTATTCTCAATTTTAGACCTAATAGAACTGTACATAATGTCTCTCTTCCAGAAGTTGAGCGGGAACTAGAAAGGCTACAGAAAATGAATGTTATTGAACTTGTGAACTTCTGAGTTTGGGCTGCACCGATATTGGTTGTCAATAAATTAAACGGTAGTGTTCACTTATGTACAGATTACTCTGCCGGACTAAATGAAGCTCTAGAATCTCACCAGAGTTCCTTATCTTAACCTGAAGATCTCTTCGCCAAGCTGAATAGTGGCAAGTATTTTGCAAAATTGGATTTATCGGGCGGTTATTTACAAATTCCTGTAGAGAATGAAAGTAAAAATCTCCTAACGATCAACACACATAAGGGTGTATTATGATATAGCAAACTGCCGTTTGAAGTAAAGATGGAATCCTCTATTTTCTAGTAAATTATGGAAGTCAAGGTAAAAAATATTCCAGGAGCGGCGTCTTATTTGACTGATATCATAATCATGGGAGCAGACAAAAAAGGCTTGCGGAAGACTATTGACTATATGTTAGCACGTATAGTTGTGTATGGTTTTTACCTCTGCGATGAAAAGTATGATTATTTTGTGCAACAGATACGATACCTTGGTATAATAGATAAAGATGGGATACTACCAGACTCAGAGAATATAGAAGATATAAAAACTATGCCTACTCGACGGTCTTTTTATAGTTTGGTCAGTTATTACTGAGCTTTTCTTCCTGATCTTCAACGTCTGTGTACCCGGCTGAATTGTTTACTAACAAAGAATACCAAGTGGATCTGGTCAACAGAATGTCAAGAATCATTCCTAAAATAGCTCCTATCGTCAAATCTTCTATTTATACACTATGATCCAGTCATTCTTATTGTGGTAGCAGTAAATGCATCAAATTATGGAATTGGGGAAATGGTTCCATATATCTACCCTACTGGATCTGAGAAAGCAATTGCCCACGCCACACGATCACTAACAAAGACAGGAAGGATTTGTAGTGAGATAGAGAAGGAAGCCCTCTCCATCGTCTTTGCTGTAAAGACGTTTCACATGATGCAATTCGGCAGACAGTCTTCGTTACTAACAGACCACAAGCGTCTACTAGCAGTTTCTGGATCCAAGAAGGGTATACATGTTTAAACAGCAAGCCGTCTACAGCGATGGGCAACCACACCTCTGGGGTACGATTTCGAGATAAATTATCAACCGGCAACGGATTATGAACAGGCAGATGCTTTCTCGAGAATAATTGGCTCCGATTCATTTTCACTAAAATCTAGAAATACCTGAGCGTTTTGTACTGTTTGGAATAAGATTCCTTCCAACTAGTCTTCTGTCTTCTGACTTACGATTTGGAGCGGTTCAAGCGTTCAAGTGCTCAATTTGTAGGCGGTATAGCAAGAAATATTTAGGCTACAGATTTAACAGTTATTTATCAAATTCCTACTAATGTGCACTGTTTACAAGGCGTCACCTTGAGGTAGGTAAACTAATGAGGACACTTAGGAACAATAATGTTTTATAAATCAACAGAAAGAGTCATACTGAATATTAAATTATTTCTCCTCAAAATCTTAAAAAACAATCACCATCTTAGGATAATTTCATTTTTATTAACTTTCTACTGAATCTTATCATCTTAATTTCAAAAATGTACTTAAAAATGCAGTCATGATACTTAAGCATAGTGGGTAGTCAGAAATAACCTTTGAACCTAAATTTATTTGGTATTCATAAACACGATATGCCATCAATTTTGAGCGAAGTAATGACGGGTGAGGAAATTAAAATTGCTCTGTCCAGTTCTCTAATCTCAGTGGTTGGCATTGAGATTTTCGCGTATCAGCTATCACGCTTTAGTATCGAGATGTTCATGATAATTGGTCACTGCGTAGCATTCAATGTCACACCTCACCATAACTTAATGTTGTACAAATAAAACAAACCAAGAGGTAACATCAGTGTTTTTTAACTGGAAAGTAAATTAGGAAAAACACTGACAGTGTATAGAATATAAACAGAAGAAATTGTCAAACTGTATTATAAAGGAAACCCTAAAATAGAATTCTGGAGGTAAAAGGAAAATAAAATGAACAAAGAACACATTGATACAGGAATCGGAGGTAGACATCAAAGGAATGAATAGAAATTGAAAACAATAGAAAAGGTGAGCTCTGGACAGAGACCTGATTGGAAGCCTACACCCCTCCACGAGGTGTAACAGGCGTAAGTTAAGTAATCGATAACGTCTCAGAATATGAACTTCGGGGAAGGTCATTCGAATACAACACCGACAATCCTCTCGCTCAAGATTGATGGTTCACAAGTTTTAGCCACCACAAAAGCTAGGTTCATGGTTACTTGATGAGAATTTTCAATCATCTAAGATTTTTAATCACTTAGACTAATAGGCATATTTTAACTAGATTGATAGTATTCGATAAGGATTAATAACTAAACTAGCGCAAATTCAGTTAATACTCCTTAACTATCTAGTTTGTTATAAGTTGTTGGAGTTATAATGTATATTCTTCAAATGTAATTCTGTTGTAGAGGCAGTTACTCACTGAAAACGATGGTGCACGGTCGTTCAATATCATGGATTGATTGAAGTTAGACATAAACACTGTAGGATGCCAACTCAATGGTCAAGAGGCGTTAGGCATTCGCTTGCGGAATCGAAAGTCTTAGTTTTGTGTCTCGTGTGTGAGATCATCTATACGCACTGCTGAAGAGTGCCATATTAGGATGAAACGGCCGTTTAATGCTTTAACCTGACCGTTGTTGCTACCTTGACGTGGTGGTCGGGCTTGCCTATCGTGATGAAGCAACCGAGCTATACTGGCTGAAACAACCGTTCCTCAAAAGCCTACCATATCAGACAGGTCGGTTGAAGTGCGGTAAGACTAAAAGCAACGAACTCAAGGTCCGTACAGAGGTGTGACAGCAGTAAGGTGTTTCCTTTGGGCAACCAGCATGACAGCGATACTGCATTTCCACAAAGAGGGGTAGAGTTAGAAAAGGTCGACCCTAAAAGTGCACACCCCGCTTTATCCCACGGATATCCGTCTCCGGCGGTAAGGTCTCAACAAGTACGGAGCTAACACAAAAATTACTCATAAAAAGGCCGTGTGTGACCGACCTCAAGCAGTTGTCCCTTGGGCACTGCGGTCACGCTCTCAGGTCACCAAGGCCACCTCTAATCCTAGATCCTTTTCAAGTGCCTCCAGAAGAACCCTTCCACGGCGTGGGCAACCGGGAAGTGATAACCGCCCTCATAACTCTAACAGCACACAAGACCACCTCTTAATGCTTTAATACAACAAAACCATGTTACCAAACAATTTGAATGAAGAACCAAGATGACTGTTTTTTTCATAAAGAAACAAATAATTTATTTCGTTATTTATGTTAGTTTATAACAAAGTATGAAATTCAGAAATTATTTTTTTGCTTAAGCTTAAAAGAAACAACCTTATAGTGACATTTTGTCCAGTTTTTTGTACGATTCATTATAAGTTAGCCATATAAATAAGAATTTGAATTGTTCAGATCATGAGTCAATTAAAGCTAGATCACTATGGAAAATCGCCTGGAAGCACTAGATAACAATTTCGTCCTATTGTACGACTCCACACCAGCGCACATCCACGATCCCACCTCATGAGATTCGAACCCAGGACCTATTAGTTTCGTACACTAACGTTTAACTTCTAAACCGCTAAACAATCACATCATAAGACGAAACAGCCATCTAGTGTTTCCAAATTTTCCATAATAGTTTAACTTCGATTGATTCATGATTTCAACTATTAAAGTTACTGTAATATCTACAAACAAACAAACAAAAAATCCTGTCTGATATAAATAAGAATTTATAAATAAAGTTATAATTACATATCAATCAAGAAATATAAGTTTAGGGGTTGTGCAGATTGTTAAGTTCTTGATTGCGATCATGAACCGATTGGTGTTAGACCACCATTGAAAACCTGGAAGCACTAGACGGTCATTTCGTCCAATTGTCGGACTCCTCAGCGGTGCGCATCCACGATCCCATCCGCGGGATTCGAACCCAGGGCCCTCAGTCTCGCGCGAAAACACTTAACCTACTGGACCATTGAGCCGGCATCCAATGGTGTTAATGTCTAATCTCAACTAATCGTGGATGCACACTGCTGAGGAGGATTCCCACAATAGGACGAAACGGCCGTCTAGTGCTTCCAGGTTTTCAATGGTGGTCTGACATAAGTCAGTTCATGATCTCAATGAACAAGAAATATAAGTTAATACAATACAATATAATATACATTAAAAGTTACATAGTTAGTTATTAATGCACCGGATATATAGTAGGATTAATATTTAATTCCTGAATATCATTTTGATTATGTAATCGATCATTAGAACTATCATTAAATTGATGAAATTCACAATTTCGATGTATATTATTATTATTATTATTATGTAATGAGGTTTGAATATTGATTATTTCTAATTTCTCATTCGATTTAATCAATGATGTTTCAGAATTAATCAATGAATTATTTGAATTTTTCAATGTATTTAATTTATCATGATTATCATAATTATTATTATTATTATCGATTTCCAATGAAATCAAATGTTGATTAGTTTTACATAATTGATTTGATTCAATAGAATTTTCTAATTTTAAATTACCCTCTAAATTACTTTGGATACAATTTGTATTGATTTTTATATTTGAATTTAATAATGTATCATTTTCTTTTAAATCAATATTTATTGATTTATGAATAGAATTAGAGATCATTGATAAACGATTTGATTGACATGATGATAAACTATCCGTTTGATAATGTTCATTTATTGTTGTATGAGTTGGACAAAATAAAAATCCAGATTCACCAGATGGAAATCTAACTATTAATGGTGTAAGACATGATGATAATTGATTAATTGATTGATTAGTAGTATCCTGTGATAAAGAATCAATTGTAGAACTATTTTTAAATGTATAATTCATTAAATCTTGATGAGTTCGTTTTTCTGTTATTAAATGACATGTTTCATCATTTTCAATATCATTTGAATGAGATAATTCAATAGTTGTACATGATTGACGATCTTTTTGTTGAGTAGATTGTAAAGAACTATGTTGATATATACTATTGGTATTACTATTTGATTGTGTAAATGGATGATATTGTTTCGATTGTTGTTGAAGATCAACTTTTCTTGTTAATTTATCAGATTGTTCACCTGTACATAAATATTGCATACGATAAGTTGAATAAGGATTTGGTGATACAATGATATGATTTGGTATAATTACACCATTTCCATTTGTTGTATCAGTCAAACTTGTTGAATCATTTGAATATAATAATGATCCATTTAAACTACCATTTTGACCAGGTATAGTAATACTACCATTTTGAAAACAACATTCAGATAATAGAGGATGGTTATGATGATTATGATGATGATGATAATTGGATTGTTTAGAATAATTAACCGATTGTGAATGAAATAAATTTGTTCGTTTAATTGAAGTTGGATCTGATTCTAATGAAACACCAGAACTACTTTGACCATTCTGTTTATGATATTTGAATAAATCATCTGGATTCATTGTTGATGAATTACTAATTAAATGATGAAATGTTGGAGTTGTTGATTTATATGAAACATTTGTATTATGTGTTGTTGATAATGGTAGAATGGATGTAGTTGGTTGAAATAGATTTGGCAACATCATATTACTATTCATAGGTGGTAATAAATGATTATTTTCATTCTGTGTATAATGTCCAGATTTATTATGATATAATAAGACAGATTCTGTTAAACTATCATCAATTTGTGTAGAATAATTCATGAATGTTGTATTCGGTTCAATGATTTGTCCAACATGACATGATGTCATTAATAAGGGTTGATGATTCGATGCATTCAATGATTTATTCATAGATGTTGACATGTTTAAATTAGATTTGGTTTGTATACATAATACACATTTTAAGTAGGAGTTTACTTTTCCATGTTGGGTATCATCTGAAAACATTTCAATGATTCAAGATAAATCTATTAATGATTTAAAATTAAATTGGCGGTATTTTGATATGAAGTTATCAGTGAAATGATTACTTTGAACTGGTATACATTAATCTAGTTATATGAATTAGTTGAAGTTAAACATTAATACCGTTCGATGCTAGCTGGTTCAATGATCGAGATCGATAAGTCCTGAGCTTGAATCTTGTGAAATGAGATCGTGGGTGTGCACTGCTGAGAAGTCTTATACTAGGACAAATCGGCCGTCCAGTGTTTCCAGGTGGTCTTCCATAATCGTCTAACCTCGATTGATTCATTAATTCAATGATTAAATTACTAGTTATTATATCTTCATGTACTTTTCAATTTGAGGTATCTCCACCTCTATTTATATAAATAATCAATAAATTGTGCCATATAAACTTAAAAACTCAAATCTTGAATAATGAAACTCCTTTGATGGCTAAAATAACTTTGTTTTTCCTACACAGAGTTTAAACAAGAATACACTGTGATATAACGTGTGATTTACAATACTTTTTTCCTCCCTTACACGTATATTAAGGTGATACTTTAATACGTTTATAAGACTAATCATGTTGTATTAGAATCATGATTCGCGATCCGAAATAGACAATCGGTATAATACTAGAGAATACTTTAGTCAATCTGATTACAAGTAGTCGCACACAGTGAGTTCAGAATAAAAACCAATGATGAGAAGGAACATCATATATATTCACTGTTTGTGTGAGAATGAAGTCATATGAGTTTCGCTAAATCCAGTTATATTATTCGAAAAATTAACACAGCGAGATGTCTAAGCCGTGTTTGGACTGATCAAGCATTATTGGGTGAAGCCATTTGGCTTCTTTGGAAATGGTTTCCGTTTCCAAAGACTCGCAAATACATCACGTGGATGTGATTTTGTGAGAAAATTGTTACTCCCATGTATTGGCGCACAAGCATCGCAACATGGACAAACATAGTCTACATGTATACCAGGAACACATAAGTTTTCATTTATGAGTCTCTTGGCGTACACATAAGTATATTGACCTTGAAAGGGAATATACGTTACACTGGTATCACATAAGTTTTCCCTCATGAATCTCATAACATATGTATTTATATATTCACTCACTTGGGAGGATAGACAATCACCACTCTCTTTGGACGCATTTGCTACGCCTAGATGTTACTTATGCATCACATGTATATCATCGGTATAAAGACGGTTACTTCTTCACTTCTTGACATACATATAAGCATGAGCACTCTTTCAGGAAAGGTTGATAGTCACCTCTTTCTAATATTTGTTACCATATTTTTTATTGTCTTTCACCTAAAAGATTAGGCCGCTGATTTTATTGGACATATGAGGGGCAGATCACGTCCTTAGTGCCAACCTAGACGCGCACCCTTTGGATAAACCTTAACACATAAATCACATGAGCCAAAACTTGTGAAGTTCACAGATATAAGCATACACATCGAGTAGCTCGCAAGATTTCAGAGAACCTCTAGAATGAAACTCAATTAGTCTGCTTTACAGAAGAGTGGTGGATAAGTCCGATCTCTTCCAACCGCTCAGGTTAGTTAACAAGTTGCTCTCACTACCCAACAGCACCGCGGTAATACTTTAGATCAGATATCAGTGTAGTATTTTTGTCACAGGTTTCACTATTCAACATTGAATTATCTATCGAAAGCATATTATGTAGTGACGCTTTATAAACTCATCATCTACTACAGTTGTCCAAGTTGTCCAACTGATCTTAGAAATACTATTTTCATATATATATTAGTTTGTCTTTAGGTTTCAAATTACAGAGAAATAAAGCTGCAGTTAAGATGTCACGTTTAATACTAGAAAATTTTTAGATGAAATCTTAAAAGAGAAACACACTAACCACATATAAAATACTTGTATTTTATATCCTATAAACATTGTGAACAGTTTGTTCATTCAGACCTCAACTCTCCTAACAACCAATTAGAAATTACTGTTTGATTTTGTCCGGAAGCTTAAAAAATCTTAATGTTTGACATTAGCTTGTGAACACTATTTTATTCAAAAGTATGAGACGTCATATAATGTTTGGGATTTAATAGATCTGGATGATCAGTATAGGGTTGTGGAGATTTTTAAGTTATTATTATTGAGATCTTGAACTGATTGATGTTAGACCACCATCGAAAACCTGTAAGCACTGGACGGCCGTCTCGTCCTACTGTGGGACTCCTCAGCAGTACGCATCCACAATACAACGGAAGATGGTCGCTCAATTTCGTACATTGGTTGAGGTTAGACATCAACATCATTGGATGGCGGCTCAGTTGTCAAGTAGGTTAAGCATTAGCACGCGAGAATGAAGGCACTGGGTTCGAATCATGTAAGCGAAGTCGTGGATGCGCACTGCTAAGGAGTACCACAATAGGAAGGAACGACCATCCAATGCTCCCATGTTTCCAATTGCGGTCTAACATCAAACTGTTCGAGATCTCAATCAAGATCTGAATGACTTTTATGAAGGACACCAATACTCTGAGGATTTATCAACTGAAATTTTATTACATGCCTTTTATTCACCTATATGTATTTTGATGAATAAGTTAGTATGAAATTGATTTACCTAAATAGCTCTTCAATAATAAACATCGAATAATTAAAATAATATTGACAATCAGAGAAATAGCCAATATCCCAATCAAACTGAGTACCAATTCAGGTCGAGTCACTATAAAAAGAATAAAATATGAGATAAAAGTATAGGAAAACATAAATGACTTCATTATAAACACTTATCTATTATTTAAATTAAAGTACAAAGTAAGCATGTCTCAAACATAATTTGGCTTCTTATTCAGTAGAAAGTATTTGATGATAAATGTTCTTTCATTTAATTAACGTAACGTAGTGTAGAAGCGATGGGCCGCCTATGCTATTTCATGAAAAGTAACAGGTGTAAGTGAATAAGTAAATGTAGAAGCAATTTACAAATTAAAGTCATTAGTCGAAATGTAGTGTTCCAAAATAGATTAGACGGTATAATGAATTCCATTCAGTAAAGTACATTCTAAATACTGATTTGTTCTCTGAGAGATAATAAAGTAAACCACTAAGTAACTTCAGTTTAATGTTATGGGAGAACTTGTGTTCACATTCTACCGTAGATTGGTTTAGTAAAACAAATATACTTCTAACTCGAAATTTGTACTTTTGAGTATGTCTTTAGAATATATGTTCACCTCACACTAAAGTCATTGTATACGGCACTGTCAAAATGATACCATAGGGTATTAGATCCATCTAATGATGAACTAATACGAAGTTGATAAGAGAACATGTTTCTTTCTAATCTAACTAGGCATTATTATGTGGTATTATGAGGTAGTTTTGCAAATACTGTAAAAGTGGAATAGTACTAATTTACCGTATCCATAGTACTTGTGTCGGAGGTTCTAAAAGTTTAAAGTATGTATTTGAAAGTTTTATGTTTATAACAGTTGACTTGCTTACTGAGATATACGCAACCTTATATTCCAGTAAAAACAAAACAGTCTATCATATTTAGATTTAGATGGTGGTTGGAGGTAGTCAACAGGAAACCCTGAACTCGGGTTTCGTGCTACTTGTCACTCGTCAGCAAGGTGTACCTGTAATCTTGAGGGAACTGGTGCTCCCTGGCGGATTCAATCTCGTGTCACCCAGCTTCACAGTCAGAGACGTTACCATTGAGCTATCCGAGCCGTGGTAACGTCTCTGACTGTGAAGCTGGGTGACACGAGATTGAATCCGCCAGGGAGCACCAGTTCCCTCAAGACTACAAGTACACCTTGCTGACGAGTGCCAAGTAGCACGAAACTCGGGTCCAGGGTTTCCTGTTGACTACCTCAAACCACCATCTAAATCTCAATACATAGTGCCCGCAGTGTCGAGTCAACTAGACTGGTGGCCACATTGCAATGATCGATAGCATTCGATCTGCACTAATAAGGACTAGACAAGCATGACATTGATCACCACCCAGTGATCAATCAATTGTGAATCTATCATATTACTATTCATAGATGTCCCAGCTCAGTTAACCAGAATTGTCTACATAGTATACTTCGATTATACTTCAGGGTGATAAGTTTACTTTCTGATAAATTCCGTCATCCATTTCTGACTTCCATTAAACAGCATTATATTATTCACATTCTATTCAAACTTCATACTGAAAATATCAAGAACCATTTACATAAACTTCGAGATTTATTAGGTCAATCAAAAATCGATAAGTGAACGTGATTGTCCAAGAAATGGCTTTAATTTCTGAAGAATAATGCTTTACAAAACTAAGCCACCGATAATATATAAGTTCACATCGTTGTTGATTCGCTTAAAGCAATAAACTCTATCTTTTCACGCGAGTAGTCAATTGATTCGTACATAGAAAGATAAAGTATCATATTCAACTCTCAAGGATTAGCAAAGCAAGGACAGTGTTCCTACAACTGAAAAATATGTGGAATTCAAGATAACTGTTGCTCAAAATCAAAGTCAGAATCTTCATTATAAGATTCAAGACAGTTCTACTGTACGGAGTTGAAACTTGGAGAGCCACTACAACTACTAAAAAAGTACAGGCATTTATCAACAATTGTCTACACAGAATACTCAATATCCGTTGGCTGGATAATATCAGCAACAACCTACTGTAGGAGAAAATAAACCAGCATTAACTGAAGAAAAAATCAGGAAAAGACGTTGACGGTGGATAGGAAATACATTGTGAAAATTCTCAAGCCGTATTACAAAGAAAACCTTAAAATGGAATTCTGGAGATAAAAGGAAAAGAGAATTACCAAAGAACACATTGATACGAGAACTAGAGCTAAACATCAAAGGATTAAATAGAATTCCAAAACAACAGGAAAGGAGAGCTCATAACGGAATTGATTGGCGAAACCTGATTAGCGGCCTATGCTCCTCGATGAGGTGTAACAGGCGTAAGAAAAGTAAGTAGTCAAGTTACGGATACCGCACTTAATAACTATTAGAACTAGAAAAGCCTAAAGCGATATATATATATATGTATATATATATATATATGTACATATATATAAGTCGTAAATGGTGATCATATGTAGAAAGTAATATCAGCTATATTAAATTTGCATGACTATCTGATGTGTGGGCGATGATGATTTCTCAGGATATACATTTTTTTCAGGGTTGTGTATAGTGCCTTTGTTTCATCTTTGACCGTATCTAGAGAGCATACGGTCTTGATTGTATGATGCAGTGTCTTAATAAGGTTCCATTTGTATTGCAGAGGAACAAAACTAAGAAAGTTTGCATATTGTTTATGTTTCTTCTTAGTGATCCGTTTTTTCTCCTTGCAAGTAGAACACCTAGAAACGCTATTCTACCCCATTTTCTTTCTCACATGTGAATTCTGTGGACGGGTGAACTATATTGAATCGTTTGAGTGTTTCTATGAAGTCCGTATGGTCGTTACAAAGGATAAGTGTATAATCCATATATCGGCAGTAAAATGAAAAATTGTCAGTCTGTTGTGCCAGTGGGTCGTTTTCTAGTTTAGAGAGGAAAATGTTAGCCAATATGGGACCTAGAGGTGAACCCATAGCGACACCATCTATTTGCCTATAGATTTCACCACTGAATTTGAAATGAACATTCATAGTACATTTTAGTAGTAATTCTTTGATAATTTCCACAGGAATTATAGTTTCTACTTCATGTTCTTTAAGCTGTTCACAAATATATTCTACAGTTTCTTTGAGTGAGACATTTGTAAACAATGACGTTACATCAAAGGACATCATCGTTTGACCTGTCGTGTTTATGTTTTTAATCTTGTCAACGAACTGGGATAGATCCTTAATACTATGCTTTACTAGGTGTTTAATGAGTGGTTTTTTTCAAACGGTTACTAATCACTTTGCTACAGTATGATAAGGGGAATCGTAAATGTCCAAAATTGGTCTCAACGGGATATGCGGTTTATGTACCTTCAATAGTGCGTATAACCTAAGTAAATGGGTACCTATCAGCTTAATCAATTCATATTTGTCTGGTGGAATCATCTGTTGATCTCTGGGCTTTTTTAAAGATCTGCTTAGTTCATTCTATAAATTATTATTGACATCATTTTGGTTATTCAGTTTCTGAAATTTTTAGTGATCATTCAAGATGTTTTTCATCTTGTCAATGTATTTTTCTGTTAAGCAGGATAGTTTCTGCTCCTTTATCAGGTTTTGTGATAATCAGTTGCTCCTATACAGCAAGTTATATTGACAGATGTTCGAAGAATTTATACATTCGAGCCCGTGAGCACCTCCCAATATGGTTACGTTAAGGTGTAATCAAAACGGTTAACAGTTCCATTTTGATCCATTCAATTCAGACGGGACATATGAATATTTATTCAATAAAGCTGAATACTTTGAATATAAGATTTCAATTATAATAGTAACAATAATCTAAGTTAACTTACATTTAAAATCAAGTAGACGTTGACTTTCTTGTTTCTGTGCCAAACGAATATACTTTTTATCCATAGTGTCATTTTTCAATTCATCAGTTAAATTCATCAAATTATCTGGGGTTTTTAAAGAACAAACGGTAAATCTTTCATGCGATTTAAACAATTTGTTGTGTAATTCACAATTTAATAATGGGATTCATGAGTCAATTAAAGCTAGACTATCATGGAAGACCACCTGGAAGTACCGGATGGCCTTTTCATCCTAGTATGGGACTCTTCAGCAGTGAGCATTCATGATTCTGCCCGCGAGATTCGAACCCAGGACTTATCGGTCTTGCGCACAAACTCTTAACCGCTAGACTCATGAATTCAACTATTAAATTACTATAATCTCCAAAAGAGTTTATGATTGACAGTCAATAAGCTTATAGACATAAAATTTAACTTTTATCATGCTTTTTATAGAAGTAAATGATTATGGAGCTGTTATTTTTCATACTTATATTCATACATAATATCCCTTAAACAGATTAGTTTGTGTTCGAAATTACTTGAAAGCAAATTTCTTAAAGACAGTTATTCCAATACCTACATAAGTTGCATTAAATTTTGAGTCCTCATTCATGAAGAGAAATTAACTACGACGAAGTATAATAACAGCTCTCTATAAGATATAATATGGGGTATTCAATTCTTAAATGAAATACATTGCTAACCGAATTCAGTTTATGTTAGTGGATGATGAAGAATGACCTCCAGACAACACAAAAGCTTTAGAAGGAAACCTTACTTTGATGCATTGTCTCCATGGTAACTTCATCGAAATTATTCGGATTTTTCCTGTTTTCAGTTATTTCACTCTTCGTTGTAATTGAATTGATTTTATTGAATTTAGATTGACTTTTGATGTTCCTGTGAAACTGATTTATAATATCGGTTCTATTTTGTTTCAATAAGCCATTCTTAATCTGAATATCATTATTACTGCTGGTAATATTTTTATCAGGATTATTACTAGCATCACTGATATTTGTTGGAAAAGTTTCTGCAGCCTGTAATTCTAGTGATCTAACTGCCCGTTGTCCACGATATTCACAATTCCATAGGCCAGTATGATCAAGTTGTTCCATATTAATAATATATTGATATTGGAATGTGCTTGCATTGATCCTTCTAAATTGACATCCTTCGATAACTTGTGCTATACTACGCGGTATTGTACAACCATTTTCATTTAATAAACAGTTTGGGCTACAGTCCATATAACATATAGAAGTTGAAAGCTGAAATACAAAAACGTAAACCATAAACAAATGCGTATTTAACTTAACTCTTAAAATTACTATAATATCTACAAAAACTCCTTCTGATACTAATCAGTATATGCTCACTAGCAACTACCTTCAATAGGTATTTCCTGGAATTCTAGTGAGAAACAGTGACCAGTGGGGTTCAACCGGATCTGTTATGAGATAGTAACTCACCGAAGACAATGGTGGAAGGTAGTGCAATTTGATGGATTGACTGAAGTAAGACATTAACACTGTTGGATGCCTGCTCAGTGGTGTAGATGTTAAACATTGGCGCACAATACTGATAGGTGCTGGGTTCAAATCCCGTGGATGCACACTTCTGAGGATTCCCGTACTAGGACAAAACAGCCGTCCCTACTTACAAGTAGACAACGTAACGATAAAACTTTTTGTTTTTCATTTGATTACTTCTTCACAGTGTACAGAAATGACAAATTTTAAGACCGAATTTTGTTGTCGGAAATATTTAACTCAAATTTTGATTGAAATTGGATGATACCTAGCAGTGGAATCAACGATCACCGATTAGTTCTGTTTAAGACTAGTTAGTTGAATATACCTGCAATCCAGTGTTGATATCCATAGGGAAAATAAATCATAGTACCTTTCACTTTAGATGCCGACACGTTAACTACAGATTTATCGAAGTGAGATAAACGTTGGCTTATTTAGCTGAGCATGATTTCTATTTGTAATAGCCTAAACACGAATACCTTTTTTTGTTATCAAACTGACATTAGCAACTTTAATCCACTTATGACAAAATCTTTGATCAGTGGAGTTAATCGTTGTAGAGTGTTAGGCATTTAACACTGAAGACAATGAAAGATACTCACCCAATGTCGTGAATTGGATGAAGCTAGACATAAACATCTTTTGGTCCTGACTCATCAGTTTAAAGATTAAGCGTTTGCACGAAAGACAAAATTTTCTGTGTTAGATTCCTAACTACGGGGTGATGAATGCTCACTGTCGAGTAGCCTCACAAAAAAACTAGACCAGGATCCAATAATTTCAGGTTTTCAATGGTAGTTTAATCTGATCTCATCCTAACCAAAGTGAGTAGTCACTTTACTTTGATATTAACTGATAATTTAACATTTAATACAGTAGAAAAGTATAACTTGTTTCTAGTAATCATTAGGTTCATAAAAAGAATTAAGCAAAGATAATGATCTAATAAGAGATTCATGTGAGGTAGAAATCATTTCAATGTACATCATTGGATAACATTTTCTTTCAAATAATTTAGGATTTTAACATTTAAGAAAACGATAAGAATTGAACCCTTACCTATCTATGCATATCATTTACTCATTTAATAAATATTGAGGAGTTTATAAAGTATCCTGATAATTGAGATGTATTTGTTGAATACTTGAATGTTTTCCTACGTTTAAATTATGATGAATAAATATTTATCAATTTAAATGTATCCAGATTGAGAAGATAAAAACACATACGTCTTCTTGTTTCAGTGGGGGTATTTCAAAACATGTACGCCTTAGAGGAGACAATTACCATCACTATTCAACAGGACGCTGCCTACCAGTTTCTATTCATCCTTTTCATATCTGTTTCCAATTCCGATGCAATATGTTCTTTAGCCTTCCTCTTTTCCGCTTCCCTTCAGGATTTCAAGTTGGAGATCGCCTCTTTATGCAGTTTGGTGATTTCTGTAATCTATGTCCTATCCATTTCCATCGTCGTTTCCTAATTTCTTTTTCAGCTGGAAGTTGGTTCGTTCTCTCCCACAGTAAACTGTTGCTGATGGTATCCGGCCAATGGATGTTGAGTATCTTTATTTGACAATTGTTTATAAATACTTGCACTTTCTTGATGATGGTTGTAGTTGTTCTCCACATTTCAGCTCCGTACCCTAGAACTGTCTTGATGTTTGCATTGCACTTTCTCCCCATGATGTTGATTGACAGTTTTTTTTAACTTCATATGTACTTTAATTGTAGGAGTGCGGCCGGTGCTTTGTCAATCCTCGCCTTCACTTCTGCATCTGATCCTCCTTGTTCATCGATGATACTTCTCAGATACGTTAAAGATTCCACATCTTTCAGAGTTTCGCCATCAAGTGTGTGCTGATTACAACTAACTTCTTAAAAAAAACTCAATGTCAGTATTCTTGACAAACGTAACGTATTAATTTTATAAATACAATTTAACTGATCATTATCCAAAGGAAAGTTTGGTGAGACTATATTTTATGGACAACCTATGAGTGACGCTAAAGTGACCTTGAGAATGTCCACCCAATAACTAGAACCAAATGATGGTTATAAACCTATGTAAGGAATTATAATTATAATTTATAGTCGGTGATTAAGGTTAGGAATTAAATTTAAGGTTTTCATTACGAACTGACATCAGCTATAATGCCAAAACTCTATATAACATAAAGGGATGAATGAATTTCACGCCCGAAATCCGAGACCTATTATCTTATACCTGATTAGTTCGTCTATAAATTATAGTCTCACCAAAAGTTTTTTTAATTCTTGTTTAGTTTTAAAATAACTTACCTGTGGACAAATTAAATATACCGTACTTGTTGGTTTCATTTCAATGATTGATTCATTGATTAATTTTGTTTGATTATGTATATTTTTGTTACTATGGGAAAAATCAATTTCTTTTATGTTTACTTCACATGTAATTAAACCTTTTCTATCAGCACGAATACGATAGAATATATTCATAGTATTAGATAGAATAGAATGATCTAAATTAGAATTACTATGATGTACTATACGTTTTAATCGATTTAAAGGCATAGTGTTTCTACTCAACTCATTGATTTGATATGATAATACTGAATGATAATTTATAACATTTAATAATTGAATAATGATGATTACATAATACATGATGTAATCGATAATAATGAATCGATTCAAGTTACCAAGGTATGTTATTATTCAATTCATTGATGAGTTGGAATTTAAGTGTTCGATCACATGAATTTTATTCAATCTGTAAAACAAGAAAAAGGTGAAAAAAGAGGTTAAATGATTAAAGTGTCTTTTCTATTTGATTATTTACAATACTTATATATATCGGAAGGGGGCTTGTGAATATTATAGTAATTTTTTTATTAGTTGAGATCATGAGTCAATTGAAGCTAGATCACCTTGGAAAACTTGGAAACACCGAACGGTCATTTCGTCCTACTATGGGATTCCTCTTTGGCAGTGCTCATCCACGATCCAACCTTGCAAGATTTGAATTCAGTAATTTAAAATGATTGAAATAGAATGGACAACAGTTAAAGTTACATCATATTATAAATTGACATCAACAGTTAATGTCGTGTGTGTTATTTATATCGACATAAGTAGTATATAAGGCTAGTTAGGAATAGAATGTCTGGCAGCCGAAGGTCAAGAAGATCGATGAGGTAAAATAAACGGTAACAAAGAATGATTGATGTAGAAATGAAGGAACAGTGAAGTTTGAGACAATTAGTTGACATTTTGCAAATGAAGTATTTGCTGTATAGTTCTTAGATTTTACTAAGAGATTCTGTAAATTTGTGTTCAAATACTTTCGATTGTCCCGATATGTGTTCTTGTTCCCTACAGTGGGACTATTTAATGAGAATCAAACTGTGTACTTTTAGATTATATAAAATAAGTAACAAAATGTGTAAGTACTAATTCGCATCACTGAACAACATTGATAACATGGTTGTGTAAATAATTAAGCATTAATTTATATGTTTTGATCTTTTCCATACGTTCATATTATTTTCTCCTTCAAGAAACATTAACGACCAAGTGAATTTTACCATAGCTCTCAATTAAACATACTACAAGTAATGAATCTGAGTATAGATGACTGGATATAATGAAACTGATTTCAGTGATGAACGAGTTTATTCATGTAACAAAACTATAAACATAACAGAGAAAACATTAGAGTTTTAATCAGTAGCAGTGAGGCAATTAGATACCTCAGATAATAAATGATTGTTACACAATGTCGAGAATTGATCTACATGTGATATATAAACCATTGGACGCCGGTTCAAAGATTTTAAGTTTAAGCTATTTCCAGTATATCTTAAGTTTTTAGGTTTAATCTATAATGGAATTGTGGTTGCACTTCACCGGGGAGCTCTATACTGGGATAAAATAACTGTCTAATGCTTCTTGATTTTCATTGGTTAACTAATCTAGGTACATTCATCATCTCACTATCATGGTTACTAATTTATTCTCTTTATTTTCATACAATATAGAATAAAATGCACCTTTATGACTGATACAAGTTTAATTAGATTATTGATTTCAGTAACCCGTTATGACTAGTTTTTATTGATTCTTTCAAATGTCAATGTTCTACTAGTTACGGTTACTTATTGAAAATAAAGGCTGTAACAAAAAAAAAACACAATTGGTAGTTTAATAAGTTAAAGAAATATGTGTGAAAACTATACGTTGTATATCATTATTAGATTGGAATAGCTGGAACATAATATTTCGCTTATGACAGCTATACCAATATAATCTAATCTATAAAACAAAATACAAAACAGTAAAATCTTATCATAAATCCACTTGGTATTGTTTGTCTGAATCATTCCATTGATGTTTAGGACTGAATTTGATGAGTCTCTTAATGGCATATGTGCATATTGTACAGATTGCCTTAATATAGACTTAAGTCACAAGCATTCTAAGCGAAGATCAATAGTGGTTATCAATGGAATGTAGGACGTGCGTTTCGTCCCATTTATGACTCGTCTGTTGAATTTACATGAATCTGAGAGTTGATGTTCACTCTGAGATTCGAACGCAGTACCGTTCACTTCAAATGCTATCGCATTTTTCATTTAGCTACTGAGTCCTGATAGCCACTTTTCATAGTAAAATTTTATCTTTTTGGAATAAATACATGAGGTACATTTTGCATTCAGAATTGGTTTACAAAATGGTATTTATATACTATGAAAAATAACTATTTGTATTATAGGTATCATCATTAAGGTTTGATTAGGCATTGGTTAGATTGTTATAAATAAAAATAATATTTATTTGTAGACCACCATGGAAAACCTGGAAGCACTGAATGGCCGTTTCGCCCTACTGTGGGACTCCTCAACAGTGCGCATCCACGACCTCGCTTTGCGAGATCCATTGACCTATCAATCTCGCAAGCCAAAGCTTAAACACTAGACCACTCAGACAGCATCCAATTGTGTTAATGTCTTACTTCAACCAATCCACGAAATCGATTGACACATCCATGATTATCATCAGTGAGTTACTATCTCACAACAGACCCAGTCAGTTTTATTAAAATTCTAACCGAATGAAAGAATAATTTACAGATAATATAGATAGGTAAAATATATTTTATCTCCTACATTTCAAGTGTTGACTTGTATGTTAGTTGCAAATACATATATCCTTTAAACATGACAGCTACCTTATCTATGGCTTCCATCTGACACTTATTGATATAGTCATTTTTCAATGTCTACATATTCAGTCTTAATTATTACGCCACACATTCAACTTTTTCAACAACAAAGAACACAAAAAGAACACAACTGATATTCAATACTATTCATGTCATCTATCAAAAATGTCATGTCAATTATATGGATATACACTGGTAAACTAATTTATGCAAACATTTTACAACCAAATGAATATCTTTCATTTAATATACAATAATAAGATAACATTTATATACGATTGTCTGTAACCATAGTGATAGTAGTACTTCTTTAAGATTCAGTAGAAAACGCCAATAGCTTCAGAGGGGAGGCGAGAAATAAAACGTCACTACATAGCGTTCTGTATGAATGAAATGCCTTTTATGTATGAAAAAAATATGAATAATGGTAAATATGTATTTTACTATAATGAAAAATACAAAAATATTACGTCATAAGTAATAGTGTAAATCTTGACTGATGTCTGTATATCCTGCTGTTTTTCTCTAATTATAATCATCAATCTCTATTCAGGAATCATTATTGTATACGAGAATTGAATTTTCTTACTGTATTCTTATAGTATTTCCTTCATGGTACAGTATTTTTGTTTGTAATGAAAGAACCAATGTGCTCAATTGATTATATCACCTATTTTTTTCTACGATGTAAACGAAACTGAACATTAAAGTAAACAAAACAGATTACCAGTTAGAGTAAATTATGTAAGATAACAATAGAGTAGTTAGTAATACTTATCTAGTGATTAGTTATCTTCGATATCATCACATAATAATCTTGAAGCGCTTATTTTAAGTAAATAATGTTATCACCTTGTTGAATTATAAAATAAATGATAATAAGAACGCGATGGCATTTGAAGTGAACGGGACTGGGTTCGAATCTCAGAGTGAACATTAACTTTGGGATTCAGGTACATCTAACTGACTATTTACAAATGGGACGAAACGCGAGTCCTGTATTCCATTGATAACCACTATTGATCTTTGTTTAGAATGCTTGTGACTTAAGTCTATATTAAGGCAATCTGTACAATATGCACATATGTCATTAAGAGATTGATCAATTGCAGTCCTAAATAAAAATGGGAAAGTACAAGTAAATTTAAGTGATAATGTGTTTTGTATAAGTTAAATATTCAAAGAGAATGGAAACAATAGCTCATTGATGTCTGTCTTTTATCGATACTGTCTTATTCACATGATTCGTTTCATTTCTTAGTAGTTCAAAGTGACTTTAAGATTTAGTTGAAGATCAGTAACCAGAAGTGTTCTCATGTTTTATATATGTTCGTTAATTCAGGAATGACAATAATGATATATACACTGATTTTTTTCATATTACTCATCATGAAGAGAAGTAGGGTATTACAAATAGAGCTACATATATCGGTAATCTTCTTTACTTATATGTTTGATGTGAGCTTTGGAGTATTGCTGGTCATCAATGCTTGGACATACTGATAGTGTCATGTCAGCTACTTATATCTACATAAATAGTATATAACAATAGTCAGGAATGAAAGAACGGGGAAGGGAACGGAAAGCAATTTGTATGAAAACACAGGAACAATGAAATCTGAGACGATGTATTGAGATTTGTAAATGAGACAGTCAAGTTTAAGACAACTGATTGATAATTTGCAGATTATGTATTTACTGTATCTTTCTCAGATTTTAGTGAGATGTTCTGTAATTTCATAAGATGGTGGTTGGAAGTAGTCAACAGAAAACCCTGGATCCGGGTTTCCTGCTACTTGTCACTCGTCAGCAAGGTGTACCTGTAATCTTAAGGCAACTGGTGCTCCCTGACGGATTCGATCCCGTATCACCCAGCTTCACAGTCAGAGACGTAACCACTAAGCTATCCGGGCCCCGACCGACCTCCTGCAGGACTGAGATGTAATCACAATTGCTTGATCACTAGTGGCCACATTGCAACTTGGTCGATAGCATTCGATCTGCGCTAAGAAAGACTTGACACAAATGACATTGATCACCACACAGTGATCAATCAATTGTGATTACATTCGATTTTCCCCACTCGTATTCTTATTCACTACAGTAGTACTGAACATGTTTTATTGGTAAACGGTTTTACATCTTTATATCAAAATGAATACTGTAATTTCAATTGACACAATGACTCATTTCTGAAATGATATTTGAAATCTTCAGAATTTTACTATTCATTTAAAGGAGCCATTCTACGTGAATATCTTCATCTTACATACAATGGAGCCATAGTAACCTGATGAAAACCACATGTGTTAAAATTAACGCTTTTCATTTAGATGTGACAATTGTTTGTTTATGTTTGTCTGTTAGTTTTATTCATTCACTTACCTTCTTTTTGTTGAAATATACAACAGGTGAAAAAGATTAAATCAGGTCGTTTAGGTAAAAAATCAACATCTGTTATGATGTAATAAGTTAAAGTTAATTCCATATGATATCCATTCTACAACTGTATATTATTATCATTAGTACTCACAGAAATTACATTTATGGACTTATTTAATTAAGTGTAGAATGAAGGTAAATTAAATCTTTGACAGAACATGTATTACTATTCTATATTATTAGTTTTATAAGCAAAGATGGATAGTGGTTAACAATAGAATCCAGGATGGGCGTTTTATCCTATCTACGATTCGTCAGCTAGATGTACCTGCATCTGAGAGTTGATGTTCACTCTGGAACTCAAACTCAGCACCGTTCTCTTCAAACGTCATTGTGTTATTCACTATCTGGACTCAATAACTAAGCTAATAAGGCATCCTGGATTTCACTGCTAGCCACTATCCATCTTTGCTTATAATGCTTCTGAATTACGGCTATATTGAATCAATAGGCACAGTATACATGTATACCAATAAGCGACTGATCAATTTCAGTTCTAAACATCAATGGGAAGATTCAAGTAAACAATGCCAAATGAATTCACATTTTTAGTAGTTTAGTCCTACCAATCATTGAAATGTATTGGATTGAATCAAAGTATAAAATATAAGAAGTTTTTCACTTTACAAATTTAAAGTTAGCATTAATAATTCATCTATAAGTTCAAATGGTTCAAATGGTTGTGGACGGAATAGAAGAAGCTTTCGCTTAACAGGCTTCCGTGTCTAGTAGCAGGGGATCACCAAATCCTCCAGGCAGGAACCTAGGTATGTTAACAATAAAAGAGGAAAAGAAATTGGTAAATCATAGTGCGATGCTGTCCTTGGTCCTTAAGAATAGGTCAAGTTGCCTCTTGAAGGACTCCTGAGAAGTCGCTTGGACTAGCTCGGCCGGCAGCGAGTTCCAGCTTTTGACAACTCTTAAGGAGTAGAAGTTGTGTCTACATTCCGTCTTGCTATGTTGTGTTTCCAGTTTCTGGGTGTTACCCCTTAGGTTATTGTTCGAACTAAGCTTAAGTAGGTGTTTAAGAGGATGTCCAGAAGTGTTAAGAATACTATAAGCCATTAGTAAATCACCTCTAAGACGCCTATATTCTAGTGGGTAAAGGTCTAGTGAACGGAGGCGTTCTTCGTAAGGCTTAGATTTGAGTCCTCGAACTGATTTCGTGGCTCGCCGTTGGATACGCTCCAAAGTGACCTTATCCTTTTGGAGTGAGGGGGGGAGTATTATGTTTCCGTACTCTAAATGGGGACGGATGAAACTATTGAAGATTGTGTGGAAAGTTCTTCCGTCAAACTGACCAAAAATGCGCCTCAACGTTACCAGTGCAAGGTTTGCTCGGAAGGCATTTTTGTCACAGTTAGCGTAAGACTTTAAGTCATGGGGCACCAGGACTCCTAAATCTTTTTCGACTTGGGATACTACTAGATAGGAGTTTCCTAAGTTGTAACTGTAGTTTGCGACATGTCGCAGATGGACTACTTTACACTTAGAAGTGTTAAAGGTAAGTCCGTTATCGTCTGCCCAACTATGAAGTCGAGTCAGATCCTCTTGAAGTGCCTGTATATCGTCTTGGTTGCGTATCTCTCTCCAAAGTTTCACGTCGTCGGCAAAAAGTAATAAGTCTGACGTTACCTGTTGAGGAAGATCATTTATGTAGATCAAGAAGAGAAGAGGCCCTAGTACTGAGCCCTGGGGGACCCCACTAGGACATTCCATAGCTTGAGATAAAGTGAAATTAACCCTAACCTTAAAGTGTCGATTTTTTAGGTATGAAGTAAGCCAGTCGATTAGAGGTGGTTTGATACCTAGTCGTTTGAGCTTGTTGATAAGACACAAATGGTTAACCTTATCAAAAGCTTTTGAGAAATCAAGGTAAATGACATCAACCTTTCCCTTGCGATCGAGGATGCTTGTCCATCTGTCCACCGCAGTCAGCAGGTTGGTTATACAATCCAAATGAATTCAATGTTCTAAGGATATTTCTTGATTAGAATCAAGGAAAACAATATGCTTGAAATATAAATGAAAATTTCCACTATGGTGTTCTAAAGATTATTGAATCTGAATAAAATCATGCACTAATCAGTGTTAGATCACAATTGAAAATCTGGAACCGCTAGACAGCCACTTCATTTTATTATGAGACTCTTTAGGAGAGCGTACACATGATCTCACAAGTGGGACTCTAACATAAAACTGATCGGACATGAACACTGTTGTATGAAAAGTCAGTGATTTGGATGTTAAGCGTTCGCGCAATAACGATTATCTGGGGTTCGAGTCCTGGATGAGTAGTTGTGTGTGAAAACTTCTGAGCAGTTGCATACTAGGGCGAAATGGATGTCTAGTGATCTCAGGTTCCGAATGGTGGTTTAACTTATATTGATTCATGATTTTAGTAAAAATGAGAAGTGGGCTTAAGCACTCTCCTTGGCTAAAATTGGTATGTGTTGAATGAGTAGAGAATACAAGGCGAATGAAATCAATCAATCGCCAGTTTATTACTATAGTTATTGATAAGTTAGCTACAGGAAAGCCTTCTCAAATCCCTAAAACACGTATTTTACAGTTGTGTAAATAATTTTTCTTTTTCATACAGTTTTTGTCCAATTAATTATGAATTTTAACTCCCTTATGTACTCTAACTTATACATATTTTGAAGTGTAATGGTGCAGAACTTGTTCAAAAGTAGTGAGACGGTGACTAATTTCTTAGTTTTCCTTTTAATAGAGAAAAGAGTAGAGATTAAATTGACGTGAGTGTATCAGATGCACCATGTGATCTGGTCATAAACTCGTGCATCCTACGATAAATAGTCCATAATCACTGTTAAAGAACTATTCCAAATGAGTGAGATACTTTGACCCTATCTCATCACAAATTATGATAAACTACATTCAGTGGCCTAGAGGTTAAGCGTTCGCGCGCGAGACCGATAGGACTTGGGTTCAAATCTCGCGAGGCAAGATCGTGGATGAGCGCTGCTGAAGAGTCTCATACTACGACGAAACAGTCATCCAGTGCTTCCAGATTTTCTATGATGGTCTAGCTTCAATTGACTCGTGATCTCAACTATTGAAATTAAGTTACATTCATTTATATTACAGTGAATTAGTTCATGATGATCATTATTTAGAAAGTTTACAGAGTAAACACTCAAATAATCTAATTATGATCTGATATTATCTTAGACTTCATTGATTGATCTTCAAAGTGATTTTATTAATTGTCCAATAGTATACCTGTTCACAGAAATTTACTATCTTACCAACTTTTACATATCCTAACAGAAGTTATTCCAACAAGCTATTTAATTCTTTTAATATTGTCTTAAGCCCCACAACTACTACCAATGGTATCATTAAAAAAACAATGTTCAAGAAATATAATTACCTATTCATGAATTTCATTGTTTGTTCAAACATTGCCTAAATTTAATACATAATAAACAACTTAATAATAGAATTCATGAATCATTTGAAGCTAGGCCACCATGAAAGACAACCTGGAGGCATTGGACGGTCGTTTCATCCTAGTGTGTGACTCCTCAGCAGTGCGCATACACGATCCCACCTCACGAGATTCGAACCCAGAACCTATCAGTCTTAACAGTTATTTAATCAATAATTGTAACCCATATTCTAAACATTAGTCTAGAAGACAATTCTGAAATACAGCTCAAGCGTAATCTTCAAAATATTGTGGTACGGAATAACTTAGTAACAAAGAATAAAATGAGATCGTACTATATTTCTCACTTGATGACACCCACCATTTAGGAAAACTGTGTCCGAAATGTAGAAGGATTATTATAAATGTTTTTTCTTTCTTTCGTTCAGTAATAAAGTAATATTCTATTCAAAGTTTGTATTGAACATTTTCAATGTTTGTATGTTTGTATAAATGAAAAAAAATCCCATTAATAATTAGAGTTGCTATACCCGAAATATTTGTCACATACTGATTACATAATTTAAATGTTCACATTTTACAATAAACCCTAGACAACATAAAAAAGAAATATCAATTTGACCATTCGACAATGTATAAAAATCAGGAATAGTAATTACACTATCTAAGAGTATAGGTTAACATTCAACATGAAAATGTGAAGAGATAGTAACAACGTGAAGAGGGGAGGTGAAGGAGAAGAGGAACAAATGAAAAAAAAACAAAAGAGAGACAATTCTTGTGCTGGATGTTTTTCACTTGACAACACAGTGTATTTCATATTGAAATAATAGAGAATCAACAGTCAATAATTTTAATACTTATGCTGGTGTAAATGTTGTCAGCACAAACGGATACATTGGAACACAATAGTAATAACAACAAGAATAATATATATTATATGTAGTGAATAATATTAGCTAATTATTTTGTACTATTATGATGTAACAGTTTTCTTTCTTCTACTCTTTAACTCCATAGTTAAATAATCATGTATATAATGATGAATAATACAAGGAATTTGTTAGTAAGTGTTACTTAATTCATTTCAGTAGACAATATAAATATAAGAAAAATTTTAACTTGTACTTTTCAAAAAGCATTATAGATATGTATATGTCTAACTCATAGAAATGGCAATGGTATGAATCTTGTTCAAAGACATTATCCTGTGAAGATAAATTATGTGTAAAGATAATGCCGAAAGGTAATTTTAAATATCCCACACTTGGAAAATACAACTGAAACAATTATGGATTACAATTGTCGAAAAAGAAAACTAACTACCTTTAATTAGATAGATTTGGATTCAAATGTAAAGATCATTAGTTATCCATTGAACTGAGATTAATCATAATGCTTGAAAGTAATGGGATCAATTTAATCTCTATCAGTAAGCGGATAAATACACAGAACCGTGGGTGTTTGTTCATCAGTAACAACATTACTAAGCATTAGTAAGTAAAATACATGACCGGATATTTTTTAAAAGAAAAAGGCTCTTGTTCTCTTCATTATACAAAACAAAATCTTTTAGACGTTATGACAACGTTATCTACAGGTTCATTACGTATTATAGTCGACTTATGACTTGTAATGTTATAAAGAAATTTTTCAAAGTCAATGTAGAATCAAAGAATGTAATGCGAGTAATAAATTCAACTGTTTAAACATTGTGATACTCCCTGATTCAAATGAATTGGCTGTTGATCAGTACTGCATTCATAGAATTTATCATTCCTAACAAAAATCATGTGACAATTTTGGCCTTTTGATGTAAGGTGGATAAGTAAAAGAAAGTCTGAACTTATCTTTTCTGTTTGAAAGTATCAACAACCAAGATTTATCCATAGTATTGAAGAAGTAGATACTCCCTTTAACATTCAAACCACACTATCCTATTTAAGCCCCCAAATGCCCTGGTACGGCCGAGAGTGAGGAGGGTCCGCTCTCTCTCCCTCTCAAAAGTTGCTCACATGGCCACGAGTATACAGCCTTTGTCGGAGAAGTCCTACTCACTGCCTTCTCGTGGTGGGGGTGTTGTTTACCAAATTGAGAGGACGAAAAGCGAATGTTCGGTGCTTTAACCAGGTGGGTGGACACGAATAGTCCACCTAGTGGAGTTGGAAAAGCCTGATTCCAAACCAATGGTACACATGGGCTCCAGGATCCTGAGGGAATAAATGGCGTACGAAACAATTGTTGGTCACCGATTACCATGGGAGTGCATCGCCCTACGTTGCTCCACTGTCTTATGGATCAAATCTTTATGTCGAAGACTTTTAGTGTGGCTTCCTAAGAAAACCAAATATCTCGGTTTGGACACCCGGTTAGTATCCAAACCCTTAAACAAATCGAATGATTTATGTAACGCATATCTATTTGGTGCCTTCTTCTACCAATATTTACGTGTTTAAATAAAAATAAATAAATAAACCAAGACTCATGTCACCAGACATTCTAGGCTTCCACAATGATCTTGTAGGAACGAGATTTTATACTAAATTATTAATGAGTAGTAATTACTCTGATGTTCCATGAGCTTTAACGCTTATCGCACGTATTTCAGTGGCTTGGAATAGCATTACATTCCATCTAAGGTTAGTTGGGAGCTATTTCTGCAAAGTTGTTTAGTGAGGTTTCGTACTCATTATCTTAGAAACTTTTTAAACTTTATTGAATAGTTAAACTTCAAGAAATTCGATCTCCTTTTAACTAGCTTCCATATTCAACGTGGCTGACTTAGCTTAATAACTTTATAAGGCCAGATAACCAGATAGCTGAGTAGTTATTTGAAAATGTATACGTCATCAAATCTGATTTATTTATCGAGAGAACCTAGTGAGCTTAAAAGTTGTGAAACAATCCTCTAACTACTTAAGTGACTACTTTCTTATACTTAAATTATCTATAAATCAAGTAGTGATTACAACATTCTAAACTAATGAAACCTTATCTGTTACCTATAAACTTGAACAGCATATTTACGTATAATCCTTTGAAGTTTTTATCTAAATATTAGGTCTAAAGAAAAGTTAACTTTTCTAATTCATTACAGGATACATTTTCAAATATGAGGTGATTTGGATCTTAAAGTTCACAATAATTATGATTCAGATTACAAAATCATTTTCAAAGAATATTTGTAAAGTTACCTACTGACTAAATACAGAATATTAATTGACATAAGGAAATCAGCCAGGATATATATATACACACTAGTAGCCTCATAGTCTAGTCTTTGTTACGTGATTGATGGAAACAGTTGTCTGAATTGTAACCATGTACTTATTTAAACATATTCTTAAGATTATTATTATTATTATTATTATTATTATTATTATTATTATTATTATTATTATTATTATTATTATTATTATTAGGAGTACAACATGAAATTGAAGGCGAATATAACTATACTACTGAACCAGTTGATCCTTTAATTCTGTACAAATTCATATGACACCAATAATAATAATAATAATAATAATAAAGAAAATGAAGTTAACACGTCTGTTGTTTAACATAAATGTACTGGGAATTCCTCCCCCCCCCACATTGTATTTAATCCTTACCTGATGTATAATAGGATTATTCATTTGTACACAAAAAAGTATTTTAATTAGTTAGATATGACACTTCTCATTCACTAATTCATTTCCTCTTTCTGTCTATTTAGTAAGTTAACAGAGGTTAACTGAAATGTTTTAAAGTTCATTTAACGAGACTCTAGCGGTTGATACTATGTCGAATCCCTATAAGTCATTCTAACTTCTGAACAAACTAAACTATCCATTCTCTTCAAACTACATTTTGATCTTGTTAATTATACGCTAGTCAACGTTGAATCGACATATTGCCAGCGATTGGAATTTTGATAAGAATTTATCAATTTATAGACCATAGTTATATATCCTTAAGTAAACACAATTGGTGTGATAATCTTTATAATCATTGAGAATAAGTTAGATAGGAAAATAAAACTGTATTTGTGAAGTTCAATTGTATGTAATTTACCATAAGTAAAAGTATATATAATGGGTATTTAAAGACTGTCTTGAAATAACAATGACTAGAATCATGTGAATATTCTTAAGAATTCTTTATATGACACTTTTACAAATAAGTACAGAAGAAGGTGTGATTATAATTTATGGACGAACCAATCAGATATAACATAACGAATCACAAATTTTGGCACGTAATTCATCTATACATTTGGCTAACTAGAGTTTTGGAATTATATCTGTGCAGAATAGCATGAATTCATAATATTTCAAGGTTTCTCGTCTGCCACTGACAACCAAATATGTAATAGAATTTTACACTGAGATAAGAAATAGTATGAAACAATTGACATAAATGAATGTAAATGATTGAAATGACAAAGGTATACAATAGTATATATATATGTATATGCAAGAACAGGTCAGAGGTTAATTAGTGTTAGAAATAAGTAAAGAATTCAGGATGGGTGGTGTAATAGTTTAGTGGAGTTCATAAATTGTGTCATAATTTTAGAGGTAATGAAGGATTCATAGAATTAAAATAGTGATAAGATAGGTTACGTAATAATTAAATAGAATTTGGAAAGTGCATGTTCGCATTTCTGAGTATGTTCCAAAGAACTTGAGGTTCTAAGGCTCTCAATAGTGCAACAACCCGGCATTTACTTGACACCGGGCATACCATCAATATTCTGCACGCTTTTGAAATTATCAGTAGACAAAAAAGTACGATTCCTCTCCATTTTGTCGAAGCGATCGCGATAAGAAAACTTAAATCGGATTTATGTATTCAGAAAGAGACAGTAGTTAATTTATCATTACACTGGTAATCCATTTTTTTGTTATTTGGATTATTTTATTCATTTATTTATTTTAAAATATTTATTTTTTGTTATATTCCTCACCCATTACCTAATTCTTAAACCAACTATTCATTCACACATTTCCGCCAACTGATCCTTTTACATTATGTTAACTTTCCAAATTCTATTTAATTATTACGTAACCTATCTTATCACTATTTTAATTCTATGAATCCTTCATTACCTTTAAAATTATCACACAATTTATGAACTCCATTAAACTATTACACCACCCATCCTGAATTATTTCCTTATTTCTAACATTAATTAACCTCTGACCTGTTCTTACATATATATATATATATATATATAAATATGCTAGAAACAGGTCAGAGGTCGAAAAAGGGGGGTTAATTCAGGTTGGGTGGTGTAATAGTTTAGTGAAGTTCATAATTTAATACAAATTACTATTTCAAATGATTACTAGTAGGTAATAAAGGACTTTACCAGGTATATAAGTGACTGAATAATTCAAAGATAATTAGTTACTAAATATTACAAACATTTCAACAATTCATATAGTCATACAAATATGAAAATTACCAATGACAATCATTTTAATAGAACATATGAATGAGTAAATAAACATACTATTTATAAAAATCACTTGACATTGTTTACTTGTATCTTCTGATTGTTGTTAAGGCCTGTCATTGATCAGTCTCTTATACAAAGCAGTTGGTTATCAGTACTCAGTAGTTAAATGGATAACAAAATAGCTTATAATTATTTACCCTATCCTGCTAGTTAACAACATTTAATGGATACATTCACTCTTACTCATAGAAAAATATACTTAATATAAAGATTTACAGTGATTACGCCTACATGGTGAAGCTATGCAATTCAGATAATGTTCTTCCCTTGACTTTTATTATAGCCGTTTCTCACCTGAAGTTTAAAACTCGCTGTAATTCCATTGTCACTACATTCTCAGCAGATGTTTTGCGGATAAAGAGATTATACCAATATGAAAAAAGGGGTACGATTGTTTAACAGCGTGATATGATGTGGTCTCTTAGGTTAGAACAGGGTATATGAGTGGCTTGAAGCACCAGTTCTTGGTTATGCAATATAATTTGAAGCGAATGCTACTGAGTTCGAATCCCAGAGTGAACATTAACTGTGAGATGCAGGTACATTCAGCTGATGAGTCACAAATAGGACGAAACATGCAACCTGGATTCCACTGCAAGCCATTATCTATCTCTGCTTATTAAAATACTACTTATATAATTGAATTCAAGGTAATAGTTTCCATTCTCTCTTTTACTAACTAAAATACAAAATACGCAGTTTTACAAATTTTATTTAACGGTTTTTTTCTTTTACTACATATAATCAAAGAGTCGGAAGAAAAAGAAACTACAACAATTAAATGTCTAGTCCCTGAGTGAAAATCAACTCTGTGATGCGGGTACATCCAGATGATGAGTCACAAATGCGACGAAACGGGCTTCAAACCTGATTCCATCGCTAGCCACTATCCAACTTTGCTTAAAAATGTCTAGTTTGTTTAACATAAACCAAATAGACACTTATGTGAATGTTATAAGTTGTTAACCAAAGAAAGAAAAGAAAACATGTCTCTTCTTGCTTCACTTAGTAAAATACTATGAAGTGAATATAATTACTGTATACACATTTAATAATAATGGTAATAGTAATAGTACGGTTATTCATTCTATACAAATAAATGTATAAACATTGCCAACTGCATATCAATATTCAAATTCAAAAAAATGAAAAAAAGCAGTATAAAAAAGTACTTCTGCAATTTTATGGTGTTTCTACATATAATTACTAAGTTGATTCTTAATGATAAATGAAGTTATACAATGATTCTTACATAGATACATATAAGTGAAGCACTTATCATTTGAATTCATAATGATTCATTTTATTATAATTGAAAGGGTAATGGATAGATGATTCATATAATATTATACTTAACTAATGAAACCCAACTCACACGTTCGCGTCTTACCTCCTGGATAGTGGGACGAATGACCTATGAGCTAACTTGAGCGATAAATTGGGTGATAGAGATCGAGCTATCCACCCACTCAACCGATACCTTCAAACTGATTACGAAATCCACAAAGAATCACAACACAATTACTTCTGGACCGAAAAACGACAAAAAAAATTCATAAAGGTTGTATGTGGGATTTACGGGGTTGCTCCTTACGGGGCAAACACCTATTCTAGCCCCGGTAGTTGTGCCGTGATTCGATGGGGCCTGTTTCTCTCCAGAAGGGCCTACCAAGCTTCACCAACTTGTTTGGCTGGAAGGGGGAGGGATAATTTCCGATATCATACTAAAATAAAATTCAATAAACTGAATGTTTAGTTCATTTATTCTAAAAAAAAATCCGAAATCTTAATGATTTCAACATTTCGAATTTGCTTTATCGTTTATTCTATACACAAAATGATAATGATATCATGAAATAGTATGGTTTTGTAACTAATACTGTGGTGTGTACTATTGATGTCGAGAGATATAAGTAATATGTATCATCATTAGAAAGTGAAATGCTTGGCGGTAGAAGGATAAAACGATCGAGGAAAAGAGAACGAGAACAGAGAATGATTGGTGTGGAAGTGTAGGAACAATGAAATCTACGATAATTGATTGACATTTTGCAAATGAAGTATTTACTGTATGGTTTTTAGATTTTACCACGATGTTCTATAATTTTGTAAGTTGTTACTTCATAGTAAATGACTTCGTATTTTGACAATTTGTGTGTACTAACTATTAAACACAGATATTAGTGATAAATTAGCTAATATTTCATTTGCCTTCATAGAATTTTATGTTTCTTGATTTGGTTTTACTGTTTAATAGTCAGTTCATAATCTGTTTTACTAATAACATTACTGTTGATTAACTAATAAGGGTGAAAACCTCCGAATAGGGCGGAACATCCATCCTGGATTCTTGTACTAACCACATCTTATTTTTTTCTATATAAACGTATATTATATAATAGGTATATTAGAAGGATACGTAGAAGATGTACATTTCCCAACTAACACTGATCAAAATCTTAGCCGAAATATTAGCAATAGGATAATTCAGATCAATATAAATTAAATTACTGGCCAACAATGCTAAGGGAAATAGTCTTAGTTTCAATAAATCTTTGTCAGTATAAAAATAAGTCTCTGAGTGACATAATCGGTTTACTAATTTACCATAACAACCAGTTAGTATTTGACCTCTCGGTAGTGTGTATATATAATTGCATCCTTGATGAAATGCACAGCATTTATGTCTTGTTTTGAGGTCGTAAACTTTAGACTACTAAGTTGATAATCAAATCTTTACGTTTGCAAATAAAATAAATCCATATTTTTTTGTTTCTAAGAAACATTAAGGATGAAAGTGCTATGTTTGAAGACATTACTACTTCACCTAATCTGAGAAAGAAACGAAGAGTCTGTGACATAACCAACAATAAGCTAGCTATTCCAACGCGTCCCCGCCCCGCTAACTAGAGAGAGAAATTCAAGTTTGGAAGAGGGAAAATATATTCCACGAGCAGCCAGAAGCATGAACAACAACAATAAGCAAAAGTCAAGCGTATATATACAGCATAAAAATGTCCTCGGGAAGCGATACAAATTACCATACTAAAAGATACAACGAACCCAAACCGTTTAAGATCCTCCCAGTTGGGAAATACAACAAAAGTTTCAAATGTGTACTTTTAGCGTGAAAAAAAACTTCGAATTTCTAAAACAGAATTACAAAAATAAGGTATTTATCAAATGAGTTCTGGGGATCTAACATCCTTAACAGAACGGTTTAGAATGGAGCTGATATGATTTACTATGTAAATTCTATTTACGTGATATAGGGTTAGCGTCACATAGCTCTTAATGAATCAGTAACAGCACTATGAAACCAAATATTATTTTAATGCAGATTTTAATTCAATATCTGTTCATTTAAATAATCGGGATTTATTATAGACAGAAGAATTATTTCATCATAACGATATAATAATCAATATTAGTTGAAGTTAGACATTAACACTGATGGATGACGGCCAGCTCAGTGGTCAAGAGGTTAAACGTTAACGCGCGAGATCGACAGGTCCTGGGTTTGATTCTCGAGAGGCGGGATCGTAGATGCTCACTATTGAGGTGTCTCACAGTAGGACGAAACGGCCGTCCAGTGCTTCCAGGCTTTCCAGGGTGGTCTAGCTTCAATTGACTCATTATCTCAACTTATAAAAATAATTGTATGAAGATATATCTAGATTTTTCAACGTAATGCAAATGCTAAAATAGATCCGGATTGCTGCTTATGTAATAAATTGTATGTAGTCTTAGATTTCAATTATAATCTTTAAATGAAACTCATAATAAGGTCAAAGAATATGTCAAATCAAAGTCATTGGTGGTTTCTTTTAGTATACCACATCAATGCTTCGAAATAGGTAACTTTGAAATGACAGTCGAACCAATCATTCATTCAACAATAAAGATTAAACAACATAGTATTACTAATCAGTATACTGACGATTGTTACGAAAGTCTTAGGTTTTTAGGAAGCTGGTAGTAAGCTGAATAAGTGTATGGAGCTTTCATTGATTGGTGAACTGGGTGACACTGGGCTGAAGCTCATGAGAAGAAATAAGTTTCATTATATTGCAGAAATATATAGCTGACGAAAACCTAAATGTATCACACTATATAATTTTTTGAATAGGCTAACTACTTTAGTCACAAATTCTATAAGCAAAGATGGACGATGGCTAGCAGTAAGACCCAGAACGAACGTTTTGTCTTATTTGGAACTCATCGTCGGAGATAACGTTCGCTCCGGGACTCAAACCCAGTACCTTTTGCTCCAAATCCCATCGCGTTATCCACTTAGCTGATCAGCCCTAAACATCAAAAGGAAGATACAATTAAGCAACACCAAGTGAATTTATACTTCATCCCATTGAACAATCAGGTGACTATCAGGACTCAGTAGATAAGTGCATAACGCAACGGCGTTTTGAGCGAAACGTAATAACTCAAATTATTCTGACATCACCTCATACCTCTAACATCATTCAATATCACTGTGTTCATAAGAAACAAACACATTCAGCTGATGAGTTCCAAATAGGACAAGGTACGCGTCCTGTATTTAATTTCCATTCATAAACACTAGCATTATTGTTAATATGTTTCATAAAATACATTCATGCAACATTCATTATATTATCATGTGATTATTAGCTTCTAAGTCAAGAAAATATATAATTATAATCAGAGAAGGGTTTTTGTATATTTTATAGTACTTTCAATGGTCAAATTCATGAGTCAATTAAAGCTAGATCACCATGGAAGACCTGAAAGTACTGGATAAACGTTTCGTCCTATTGTGAGACTCTTCAGTTGTGCGCATACAAGATCCCTCCTTGCCAGAATCCAACACAGGTCCTATCAGTTTCGCATGCGAGTGCTTAACCACATGAACACTGAGCCGGCCGTCATCCAACGGTGTTAATGTCTAACTTCAACTAATCCACGAAATCGACCGACAAATCCACGATTGCCTTCAGTGAGTTACTATCTCACAACAGACCCAGTTGAACTCCACTGGTCACTGCTTCTCACTAGAACTTCAGGATATATCTCTTGAGGGGGAGATTGTAGTTATTTCAACAGTTGAGATCATGAGTCAATTGAAGCTAGATCATCATGAAAAACCTGGAAACACTAGATGACCTTTTTGTCCTAATATAAGACTCCTCATCAGTCCATACTTACGATCCCACCTTGTGAGATTCAAATCCAGCAACTATCAGTCTCCAACGCGAGCACTTAATCATTAGACCACTGAGCTGGTATCCAATGATGTTAATGTCTAACTTCAATCCATCTAATATATCTATAATTGAAGAAAATCTCTATTTCTGGTTTATTTCAAAAACTCCATATTATTTTAACTGTCAATTATTATAAATTAAAATTTATCATAGAAAAATTAATTATGACATACAATTCATGAATGTTTTATTTCATTTTAAGAAAAAAATGGAATCTATTTTTTTCTCTCTTTTTTTCTTTATTTTTTTCACTTCCATCAAACAAATCAAATGCACTTTTAATTTAGAAAAAAAAAGAAAAAGAAAAGTAAAGAAAACACATTATTCTCGCTTTATTTTCAATTATTAAATTCATCGATGAACTGGAAATGGTTTAGTTGTGTATTTCCTTTTCTTTCCTTTTCTTTTCTTTTCTTTTTTCTCTTTAAATGTTATTCTCGTTTCCTCTCCTTCTGATTTTACCATTCATATGAACTACATGTGCTGCATCTATGCTTTATTATTATTATTATTATTATTATTATTATTATTATTATCAAAGTAATTTATCATTAATTGGGTGAAAAGGTAAAATAGTTTTTTTCCTTTTCATTAACACAGCATGAATCGATGTAACATGTGATGAAATATGCAAAATATCAAAATGCAATTTTATTTAAGTAAGTGATTACATAAGAATAATTAAATAAGTGTAGTATAAGTCAAGTAGGTATGTTAATTAATAAAGTATACTATTATTATTGTTATTATTATCATCATCAGAGGGGGTTTGGTGGATATTATAGTAATGTTAATAGATGACTTCATGAGTGAATTGAACTTAAAGACTAACAATGTTGAATGTTGGCTCAGTAGTTTAGAGATTAAACGTTCATGCACGAAATCGATAGGTACTGGGTTCAAATCTCGCGAAGAGAGATCGTGGATATGCACTGCTAAGGAGTCCCATACTAGTGTGCTGTGTGCTACTTATATTGTCATAAGTAGTATATGATGTTAGTCAGGAAAAGAATATCTGGCAGCAGAGAAACAAGAGGATCAAACAGTAAAGAATGGAATAGGATGACATTTATATGAAAATGCAAGAACAATGAAGTCTGAGTCATTTTGAGACAAACGATGGACATTTTGCAAATTAAGCATTTACTTTATGAATGTTAGATTTTATTAACAAGTTCTGTAATTTTGTGTTAAATACATTCGATTGTCCCCATCCGTGTTCTGTTCACTACATTTGGTGTCGCTGCCAACCAGGAGGGGAGGGGTGCTGTTCTATGGACGCCATTACGAACCTGGAGCTAGGTGCTAGTTGGGGCAGTCTGGTGCGGGGTGTTGGCGTCGAGTTGAGTGTTCTGACGGGGTGGCGTTGGCTGTAGCGGGTGCTGTCGACAGAGAAGAGCGGTGAGACGTACGGCTGATGGGCGGACATCGGATGTAGATGGCTCAGCAGGCCGGTGGAACACAGGTGTTAAGCGTCCCAGGTGCCGGGTGGATGTCGGATGTTGTTGCCTCGGCAGGTCGACTGAGCTGTGGAGGTCAGCACGCTACAGACTCGACATTTTGAAGGACAGCGTAGCACAGACTGCGGAAACGAAGAATGTGGCACGGCGAGCATGAACCACCGCAAGAACGACTGCCCTAAAGGGGTGAACGAGTGTGGTGTGTGCTACTTATATTGTCATAAGTAGTATATGAAGTCAGTCGTGAACAGAAGGTCTGGCAGCAGAGAGACAACAGGATCAGACAGTAAAGAATGGAATAGGATGACATTTATATGAAAATGCAAGAACAATGAAGTCTGAGTCATTTTGAGACAAACGATGGACATTTTGCAAATTAAGCATTTACTTTATGAATGTTAGATTTTATTAACAAGTTCTGTAATTTTGTGTTAAATACATTCGATTGTTCCCCATTGGTGTTCGTTTTCACTACAGTAGGGTGAAACGGCCATCCACCGCTTCCAGGTTTTCCATAGTGGTTTAGTTTCAATTGATTCATGAATTCAACTATTAAAATTATCCTTATTATTATGATTAATGAAATTAAATATCAAGTTTTATTAATTAGTAGTTGAATAATCAACGAAATCAGTACATACATTGGCATAATCATGAAGTTTGCTTATGTAGTGAATTGAAAACAGATTTTTTCTATTGAAACAATTTGAAAAATCAAGAAAATGTTTAAATTCAGTTGGTGTTGTTTGCTTGTATCTTCCCATTGATATTTAGGACTGTAATTGAGCATATGTGCATCCTGTACAGATTACCTTGATATTGCCTTAAGTCATAAGCTTTATAAGCCAAGAGAGATACATCCAGTTGACAAGTCCCAAGTAGGGCAAAATGCGCGTCCAGCATTCCATTACTAGCCGCCATACATTTTTACTTATAATGTTGATTATTTAAAAACAATTAATGTTTTGTATGCTTGTATCTTGTGTCACCCCATTTCGCAAGCAGGTGGCTATCAGGACTCGGTATAACACGATGGTGTTTAAAGCGAGAGATACTGGATTCGAATCCTGGAGTGAACATCAACTCAGATGTAGTTACATCCAGTTGACGAGTCGCAAACAGAACTAAACGCGCGTCTTTGATTCCACTACTAGCCACTATCCATCTTTGATTATAAAAAAATCTTTATTCTTGTAACTTTTCTCATTTTCAATGAAAAGTAATAAATAATGAAAATAACTTTATGTTCTAGTAACTAGTTACAGCTTACACCTTAGTAATTAGCTGTGTTGATTTTTGGCTATATGTACGAGAAAACAACTGTTTTTCAGTTTTTCTCACGAAAATATAAGCACTAGTATCCCACCTGGCTTTTTATAGATATACATAAATATATTTTGTTTATTTTTGTTATTCTCTCACCATTATGGAATACAAATCAACAATATTTTAATTATTATTATGGGGTTAGTAATTATTTTATTGAGATCATGAATCGATTGATGTTAGACTATCATTGAAAACGTAGAAGCACTGGATGGCCATTTCATCTTAGTATAGAACACCTCAACAGTGCGTATCCACAATCACACACACACACACACACACTGGTTTCGTGCCCAGGACCTTCGGTCTCACGCGAGAACGCCTAACTTCTAGACCACTAAGCCGGTATCCAACGGTGTTGCTGTGTCCTGGGTTTGAATACCGTGAGCGGGATCGTGGATGCTCACTTTTAAAAAGTCGCACAATAGGACAAAAAGGCAATCCAGTGCTTCCAGGTTTTGAAAGGTGATCTAACGTTAATCGATTCATGATGTCAATTAAACAAATGTCATATTTATATAGTTGTTGAAATCGTTAGGATCTGCCTGAGAATGATGAAATCTTCCTGAACAAATAAAACCTACTCATTTTAATAATAAACGTACATCTATACAACTGTTCAATTGTTACCAATAAACTTTTTAGTTGAAGAAAGAGTAAATGGTTTTGTTTAAGTCATTTAGAAATATGATGAATAAGTAAACTAAGTCACATGTACTGAAGATGTGTTGTATAGGATAATCAAAATATTAAGATGTAAACTACGGCTTAGTGTTCATCAACCTTAAGATAACTGTGTTCAGAAGACCAAATTTATTTACAAATAATTAGAATTGTCTTAGGCTAAAATAGAGATCAATAGGTCCTAGATTAAAATCTCGCGAGGCTGCATCGTGAATGCGCACTGCTCAGGAGTCCCACAATAGAACGAAACGGACGTCCAATGCTTCTAGGTTTTCCATCTGATCTAACATCAGTTGACTCATAATCTCAACCATTAAAACAGATTTACTGACTAATTTTCCAACTGATACTTCACATAAAACTTCTTCATCTTTAATAAAATCAAAAATATAACTAGTAGAAAGTAGGATATACCATCAAAATAAAGTTTTAGTTTTATGTATTACTTCACTTACTTAAAAGCTTACATAATACTCTCCACAGCGGGAGGAATATGTCACTACGACCAAAATCACAGTTTATGATAAAAAAAAAGTAACCCAATTAAAAGTCACATGAATATACAATAAAATCACAAGACAGTTTTGTTGGATTTCGCTTTTTTTCCCATTTTTCAACCAAAATGTAATATAGCATCAGTTTAACTATATTCTTTTTCAAAATCCTCCTAGTTTCAAGTACACAAATAGTACACAAATATACAATTATATATGGGGATATATTAGAAATTTTTTTTTAATTTCTATGTTTATTTTAATTTTAGTAGACGAATTGATGCGCTGATTGAAACTAGACAACCATGGAAAACCTGGAAGCATTGGACGGTTGTTTCGTCCCAGTATGGAACTCCTCAGTAGTGCGCATCCTCCACCCTGCCTCACGAGATTCGGACTCAAGACCTCTCAGTCTCACGCGCGAGCGCTTATTATTATTATTATTTTATTCCCAATACTAATTAATGTTATTCTGAATAGTGTTTTCTTTTTTTACATAAAGCAACAACCTATGTAGTTATTTCACATCACCATTTTTCTATGGCATATAGTAAATGTTGGTTTCTATAAAAACTGTATTGTTCTTTTAATCAGGTTGGATTAAAAATATCGATTTATAAAAAAGAGTATATGACTGACTTTCATTGCTTACGATAAAATGGTGGTAAATAATTAATCTAATAGTTGAGATCATGAGTCAGTTGAAACTATACCACTATGGAAAACCTGAAAGTATTGGACGGCCATTTCTTCCTATTGTGACACTCTTCAGCAGTGCAAATCCACGATCTCACCTCTCGAGATTCCAACCAATCATCCTCGCGCGAACACTTAACCTCTAGACCACTGAGCCGGTGTTATTGAGCTTGTGATTCAAAACAATATCGAGGCAATACTCACAGTATGCATATATTCCAATAAGAGACTGATCAATAGCAGTTCTAAATAAGAATGGAAAGATTCAAGTCAACAATACCAAGTGAATTTGTTTTCAATAATGATATTGATACATTTGCAAATGTTCATTATCATAAGGTAATAATTTTTCTTCATAGTCTAATTATTGTCTTATGCCACGTTATTATTGACATATGTATATGCATTATCTGTCATTCTGATCTACAGAACTGTCAAAGTAACAAATTTATTGGTGCAGTCTGCTTAACAAGAATTCGAATAATGTTATCTAAGGAAATAAGTTTAAGGAAATGAATATCTATTCAACTAGTATTTATTACAATTATCTTGTTATTGACCTATGGTTACTTTTCTAGATGATAATCTAACTATATCATGTTAAGACGAAAGTATGTTGTATGTGTTACTGTAAATTAATACAAATCAATATAACAATTTATCAACCACCCTATTACAACAATTGATATAATTCATTTGGTGTTGTTTCCTTGTATCTTCCCATTGTTTGCTTTTAGGACTATAATTGATCAATCTCTGATTGATATATGTACATTCTGTATGGATTGCCTCAATATTGCCTTAAGTTACAAGCTTTTTAAGTAAAGATGGATAGTGACTAGCAGTGGATATATGTAATTATGAAATAAATCTTCGGACTGATTTCCTGCAAAGTATTAAATACGCCTTAATTATTTGTTTGTTTGTTCATTTGTTCATGTATAATAAGTATATGGTTAGATTTAATATCATAAATAACAGAGTTTGATAAATTGTCCATTGAAAGAGGTATACAGTTTTAGTTATGTTTATGTGACTTTTCATGGGCATCTTCCTATCTGTGTATTCACTTTTACTATTGTTGTTATTCATTTACGATCATCGTAACTAATATTGAATTAATTGAGTTGTTTACTTCGTTCGGTTTACTAAGTTCATTTCAATTGTTAAGATTAATCATTTCGTACATAATTATGGAATATTCACATTGAGATAGACTCGGTCTGTCAACATGGATAACCAATCATACAATCAGAGGTCAATCAAACATGATAGGATAGATAACCTTAATACAAGGACAAATGAAGACAGTAAAACTAATGAAGACAATCACACACAAACAAGGTCATCAGAAAAATGTGATTTAAAACTTGTGGCAAAAATAAGAAGCTTACTTTTACGCAAACTAGGGGTTAATGTTATTTAGTATGATAATGAAATCTTATCAAATTGAACCATTAAGCTCAAAGAACTCAACAATACCTTATATATATTTAGACTTGTAGTCTGTTAAGATAGAAAGAAAATTGTTGTCTGCATGAAGGTTTATGAAAATTGTAGTGATTTTTAATGGTTGAATTCATGAGTCGACTTAAGGTAGATCACTATGGGAAATCTGGAAATACTGAACGGCCGTTTCGTACCATCAGTGGACTCCTCAGCAGAGAGCATCCACGATCCCGAGCACAAGATTCGAACCCAGGACTTTTGGTTTCGCGGTCGAACGCTTAATCTCTAGACCACTGAGCTGGTCATAGATGCTCACTGCTGAGGAGTTCCGAACTAGGATGAGACGGCTGTCTAGTGCTTCCAAGTTTTTCGGGTTGGTCTAGTTTAAATCGACTCATTAATTCAAGCATTAGAAAATAAATTGAAAATGTTTTATTTATTACTAAAGGTATTGCAGTGTATGCTACTTATATTATCTAATATAAGTAGTATTTAACATCAAGCAGATGTAGAATGCCTGTCAAAAGAGAATTTCGAAGATTGAAGAAAACTAAAATGAACCCAAAAAAGAATTGTCATAAAAACAGAGTTGGATGAGTTATGAAGGATATAAAGTACAACTGATGGAAGATGTGCAAATGAAGTATATAATGTATGGTTTTCATAATTTATGGAGGCACCGTAACAATAAATTGGTTCTCTCTACTAGACATCTTCGTTCACTACAATATCAGTAATCACAGTTATATTGTTAGCTCTCCATTATTAATTTGTGATGAAACTTTTCTACTATTTGTATTCACCTAAATTTTGGTGTATATTAATTAACATGTAAATTTAAATGTTAACCAAAAAGTGGTATTATACTAATGTTCATTTTATTTGAAACCAGTGTTAAAGCGACTGTAATTTAATATATCATTTCAAGACTTTATTTGATTAAGGATGTTTGATTGAGGAGTGCCACAACAGGACGAAACGATCATCCTATACTCCCAGGTTTTTCATGATGGTCTAACTTCAACTGACTCATAACTATATAAGTTAAATAAAACTTGTAAACTAAACAAGTAAGAAGTCACTTTTGATTTTATAACACTTAATTTCACTTTGTAATAAACTAACCAGTATTATTAGTGATTATTAAATTAACATCACATTAGGGTGAAAAGTATCGTTAATTGATACAAGTAGTTTTTTGAGTATTTAACGAAGATACCTAATCTAATTGGATAACGCGATGAAATTTCTAGCGAACTGCGTTCGAGTCCCAGAGTTGCAGTTACATTTAGCTGACGAGTCATAAATAGGATGAAACTCGAGTGAAACTGGATTCCATTATTAACCATCATCCAATTTTGTTATAATGCTCGCGACGTATGGTTATATCAAGTCAATCCGCACAGAATGCACAATACCAATAAGAGATTGACCAATTACAATCCTAAACATTATTAGGAAGATTCAAACAAACAATAGAAATTGAACATTTTCCCATTAGTTTCTCATACAAAAATGTCTACACAGAACTTCTTAAACTCTAAGTTTCAACACTGATTATATAAGAATAAAAATGAATTATATATTTCAGTGGTTAAGATCATGAGTCAGTATAAGCTAGACCATCATGGAAAACCTGGAAGCACTGAACGGCCATCTCATACTCAGTAGTGCGCATCCACGACCTCGCCCCCTGCGAGATTCGAAACCAGGATCTACTGGTTTCGCGCAATAGGACGAAACGGCCGTCCAGTGCTTCCAGGTTTTCCATGCTGGTCTAGCTTCAACTGACTCATGATCTTAACCATTGAAATTACTATAATATCTACAAAAACCATCTGATATTAATTATATATTTAACAGGTTTCACTTGTTTTTATAGACCACCTACAATCTTATAGATTACATAATACTTCTTTTATATGAATATGAATATGTTTAGGTAAAATACATACACATGTCAATTTTACTAAATGATAATCATCTTATATAATTCATATTCATCAATTGGTAAATAGAATAATTATGTTTTCTTCTTTTTCTTCTTTCTTTTCTTTTCTTTTCTCTTTTTCCATCAAACAATTGTTAACATATAATTTAATTTATACAATGAGAATCTAATACAATTACATTATTCAATTACTTAGAAACAATAATAATAAATACATGGTGTTATTTATTTAGTAAATTGATGTATATAATCGAATTGTATTCAATTAAACGTATGATGATTTGATTCAATTAATGTTATTGCTGATTATTCATAATGATGATGATGCTTTGGATGATGATGATGATGATGCTGATGCTTTGGATGATGATGATGATGATGATGATGATGATGATGATGATGATGATGATGATGATGATGATGATGATGATGATGATGAATCGATCATTCATCATATTCAATTTAGATTATAAACTCCTCAACGGTGCTTATCCATGATCTCGTTCATGAGATTCGAACTCAAAGGCCTTTGGTTACATGTAGTAGTCTAACATCAATTAATTCATGATCTTAATTAAATACATAATCATTTCCATAACCCTATACTGACAATAAATCGTATATTTGAACAATATTTACCTTTCGAATACATTGAACTTGGAAGAACTTGAATTGATTATTAATCTTCTGTAGTATCTATGGTGATAACCTACAATTAGATTATAGACTAATTCTGAAAGATTTCAGTGAATATTAGAAATAATCTGAGTTTCTTTTTTAATTATTAATATAAGTGTAGTATTTAATGAATAATTGACATTTCATATTTGTAATATAAAAATGTATCATACTACCTATAACTGTATTTGAGGTTTATAAAGTTTAAAGATTAAAAAAGTAGAAAAGAAAAACAGGTGAAAAATTAAGTTTATTTTATTCTATTTTTTTGTTGTTTTAATAGACTACTGAATACTTAACTACAATTTGAATGACAGATGGAATAAAAAATGGATAAACAAACTGTGAAAAATGAAAAAATAAAAGCAAAAAAAACTTGATACGACAAAAAGATACTTTGTTTTTTTTCTCATGGAAACTAAGTTTGATATTGGATCATTATTGGAAACCTAGATTGTTTCATCCTGTTGTGAAACTCTTCAACAGTGCAAATCTATGATCTCGCTTCTAGGATTTGAATTCAGGGTTTTTAATTTTCATGTAGTAGTCTGATATCAATTAGTTCATGATATTAATTTAAAAAAATATAATAATCTCCACAACCATAAATCACATTTTCAACAATATTAATGTTAACAAATCTTTCAAATCTATTGAACTTTGAAGAAGTTCAATTGATTATAATGTTCTATAGTAGCTATAATGATAATCCACTAGTGACTGGCTTCATGATATATATCTTGGAGTTCTAGTGAGAAGCAGTGACCAGTGGAGTTCAACCGGGTCAGTTGTGAGATAGTAACTCACTGAAGACAATGGTGGGTGTGTCACTCAATTTAGTTGAAGTTAAACATTAACACCATTGGGTGCCAGTTCAGTGGTCTAGTTGGTTAAGCGCCTGGCGCAAGACCGATAGGTGATGGGTTCGAATCCGGCGAGGCGGGGTCGTGGATGCGCGCTGCTGAGGAGTCCCACAATAGGACGAAACGATCGTCCAACACTTCCAGGTTTTCTATGGTGGTCTAGCTTCAATTGACTCATGATCTCAACTACTTAAATTACTACAATCTCCACAAAACCCCTTCTGATATTAAGTTTTAGTAAATGTACTATGCTTTTAGTTTGTGTACATGACTTAATCCTTATTATAGAACATTTGTTTTAGATGAATTAATCTTAACTGTTCATAGTGTTGATTTTACATGAATCACACTAACAGATGGTAAATAAACGGTATTTCATAAAATCTCACTGGTTTATTAAACTAAGAAACATCATTGATAACTTTCTCTTTTTCCGAAGAGTTTTTTGTTTGTTTATGTAATGGATTGTGAAATTAACTTCATTTCAATGACCATGTGTGAATAGATGCTTATATAACCAATCAAATATATTTAAGTAAATATGGATAGTGGCTAGCAGTGCAGTCCAGGACGCAGGGTTCGTCCTATTTGGAACTCGTCAGTTGGATGTACCTGCATCCCAAAGTTGATGTTCACTACGAGATTCGAACCCAGTACCATTCGCTTCAAACGCCATCGCGTTATCCACTTAGTTATTGAGTCCTCATAGCCACTTGCTTGTACAACGAGGTGAAGTTTAAATGCACTTGGTATTGTTTTTTTTAATCTTCCCATTGTTATTTAGCACGGCAATTAATCAGTTTCATGTTGACATATGTGCATTCTTTACGGATGGCCTCAATATCTCTATAGGTCACAAGCTTTATAATCAAAGATGGATACATCCAGCTGACAAGTCTCAAATAGGACAAAACGCTCATCCTCAATTCCACTGCTAGCCACTATCTATCTTTACTTATAATGTTCATCATTTTAAGAAAAATAAATATTTTGTTTACTTTTGTTCACACTTAACATTACACTTATTACAATTATTCTACAATATATATCTATGATTTCTCGGATAGCTCAGTGGTAACGTCTCTGACTGTGAAGCTGGGTGACACGAGATCGAATCCGCCAGGGAGCACCAGTTTCCTCAAGATTACAGGTACACCTTGCTGACGAGTGACAAGTAGTACGAAACCCGGGTTCAGGGTTTCCTGTTGACTACCTCCAACCACCATCTAAATCTCAATACATAGTGCCCGCAGTGTCCAGTCACCTAGACTGTTGGCCACATTGCAACATGATCGATAGCATTCGATCTGCACCAATACGGACTGGACAAGCATGCCATTGATCACCACCCAGTGATCAATCAATTATGATTTCTTACAATTATAGGTAACATCGCTAAGTAGAAAACATTTACATACATCGTTTAATTTAAATGAACCACAATTAATACAAATCGCGTTTTATATTATTCATACCCCAACTTTCATAAATGATTAGATAAAGATACTACTGATTTCCTAATAAAGATTCATTGTATTCATTCTAATAAGGTTTTCTTTTAGTTTACCATTATTAATCAAAATGATAAACTTTAAATGATTTAAAGTATTCAATTATATTTAATTACAGTTTATGTTCACACTTTTAAATGTTCCGCGGTTTTATTGAACCCTCCAATTTAAACAAAGTTAAGTTGTTTTTTTATTATTTTTTATTTCTTCTGTTCAAACGTTTATAGGGGGGGGGAAAGTATTTTATTTCAATGATAGTAATAATAAATGAGATTACATGGAAATGATTTGTTTTATGTTAATGAAAATGATAGATAGAATCTAAATTATTCATCGAGATATAATTATGAAAACGTAATAATGATTCTTGTATTCTCATAGGAAAAGTAATCTTTTTCCCCATGGAAATATATGGGTATTTCAAAGATAGTAGGGGTTGAAAATTAGTAAAAGCTTTGATTAGACACTATCAGTAACAATTTGCTATGAGGAAGAACAAACTGGAATCGAGCAGAGGAAGAAATCAAGAAAAAGCAATGGAAGTGGATAAGAAACAGATTGAGGAAAACAGAAGGCAAGCCGTCACGTGGAATCCTCAATGACAAAACAGAAGACGAAAAGCAAACAACACATTATGTCGAGAAATGCAGAGAGACATGAGAAGAATGAACACCAGTTGGATAGAACTGGAAAGAAAGGCTCAAGACAGTGTGTGTTGGAGAATGCTAGTCAGTGGCCTGTGCTCCATTGAGAGTAACAGGTGTAAGTACGTAATTAAGTAAGTATAACGTTTTCAGAAAGTAATTTATATTAAAAATAAACTGAATACTATAAGAGTTTGTGGAAATATTTTGAATCTCTTAGATAAATTCAAGGAATGATGTTAGTTAAACAATCATTGAAAATCAGGAAGCATTAAACATCTATTTTAATATGGTATGGAACTTCTTTGAAGTAATAATCTATGATCCTGCCACTATGGATCGAAATAAAGCACCTGTATTGCGCGTAAATTTCTAACTACTACATCATTTATCTGGGATCCAGTGGTTATTGAACTCAAATTATTCTATGATCTTAACTGTGAAAAAAACTAAATAATATAAAAATAGGTGTAAACATGACATTTTGTAAAGGTTTGATGAACATAGTGAATTCCAAATGCCTTATGACGTCTTGTGAATTATGATAGCTTGTGGACTTAAATTAAAACAGTACAATAATAAAATGCTGAATCAACTGAAATGAAAAAGGCGTCGAGGGAGAAGTAATGGAATAGGGTTAAAATAAATTAATGATTTGATAGTTGGTCTCATGAGTCAATAGAAGCTAGATCACTATGGACAAACAGAAGCACTCGATAGCCGTCTTGTTCTTTTGTAGGGCTCCCCAGATGTGCGCATCAACAATCATGCCTCGCGAGATTCGATCCTAGAACCTATCGGTTTCAAATGCGAACGCTTAATGTCTAGACCACTTGGCCGGCCGTCATCTAACACTGGTAATGTCTAACTTCAACTAATCCATGAAATAGAGCAACACGTTCACGATTGTCTTCAGTGAGTCAAAATCTCACAATTGACCTGGTTGAACTCCACTGGTCACGGCTTCTAACTAGAACTCCAGAAAATACCTCTTGAAGCCAGTCACTAGTGAGCATATGATGATTATTATCAAAAGGTGGTTTTGTGGGGATTTCAGTAATTTAATAATTAAATTCATGAGTCAATTGAAGCGATTTAGCGCGAGACTGAAAAGTCCTGGATTTGAATCTCGCAAGGTGGGATCGTGGATGCACGTTGGTGAAGAGTTTCATACTAGGACGAAACGGTCGTCCAGTGTCTCCAGGTTTTCTATGGTGGTCTAGCTTCAACTGGCTCATGAATTCAACTATTAAATTACTAAAATCTCCACAAAACTCCCCTTCTGAAAATCATTTTATCGAACATAGTTTTATATTAAATTTTAAAACAATTGAGTAAAAGGAGTCTAAATACAATAAAGTGATGTATGTTATCATAACACAATACAAATCATAGATTGATTGTTTCCAATAATGTAATCAACCACAGTAAAGTTTAACATATTCGGCTAAGAAAATATGCCTTGATTCAAATTTCTGGTTCCTTTGTTTGATTAAAATACTAGAAATAGATTTCAATACAACGAAATGAACAATTGAATGCTTGAATAAATATTCTAGGTGATCTATATACGGAGAAGCAAGTTTTCAGTATATCATCAGTTTATTAATCCGATACATGTTATTTTTATTTTAGTAAAATGAGTAGTTCAAGTAGATTCTGATGTGAGTGAATTGGTAGTCACGTCTTCATTATTATTATGATATTCTGAATTCCAAATGATTCTGCATTATGACGAACAGTGAATACAATGAGATTTTATATTAAAAGAATAGAGGTTTAACAAAGATATATAAAGAGTCCTAGATAACTGAAATCCCAAGGTCTTCAATTAAATGGAAATTACATAACAATACAATATCATTCACTTAGTACTTGCATCTACCTATTGTTATTTAGGACTGCAATTGATCAGTCTCTTGTTGACATATGTGCATCCTGTACGGATTGCCTCAATATAGCCTTAAGTCACAAGCTTTATAAGTAAAAATGGATAGTGGCTTATAGTGGAGTCCAGGATGCGCGTTTCGTCTTATTTGTGACTAGTCAGTTGGATGTACCTGCATCTCAGAATTGATGTTCACTCCGGAACTCGAAGTCAGCACCGTTCACTTCAAACGTCATCACGTTATTCACTTAGCTACTGAGTCCTGATAGCAACATGTTTGTGTTATGTGGTGAAGTTCAAATTCACTTGGTGTTGTTTTACTTGTGTCTTCACATTGTTATTTAGGACTCATATTATTATTAGTCTCTAGGATACAATTTCTTGTCCAAGAAAACAATAGTAAATTAAATTAAGAAAAAATTCTTCTTCAAAATGAGTGTAATTTCTAAGAAAACGAAAAAAACCGGTGAGACTATATTTTGTGAACATGCCAACCAGATTTACGATAACACGTCTTGAATTTTGGTGCGAAATTAATTCATTCATTTGGTTAAATAGAGTTTTGACATTATAGCTAATGTCTAGACAAAATACTTCGGATCCATTGGACAGACACCATCATTAACACCCTACTGTGGGAGAGAACAAACCGGATCGCAGCAGAAGAATAAATCAGGAAGAAGCGCTGTGAGTGGATAGGACACATATTGAGGAAAGTACCCAACTGCGCCACAAGGCAAGCACACACATGGAATACTCAAGGCCAAAGTAGAAGAGGAAATTCAAAGAACACATTAAGTCGAGAAATGGAGACAGACATAAGAAGAACAAACAAAAATTGGATGAAATGGAAAGGATTCCCAGGACATAGTGTTCTGGAGAATGCTGGTCGGCGGCCTATGCTCCATTGAGAGTAACAGGTGTAAGTACGTCAGTAAATAAGTAATCTAATGTCAGTTCTTTATGAAAAGCCTATATCTGATTTCTAGCCGTAACTATCAGCTATAATTATTAATCCTACTTCGTCATACTGGTTTTTTAAACTTTGTAGTGTCAGTTATTATGTTAAGCCTATATACCTTATTCTAGCTTTCAGACATCCCATTCTATTCATTCTACTTGAGTCATATTTTGACCTTGTCAATTACTCGCTTATCAGTCTTGACTGTTTTTATATGAGCGTATATGTGTGTACACATCATATCCCATGACTCATCACATATCTGTAGTTTATTCTGTCTGACTATAAATATTGAGTAACGCTAGACTAAAAATGAGTTGGATTACTGGCCATCTCCACTCTGCGTCGCTTCTCTTCCTCCTATTCCATTCACCTCATATACAAAATATATGTATTCAAAATCCCATTCTCGTTATTTGACTTATTTGATTCCGTTATTGACTAACGTGATTAAAGTCGACGATGATATACGAGAATAAGCGATAGCAAACATCAATACTATCTAAATAGAAGTCAGATCCACGGGCCACTAAAACCTCATTTAGCTGTAATATCATACAGATGAACATTCTCAAAATCTCTTTAACATCTTTCAATGTTCATTCATAAATTATAGTCTCCTATTCAAAACTAAAACCCATTACTATCTAGAATGTTCTATTCACTATTCCATTTTATTAGTTTCCAATTTTGTTTTGTTTTTTCACATTATAGACTACAAAACTTATTTTGTTCTAATTTAAACATCTGTAAATCATTTGCAATGTAACAACTAAAAACTAATAAAATATATATCTATATCGCTTTTTTCTCTTTTCTTTCCTTTTTTCCTTTTTTCTTTTTGTTATATTTTTTTCTTGTCATTTGGTTATTCATACACTCTTTCACTCATTCTCTCATTCTTTTTCTCTATACCTTTCCCCTCCTCCTTGAAAAAAACCCCATCTATTCCTATCATTCATAACCATTATGGTTATTATGGATAATATAACTTACAGATGTGTGTAACATAATTACATTTAATGGTGTTAATTTTTAAAAAAAAATTAATTTCCATTCCATTTCATTCTTTTCTAAATTTAATTCTCTTTTCTTCTTTTTTTTCTTTTACACCCAATTAACTAACAAAATGAATATGGATATAGTTGTATGTAGAAATCGTTTGGTTGTCTTGAACAAAATTCGGTTGTTATGCAGATTTATTGTAAAAGATGACTGATTATGTTTGTTAGTTTGTTTGTTTCTTTTCTAAATATCAATCCTTTAAAATCTTTTTTATGTGTCTATTTGATAGGATCATGGTTATTGAAGTTTCAACAATTATCGAATCCCTTCAACAAAGATGGATCTAACTTTTGTATTCAGTTGATATTGTTTTACTTGAATCTTCCCATTGATGTTTTTAGGACTGAAATTGATCAGTCTCTTATTGGCATATGTGCATAATGTGCCTATGCCTCGATATTGCCTTAATTTACAAGCATTATAAGCAAAGATGGATAGTGGCTAGCAGTGGAATCCAGGACGCGCGTTTCGTCCTGTTTGGGACTCGTCAGTCCTAAAAACATCAATGGGAAGATTCAAGTAAAACAATACCAAGTGAATTAAACTTCACCCCATTGCACAAGCAAGTGGCTGTCAGGACTCAGTAGCTAAGTAGACAACGCGATGTCGTTTGAAGCGAACAGTACTGAGTTCGAGTCCCAGAGTGAACATCAACTCTGAGATGCAGGTACATCCAGCTGACGAGTCCCAAACAGGACGAGACGCGCATCCTGGATTCCACTGCTAGCCACTATCCATCCTTGCTTATAACTTTTGTATACTTACAGATTCACAAAAGTTAGATCATGCTTGTATGTAAAACGGTAAAGTGATAAGAATATTAGTTCAGTATTAATTTTTCCTACAGTCATAAATTGGTACCAATTTAGAAATGAAATTTCTATTTTTAAAGACATAATTCATGATACTAAGTAATATAGAAAGTCAGATTGACAGAATATGGATCCTTGTTTATTATTCAGAATGATTCGATATGGAATCAGTCGGTTTATTTATGTTATTTAAACCATATTTGTTAGTATTCTATACAAATCACTACTGTAAATAGATATGTGTTTTATGGGAAAAATTATAGTTACCCTAGCACTGAATTCCAAGATTTTCCTGAAGTGAACGCTTTAACATATACTGATATAGTATGAAATAAGTTTGAGCTTAATTCGTCTGTATAGTTCATATGATCAGAGAGGGGTTTTGTAGATATTTAAGTAATGTACTAGTTGAATTCATGAGTCAATCGAAGTTAGACAGCCATGAAAAACTTGGTAGCACTAAACGGCCGTTTTGTCCAAATATGGGATTCTTCGACAGTGCGCATCCACGATCTAGCTCGCGAGATCTGTCCTGGGTTCGAATCCCGCGATCTTTTCTTCTTTATGAAACATTCAATATAATAAGACTAACAAATTTGTAACTAAGTCATCAAGTTATTTTGTTTCGTCTGTTGTTTATAAATAATTCTTCTTATTTAATTCACTAATTATTATATCCACAAATGTTTCGAATGTCTATTAGATAAGTCGAAATAATACTAATCATAATATAACCATTTGTTTGGCAGAAATTGTCTACAATCTGTTACTTAGAATTCGTTATCAAACGTAAAATATAGTGCTTAACTGGTGTTAATTTCAGAAAACTAGTTTTAGGAAATGGTAAAATATTAGTGAATACATGAAAATAGCACGGTATTTATAGGATTCACTGAATTAAAGGTTAGTTAAGTAAACTCGTAGAAAGTATTTTGATATATATCCTGGGTGCTCTAGGTTGGATCCTTCATGGAATTGATTCATGGGCACTGATGAGGAGTCGTGTAAAAAAGATTAAACAGTTATTCATTACTTCCTAGTTTTCAATATTTGTTTGTATATGGTCAGCTAGCAATGTATACCATAACAAAGAGATAAGATTAATTCTTTATACGTCTCTAAACTATTTGACAATTGAACTTGGTTTGAAATAATACTATCTCAATAAAATTGAGATTATTTGTTATTATTGAGGCAATGATTTAGATACCTTGATCCCAATTCCCTCGCTTCATACGTAGTTTTATCTTTTTTAGGAACCCAATGAATTGTCATAATTTAAGTTGAACAAATTTGTCATTATAAGTAGTAAATGTAAGATTATGATGAAGACTTTTTTCTCCCTATTTAATTGACTTACGATCTCAACTATTAAAAAGATTACTATAATATCTACAAATACCCCTTCTGATGCTAATGAGCATATGTTCACTAGTGAATGGCTTCAAGAGGCATTTCCTAGAGTTCTGATGAGAAGCAGTAACCAATGGACTTCAACCGGGTCAGTTGTGAGATAGTAACTCACTAAAGACAATGGCTGACAGTGACACAATTTCGTGGATTGGTTAAAGTTAGACATTAACACTGCAGAATGCCGGCCAGCTCAGTGCTTTACAGATTGAGCGTTCGAGTGCGAGACCGAAAGGTCGTGAGATCGAATATCCTTAGTAAGATCGTGAATGCGCACTACTGAAGAGTTTCACAATAGGACGAATCGGTTGTCCAGTGCTTCCAGGCTTTCCATGGTGGTCTGACTTCAATTGACTCATGATCTCAACTATTTAAAAAATTACTACGATATTCACAAAACCTCTTCTGATTTTAAAAATAACAGGTACAAGTAGAATGAGTTGGGCTGTGGTAACCTGATATATTAATTTAAATTGTCCCAATCTTTCGCATAATTAAAAAGCGATTTGATCATTTTAATGCTCACAGTATGACTTACCGCATAACACAATAATTTCACTTCAAACTAAAGACGTTATTTATGGAAGAAATAGTTCATGGAAAGAAATCTTAAGTTATTCATTACTTTGTTACTTCATATTGATAATTAGATTATATGAAAGATGGAGGAATTAGATAAAGTGAATATAAACGTGTTTAGATATAGATTTATCATGTTAATTATATATAAAAAGGTTTACTTTTCTATCGTTACTGTTCAGGTATAACCCTTAGCTAATATCTTAAAGTAACCTGTAATATTTTAGTAAACGGAATACACTCATTAAGGCATTATATCATTCAGTATAGGGTCGCAGAGATTATTAAGCTTTTGATTAAGATCCTGAACTGATTGATGTTAGACCGCCATTGAAAACCTCCAAGCACTAGATGGCCGTTTCGTCCTATTGTAGGACTCCTTTGCAGTGCGCTGAACTAATCTTTCTTATTTAACCTGTTATTACAAGTTTTATTTTGAATTGCAGTTAGTAAAACAAACCAAAAATAGCCTTTTTTGTTATATTTGACACTCATTAACTGAAAGTTTGCAAATTCAACAATATCAAATCAATTGTAATGTGATAAGTGCCTAGTTCACCGATGCGTCTTGTGTCTCATGATGTAAGAAATTAGGCATATTATGGCTACAATCGAGAAACAATGTGATCGTTATTTGGTTTACTGCACACTACACTTAATTTCTGGATTACTCAACGTTGAGAAAACACTTCATTCCCTCTAAGAAAGTCAGTTGACACTGATCTTGAAAAGACTTTCCAAGTATATGTTTTTGTAATGATTATATGCCATTTGAGTAAAATGAGATTTGATGACTTTAAGGAAACATTCGAAATGCAGCATTTATTTTTCTAAAAACCAGCTGCTTTACAAATCCAAATAAAGATAGAACAATGGTTGTTATAGAAAAATGTGAATTCAATAGTTGAATTCATGATTCAGTTGATGCTAGACCACCATGGAAAACCTGGAAGCACTGGACGGCCGTTTCGTCCTAGTATGGAACTCTTCACCAGTGTGCACCCACGATCCCATCTCGCGAGATTCGAACTCAAGATATATCAGTCTCGCGCATGAGCGCTTAACCACTAGGCCACTGAGCCGAAATCTAATGCTGCTAATTTCTAACTTCAACCAATCAACGTAGTTGCGCTGCCAACAACCATTTTAGTTTTTATAATATGTTAGTTGAATCATAATGTATGCTGCAATTGTTATACCCTAGAGAAGATTAAATTATGGGTAACTTTTGGGAACTATTAATGGACCAATATTATACATAGATTCTCATAGCGTAACTACTGAGTAGCTAGAATATGTGTTTTTAAAATCCTTCTTATTATAATTGTTATTTTGACCTATAGACTACTATTATACGATTAACTATTCTTAGATTATACCCAATTTATTAATTACGGTCTCTCATAATCACAGCCACTTTTTGGCTTAACGTTGTATAAATGTTATTTCCTATTTTATGGTATGATATGATCTGATTTCCTTGTATATAAACCAAGTATGTTTGAGATATTATGATTCATACAGTGCAAGCTGATACTGTCATTCTGATCTTAACAGGTAGGGTTAAGCGGAAAAGGGATTAATAAGGACACTAGGCTACTCATACCGGTCAATGCTTCATTGTTTTGGCACAGTAATATAATTGTATAACTCGTGTTCTGATTGGTGAATAAGTCACGTGATATTCAGCAGGCAACAAGATATAACAGCGATTATTTTATTGTCATTTTTAAAGAACAATGTAACAAGCATATGTCAAGTTTTTGTTTGTGTCAATACAATTCGTTGCAAAGTTAAACTATCTTTCTAGCAGATTCGTAACCTTAGGCTACGACTTCTAGTTTTGAATTGAAAAATTACCATAATCTAACTCGTGTTATTGTTAGTTGTTAATAATTTCTTTCATTACTAAATGAAAGTGTATTCTATGCGGATACAATCACATTGGATCATACTTTCCCCTATTATTCTTGTTTTCATCTTCCCTTATAAACATTATTCTGCACTCTACTCCACTATGAAAATTAGTTTCAGACTAGACGCAAAATGCTGTATCGGTACCATCAATTCTTGGAACCTGTTACCCGTAGCAGTAGTGTCTGTACCTTCAATCGAATCATTCAAGAGAAAACTAAACACACACAGAAGTATACTAGACAAGGAATAATATGGGCTGTAAGCCTTCTGTCCTTACTACAAAAATCTGAATCTGAAACAAAACGTCTCATGGTAGAATTATGAGTTAATTGTAATTTGAAAAACATTTCATTCCTGTTGTTCAAGATAAGGGGTAGATGCAGAATTTAAAAAAAGACATGAACAGATAGAAAGTGCGCATAGACAACCATGCCTCGCGGGATTGGAACCCAGAACCTAATGGTCTTGCGCTCGAGCAGTTAACCACTAGAACACTGAGCTGGCATCAAATGGTGTTAATTTCTAACTTCAACTAAGTCACACATCCACCATTGTCTTCAGTGAGTTACTATCTCACAACTAACCCGGTTGAACTCCATTGGTTACTGCTTCGCTTCAGAACTCCAGGAAATACCTCTTGAAGCCATTAACTAGTGAGCGTATGTTGATTAGTATCAGAAGGGGTTCTGTGGAGATTGTTAGTTCTCAAATTATCATGAATGATCTATTTCATGATATGAATGTTACAGAAGAAACAGAAGCTACATCTAGGTATAAACTTTATGAATATAGTTATAGATATCAAAATTAACGAGGTAATAGAATCGTTTAAGTAACCTGGTGGTCAAGACAATCTGTCAGTAGTTCAAAAGAATATCAAATTAATTATTAAAGCTTTAGGTAACCTTATATCAGAAATCTTGAAACAATTAATATTTCAACCAGCTTGCATTGATATACTTGAATAGCATTATATACAAATTAAATAGTTAGTTATAATGACGAAACTACCCCTTGTATTCTGTCTGACTATATATCAGATATGTTTGAATTTTACGGGGACTTTTGTGGCTGACAAACGAAGGTTTGCTTTAGAACATTCACCCGACAAAACTGTAAGATACTAATCAATCCTCAAAGTCATGTGTTTACTTTTATTCAGAAATTTAGCTTTATGAATCACTGATAATCTTTCTCACTATAAAGATAGATCTCCTATGAAATCCTTTACTTGATTAGTTTCCTTATTATGATTGAAGTGTATATATTCTTAACATTCTTCTATCAATGAGTACTTTTAAACATATTGCAGCGTTGTTGCTAGTTTGGTCAAAGTATTTCAGTCTGAATAAAAGAATCGTAAGTTTCATAAAGAATGAAACTTAATTCAAACTATTTGTTATTACAATTATAATGAAATCATACATACATACATTGATGAAATTATCAAACTACATCAAGAAGCAAACGCTAACTTGGAATTCTGAAAGGAGACGAAAAAGAGGAAGGCAGAAGAACACACTACGTTGGGGATTGGAAGGAGACATGAAAAGTATGATTATCAATTAGAAAGAAATGTAAAAGATTGCCCAGGACAAGGTTGGATGAAGAATGCTGGTGGACGATCTATGCTCCTACACGAGCGTAACAGGTGTAAGTAAGTAATTATGATGAGATAACTAAAGTTGTTCTATATAATTTGATTACCTTGAAGAATGCATGATAAATCAAATGGTTGTAGTTATAAACATTTGTTGTACAATAAGTTATTCCGAATGATGTGTCCATCTAGAAACATTAAAAAATAACTATAACTGACATACTGTACAGAAAGGTTTCTCATTCAAACACCTTTCATAGAATAGATTATTATATCTCAATTCTACCTTTCAAAATACTCTTATTAATTAAATGGCTAATTCACATAGCGACAACGGTTGGGTATTCAAATATTGTCAGCATAGACTAAGTCAGTCAGTCAATCCTAACGTAGGACCAGTCACATATGTGCATCGGTTCAAGTTCCCATACCTCATTAACACAACAAGATTAACACCGGATTCATAGACGTAGTTAATTCAGTGGTGGTAATATATAAAAGATTGCATATAAGAACATAGTACACGATGAAAGAATGTATACACCTACGCCATTGTGATCGATTCTAAGCCATGTCATCCAGAGTCTTCAACCATTGGTTACGAAAATCACGCAGACCCTAACCGAATAGTCTGCATCTATCAAAATGGCTCAGACTAGACTGCTGATAAGTAATAAATCATAATAAATATTTACAGAGAAAGATATTCTCACTGAATTCAATTTTAACAAATTATTCAAATTAGAATGAAATAAATATTATATAAAAAACAGGGAAAAAATGACATAATATATGGGTACGAAACAACACAACTTACTTGTCGCCATGGTAACCAAGTATTTTGTAAACATTGAACTCTATCGTTAGATACATATTGTGAATGAATAGTATAGATTGTTTAATACTCTAAAATATTAATCTCACATCAGTAATTCTTTTTATTTGTTTTCTCTTTGTGAATGGTTTTATTTTATTTTTTTATTTTCTGTGGGGGGGGGTCTTTTAGGATAAAAGATATTTGTCTTTTCATATACATATTATAATCATCATTTGAGTAATAACAACAGCAACAAAAAAATTGTTTCCAGCTAATCTGACAATTTGAAACCAAATGTTAATTGAATTGAAAAAACAGAACAGAACAAAAACAGAAGCTTTTTAAAACAGTCAAATTGATTATGTACAGAATCTTGATTATCAGGAATATATTTCCTCTTTAGTTTAAACATGATTTAGCACACAACTATTTGATTGGTTTAAATATTGCTGTGCAATTTCCCATGATTTAACAAAAAAAAGTAAGAAGTCAGTATAACATTTGTTACTATTGGTTACTAACGGATACACTAGTCAAATGAAGTTTGAAAAAAAACAAAAAAAAACAGAACAAACTTGTTCAGTTTTTAATTAAAACCAATATATATTCATATTTGTATGATTATTAAAATAATATAAAGTTGTACAGTCATCAGGGTGAAATAGCCTACATTGTATTAGATGTTGTATCTTTGAACCTAAACAGTAAACATAATAAATTTGAATGAATGAATGAATGAATAGGTCAGTAAATTCTTCAAAATAAATTTGTAATTTAACATAAGTATCCAGGTTGTATTACTACCAATCTTCAGGTTCCTGTATGCTACTTATAAAGATATAAGTAATATATAACACTAGTGAAGAATAGAATATTCGGCAATAGAAGGTCAAGAAGATCGAAGTAGGAAGAATGAGAACAGAAAGTGATTGGTATAGAAAAATGCAAGAACAATGAAGTCTGAGACGATTGACTAATCTTTACAAGAGGAATAATCAAGTTTGAGATAACTGATTAACATTTTACAAATGAAGTATTTATTGTACGGTTCTCAGATTTTACTAAAATGTTCTGTAATTTTGTGTTTGAGTACATTCAATTGTTCCTATTTGTGTTTTCCTTCACTACAGTTTCAATTTCTTACTAGAAAGCAGTAAAAGTTATCATAAATATGGTTACTAGCCAACACACCATTTTTGCTATTTATTATATTTTCCCAACCTAAAAATTGATTTCATAATCCTTAAAGAACAAATAGAACTTAAAATATCATTCTGACTGGATTCATAGTTAAAACTACTTAGATGTTAATGAAGATTATATAAACTCGTTCTCTGTGGGTAGTGACCATAGGTATACTTTGTCGCTTTAAATTAGAAATGCGATGAAGTAGAAACTCTGCAATTGTTTTGAAGGCGAAAACCAAAATGAGTCTTTTATTGTAATATTTATTAAGTCAGGTGAATACATTTATATTTCGAATAAGATTATGAATTAAACCTACGCATGACGTCTAATTCTCCAAGTTTGATAAAGGTTTTCATGATCGTTCCAACCGAGAATGGCTTAGAATCATGTTGAATGATACCTGTTCATAAAACACTATTAAGGTGGATGAGAAAAGCCACAAGTATTGTAGTAAATGGGAATACAAGTGGGGAAAATTGAATATATTTAATTACAAAATTACAGAATGTCTTGGTGAAATCTGAGAACCATAAAGTGAATACTTCATTTGCAAAATGTCGATCAATCATCTCAGATTTCATTATTCTTTCGTTTCCATACAAATCATTCTTTGTTCTGGTTCGTTTTTCTTCGATCTCCTTAACCTTCTACCTCCAGGCATTTCCCTTTCGATTGATGATACATACAACTCATATCTATTGATATTAGTAGCACACACTACAATATCATACCAATTGGTTCATTATCTACGTATACAAACATTCGGTAGATCGCAAAAACACCAACGTAACTGAGGAAGGCATTAGAATTACCAACAAGTTATTAGTTTGTCAAGCAAAGATACAGTACTCATTCCTACTTACTTTAATGGTGAAAATTGTGTTCCTATGATTTGTGTAACTAATCTCCTGAACTGATATAAATCATATACTCAATTATTGATCACTTACAAAACCCGGATTATTGACATTATTCGGATATCAAAGGACAAGACCACTAGTCATCAAAGATCTGTAAAATTCAGAGTTATGCACATAAGCTTTAGCATAAAAACAAACAAACATAAAGTTTTACATTTGATTGATCACTGGGTGGTGATCAATGTCATGTGTGTCAAGTCTTTCTTAGTGTAGATCGAATGCTATTGACCAAGTTGCAATGTGGCCACTAGTCTAGGTGACTCGACACTACGGTCGTGGCCCGTATAGGTCAGTTGTAACGTCTCTGACTGTGAAGCTGGGTGACATGGGATTGAATCCATCAGGGAGCACCACTTCCCTCAAGATTACAGGTACACCTTGCTGACGAGTGCCAAGTAGCACCTCCAACCATCATCTTATCTAAACATAAAGTTTATTCAAAGTGCAGCTGATTACAAAATACCTATCTCATATCCCATTCATTCATTAACCTACCAAATTAAACTATAATTATCATTCTTACTTAACTACTATATCACTATGACAAATTATTACCTAATACAAAAATTCATTATTTTTTTTCTTTTAAATAGAGAAATGTTTTTTTTTTCAACACACGAACAAACATCTCTCATCAAAGGGCTCAATCGTAAAATAGATTACTTTAAATTAAGCTGTTGTTTATCATATTTCCATTTTGAATTTATGAAACAGACACTTATATATATCATCAAATCTATTGTTAGGGATTATCTGATATGGGCCAATAAAGTTAACCAGACTGAGTATACATACAAAATAAGCTAGGATACAATGAACTATATGTCAACTATCTGTCAAATTATGATGGAACAGACAAAATTGAAAGAAGTTAAAGTTTACAGTATTATTACATTTCTCTTTTATTCTGTTCAGTTTTAACATTAGTACAACCTAAACATAATTATTCCAATGATAAATATTATTGTTGTATTAACTGATATAGACTATGCAATAATTGTGTTCATATTTATTTATTATTTCATTTATTTAAACACATAAACATTGGTACAAGGAGGAACTGAATAGATTACTTACCTACTTAACTACTTACGCCTGTTACTCCCCAACGGAGCACAGGCCGCCGATCAGCATTCTACAACACACTCTGTCCTGACCCATCCTTTCCAGTTCTATCCAATTCTTGTTCATTCTTCACATGTCTGTCTTCATTCCTCAGTATAAGGTGTTCTTTGGTCTTCCTCTTTTCCTCTGGCTTTGAGGATTCTATGTAGAGCGTTGCCTTGTGACGCAAATGAGTATGCGGTTGGTATGCACTCGGGTGCTCGAACCGAAGCAGTTAGTTTCCCTAGGAGGCCACACACAGAGCCTTCAAACTGAAGGTCTGATACACAAGACAGTGGAGGGATGTCAGAAGATGTAGTCCCATGGTAACCGGTGACCAATAATTGGTTCATACACCATTTAGCCCCTCAAGATCCTCGAGCCAGTCTATGTGCACCACTAGTTTGGAATCAGTGTTTCCCAACTCCCTTAGGTGGACTCTTCGTGTCCACCGACCCGGTTAAAGCACTGAACAATCGCTTTTCGTCCTCTCAATTTCATAAACGACAGTAATGCCATGAGAAAACAGTGATTAGTACTTCCCTGACAGTGGTTGTATGCACGTGGCCATGTGAGAGCACTTCAAGAGAGAGAAAGGGAGAGCTGACTTTTCTTACTCTCGGCCGTATCAGGACATTTGGAGGCGTGTTCATACTACTGATCCATTGTATTAGAGAAGAATTGTCAGTTTTTTATTACAAAAGCCTTATAAAAAATACAATTTAAATAAACAATAATCGTCATTGAAAAGATGGACCAACTTTCTACTTTATTATAAATAATCTTAAATTACAACAACTCAACATAAGTGTCATTAGGAACAAATATCATCAATTGATGCATGCATGGAGCTGATTGCTTTAAATAATTTATACTTTCAATAGTTGAGATCATGAGTTAATTGAAGCTAGACCACCATGGAAAACTTGGAAGCACTGGACGGCCGTTTCATCCTATTGTGGACATGTAGCGCGATTTCATGGATTAGTTGGAGTTATACACTAACACCGTTGGATGCCGGCTGACTCAGTGATCTAGAAGTTAAGAGTCCGCATGCGAGACCAATAGGTTCTGTGTTCATATCCCGCGAGCGGGACTGTGGATGCGCACTGCTGAGTAGTCCCATAATAGGACGAAACGGCATAGCAGTACCTCCAGGTTTTCCATGGTGATCTAGCTTCAAATGGCTCATGATCTCAACTATTTAAATTACTATAATATACACAAAACCCCTTCTGATACTAATTTATACTTTATCTGATATTTAAAAATGTACTATTCAGTGTATTGGTCACTGGGCCTTACTTTGAACTATTCAGTTTAACAGTGAATTTGAGATATGAACCAATTTCACATGGAACGTGTCCATTTAAGTTGTTTTGTTTGTTAACCAGAATCAGGTAGTTCATATTTACAGTTTTAATGTGAGAAAACTCATGATTGGTGAGCTAATCTCAGTAGTTAGAGATTTATGTTCTGTCAGAATGATTACTCGGCTATTTTATATACATCACCTCAAACTCCATTCTCAAAGTTTATAGTTTTTAATTTCCGACGTAATTAAGCAGTAATACTAACAGGCAATTCATGTCTTACTATCATTTAATCTAATAGTTGATTTCAAGAGTTAATTAAACCGTAAGGGATTGTGGGTGCCTATTGCTGAGGAATCCCATACTAGGACGAAGCGGACTCATGAGTTCAACTATTAAATTACTAAAATCTCCACAAAACTAATTTATGAATATAATCATCATGTGATCACTAGTGACTGGTTTCAAGAGGTATTTCCTGGAGTTCTAGTAAGAAGTCGTGATCGATGGAATTCAACCAGGTTTGCTGTGAGTTATTAACTTACTAAAGACAATAGTGGACGGTGGCGCAATTCTGTGGATTAGTTGAAGTTAGACATTAAAAGCGTTGGATGCTGGCCAACTCAGTGGTTTAGAGGTTAAGAGTTGTGGATCTGGATCCCGCGATCGGGACTATGGATGCGCACAGCTGAGGAGTCACATACTGGGACGAAACGACCGTTCAATACTCCAAAGATTCTCACGGTCATCTAGATTTTATTAACTCATGAATTCAACCATTAAATTACTAAAGTCACCACAAATAGTCAAATAATTTATTTTAAATAGCTCCATTGAATGTTAATTTTTCTAAGTAAATTCCAAATTTAGTTAAAATAACTAATCAAATGACAAATACCACTAAACACAACATTAGTTTACACATGATTTGCCTAGAAAAATACGTCATATGTAAATTTGCTTATAAACGATGATTCAGTGCCTTGTTAATTGAATTGAACTACTTTTAAACAATATGATTACATACAATACTACTATATAGTACTAAATAGAAGATTCATTCAAATAGGGATAATGAACTTAACGTTTAGCCAAATAAGACCACCCTTAATAAGCTTCAAAACTGACTTTATTATTAATTTATGGTTTCTATCATTTGTATTGTAAGTAATAAATTAATCTAATCATTTCTGACATGATTATTGTTGTATATGATTGATTATAGTTAACTGTAATGTAGTAAGTAGTACAATTAGTTATTCTATATTGAAAGTTAACAAATGGTGACTAAGACTAAACTAACATAAACATATAAAGAATTATTTACAACATTCAACTAGAAATATTCAAGAATAAAGTTTAAATTTACGGTGGTATTTAAATGTGTAACACCCAAAGAAAAATATAGAAATGTTCTTTCAACACTAGCCATTAGTTGTTTAACTGAAATCGTTTAAATTGACCTATAATATTATAATATTATCTTCTAGGTCTTGGATTGGTTTTCTGAATGAAGATAATCAAAGAGATTGAAAGTATTTAAAAAATTCTTATGCTTCACAAGCCCACAAATGCCGTAATACGGTAGAAGGTGGGTAGAGTATACTCTACATTTCTAAATGCACTCACCTGTCCACGTGAATAAAGCAACTATCAGTGAAGTCCTACTCACTATCTTCTCGTGGCAGTAATGTTGATTAGCAAATTAGAAGGATGAAAAGTGAATGTCCGGCGCTTTAACTTGGTTGGTGGACACGAAGAGTCCACCTAAGGGAGTTGGAAAACACTAATTCCAAACTAGTGGTGCACATGAGCTGGCTCCAAGATCCTGATGGAACAAATGGTGTATGAACCAATTATTGGTCACCTGTTATCATGAGACTGCATCTCCTGACATCCCTCCACTGTTTTGTGTATCAGACCTTCAGTTTGAAGGCTCTGTGTGTGGCCTCCTAAGGAAACCTCCTGCATCGGTCTGGACACCCAGACAGTATCACAGCCCACACAGAAATGAAGTGACTTGTGTGGTGCATATGTATTCGGTGCCCCTTCGTTCAAATAAACAAAACCACTCCTGAAAATAAATATAGTTCCCATAAAACACAAACATTTTTTAAAGATTGAATTCACGAGCCAATATAATCTAGTTTACCACCGAAAACCCTGGAGCATTGGACGGCTGTTTCGTCCCTGTATAGAACGCCTGATAAATGTACATTCACGACCTGCAGGTGGGACTCGAACCCAAGACCCTTTACCTTGGCGTCGAGTGTGAGACATTCACTTGTTTCAGACAAAGGATGAAGGGGTAAAACGGCCGTTGATTGCTTCGAGGTTTTCAATAGTAATCTAGCTTAGATTGAATCGTGAATTCAACTAGATTCAACCACAAATACGCTGAATTTCATTAAGAATTGGATTTCTTCTACTGTATGGTGCGGAAACCTGGAGAACTACGAAGGCTATCTTCTAGAAGATACAAGTGTTCATTGAAAGTTGTTCGCGCGAAATACTTCGGATCCATTGGCCAGACACTATCAGCAACAACCTAATATAGGAGAGAACAATCCAGATCACAGCAGAAGAAGAAATCAGAAAGAAGCGCTGTGAGTGGATAGGACACATATTGAGGAAAGCACAGAACTGCGTCGTAAGGCAAGTCCCCACATAGAATCCTCAAGGTCAAAGGAAAAGAGGAAGACCAAAGCACACATTAAGTCGAGAAATGGAGACAGACATGAGAAGAATAAACAAAAATTGAATAGAACTGGAAAGGGAGGCCCAGGAGATAGTGTGTTGTAGAATGCTGGTCGGCGGCCTATACTCCATTGGGAGTAACAGGCGTAAGTAAGTAAGTAAGGAAGGAAGGAAGGAAGGAAGGAAGGAAGGGATTTGTTATTATTTTCAATTTACTTTGGTAATTTTGTACGAATTTTGGATAAAAAGTAGAAAATAGTGTTGTTCTGTTTAAACGATCATTTCACAAACACAATTCCTGTAATCGTAGTTCAGTTAAGGACTGTTCTCTTAGCTCCCTAATTTATTATTAATATTAATAATAATAATAATTTCTTTGACTCGCAGTGAATACATTAAACTGTCCATTTTCCATGTTCAATGATACAATGTTGTTATTGTCGTCTATATACTGATAATGGTGAAAATACAAACAAACATTGAACTGGATTATTTATAATGAAGTAACAGTTTATTCATTTATTCTATTTTTATTTATGGTCGAGATTCTGGATAAAATGATTATTAGTCATGTTTGTTATTGATAAACTCAACAGCAACAAAAAAAACTAGTTATGACACAAGTAACTAATAAATTCCAGTTTAGAATTAAAAACTATTAAATTTTTGTTACCAAGACAAATGTGAATAATTTATTATCACTATGGAGATAGAAGGACATTATGGAAAGATCTTCGGCACTTGGATGTACCAGAGAGGATTGTCAATATCATACGGGATTCATACGATAAACTTTGATGCAAAGTCATGAGCTGATGACAGTTGACAGATGCATTCCTAGTGAGAATTGGAGTCAGACAAGGCTGTTTACCCTCTCCTCTTATTCTCTCTACTGGCAGTTGACTGGATTGTCAAGACCTAGACATCGGAGGATAAGTACGGAATACAATAGAAAGCTCGAAATCAGTTACAAGATTTAGACTTCGCAGATGACCTGAACCTTCTATCTTATATACACGAACAAATGTAGATGAAGACAACTAGTGTAGCAACAGCCTCTGAATTAGTAGGCCTCAGCATGCACAAAGAAAAAGCAAGATCCTCAAACACAGCACTAGGAGTACCAACGCAATCACACTTGGTGGAGAAGCTCTGGAAAATGTGGAATCTTTCACGTAGCTGGGAACTATCATTGATGAACTAGGAGAATCGGATGCAGGCGTAAAGACAAGGATTAGCAAAGTAAGGACAGCATTCCTACAGTTGAAGAACATATAGAACTGGATACAAGTGTCAACCAATATCAAAGTCAAAATCTTCAATACGAACGTGAAGAAAGTTCTACGATACGGAGCTGAAATTTGGAGAATTATCACAGTCATCATCGAAAAAGTATGAGTATTTATAAACAGTTGTCTAAGTAAGATACTGAATGTCCGTTGTTCGGATACCATGAGAAATAACCTACTGTGAGAAAGAACAAACCAGTTTCAATTTGAGGAGGAAATAGGAAAAGATGCTGGAAGTGGTTAGTGCATGCATTAAGGAAAACATCAAACTGCATCACGAGGCAAGCGCTAACTTTAAATCATGAAGAGAAACTGCATAGAAAAAGATCAAAGAACACACTGCGTCGGGAATCAGAAGCCGAGGTGAAAAGGATGAATAACAACTGGAAACAACTGAATCGGTTTGCCCATGACAGAGTTGGATGGAGAGTGCTGGTGGGTGGCCTATGCTCCATCATGAGGGGTAAAAGACCTAAGTAATTAATGGGGATTTATGGAGATTGTAGTGTTTTCAGAGTTGAATTCACTAGTCGTTCTAAGCTAAACCACCAGTGAAAACTTGGAAGCACCGAACAGCTTGTTCGTTCTAGTGAACTGGAAGTTAAGCCTTTGTGCGCCAGCTTGAATGTTCTGGGTTCGAAATCCACGTGCAGGATAGTGAATCTTCAATGCTGAAAAGTTTCATACCAGGATGAAACGGCCGTTTAGTGCTTCCGGGTTTTCCATGGTAGCTTAGATTGACTTGTGAATTCAACTGTGAATGCAATTTATTATCACCATGACGTTGTAGAGAATATTAAGTTTGTGATTGAGATCATGAACCGATTGATGCTAGACCATCATTGAAAACCTGGAAGTACTGGATGGCCGTTTCGTCCTATTGTGGGACTCCTCAGTCGTGCGCATCCACGATCCCGCTCGCGGGATTCGAACACAGGGAATTCGGTCTCGCGCGTGAACGCTTAACCTCCAAACTACTGGGATAGCCGTCATCCAAAGGTGTTAATGTCTAACTTCAACCAATCCACGAAACTGCGTGACCATCTTCCATTTTACTGAGGCAGATACTTGTCTCTACCCAACACAGATTAGCTCCACTGGTCATGGCTTCTCACAAGAACTCCGAGAATTCCCTTACGAAGATAGTCACTAGTGAGCACATGGTAATTATCAGTATACGGTTGTGAACATTAATAAGTTTTTGATTGAGACCATGATGATCCAAATAATTCATAATAATTCAAAAGTCTTGATTCTGATCGCCGATAGATTGCCGTATGCTAAAATTTAAATAGTACTTTACTAAGTCAAAGCATTTACTCGTTGCTTATTAATCTTCAAAATTTGTCTAAATACAATCATTTCATGATATAAACTATAAAATATAACAACCTTTAATATCCGCTTACAGTGATAAGTTTTATTACCTTACTTCAATAGTAAGCATTTTCTTTATTTTCATATACTTAAGGGTAGCAACAGTTGATTGACTTCAACTTGTACAGTTAATCATTCTTTGAACTTTGATATCTTAAATTCGAATATAACAGAACTCTAGACATCGTAATTGACGATGTGATGTTACTGATGATCAATGGAAGATAATAATAACAAATTATAATAAATGAAAAGCTTGTAACTTAAAGCTATATAGGGGCAATCCGCACAGAATGCACATATGCCAACATGAGACTGATGATCGATTACAGTGCTATATGACAATGGGAAGATACAAGTAAAACAACATCAAGTGAATTTCGGCTTCAAACCATTGCACAAGTAGGTGGCTATCAGGAATCAATAGCTAAGTGGATCACGCGATGTTGTTTCAAAATGAACGGTACTGAGTTTGAGTCCCGGAGTGAACATCAACTTTGGGATGCAGATACACCCGATTGACGAGTCCCACATAGGACGAAACACGCATCCTCCATTCCACTGTTAGGTACTATCTATCTTTGCTTATGTAACTATAATTCATTCGAATATATTGATGCCTAATTAGAATATTCAGTCAAATTCATAGATTTCAGACAAAGTTAAATGTTAACACACTCATTTACAAAATTCACTTGAAAAAAAAGCTGTCTGTACATATAAACCATTCCATCCATAGAATGTAGGATCATAAAAAGTGAATTTTCACTAATCTTAACTAAATCATTCCACCAAATTATTATATGAACTATTTTCAATCTAGAAGATATCTATCTAATAAGTAATTAATAATGATGTATATGATTTTTAGTTGTTAAGGTTACGATCATTATAAAATGATTTAGGTACATGTTTTAATTGTTTAATTCAATCTCCCTATGTATATGCCTTTTTTTATTATACAAACATGTGAAGTGGTAAATACAGTGGAATGTAATATTGAGGTGTATGTAGAATCATGAAATTGATCTCATTAATAATAGCACCTAGCTCGAGATTGGTAGGTCCCGGGTTCGAATCCTGTGAGATGGAGTCGTGGATGCGCATTACTGAGGAGTCCCACAATAGAACGAAACGGCCATTCAGTGCTTTCAGGTTTCCATAGTGGTCTAGTTTCAATTGATTCATGATCTCAACTATTAAGCTTACTATAATATCCACAGAATCCCTTCGGATATTCCTACTTTGTTCGAAAATGATCATTATGCTTAATGATTGTATAGTTCAATGATAATATCGTATAGATGTTTTGTTTTCATTCTTCAGAGAAAAGAAAAACACACAAAAACAACAACTGAATACTTTTTGTTTGAACCATATTTTGTTAAATGACATAATACGTTTCTGTAAGTTCACCTTCATTATGTACAATTAACAACGGTATGATTAGTGTAATGCATTAAAGAAAACACCTAACAATAATAATAATAATAGTGATAAGAACAGACTACTTGTGGTTTTTTATTGTGTCTATAATGTTATCACTTCGAATTATGTATGAAGGTAGATTAGTGAGTGTGAAAAAGATAAGTACATATATATAGTATAATATCAACCTGTAAGTGTATAATGTACGCATAATTTATTCCGCTCTGTTGGCGCCTTCTTATGAATTGAAACTTGTGTAATGTTTAACTAAAGTAATTATATACATATATATAATGATTTATTTTATATAATGTAAGTAGTATAATACACAGAAGTACTGAACTCCATCATATTTAAAGGTTCTAAGATAAATAATGAACTAATCAGAGATTTTAAAGGGTTTTATATCTTCTGGAAAACTCTGGTTTAATTTATAACTATGAAGATGTTTGTTTTATGATACTCTAAATAGTGTAATAGTTCAACATATAGATGGTATCAAGAATATCATGAACATTTCTCAATCCTTATAATTTAGCAGAAAACAAAGAAACGCAGTATTTAAGAATTGATTGATCATTAGGTGATGATTAATGTCGTATATGTCAGGTCCTTCTTAGTGCAGGTCGGATCATACAAGTACACCTTGCTGACAAGTCTCAAGGGTTTCTTGTTGATTACCACTAACCACCATCTTATCTCAAACACAGTATCTCTTTGGTTTTCTGAAACACCAACAATTAAAATCTTAAATTTGATTTATGTGTCCACAAAGAGACGATAATCAATTTATTACTCCCTGGGTAAATTACAGATTTTTACTAATGTCGTTATGATTATTTTATTGAAGTTTATTTCATTATGTGATCTTCGTCAAACTAATTCTTAGTTTATGTACATCAAAATCATTCGTTCATTCATCCGTTTTCATTTGATTAATTCTCTAAACTTATGTAAACTCTTCAAATTTTAATTCTTTTTTATATTAGTTGTTTGAATTTTCACATTGACGTTCAGGACTGCAATTTATCAGTCTTGGAGTGAAGACCAACCCTAAGATGCAGATAGATATAGTTGATGACTCTCAAAAAGAATGGAACGCGCCTCTTGGATTCCACTGCTAGCCACGATCTATCTTTTCAAATTTATTACATAACATATCAGTTTCTAATTCTAGACGAATACCAGCCCATTATCATAAGTCTTTTTGTTCTACACTATTAAATTTAATAAAATTCATGTGAATTCGTCCCGTTTTTAGTGTAAGGGGGTTTATGGTCATTGAGTTTTCAAAGTTTATATCACAAAATGAAATAATCTAAGTGATCACTGAAAGGCCGGAAGAATTTAACAGCCTTTTGACCCTTGTGTTAGACTACTCAGAAGTACACACTTATGATCTTGCATCCAGAGATCGAACCAGAGACCTTCGGTCTCACGAACGAACGCTCAACCACTGGACAACTGACCCAAAATCCTATCGTGTATATGTCTGACTTCAATCAACTGACGTTATTGTGCAGCCGTTATCTAATGTCTGCGACAAAAAAACAGTCACATACCCAGTGGAGTTTGACTTTACGGGTAATGATTTCTCTCTAGAACTCCAAGAGCTGCATATTGGTCTATTACAACATTCAACGTCAGTTATATTTTCCAGTTTTATCCACATTCAACATATTTATAAGGACATGCATCGCTAATAGCAACTGATGATATCTACTAAAATTGAATCAGGACGCTTAACCTATAGATAACCGAGTTTGCATCCAACGCAGTTGATGTCCAAATTTATTCAATCCATGATCTTGAACAACCATTAATCTATTACCTGCGTTGGAAAACTGTCTTTCACTTGACATTGATTGAACTACGCTGATCAGAGCTACAATCATTACAATCTCCGCAAACTCTCTATACCGAAAAGTATTTACTGAATATTTCTGTTGATCTAAACTTTCTTCTACCCATCATCTATAAGATGCTTGATGATTAATATATTTATCACTTGTTTCTTTGAATGAGAGATGGAAGAAATAAATTAAATTAACATCTGATTAACATATAACCCATTTGTAACTCATTAACATACACAATTATCCATCGTCAGTTATTCAGTTTAAACAAATTTAAAACATTACAATATTTACACAGTCGGAAAGTAGGTTGACTAAATATCTGAATCTTCTGTCTTTATAGATTCACACAACTTTGTAGTAAAAAAAAGATGATTAATGGAAGTAAATAGGATTTAGAACATGTTTAAATCATTATCTACAATCCAATTAATTAAAGATGGCTGGTGGCTAGTAGTGGAATCCACGACACGTGTATCGTCCTATTTGGGACTCGTAAGCTGGTTATACCTGGATCCCAGGCTCTGTCGAGGCAATACGCACATTATGTACATATGTCAATACGAGATTGATCAACAATGGAAAGATGCAAGTCAACAATACCAAGTGAAATAAAACTTTCTTCAATTGCACAAGCGAGTGACCAACTGGGCTCAGTAGCTAAGTGCATAAAGGGATGGCGTTTTAAGCGAACGGTACTTGGTTCAAATCCCAAAGTGAACATTAACTATGAGATACAGATACATCCAACTGACATGTCCCAAATAGAACGAATTGCGCGTCCTATATTCCACTGCTAGTCACCATCCATCTTTGTTAGCGAAATAGCCTTTAGAAAAAAAATACACATAAATTAAACGAAAGTTTTTGTCACGAAAAGAACTGAAAAAGAAATTTATGTGAAAATCCAATATGATTCTAACCAGTAATTAGTTTTACGAGAAGCTAATCAACAAAAAAAACCTGGCAAGTTTATGTTCAGATGGTAGGTTAAAAAGATGTTTTACTAAAATAGGAAAGGTAAGAGCAGAAAGAGAATCATGCTAATTAAACTAGATATCGACAAAATTGATATGTTGAAACTATCTTCATATGCTTGATTGTAACTAACGTTCCACTGATTCCGCATTCATACATTTATTGTGGTTGGATAAGACAACAAGGTAGGAGCAATATAATAAAAAAGGAGTTATTCTATTTGTTAATATCTTTAATATTGCGATGAAATAAGCCTGAAGTTGTTGATGATAATTAGGATTAGCATTTTATAACCTGTTTGTTAACAATTCATTGCTGATAAATAATGATCGATATATTGTTATCCATGTCTAGAAAGAAGTATACTGTATTCTATGTTCTTACCATTGATCTAATGGAGATTTAAATAGAGATTCATTATTAGAATAGAGAAAAGTAAAAGTATTCAAATATTATACAACTAATTTGCAAGTAATAAAATGTAATGTACTGATGCATTCACCGAACTCCTCATACTTTAAGTTGTTATTGGGATAATAGTAGACTGTTCTCATTTAAATGGTTTGAATTTTCTAGCGTTAGTTAATTTTCCAAGGCATAGGGTCGCTAACCCCATGTCTAGCCCCCCCTCATTATCCGGGCTGGAGACCGCCAGTAACCCCAGGAGGGCTCCAGGTGAGTTATGCAGATAGACATGACAAGAATCGTTGGTAATCCACTTAAATCATTTTCCAGTATTCAGCTTTTATAAATGTTTGTGTTCCAATCTGCAACTCTTTTCGATTGTTTATTTCTCCACCTTCTTAAAGATTGACATTTAATCCATCAATAATTTCTCTTACAATTATTCTTAGATTAACATTCTCCATTTTTATTAAAGTATTCATATTCACCAAGTTTTAAGGTGTCTACGTAAAATAATTCGGATCCATTGACCAGACACTTCCAGCAACAACCTACTATGTGAGAGAACAAACCAGATTCGAGTGAAGGAAGAAATCAGGAAGAAGCATTGGAAGTGGATAGGACACACATTGTGGAAAACACCGAACTGTGTCACAAGGTAAGCACTCACTTATAATTGTCAAGACCAAATGAGAAGCGGAAGACTGAAGAACACATGATGTCGAAGAATGGAGACAGATATGATAAGAATGAACAAGAATTGGATAGAACTAGAAAGGAAGGTTCAGGATAGAGTAGGTTGGAGAATGCTACATTGGGGTTAATAGGTGTAAGTAAGTAATTCTCATTTAATACCACAAATAACCATATTATCTACCGTTGTATTTTAATCACATATTGATCCGCATAGCAACTATTTATCTTTCTTTTCTTTTTCTATAATCTCATTGAATTTATCGATCGTTTTTGTTTTACAATCCAATGAAGAAAAAAAAGGAAACCGAATTCCGGGCCAGTAAAAACTGATATAACAATCCTTAGGAATACACATTCTACATTGATATAAGAATTTACCATTTCCCATCAATTTTATATTGATTAAATCGTTTATTTAATTAAATCAAGTGCCATTTTTGTTTAGTTTTTATAGTCTATCAACAAACTACCACATAAATAATTTCCTTTATAGACTAGATTCATTCATTTAGACAATTTAGTAGACTATACACAATGAAAATGAAAAGGAACATATATATATATATATATATATATATATATATATATATATATATATATATATATATATATATATATTGCCGATAAAAGAACATTTAATGTTTCCGATTGTTTTATTTCTTTGGTGATAAACAGTAATAACTTGATACTTTATAGTTATTATTATTATTATTATTATTATTACTATCTCACTTTCACTCACTCACTCACTCTCTCTCCCACTCTCTCGCTCTCTCACTCTTACTCCCTCTCACTGTTACTTTCTTTATGGAATTCTCTCATAAAACTGATTCATATATCAATGGAAGTGAATATGTAAGTATGTATTTCAATATAACTGGTTTTCTTCTTTGAAAAAGTAAATCGTTTATATTTTTCTAGACTAGATGTGTTAATAGATATATATTACTTATTAATATAAAGTAGTAATGGGTGAGTATCAGTTGAATTGAGTAACTAATTAAAATTGTAAAATATTACACAGGTGGTCTTAACTATTTATGTGAATTCTTTCATTACTTCTAATATAATTCAATAAACAAATAACATTGTCATATTATAAATGGAAACTTTCTTTGTCTAGTTAACAGCTGTTATTACACTATTCAATGATACATTTAATACGGGATAATAAATATGGTTACATATTTGAGATACCGATATGAATTATAATTTGTATGTTGAATAATCCATGTTAAGATTAATATCAGAAAGAGATTTTTGTGGATATTATAGTAAGTTTAATAGTTGAAATCATAAGTCAATTGAAGTTAGATCAGCATGGAAAACTTGCAAGTACTGGATGGATGTTTCGCCTTATTGTGGGATTCCTCACCAAAGCGAATCCATGATCCCGTCTTGTGAGATTCGAACCCAGCAACTATCAGTCTCACGTGAACGATTAAACTCTAGATAACTGAGTCGGCCGACATCCAACGGTGTTAATGTCTAGCTTCAACTAATCCATGAAATTGAGCTACACGTTCACCATTGTCTTCAGAGAGTTATTATCTCATAACAGACCTCATTGAACTCCATTTGTTACTGATTCTCATCAGAACTCCAGGAGATTCTTCTTGAAGCTAGTCACTAGTGAACATATGTTGGTTAATTATTTATTTTTCAGCGAGAATATATAAGTTTGAAATATTTCCCTGACAAGAATATATCAGAAAATCAATTAAAATTATGTTTTAATGGCTTCCCAACCATTCGGATTTTCGATGTATTCTCATGAGTATCAAATTATTTTCTTGATAAATTCATAGGTATTCTTTCTTGTACAGGTTTTTGTATGATTTCTATTGTAAACTAACTAGTCTATGATGAATTACATTGTTCATTAATTATTTTTATTTTACAATATGCGTTGGTGGTAGATGCACATTGGTGAGGAGTCACCTCCTAGAATGTAACAGTTATCCAGTGATTCCAGGTTTTCAATGATGATCTAAATATGATCAGTTCTTGAATTTTACCTGTGAAACTTTGTTTCGAGAAAAAAAATCATTTATTGTATGAATTTTGGAATTCATGATCTTTGATTAGAGACATAATACAATGTTTTTTCAGTTTGTTAGCTTAGTTACCTGAACATGTCAATTACCACCATTGAAACTAAGTTATTATACTTTAAAATCACATTCTTAACTAAACGTTTATACATATGGACGGAATTTCATTTTACACAAAATCATTTGTCCAAAGACCAGCACTCACAGAATAACACATTAATTGTGGTTCCACAGAATAATCCTAAAAAAATAAACTATTGTAGGGACGTGTTTATGTGGTTAAGTAAAGTCATAGGTTCATCCCCTAGTAGTATAAAGCTCACTTTGATATTCAATATACTGAGTAAATGAGATCAGAACCACAGATTGTTTTAAAATTGTATGAAAAGACGAATGGATATATGAGTTCTCCTTCGAACCGGTGACAATCTCTTGCATTTATTCTCATTGGACATATTCTTTAATTCTAATTTGATTTTTCAGTATTCAATTTTTACGAATGTTTATGTTCCAATCTGGATCTCTGTTGGATTATATATTTTTCCACCTTTTTAAGGATTGACACTTAATCCATCAATAAATTCTCTTACAATTATTCTTAGATTAACATTCTCCATTTTTATTAAAGTATTCATATTCACCAAGTTTTAAGGTGTCTACGCAAAATAATTCGGATCCATTGGCCAGCACTGGAAGTGGATAGAACACACATTGTGGAAAACACCGAACTGTGTCACAAGGTAAGCTCTCACTTGTAATTGTCAAGACCAAATGAGAAGCAGAAGACTGAAGAACACATGATGTCGAGGAATGGAGACAGATATGATAAGAATGAACAAGAATTGGATAGAACTAGAAAGGAAGGTTCAGAATAGAGTATGTTGGAGAATGCTCCATTGGGGTTAATAGGTGTAAGTAAGTAAGTAAGTTTTAAGGTTGCTTCACCCAATTCAATTAGTTTAATGATCATATCAAATTAAATGATTCATAACCACAGCAACAAGTTGTACAAATTAATTAATAACTCAAATTTAATATTTAGTAAAATGCATTGACATCAACTTAGAATTTATCTCAAAAACATAGAATTCATCATTTCATTATGTGTTAGTTGTTTGTATCTTATCATTGATGTTTAGGAGGGCACTTGCATCCTGTGTTGATCGCTTTGATATTGTCATTGAGTCATAAGCATTTTATGCAAAGATGATTAACGGTGATTTGCAGTGGAATTCACGACGTACATTTTGTCCTATTTAGGACTCATCAGCTGGATGTACCTACATCCTAGAGTTGATATTCACTCTAGGATTCGGACCCAGTACCATGCCCTCCATATAACATTACGTTACCCACTTATCTACTGAGTCTAGATAACAAAGCAATATGATCGATAGCATTTGATCTACACTAAGAAGGACCTGACACACATGACATTCATCATCAACCAGTGATCAATCAATTGTGAATACATCTCAATCCGACAGGAAGTCAGTCGTGGCCTAGTAGTAACATCTCTGACATGTGAAGCTTGGTGACACGGGATCGAATCTGTCTATGAGCATCAGTTCCCACAAGATTACAGGTAGATCTTGTTGACGATTGCCAAATAGCACGAAACCCGAGTTCAGAATTTCCTGTTGACTACCTCCAATCACCGTTATTAATCTCTATCTAAATATTTTCAATGAATCATCTAAACACACTTTGAAAAAAAAGAACAAACACGAAAACTTCACTAGTTCACTTCCCATCAAGTTTGTATTGTTCCTAATTTAAATGATAATTTATAAATTTCATTATTAACCGTTAATCAAACAGTCTCTAATAAAGATACTAGAGAGAATTTAAAAAGAAAACATTAAATTCCTTTTTATTCTTTTCCCATAAAACAGAACAACAACGTTACACTGTAGTTTCAATGTATATTCTCCATCATTTCTATTATCAATCAGTTAATCATATCATTGAAACAGCTATCATTTGATCTCATCGATGTACACACATATCAGTATTACATTAAGTAAATAGTATTTTCATAGAATCAATCATATACATCACTACTACCAGTACTACTTATACTACTACTACTACTACTAGTACTACTACTACTACTACTACTACTACTACTACTACTACTACTACTACTACTACTACTACTACTACTACTACTACTACCATGCACTAAATACATTATTTGCATATCTTCCATCAGTTGTCTTTTACAAACTTCATCATTCCTTCATTTTTGTAGTTATTTTGATTAATGTCAGTTTCTTTCTCTATTCTCTGTATTTCATTTCCGATTGATGCTATACACTATTTATATCTATTGACATAAGCAGCACACACCACAGTAATAGTAGTAGTAGTTGTAGTTGTAGTGGCAGTAGTAATAGTAGTAGCAGTAGTAGTAGTAGTAGTAGTAGTAGTAGTAGTAGTAGTAGTAGTAGTAGTAGTAGTAGTAGTAGTAGTAGTAGTAGCATTAGTAGTAGTAGTAGTAATTGTATGATTAGTAACGAAACTATAATAATGTAAAATGGAAACAAACTCTAAGAATTAACTTTAAAATTATTACTGCTATCTGAAATGAAATATCATTGTTCGATAAACAGTTAACTGATATACCTAAACTTTGATTAAAACTATTACTACTACTATGACCAATACTACTTATATTACTACTACTGCTACTTAAATTACAATTCAGCATACAAATTGTGAAATATAATGTATGTATTGATTTTGTTGTTGTTCTTGTTGTTGTTCTTGTTGTTCTTGTTGTTGTTGTTGTGATAATTGGCATTTTCACTTTTATTTGTTCGAATTTTATGGTTTTTTTTATGTTTTATATTTGCATATTTACAGTTTTTCTTTTTTCTTTTTTTGTTTTCTTTTTTCAATTTTTCTCTACAAAAACAGTTAACCATGGTTAGATATTTGAATTTATAATGAAGGTGTTAAATAACGGGTAGTGTAAATATTAGTATTTTTGGTGTTTCTATTTTCGACGAGACTATAATTTATGAACGAACCAATCAGGTATAAGATATTTGATTGATATCATGAACCGATTGATGTTAGACGACCGTTGGAAACCTGGAAGCACTGGAAGGCTGTTTCTTTCTATTGTGGGACTCCTCAGCATTGCGCATCCACGATCTCGCGAACAGGAATCGAACCCAGGGCCTTCAGTCTCGCGTGCAAACGCTTAATCTACTGAACTACTGAGCTGGCAGGTATAAGATAACAGATCTTAGATTTATGCGCGAAATTCACCCATCCATTTTAGATAAATAGAGTTTTAGCATTATTCCTGATGTCAGTTCGTGATGAAAACCCTAAATAGAATTTCTTACCTTAACCAACAACCTTAAATTTTAATTCTAATTCCTCACACTGGATTATAACCGTCATTTGGTCCTAGTTACTAAATGGATATTCTCAAAGTCACTTTAGCGTCTCTCAAAAGTCATCCATAAATTATAGTCTCACCTTATGTTTTTGGTAAGAACAATAGTATAATAATGAAAGTGTAAATTGGACTTTGTCAATTAGTTTCCATTCAGCATATATATAGGTATATAATAAGTTGTGTAAACAAGATTGTTAGTACTTGAATATAGTTTATTCTGACTATTCAAAATTATTCATAGTCAAATCTATATACACACTAGAATACTATTACAAATTTGTGAATTAAAGTTTAACGTTAACACATTGATATTTTGTATCAGAAGGGTGGACATTATAATAATTTCAATGGTTGAAATCATGAGTCAGTTGAAGAATCTCACGAGGTGGGATCGTGGATGAGCACTGCTGGGAAGTATCACGATAGAACGAAACGGTCATCCAGTGCTTCCAGGTTTTCCATTTTGGTTCAACTTCAATTGATTCACGATCTTAACCATTGAAATTATATTTATATTTTATTGATATATCAGTGTAAAAACATGCATGAACTAGTTCGTATACAACTTTATGATCAGTTTTGTTCGTAGTTAGTATATTAATAATATTTATTCAACAAAGATATAAATGTGTTTTACAATAACGCCATGAAGCTGTTCATCTAGTTATTCGTCATCGTTTCCATCAAAATATGATCGAAATGCTTATGTTAACACTAGAATATCACATTTGTGGAAAGGATCTCTTAAGGAGAGAAGATTCTTAACTTTCTTTTGAAGTTAAACCAAAAACCTTCAGATTTCAAAGAAGAGTATTAACTGATTCATATTTTCAAGTTTCAACTGTTATATGATTATGTAATTCATTTGGTTTTGAATTAAGAAGATTAAACATCTAAACATGAACATTGAGAAATTAGAGTAAATTTAGTCATCAGCAATTGTTCAACTCTTTTGAGGTTGAGTGATTTGTGGGTATAATTAAAATTATAATGAATAAATTTAAAATAATGGACTTATAAAATGATTTAAAGTTATCGTATTTTCGAAAGATATGAATTCATTGAGTTTGAGTATGTGATATTATCGGTGCCCTGGTACGGCTGAGGGTGAGGAGAGCTAGCTCTCTCTCTCTCTCTCGAAATTCTCTCACACGGTCACCAGTATACAGAGATTGACATGAAAGTTTTACTCATTGTCTTTTCGCAGCATCACTGTTGTCTATCAAATTGAGATGCCCGGAGCTTTAACTGGGTTGGTGTACACGGAGGGTCCACCTAAGGTAGTTAGAATACCCCGGTTCCAAACCAGTGGTGCACATGGACTCCAGGATCCTGAAGGAACAATTAGTGTATGAACCGATCGTTGGTCACCGGCTACCATGCGACTGCATCTCATGAAGTTACTCCACTGCCCTATGGATCAGACCTTTATGTATGGCGAGGCCCCCTAAGAAAACCACTTGCTTCGATATGATCACCCAGGCAGTATTATAGCCCACACACAAATGAAGTGACTTGTGTGACGTATATGTATTCGATACCCTTTTGTAACAATATTTATGTGTTCAAATAAATAAATAAAATATCGGTGTAAATTGCTGATAAGCACTTCTTGGATCTCCGTAATCATGCAGTAAATTTCACTAATGAAGGAATTTATCTTAAAATTAGGCTTATATCCACATCCTACTCAACTAAGGAATAAATAACTGAACTTATTAACTCATTGTCATAGAAATACACTGGGTTCGAGTTCAGATATAAACACCAACAATATGATTCAGGCTCATTCATCTAACAAATCATAAGTAATAGCTTTCGATCAACATGGATTTCACTAAAAGCCATAATCGATCATTTTTGAAAAAACCGGTTTAAGTATTGTATACCGTGATTGAATCTTGAGAACAACTTAAGAACTCATACTAACAGTTTAACAGAAACGATGACTATTGAGGATTTTAAAATGATTAATCCAATTGTCCCTTTATGACTGTTATTTTCTTATGTTCCAACTATTCAGTTCAAAGATCATTACCTGTTCATGAGTATTTCAATAAGGTAATATTTGATCAGATTATTCGAAATGTATTCAGTTAGTAGTCATGATGCTGATAAACTTCAGCTTTTTATTCAATATTCTGTAATTCGATATTTGATTATGAGAAAATTGAGGACAATGTCAACTATTAGACTTTTAACGTGACATGTGGATCTAAAAATGATGTTGTACATTAATGTTAGACAATATCCGTTTAATTTTATAACATGAATTTATCATCTGAATATACATGCATTTCAGAGTTGATTTTCTCCACGTGAATCAAACTCAATACAATCCGCTTTAAATGCCATTGAATTATCCATTCAGCTACTTAATCATGATAGACAGTGATTTGTGAAATGGGGTGAAATTTAATTTTAATTTAATTGTATTAACTGCTTAAATTATGAAGTTAATGTTTAGGACTGCAAATGTTCAATTTATTTTTGATCATGTACACTCTGTGATGATTGTATCACTATCGCCGTCAACAGTACTGTGTTTGAGTCTCATAGTGAACATCAACTCTGGAATGCAGTGATATCCAGCTGACAAAACTCAGAGTTGGATGAAACAGCTATCCTAGTTTCCATTACAAAAACACTTTGATATCTCTCATCATTAATTCTAGGATATAAGAGATTTCTTTGAAGTATTTCTTGAAATTATAGTAGTGTCTACAGAAAATCAATAAATATGAAAGGTGAACTAAATATGTGAGCAAGCATAAATTATATATCACTATTATTGTGTTATACATAAGAAGTAGATAAATACAGTACTCTAGAAAGAGCTATCTTTCATGTAAACAATAAATGTAGCATAGTTGTACACTGAAAAACAATAATTTAATTATTCTTTATTAAATAGTTAATTTCATGAGTCAATTCAAGCTAGTCCACCACAAAAAAAACCTAGAAGTACTGGACGGCTATTTCGTCCTAGTATGGGACTCCTCAGCAGTGCTTATTCATGATCTTGCTAGCAAGATTTGAACCCATGACCTTCAGTCTCTCATGCAAGTGCTTAACCTTTCAACAATTAATCCTGCAAGGAGGATCGTCAATGCAAACTATTGAGAAGCCTTATACTAAGACGAAACGACCATCTAATGCCTCCAAGTGTTCCATTATAATCTAACTTTCATGAATTCATTAATTCAACTATTAAACTACTATAGTTTCTACAAACAAAACCTCTTCTAATAATATTGTTTAGTTCTTCAATAATTATGCTATTAGTTTGTCTATTATATCTTATCTACTACCTGAATTGATAAATTAATCACTATTCTTAGAGAGATATAATTGTCTAGTTTTTTGGTTCTTATATAGAATATAGTCTTAGATTAAACAGATATTCCGTGTTAATTATTTGTAATGGTAAGTGTTTTTGGGAATCTTATATTAGTTAGTATAATGTAAAATAACTACATATTCATATAATGACATTTACTTAGTCTTGCAATATCTTACAATAAGTGTATTTATCCACATATTAGTAGTATATTTACTGTTTATAAAGAAAAAGCATGTGATATATAAAAAAACTGGATCTCGATTAGTTATTCGTTGATCTTCTTTTTTTTCCGCCTGACTATATCAAAATTAAACCTGATTGTATGGATTGAGATCATGAACTGGTTGATGTTAGACCACTATTAAAAACCTGGAAACACTGAACGGTCGTTTTGTCGTAATATGGAGCTCCTCAGTAGTGTGTATCTACGATTCCACATCGCAAGACTCGGACCCAGAGCATTCTGTGTCGCGCGCAATTGCTTAACGTCTAAAACACTGAGCTAGCCGGCATCCAATGGTGTTAATGACTAACCTCAACCAATTCACGAAACGGCGCTACCATATTCCATAGTCACTACCCGACATGGATTAGTTACGCTGGTTAAGACCTCTCACAAGAACTCCGAGAATTCCCTTACGAAGATAGTCACTAGTGAGCACATGGTAATTATCAGTATACGATTGTGAAGACTATTAAGGATTTGACTGAGATCATGATAATTCAAATAATTCATAATAATTCAAAAGTCTTGATTCTGATCGCCGATAGATTGCCGTATGCTAAATTTTAAATAGTAATGTAGTGAACAAGAACACGAGTGAAGACAATCGAATGTATGTGAGCACAAAATTACAGGACATCTCTATAAATTATGAGAACCATATAGTAAATAGTTAATTTGCAAAATATCAATCCATCATCTCAAACTTCACTGTTCCTTTTGCAAATATCAGTCCATTGTCTCAGATTTCCGTTCTTTCTTTATCGATCTTCTACTGAAATACATTCTATGCCTGATCACAGTTTCTATACTACTTAGATGAATATAAGTAACCCACAATACAGTACAAATTAGATCACTCATAAATTATCAGTTATATTTTGTTAGTCTGAAGAGAGTATATGATATTAAGTTGCGAAACGTAAGACATTCAAATTTATCTACGTACCTATATATTATCATTATAAATTAATGATTCGATTGTAATTAACAGTCATAAACTTATTATTATTATTATTAAGCTACTGAAATGATAAATGTCAGTCAATAAAACTTAATTACATATGAATAACTAAGTACCAAGTCAATTGTAATGAATTAGATCTTTTTTTGAAATAAATGAATGTCAGTTATATAAGTAGTAAAAAGAAAAATAACAATGTCTTGGAACTAAGCGAACAAAAAACAAACATACAAATGATTGAAAGATTGACATTTCTCTTGAATATAAGTTGTTCACCTTATGCCATAAGTTATATTCATTTAACGAGAATATAATGTGCTTGATCACCACAGGATCTTTTCATGAAACTTTAGCAGAAACTTCATTTTTGATAAATAACAGTTTGACTATTATTTTTTATTACATTCAAAATGAAACTACATCAAAGCAGTTTTAGTTTGAACTATGATTTCAATTGAAATCATGAACTGATTAATGATAGACTACCATTGAAAAGCTGGAAACACTGAACGGCCGTTTTGTCCTATTGTAGGACTCTTCAGTGGTGTGCATACACGATCTCGCTCGCGGGATTCAAACACAGAGTCTCCAGTCTTGTGAGCGACCACCTAACCTCTAGACCTCTGATTCGACTGTCATCCAACGGTGTTAGTGTCTAACTTCACCTAATCCATGAAATTACGTGACCATCTTCCATTGTACTGAAGTAGATACCTTTCTCTACCCAACACGGATTACCTTCACTGGTCACAGCTTCTTACAAGAACTCCGAGACTGCACTCATGAAGCTAATCACTTGATGTTCTTAACAAGTAAGTATGTTTATTAGAATAAATGATCAACTGGATACAAATATTTTTCTAGAATGCAAGTTTTCTTTTAATCCCGTGAACGGGGTCGTAAATACGCATTGTTGAGTAGTTACACAATAGAACGAGACGACCATTCAGTGCTTCCAGTTTTTCAATGATTGTCTAACATCAATCAATTCATAATCTCAATCAAAAACTCAATGATCTTCACAACTCTATGCTGATAATTATATGTCGAACTAACTATACAACCGATGATATATATTTTTGTTCTATTACATTTACATATCATAGTTAACTAATATCCAAATATTTAATAAAAAACCTTGTGACTAAATGAGATAATCTATTTATAATTCTCATATAGGCCTATATATATAAACTGATTAATTGCAGACCTTCATATCAAAAAATGAAGAAAAGACATACAATCTCCAACACAGTTTAACCATCTGTATATATTATCTTGTTACCATGAGGAATCAATGATTCGCCTATCCTATTCCTTATCTTTGTAATTATTCTGTTTGATTATTATTATGTGTGAATGTTTAGTCTAATCTGTTGATCGTATAAACTTTCACATTAATTAGAAATGTAGTTTGTATTTGTATTTGTATATGTATATATAGTATAAATTATGACCAATAATTAGGTTAAATCTCAAGTCATTCTTTGTACCTATGGGGATTATTCGATTAGGTAAAAGAAATCATTTCTGCATTAGTTACATAACAATTTAAACAGAAAATACTTTCATTGGAAACAAGATCGGGGGGAAATATTATCGAAATAAATGAAATATATTGGTAATGATAAAATTAATTATGAAATAATAAACATAAACTTTTCATTCATTTAGTATTGTTTATTTGAATCATTCTATTGATGTTTAAGACTGTAATTGAGTAGTTTGTTATTCACATATATGCACAGATGGAATCCATTTTGATGTGCGTTTCGTCCTGTTTGGTACTTGTCAGTTGAGGGTAGCTTCATCTTTGAGTTGATATTCACTCTGGGACTAGAACTCAGTACCGTTCACTTCAAACGACATCGTGTTTTCCACTTAGATACTGAGTCGTGATAGCTACTTGTTTGTGCAATGGGGTGAAGTTTAAATTCACTTGGTATTGTTTAATTAAATCTTCTCATTGATGTTTAGGACTGTAATTGATCAGTCTTTTATTGATATATGTTCATTCTGTATTGATTGTCTCAATATTACCTTAATTCACAAGCATTCTAAAGAAAGATGAATGATGGCAAATAGTAGAAATCAAGACGCCCATTTTGTTCTATTTAAGACAGGTCAGCTGAATATACCTGTATCTCAAAGTTGATGTTCACTTTGAGATTCGAACTCAGTACCGTTCATTTCAAACATCATCACATTATCCACTTAGCAACTAAATTATAATAGTCACTTACTTTTGCAATGGAGGTAAAGTTAAAATTCACTAAATTCTTGTTATTCTTCTTAGTTTTTTATAGATTGTATAGTCTAAATCAGCATGTCATAATGTGGTGTGTGCTATTTCTATTGACATAAGTAGTATATAGCGCGAGTCAGGAATATAATATCTGGTAACAGAAGATTGAGAAGATCAAGAAGGGAAGAATGGGAATAGAAAGTAATTGGTATAGAAATGTAGGAACAATGAAGTTTGAAACAATTCATGAACATTTTACAAATTAAGTATTAGAGTATGGATTTTTTTATTTTATCAAGCAACTCTTTGTTCTCCCTCACCATATTACAAATGATCTCTAAACGATTAATATCGCATCCAATGATGTCAATGTCTAACTTCAGTCGACCCAAGAATTCAACTACTGATAATAATCATATGCACACTAGTGACTGGCTTCAAGTTGGATTCCCTGACTTTCTAGTTTGAAGCCGTAACGAATGTAGTCTATTCTGTGTCGCGTATGGGCCAGTTATTCACCTGTGACAATGGAAACAAGGTTGCGCAAAATCATAAATTGTTCGAAGCTAGTCATTAACACCTTTGGATGCTGGCCCACTAATTTTTAGGTCAGGCAGACTCAGAATTGAACTATGAAATTACTACAATCTCCACAAATCTCCATACTGATAATATTCAATTAACAATTGTTTGCCAAATTCAATCTATCAGTCTTCACTTTAAGGTGGTGGTTGGAGGTAATCAACAGGAAACCCTGAACCCGGTTTTCGTGTTACTTGGCACTCTTCAGCAAGGTGTGCCTGTAATCTTGGGGGAACTGATGCTCCCTAACGGATTCGATCCCGTAACATCCTGTATGACTGAAATATACTCACAATCGGTTGATCATCGGGTAATGATCAATTTCGTGTATTTTAGGTCTTTCTTAGTGTAGATCGAATCCTATAGACCAAGTTTTAATGTGTCCACTGGTCTAGTTGACTGGACTTTGCCTGCACTATATTAAGATAAGATAGTGGTTGGAGGTAATCAACAGGAAACCCTAGATCTAGATTTCATACTACTTGGCTACTTGCTGACGAGTGCCACACAATGTCGAGTCATCTAGATTAGTAGCTACATTGCAAATTGATCGATAGGATTCGATCTACACTAAGGAAGGACCTGACATGCATGACATTGATCATTACCCAATGATCAATCCATTGTAAAGTGTTTATTTTATTCTGTAGAAACTTCGATGGTGATAAATTTGAATAAAATGCCATAGTCATTTAACAGACTAATTTTTCCCATTGATATTGATCTTCAGACAGTGAATAACAAAAAAAGAAAAATAGAAGAAAACAACTGTTTGTTTTTCATAACTTTTCAATTACCCATTATGATCTAGTCTAATGAATTTCTTTGTATACCAAAAAAACACACACATGAAGTTAATTCCATTCACCATTCATCATTATCATTGTTGATTTTTTAATAGAATAAACATTATCAGTTATCAGCACACAAGTATAACACAATTCTGTATACATGCAATACAATATTATCAGAAGGGATTTGTGGAGATTTTAGAAAATTCACAGATTGAAATCATAAGCCAATTGAAGCTAGACCACCATGGAAAACCTGGAAGCACTGGACGGCCGTTTCATCTTAGTATGGGACTCCTCAGCAGTGCGCATCCACGATCCCGCCTCGCGATATTAAATGGATATAATCCTGTATTAGATCACAACGTTTGTTCACATTGAACACCAAACATCACATTCCCTCTAACCTCACATATATATATATATATATATATATATATATATATATATATATATATATATATATATATATATATATATATATATATATATATATATATATATATATATATATTGCCCAATGAAATATTTAATTAGTATTCCGCACAATATATATTTGTCTCAATCTTGTCATTTGTCATTAGCTAATTAATTTTATGGTTTCCAACATATTACTACTAATATTTATGGTAAGTAGTAAAAATCAAAACTCATAAATCTTTCTAAATCAAAGATAAATAATGACTAACAGTGAATAATTAATAAAGCTTATAACTTACAGGAATATATCAAGGCAATCTGTACAATATGTATATACATATATATATTCCAATAACAGATGGATCATTTGCAGTTCTAAACAATGAATGAGAAGATTACAAGTTGAGACAACGACAACAACAACAAATAAATCCATAAATCATTTTCTTTTCTAGAAATTAACTTAACAACAAAGTTGTTTATTAGATATTTTCTTCCCTTTTAAAAAAGAAACTTTTAATTGAAATGGATAATAAAATGTATATTTGATATTAATTACCATGCAGAAATTTCACCAGAATAGTCTTTAGTAGGTATATTATACAATGAAAGCATTGCCTTTCATCATTTCTGCTTGTAGTTATATATATTATATATAAGCTAACAAAATTAGATTGTTCTGATTGTGAATCTATCATGAAATCAATAATTGGACAATTGGTTCATCAAAGAATGATATGTCGATTGAAAAGATGTGATCGGTTTTGTAGTTCTAGAAAAAGAAGAAAAAAGTACAAATATTTACAATTATATTTAAATATATAAACAGTTAATTTACTGTCTTTCTACTCCGTACCTGAATTCACAGATGGTTATGGCTGCATCGACCACATATTTACCATTCGTCAGGTTCTAGAACATAGACATACTTATCCGCGTCCGACCATGGTGGTCCTTCTTGTCTTAAAAGCAGCATTTGATTCTGTAGACCGAGAGGTTCTATGGTAGTGTCTGTCATTGAAAGGTGTACCCCAAAAGTACATAAACCTTGTGAAAGTCTCTTTATTCAAACACCAATAGTTGAGCCAGAGCTTATGACGAACTTTATTCTGTTTTCGCAACTGTGAGTAGTATCCGGCAAGGCTGTCCACTTTCTCCATTTTTGTCTAACTTCATCATAGACCTACCGATGGAAATAACACTCTCGTCGACTGAACTTCCTGAGAATACTCCCTTTCTAGGAGGTCCACTTATTGACTTAGAATACACAGATGACATATTCTTGTTTAGTGAAGATGCTGATAAAATGTGGTGTTTTGGTAGCACTGAGCAACAGTGCCAGAATGTTTGGAATGCGCTTCTCTCCCTCTAAATGCAAGGTGTTGCTTCAGGACTGGCCTGCATTAACACCTGAAATAAGGATAAGGAGTGAAGTAGTCCTACTCGTTGACAGATTCACTTATCTTGGAAGTCTGACCAGCCCTAATAGGTTGGTGTCTGACGAAATCTTAACACGGATTCGAAAAGCTCGCTTGGCTTTTGCCAACTTACGTCACCTATGGCGAAGACAAGATATCCGTCTATCAATTAGAGGACGAGTATACTGCGCAGCAGTTCGTTCTGTTTTACTTTACGGCAGCGAAACATGGCCATTAAGAGTAGAAGACACCCGTAAGCTACTAGTATTTGACCACAGATGCCTTAGAAATATTGTTCGCATCTGCTGGGAGCACCGGGTAAGTAATAGTGAGGTTAGACGCAGAGTATTACGGAATGATGGTAAATCAGTCAATGAGGTTGTGAATCTTCATCGACTGGGATGGTTGGGTCACGTGTTGTGTATGCCTGCCTGAACACCGATTACCACGACGTACAATGCTGACCGGTGTTCGGGATGGTTGGAAGAAAGTTATGGGTGGCCAAACCAAAACGTGGCATAGGTGCTTGAACTCATTAACTTCTGCTCTTAGCCATGTTGATAGATGCAGTATACTTGGTTGAGGTCCGCGTGACTATCGTGACCAATGGTTGGGGACTCTGTGTGACATGGCTCAGAATCGATCACAATGGCGTAGATGTATACACTCATTGTCTACCCTTAAACCGTGAGATTAAAATCACTTCTTTTTTTCCACGAACTAGTTCTTTCTTCCTGTACTATGTTCTTGTACAAAATATTTCTTTTATATATCACCTCCATTAAAGTAACTACTTCTATGAATCCGGTGTTCATCTTGCTGTGCTGATGAGGTATGGAAACTTGAACCGATGCACATATGTGACTAGTCCTACGTTGTAGTTGACTAACTGACCTGTGGCGTGCCAAAGACCGACTTGCACTTCCGCGTAGTGCTCCCTGGATAGTGGATCGTCTGTCTCGTCGTGAATTAACGCAAGCGATATAGCGATTAGTGGATTAACCAACCATTCTTCATAAATCAAAGTGGAAATTAGGCTAATCACCCATGCTGTTTTAATCTTCATTACATGAGAAGAGAGGTCGACACTAGTGAACTCATCAATTTGGCTTTCATAAATGATCCTTAAAGTGTTTGAAGAGTGTAGTGTAGGCTACGTAATGTGGGTCAATTTAATCATCCATACTACTGATATCATAATCCCTATCTACAAATTTTCTCCGGGGTCCAGTCACACTATCTTTGCAAACCTCTTCTCTACCCGAAGAGCAATGGAGCTCCAGACTATGCTTGGTGAGAATAACTAACTAAAGTAAACGCGTATCTGTAAGCCGCCAGTATCTGGACAAAATGATCTAACTGAGAAAATAGCTTAGATTAAATATGTATTAAATGGTTTTCTCAAGTCCTTTAGTAAAACATTTTATATTATTCCATCCATCAATATACTTTGACTATCACAATAAACAGTATAACAATGTATATATAATACCACCATTTTTGTGATCCTGTGAGCTTTGTCTCGACAATTTCATGAATACGACAATAATGAAGTTAAATAACGTGACATGGAGAATCTAAAACACATTTTTAATAATAAATGGCAATTACGGATCTTTGACAAGAGAAAATGCTAAGACCTTCTCAATCTAGATTTGTAGAATGCATCATAGTTGCATATAATACATGTTATAACTGAATGATAAAAATCATGTTATAATATAGACAAACTGACTTGAATTGAATTCACTATTTATGTGTAATTTTGACCATTTGAAAGTCATTTCTAAACAAAACAACAAAAATTTATGAAATAACCTAATGGTATGGTGTTTGCTGCTGATATTGACAGAAATAAGTAGTATGTATCATCAATCAAAAATGAAATACCTGGAGACAGACGGTTAAGAAGATCAAAGAAAAGAGAATAAAAACAAAGAATGATTGGTGTGAAAACGAAAGAACGATGAAATCTGAGATGATTGATTGACATTTTGCAAATGAAGTGTTTACTGTACGGTTCTCAAATTTTATCAAGAAATTCTGTAATTTTGTGTTGAAATACATTCAATAGTTACGACTTGTATTCTCGTTCACTACAACAGAACAGACAAAATCAAATCTCATACCTGAATGAACAATCGAATGACTGTCTGGATTCAGCAGCTTAGTGAATAAAATGATAGCGTTTGAAGCAAATGGTAATGAGTTTTAAATTCACTTGCTGGTGTTTACTTGTATCTTCCCAGTCTCTTATTGGCATATGTGCATCCTGTACGGACTTCCTCAATATTGCCTTAATTCACAAGCATTCTAGGCAAAGATGGACAGTGGCTAGCAGTGGAATCCAGTTTGACGCGCGTTTCGTCCTATTTGGGACTAGTCAGTTGAATGTAGCTGCATCTCACAGCTGATGTTCACTCTGAGACTCGGATTCAGCGTCGTTCGCTTTAAAAGCTATCGCGTTATCCACTCAGCTATTGAGTCCTGATAGCCACTTGGTTGTGCAATGAGGTGAAGTTTAAATTCACTTGGTATTGTTTGTTTGAATCCTCCTATTAAAGATTAGCACTGCAATTAATCAGTCCCATATAGGTATATGTGCATTCTATACGGACTGCCTTAGATCACAAGCATTATAAGCAAAGATGGAAATAAGATTGATTCGTTACGTGAAAATCAAAACATGTGTTCTTTATTCATTACAATAGTACTATCCTTTTACTTTTTTTCTTAGTACAATCTAAATTAATACATTTTTCCTAATGATTTTAAATGTTTTGGCTAATTTCAACAACTTTAACAACGATTATTCACATACCATAATATATTGATAAGTTTAAAGCCAAAATACAAATCATTTATATTCTGTGTAAAGTAATGTAGTTGTAAGCATCAATGGGAAGATCCGAACAACCAATATATACAAATTAAAATCGAAATTCAACTCATTGCAGAAGCCAGTGGCTATCTGTACTCAGCAGATAAATGGATAGATAACGCGATGACATTTGAAGTGACCACTACTGAGATCGAGTCCTGGGGTGAACATCAACTCTGAAATACAGTTACATCCAGCTGACGAATGCCAGATACAACGAGGCATGAGTCTTGGATTCCATTACTAACCATCATTCATTTTTGTTTATAATGCTTACGACTTTAGATAATACCGAGGCAGTTCGTACAGGATGCACATATACCAATATGAGACTGATTAATTGCAGTGCTAAATAACAATGCGAAGATTCAAACAAACAATACCAAATGGATTTAAACTTCAACTCATTGCACAAGTAAGTGGCTATCAGGGCTTAGTAGCTGAGTGGACAACACCGTGGCGTTTAAAGCGAACGGTACTGGATTCAAGTCCTAAAGTGAACACCAACTCTGGGATTGATTCCTTAAGTGGAAATCAAAATTTGTATTCTTTATTCATTACAATAATACTATCCTTTTACTTTTTTTCTTAGTACAATCTAAATTAATACATTTTCCCTAATGATTTTAAATGTTTTGGCTAATTTCAACAATTTTAACAACGATTATTCACATATCATAATATATTGATAAGTTTAAAGCCAAAATACAAATCATTTATATTCTGTGTACAGTAGAACGTTTATATGTATTTTGTCAGTTTTTTGTCTTTCCATCTTTCATTTCAGTAGACTATCTTTTGTTGTTAAGAAACAAACAGGGATATTCCCTTTTAATTTTATTCGTTTACCATATTCACATTTATAACATTGGGTGTTTTCTTAAACCCATAAACTTTCAATCTATTTCATTCTATTCAGTTAAACAAATTTGTATATACATATATCCATATAGATATATTTGCATTAAAGTGATTCATCTAGCCTGTTGTATATACAGTTGTATGAGACCACGTTTACCATGTATAAGAACATATATATATATATATATATATACATGAATCCATATGGATACAAAAATTTTCAGTGTGGCTCATTCATTTATCGGTTAGTAACTCTATTCTTTGTTGATTTCTTTCTTTTAAACGAACGCAAAATAAACTATGATAATTTTTTTGTAAGTGATAAAATTGATTGTAAAAGAAAATTTGGTGAGACTATAATCTATAGTAGCGTTTGAGGGATTTCAAGGTCACAGTGCGAATTTCAGTATCTGATACTCACGTACAATCTCGCACCCAACGCTTAACCTCTAGATCATTCAGCCGGCCGGAATCCAATGATCCTAATGTTTAATTTAAACTAATTCACAAAATTGAGCGACACATCCGTCATTGTCTTCAGTGAGTTACTATCTCACAAGAGAACCGGTTTATTTCGAAATACAAACATATCTACTTAGACAGAATGAGGTTCGAATCCCGCGTGTAGGATCATGGATGTGCACTGCTGTGAAGTCTCATACTAGAACAAAACGGCCGTTCAGTACTTTCAGGTTTTTCAGGGTGTTCTAGCTCATATCAATAAATGAGATTATTAAGAAGTTTATTTATTTGTGACTGTGGTAGTCATCAAATGACTGCTGCACTATGTGCAGATTATCGTGATGAGATTGTCTTTCGATGTTGGAGGAAGAAGTCTGCTAGGACAGGAACTTTGTTCGCTCGATCCCGATTGAAACTAAGGCAAATCATGATACTTGTTGCGAATCGGATAATAAAGGAACCAGTAACACTGAATGCAACATTACCAGACATCACTGTAACTTCAACTATTCAGTGGTATTGTAGTGAAGAAGAACACGGGTGAGGACAGCCAAATTGTATTTGGGACAAATTACAGAATTACTTGGTAAAATAGAAGAACCATATAGTAAACCGTTAATTTGCAAAATATCATTCTATCATATCCATTGTCTCGCATTTCATTGTTCATGCGATTTCTTACAAATTCCATTGTTTTCTCGCTCTTCTTTTCTTGATCTTCTCCATCTTCTGCTGCCAGACATTGCGTTCTTTTGACTCACGTTATATACTACTTATATCAATATAAGTAGCATGCACCACAGTATGAGTATTGTAGAAATATATAAGTTTACACGAGTCGTTTGGAGGAGTTAGGAGAATTGTTGAAATAGACGAAACAGTAGTCAGGAAGCAAAAATTTAGCAGAAGACGTATTATTAAAGAAGACTAGTTAAGTAGCACTTCCATACACATACCTCACAGGTCCTCGGAATTTACGACTAGTCAGCCAAAAATGGACACTTCTAAAAGGACAAAAACCAACAGGCAACGACGATACTACGGGAACATGTGCAGCCAGGCACCACAATATACACAGAAGATTGGAGAGCGTACGGATGCCTGCATATACTTGGTTATGTGCATCATATCGTTGACAACTTGAGTGCACACTAACAATAATGAATCTATGTAGTCGAGGCTGAAGCAGTTTATATGACCATATCATGGCTCCATAGGCCGACTATTATGGAGCCATATGGATGAGTTCCTCTACAGTATGCATTACGATTTCAGAACCTTCAAACCCCTTTCAAACCTTGACAAATTTTGAACCATGTAAAAGAAGTGTATCTACTTTAATTCTTTGGTTTTGTATGATATATTTTTACTTTATGCGAACTGTTTTGTGATAGGCTAATATTTACCAAGGTCACTCAAGATTTGTTCAAATGTTGTCCGTAAATTATATTCTCGCCGAAATTTTAATTACGATTTTATGATTTATACAGTCAACTGAAAACATTTGTTTATTAATATTCTCTTAATACATAAATGAACTACTTATTAGTGGCATATTTTATTATGTATACATAAAATTCACTATTTATTGGTAGCTATTTGAAGCTGTTTTGTAGCATAAATTGCTTTATTATGATGTGGAAAATTAGAAATAACTTATGAATTAATAGACAATTTCAAAGTTGATAGTTCCTAGTCTCACTTTTAATTTCTATTGTGTTTTTTATATTGTACGGCTGCCAACATTAGAAAGCTTTTGGGGAAACTATTTAAATAGATCTAAGGTGCTACTGACATGTAACTTTTAACATCTATCATGTAGACATTCGAAAAATCGTTATATTACTAGTTTTTATGGCTAATACTAGTTGAAAGTTCTCGGTCAAGTATAGTGATTATAGCATCTCATTCCGTGAAGTGTGATAATTCATACACCTCATAATAGCCAACCTTGAAACTTAAGATTCCTCAGTCTCTTCTCCTGAACAAATAAGCTGTTTCTTCCAAATGTTATAACCGTGTAAGCAGAGATAGATGGTGGATAGCAGTAAAATTCAGGAAGCGCTTTTTGTCATGTTTAGGACTGGTTATCTAGATTTACCTACATCTCAGAGCAGATGTTCACCATGGGACTTCAACCCAGTACTGTCCACTTCAAACACCGCGAGATCGATCAATTGTATTTCTAAACATAAATGAAAAGATCCAAACAACCAACTTATACAAATTAAAACCAAAATTCCACTCATCTCACAAGCCAGTGGCTATCACGATTCAGTAGGTAAGTGGATAACGCGATGTAGTTTGAAGCGAAAAGCACTGGGCTCAAGTCCCTAAGTGAACACGAACTTTGGGATGAAGGTACATCCAGCTGATCAGTCGCAAATAGGACGAAACGCGCTACCTGGATTCTACTGCTAACCACCATCTTTTTCTTCCTCAAATGGTTGTGACTTGCTGACAGTAATGAAGCAATTGGAACAGGATGCGCATATGTGAATAAAAGATTGATCAATTGCTGTTCTCAACATCATTGTGAAGATCCAAGCAGCTTAAGTGTGCGTTATCGTCTTTATTATGGTTTTTTCTCTGTGGTATTATCTTATGCAAGGCGTTCGGTAACTATCTTTAAATTAATTCAAGCAAAAAACAATAGGCGCTTCCCCTCGCTGAAAGGGTATGCTAGAAACAGAGACTGATTCTGTCAGATGATTATTATTAACGATAGATAATACTGTAAGCATCTAACTCTTCAGTAATATGTACTGAAAATCATATATAGGTTCTTATTCAAGAATTGTGTGTATTGGAGTGATTAAACTAGTAGGTAATTGAAAAATTCCAATCACTGAATAGTTTCCAGATAAATGCCCATGAATCAAATTATTCGGAAAGCTATTCTAGCTTCTAGCTTGAAATCGCGTCATCATAGTTGTATCAGTGAATGAAGTAGCTGTAATTGTTTAACGAACAGATTCCTGTTCGTTTACTAACCTCGGTATGACAGCTGTGGTTAGTTAATTACACTGTATTTTAATATCGATAAAGACAGTGATATTCCATTCGCGACCAAATCCTTTGCATAAATTTGAACACTTCATTTAGGTGAGTTGACAAATACTTATTTACTTACGTCTGTAACATAGGCCAACCACAAGCACTCTTTATCCAACTATGTCATAGGCAATCCTTTCCAATCCTTTTCAGTTGTTACTCATCCTTTTGACATACGCTTCCATTTCCCCAAGTAATGTGTTATTTAGCCTTCCGCCTTTTCATTCTCCTTCAGGATTCCAAATTAGCGCTTGTCACGTGGAACAGTTTGGTGATTTCTGTATTGTATATCCTGTCACTCTCCAGCATATTTTCCCAATTTTCGCTTCAGCTGGAAGCCGGTTTGTCCTCTCTCACAGTAGGTTATTGCTAATGGTATCCAATCAATGGATACTCAGTATCTTGCATAGATATTTGCTTATAAATACTTATGCCTTTTGATGATGGTCGAGGTAGTTTGCCACGTTTCAGCTGCGTACAATAGAACTGTCTTGACGTTTGTATTGAAGATCCTGACGTTGATATTAGTTGACGGTCGTTTTGAGTTCTATATGTTCTTTAAGTGTAGAAATTCTGTCCTTCATTTGCTAATCTTCGCTTTTACGTCTGCATCAGATCCTCTTTGTTGCTTCCATCCCTCTAACAGGTAAGAATAATTGATGCACCAAATTAGCAATCAAGTTAGCAATTAAATTGAACTATGATTTTTCCAGTCCGTCTTTTAGTATGCTGAACAACATCCATTCTGAAATATTTAAATCTCAACAATTAGCCATAGTTAATATTGACTTATTGGTGTTTTATACTTTGATTTTCATAGTTATTCCAATTCATGCCATTGTTTCCTTTTATGAGTTTACATAAGGCCAGACCAAACACAGATGCAGAATAATATGGATTCATCATATTTCGTGGTTTCTCGTCAGCTACAGGCATTTTGTAATGTCTAATAAGTGGTAGTCTAGCCATTCGACCGTACTAATTCTGGTCAGTGTGATAGTTACTCTCGGGTTCCATGTCCTGTTATCTGAGTAAGTGTGTTTTTCTCAAGACACTAAAGCTTCTGAAACCAGCGACTATCATACTATCGGGCAGGAACCTATCAACTGAAGTGCTGTGATCACTTTTACTGCAAGAGCGTTCAAAATAGACATGACTATTAATGACAAACATTGGGAGGGTATAAGGTTTCTTCTCCCTGATATGTAAGTGACGTGGCGCAGTTAGTCTCTTATTTGCGATTATTCTTCTATAGCTCCGCAATCTTGATCCTATGTTTCGGAGTCTCCCTGTTTAGGTCACTCCTAAATAGTAATTGGGCTGTTATAACTACATAATTCTGGCCGAGAAACAAAATAAATTTCATAAATAAGAATATATTTGATAGGCCTGGTGGAAGGAAGGAATTCACATAACAACCCTGATCGTGGGCAACTTCGCATGTTTGCAAAAAATAACCCCATGTTTGGTGATCATTTTCCACTACCAGGTTTCTATAGAAGATAAAAATAATAGAAATGAGGTTCGAAATTATTATGTCGATCTTCCATGTCTGAATGCTTCTATATTGTAACCAGAAGAGTGATGAAAACTGTTGATGTCCGTTCAAAAAAGGATCGTAAATAACTATGTCAAGACTCAAAACCTGCGGAACAAACAGGGAGATCTGAGGTGGGCTCTACCATAATCCTTAATCTCCTTAGGATCAGTGTATTAGAACATTTTAAACCACGGCAACGAGGGGCATCTCAATATATCAAGTCGTTGTATTATACCCGAAAGGCTATAGTGCTTGTATGAATTCAGGAGTATTCATAATGTCTTAGCAAACTGGTGCCAACCACTTCTTCAGCCAGATAAAGGTATGTGTTAAAAGATACCCGCAAAAAGACACCCAACGTAAAAAATCAACATGGACGGAAACTCAAGTAATTACATAACTGTGAAACTCTTCACAAGCACACTGGCGTTTAACTTCCCCTCTGCAATATACGTCAGTTCGGAGAATTACCAGCGGTCGCTATAAGCGATTTAAATCTGCTACATTACAAAAGGCAATACAGGAGGATGATCATGCAGTTACTGACTCAAAACGAGCTTCCTTATTCAAGCTCCTAGCAGTAACATCACTTCTGATCGACTCGTGAGTGACCATAGATTGAAACTAAGAGAAACTATCTGGTCCAACTACATAAGTCAGACGTCTAGACCAACTAATTCTTCTATTGATGCTAGAATGGAAATACAGCAGAATCCATTTAACTTCGTATCACTCTTTAAATAGATGCGAACTTCCTCCCAAACTCTGAAACATGACATACCCGCACAGCTACAGTCATCACCAGTACACTACTTTGAGAGCGCTGGGAAACCGCTCATATATTTATTGGCTTATTTATAAACAATGCAAGAGATGAGCACGTACAACAATATGCTATTAAAACCATTACTTTTATTTCTCTTTATTATATACTATTCCCATTGTCATCTGATTTAATACATTGTTTTTATTTTTGTTAGATTCATCCTTTCCTGCATCCTCAATCTCTTTTGCCATTTCCTCAAAGTAACTAATCAAAAAAACTTCAGAGGACTGTTATCTGCCAGTTGGAAGAACTGATGAAAAGGCAATTTAAGACGGCACTGAGACCGTTAGTTTTACTCTTCTCATTTTAAGTTCTCCTCCCTCTTTCCTTCGTCATTCTACTGGTGAATGTTGCCTTTCAACTGTTCAACCTCCTTTTCCTTCCTAGTCTTCTTCATTTGCCGAGTTCTCTAGATACAGGCATATCGTGGTCAGTAAAAGAAAACATGAGTGATGTGATGGCGCATTCAATCAACCCCTTAGTCACATGCTTCTCAAATACATCGACCTTCGAATACAATCCCTATCTCAATACAAAGTCTTAAGATCAGTTGCTCACTATGAACTTTCGTCGATAGGACGTACTATAGGCCCTTAGCACTCCAGACATTGAAAAATCAACGAAACCGGGTGAACTAGAACAGAAAATCTCGTAGCAAATTGCACAGTATATTACTGTCCCACTGATTACGATATTCAATATGTTACTTGGCCAAGGTGAATTACCTGTGTACTGAAAGGATGAGATTATTACCCAACTCATAAAACAGGGCCAAAGCAATTTTCATCAAACTGCAGGTCTACCAGCCTCACCAGTGTCGTAGTTAAAATACTGAAAAGTATGATCAAAAAGGCTATTATAGCAATCGCCGGTACCAACAAATTGTTAAACAACGAACAACATGTTTTCACGGTAGGATTATATTGCACAATAAACCTTCTAAATGTTGTGATCAGCTGGTTTTAAAAATGCTGCTGCTTATTACCCGACTAAGTTTGTTTGCATGCACAATGGGGATACCAATATAAATAGGTACAGTATAGGGGAAGAGTCAGTGCCTGTAGTCCGACCTCACAAGGATCTTGGGGTGCGATATGATCTCAAGACCACGACTCATTGCCACATGGCTGCGGTTGGGGGTTTAGAACCCAATGAGTTTAAAGACGGATATTTCCAAGTTAGATATTACTATATCCACTACAGTATGCACGAATCTGATGAATATCCGGACGTGGAAACTTCGTTCGGACTAATGAAGTCTGTTTAGAAGATGATTTGAATATCTGAAAAAAGTACAGAGACAACTGTCCACGCGATTCCGGAGCTCCAGAGTCACACAAATAGCAGGTTGAGAAGCCAGGCATTTTGATTTGTCACACATCAGACTAAGGAGTGGTCTGATACTGATGTATAGAATACTTAGGAATGACTTTGAACATAATATATCGTCTCTTTATCCCTCCAATAGATCTAGGCGACCCAGTGAGTGCATCAAGCGAGTACAGAATCCAAGAACGGACGAAATATGCGTGACATGAACATTTAACATTAAGTAATCGACTCTTGGAACTTTTTTATCGGGGCGGTCTATTTCAATAAAACGGTACTCCGCGTAACTCTGCGGTCTTCGCTTCGGAAACCGCAACTTGTTTTAAATACAGTTTTATTACACTAACTTTTTTCTAAAATTAAACCCTGTGGCACAATATCAATCAAGCAATAGTCAATTTTAGTCAAAGTGTATTATTTCACCATTTAGGGATATTCACATAGGTTTTTACACCTTAAAATACTCTTCCTCGGTTATTTAACTTCCTATTGTTATGATATCATCGTTTGCGCAAACGGTACCATAGAAAGATAATAAAGTGGGATGGCTAAATAGAAATTCGGAGTCAATGGTCATGTTGCCGGGATACGATTAGTTGCTATCTTAGATCACTATGCCACTTGTCCTTGAATTCATGTATATTGACGCTGATTTTAGGTTTGTCCGTATAGGCGAAATACTTGTACCTGTACACTAATAGTTCAGTGACTTTCATCCATCCACTAGTCAGAGTTTATGTCACTCTGGTAGGCTGATATATGTAGTTGTCACTAACAATTCAACAATCTATAGCACCTCTGCTACAATTAGGTTTACTTAAGGTTAATCTCGCCAAGCCCTTTAACTAACATACTTAGCAAACGGTGTTGTTCGAACAGTGGCAATCTCTATTTCTCCGTCATTATTGTTACTATTTTGTCTGTATGACCATATGTGTTGGGCCATATGTTACAGCCTACTCATATATTCCTCACTCTACCTCAAATGTTAGTCGCTTAAATACCGCTCGATAAATCATTCGCTTTCCCATATATATATATATATATATATATATATATATATATATATATATATATATATATATATATATATATATATATATATATATATATATATATATATGATCGAATCTTCCAATTGGTTTACTTCGTTCCTATTTGACTCATAATCCACCTCTGTGTTCACTTACTCGCATGCATTAGCCTCTGCCGAAATTCGCTTGATGCGTTTGTAACTTTGTTGTCCCTGCTGCCCAATAATAAACTGCGGTCGATGCTTCGTATCGCCTTCTGAGTTCTTACTTCGTTGGGATTTAATCAATAACGGTTATCAGGGTAATTAATAAGTGAGTCCTTAGGAATTATCTCATAACGTTAGACGTTAGACGACTCTCTGTGTTCGATCATCGCTGTCTCCGAAGGATTGCTGACATTCAATGGCAACACCATGTCAGTAATTCAGAGGTTCGGCATCGTGTGTTCGGGCACAGAGATGATAATTCAATTGGTGTCACCATCTTGAAACACCGACTTCGGTGGCTTGGACATGTTCTACGAATGTCGTCCCAGAGAATTCCACGTCGTGCATTATTTGCCGACTCTGGGACTGGTTGGAAGAAGCGGAGAGGTGGTCAGTGCATGACATGGTGTCGTTGCATGAAAGAAACCTGCAAAGGACTGGCGTGTGTTGGTTCTTCACGACTCCCTGGTTGGGGTCTGAGAGATGGTGCTACACAGTGGCTAGAGACGTCATCAGATATGGCTCAGAATAGAAGCCAGTGGCGATCCTGCTGTAACCTTCTTTTACTTTCTTCATAAAAAGTGGTTCTGTCTCCCTTACCTGAAAGATTTCTTCCGATTGTACCTTTGCGTTCCCTGATTACTAGCACATTACCTTACACCAATCTCTTCGTTATTGTTCTCTCTTTTTTTTGTTGTTGCGCTCCTTAGCTTTTTTTTCTTTCTTTGTATTCCTCTCGAATTTTCGTTGTTTTGTGTGGCGCATATATATTGGCGCTCTCTTGTACCAATATTCATGTGTCCAAATAAATAAATAAATAATCTCATAACCAAGTCGCTTCAAATTACCAACTATGTAGGTTTTAGTGGCTAGAGAAAACCTGAAGTTCATCGAATCTAAAAACGAAGATATGGTAATCTGAATAGTTTTTGTTTACTTTTCAACTTTTATAATTTAATAAGCTTAACATTCTTTGTTAATGTGGGATTTAATATACTTCCTGAGATATGAATTGTGGATAACACTGTCGTATCCTCAAAGTTACAGTACCATTAAGATTTTTCTACTTTGAATCAAACGGAATTCGTTTGTCTCTGTCAGTTCCCTGCAAAATACTTTTGTCACAGTTGAAGGTAGTTACATGATTATGGGAAATTGTTATTTTCAAATAAATACATATATATGCCTAAAGGTTGACTGTCTTAATGCTTCAGTGTTGGTAATATTAACTTCACTATGGTCCTCTTCAGTTTCATTTTGCTCTTTCAGGATTCCCTATGCCGATGTCAACATGTCATGTCGGATCGGTAGTTACACCATTGGCTGTCTTAAATCGACTACCAGGCTGGCTCGGCACGTTGGTTATCAGCCCTGATGGATCAGTTCTGCAGTCAGCTGGTGAATTAGTGAATAACAAAGAATTGGCCCAACATTTTGCTGCGATCGCCAACAGAGTTGGTCGTTTATTAAATATGGAAGGTGAAAGAAAAACTCAACAATTCAAAAGATTAACTGGTGAGATATGCTTTTTTGTCTTGGCTGTTCACGTTGATATCTTTTATGGTTAAATCAAAGGATATCAAGTTAAAAGTTTCCCCTCCCATGTTTTCTTTAGTTCGGTAGTCTTGAATGAGATAGGATAAAAAATAGCTGCTGATTGGTATTATAAATCATACAATGACAGCAAATTAATGTTCTTTACCTCGCTGAGATGTAGTAGAAATGTTTTCGTAAGAATGAGCAACACCTGCGATGAAGTATTACTCCTAATGAAAGGATGAACTAAGAGTGGTTGACTTTAAAAATACTAATTTTACACTCGCGTTTTGAAGTCTGCTTAAAGGCTTTTGAAGTTCCAAACTCTGCCAGCCTGTTTCATATGTTAAGGGCTACTATCTTGAAGCAATTCTTCACCGGACTATGTTGGCAGGGGATCTAGTCGGGTCGACAAGCAATACTGAACCACTTCTCATATAAGTTTCGAAAGAGATAAATCCATCAACAGACTAATCTAATGGATTAAATACTGCTACGTAGAGTAATTAGTCGGTGTTTGGAATTTAGTCATAGTTCCTTATCCCTACTGGTTGCTAGTTATAGTTTTTTAGACAAACCAAGCTTTGGTAGTATTTGTTCCAGACAGTCGCTTGTAGTTCCACTTTAAATCAACCCAACAATATGAAATTATAAATATCGGAATTAAAAGGGCCGCAAATATAATGTCAGCAGTAGCAAAGAATCAACCTTAGGAAATGTGTTTCGAAAATTATAAATAAAACAAGCAATGAAGAATGCGTAGTAATATAGGGGAAGGTGACAAATCAATGTTTCTGTACCACTGCAACTGAATTAAGTTGTGTGACCTAGGGCCTCCAACTGAAGATCACTATTATCTCGCGGATCACAACCAGGAAATTTCCATTTCAACATGGAGCAATAAAACAATTGGTAACTTTATTGACTAACATCAACGCGGTCTGAGTCCTCATAGACTTTTCCCAATGTAATTATATCCTAGTTAATATTCCACATCTGGGTTCGACAGCCACTAGGCATGTGTAAGACATGTTTGGACCACCAAATTTGACGATGATTTTCGGTGCTACGAAGTCCCCTAGCCAAGGTACTTGATTATCATCCTTTGTCAATGTTGCATCTTGTGTTCTAAATGGTGTAATCATAAAGTCTTGACTTTCTAGAACGAGTATCCTAAAATGTGACTTGCAAAAGTTCCACCGAATATCTTCTAGTGACCCATCCCGATGAAGTATTATGCTTCTTATTGGTAGTTGTATTGTCTCTTCCTTCAGAAAGATCAACAAAATAAGGATACTGTCAGTAGCAGTCAGTCACATTCCCTGTCCCCAGGACAAATTACGACTATGAAGCGTAAAGGAATTCTCAAAGTTATATCTTTTCCAAATTTTGTGTCGATGCTGTTCTGTACTTGTGTATTCGTTTTGTTGTGGTGGGAGCTTCACATGGTATTGCTGCAAATAGCCTAAGGTGTCAACCTTCGAACAATTAATTATGTTATTAATAGTTTCTAATTTTTTCTATATCGTAGCAGTGATCAAAGATATGTCGCGTAATCCTTTTCGTAGTTCTGTTAGGTTTGTAGTTGTGTAATTATCAAAGATCAAATTTAGCTATAGATTGTAGGGCGTTTAAACATCTTAAATTAGCTTTCACTACGATAGGTAGTCCATTGTTCGGGGACCTGGATCAGTCAGTCAGTAACAACGTAGAACTTGGTACGTACGTACATCAGTTCGAGTTGCCACACCTCATTTACACAGAGATGCGGTGGTCGATTCAAATCCCGTAGTGCTAGATGTAGTAAAATTATAAGCTGTAATCAGAAAAATTAGGGTTTGAAGATGTTATTCAAGGAGTATAATCCTGTGAAATAAACTTGGAAAGAGAAAAACAGGGACACGAAGAATTCAGAAGATTAGAATTTGGGGAACACAGAGAGTGGATGCACCTGCGCCATTGCAAACGATTTTGAGCCATGTCATCCAGGGTCTCTAACCATCGGTTGCTATCATCTCACGGTCCCCAACCAGGTAGTCTACACCTACCAATATGACTCAGTCAACTTGTCAGTGACTTCATGGTCTTGTGCCATGTTTCGGTCTGGCCGCCCCTAACTTCCTTCCAATCTACTTCTATACAACAAAACATCGCACATCGAGGCAGTCGGTGGTTGGGCATACGTAACACATGTCCCAGCCATCTCAACTGATGAAGTTTTACTACGTCATCAATTGATTTGCCATCCTTACCTAATATCCGTTTCCTAACAACTGTGTTACTTACTCGATGGTTCCAGGATATACGAGCAATTTTTCGAAGACACCTATGATCAAATACTAGTAACCTCCGGATATCCTCTACTCTTACCGGCCATGTTTCACTGCCATAAAGTAGGACGGAACGAACTGCTGCGCAGTAAACACATCCTTTGGTTGGTAGACGGATATCTCGCCTACGCCATAAATGACGCAAGTTGGTAAAAGCTAGTCGAGCCTTCTGTATCCGTGCTGAGATTTCGTCACACACTAAACCACAAGGACTGATGAGACTTCCAAGATAAGTGAAGCGGTCGACACACTCAACTACTTCACTCCCTATCACTAGTTCGGGTGTCGATGTAACCCAATCATGAAGCAACATTTTGCATTTCGAGGGAGAGAATCGCATGCCGAACATGCTTGCATTGTTGCTTAGAATGGTCAGAAGACTCTGCATTTTGTCAGCGTCTTCACCAAATAAAACTACGTCATCAGCATATTCTAAGTCAACAAGTGAACCCCCTGGTAGAAGTTCAACCCCTGTAAATTTAGATGAGGAAAGTGTTATCTCTAAAAGTACGTCGACGAAAACGTTGAACAAGAATGGGGAGAGTGGACAGCCCTGACGAACACCACTTGAGGTGATCAATTCTGATGACAGTTCGCCATAAGCTCTCACTCTACCAGTTGTGTTCGAGTAGAGAGCCTTTATAAGGTTAATGTACTTCTTTGGTACTCCTTTCAGTGACAAACACTGCCATAGAACCTCACGATCAACAGAGTCGAATGCCGCTTCAAGGTCGAGAAATACTACCGTTGTGGGGGCGTCTGAATGTGTGTCTGTGTTCTAGAACCTGACGTAGTGTGAATATCTGATCTATACAACCACGTCCAGGTCGAAAACCAGCCTGGTTTTCTCTAGACTGTTCTTCACGAGCTTTGGTTAGGCGTTGGAGTATTATTGAAGCTAATATTTTAGACACTATATTTGTCAAACTGATTCCTCTGTGATTTTCACAAGAGGACTTTTGTCCTTTCTTATAGACTGGCACAATCAGTGATTGAGACCAGTCAGATGGGATTACGTCCAGTTCCCGAATTCTACCTAAGACCTCGGTTAATCTCACTGCTAATACTGTACCACCATCCTTAAAGATCTCAGGAGTTAACCTGTCAGGGCCTGCTGCTCTCCCTCGTTTCAGATTTCCTATGTCTTTTTCAACTTCGTAAAGGGACGGAGGACTTACATTAACTTGCCATTCAGGTTGACTGGAGATCGTGGGAAACCGAAGTGTGGCTGAAGGCCAGTTGAACTGATCCCTAAAGTGTTCTGCCAATCGATCCAATCTGGATTGAGAATGTATGATATGTCCATCTTTTTCTGCGATTGTTTCGCTAACGGTCGGGTTCCTGAATCCGGTTTCCTTAACAAGTCTGAACAATTGTCCGCTATTACCTATTGCCGCTGCCTTTTCCATCTCTCTTGCTTTCGCTGCCCACCACTGTTCACGATCATTGCGTAGGCTTCTTGTCAGCTTGCGCTTAAGCTGACTCCGCTCTTCACTATGTTCAGAGCCAGGTGGAATGAGTTTCCGAGCATCTATCAGTGCGATAGATGCTGCTGAGATCCAGTGTTGCTCCCTAACCTTACGGGTTACCGTACTAGCAGAAATCACTGCTGTTTCCACAGTTTTTCGGTTATCATTCCATGCTGCCTCGGGGTGGGCATCACATACATGGCTGACTAACTGTTTTCCTAGTTGTTCCTGAAATATACTCTTAGCTTGACTATCATTAAGTAGGCCCCTAAGATGTTTCCTTGCAGCGTCTTTCCTACGTCCAGTAAGACGCAGACAGATACGCGCTCGTGGTAGAGCATGTGCTCCATAATGAGCGACAGTCTTCTATTGAGTCCCTCCATCGGTGGCTGATAGCGATGTGATCTATTTGGGTCCAATTTTGGGACGAATTAGGGGGTCGCCATGTTAAAAGATATTTTTCCTTATGCTTAAAGTTAGTATTTACAAGGAACAGGCGGTTATCTGAGCATAGCTGCAACAGACGGTCGCCATTATCTGTTCTTTGAGCCACGACACCATAAGATCCACCCAGGTGTCTTTCCCTTTCGCTTAATTTACCTACTTGAGGATTAGTCACTGGCCACTTCGCCCTCAGACCTTGAGTTGCTGCTTTTAGTCTTACCGTTTTCCAATCGACCTGCCTGGCATGGTAGAACCTACAGGAACATATGTTCCAGCCAATATAGATCGGTTGGGTCATCACGATAGATAAGCCCGACCACGGCGTCAAGGTAGCAGCTTCGGTCGGGGGGGACCTGGATAATCAATAATTGAAGCTAATATGGTGGAAGTGTATCCAATTTCGGCACATTAATCAAGGTTTGAATCAACTATGTAGTTGTGAGTGCTGACTCGTTATATTTCTGAACTCCTGTCCTAACTGAGTCAGCTGAATTTTACAAGTCCATACCTTTCGACTTCCTGCCAATATCGCATTTACGTTTCAGTCTCCTAACTTGAGTTTTCCAGTGAAGCGTCTGGCTTTCATGTTAGTGAACAATATATCCTAACCAAAAATTTAATTTCCATGCTTCAAGGAAACCTTGGATTTAGTCACACAAACCCCTGTGTATGAGTTATCGTACTTGATGTTACCGATAAACGCGATTCATTGTAAGTTGATTGCATATTTCAAATAGTGTTCTATAAAAGCCTAATGTTCATGATTTCAGAAAATCCTAATGTTGGTAACCTTTAATATCTATTTTTCTCAACTACTCGTTGAGATTTGGTAGCATATCTTCAAAATCAACTTACTAGTATTAAACGGTTATTCAACAATTTGAAAAGTATCATTTTCACCAAACCACTTGCAAAAATATTCATTCTCTCGTATTGATATCTGCTATTCAAAACTGAATTTAACTACATAGATAGTAATGATAATTTTCTCTTGTGTTTTCTTCCTTTCATTCATCCATTTAAAGTACATTTCGAGCATTCAATATATATTATGACATGTGTTGGTGATACCATCTATGTAGTAAAACGTCTACCCGATAATCAGAATATTTCATACGCAGAGACATATCAACAATTACATCTTGTCAAATCGGATAATAGTATGACTAGTAATAACAATCCTATTGATATACATCATTCTGCTACTGTTATTAATAATACTAACAATATAGTTACAATAGATAATCACGGACCTCATTTTTTTGAAGCACGTGCTCCTGATGATTATTGAAAACGAATATAGTACCATATTCCCTTTACTTAATAATCCTTCCCCTTTTACTTCTCTTTATCGTAATAATAAATATAATGTAATGATTGCCATTAATACATGTAGCAAAATAATTATCTATTGTGTAAATAATGTTGCTTCTTTTGTATCTGCTTATTTTTTCACTGTGAAATTTAAGAATATACTAGTCTTTTGATAATCAGCCTTTTTTTTGATTCATCATATTCGACAAGATTAAAACTGTGATATATTGTAACATTTTAAAGTTCAGGACATTCATTTCATTCTATTCGAATCTCGTAAAGTAGTGTGTTTAGTCATAAATATATTTTTTAATTCACTTGCTATTGTTTTATTTGAATCTTCCCATTGATGTTTAAGACTGCAATTGATCAGTCTGTTATTGGCGTATGTGTATACTGTGCCTCGATATTGCCTTAATTTATAAACATTATAAGCAAATATAGATAGTGGCTAGCAGTGTAATCCAGGACGCGCGTTTCGCCCTATTTGGGACTCGTCGGCTGGATGTACCTGCATCTGAGAGTTGATGTTCACTCTAGGACTCGAACCCAGTGCCGCTCGCTTCAAACGCAAGTAGCTATCAGGACTCAGTAGCTAAGTGGATAACGCGATGGCGTAATGTAATTACCCATCATATCTAAGGTTCTCCTCGAATGTGTACTTAATAAGCGGATCACATCGTTTAATAACAACAAGATTAACTGAATACTCAGTGATTTACTTATTGGTAGTATTAAGATGTAATTACACTGTGTCGCTAAAAATATTCCATCAGTAATGTTGTCCCACACATTGTTTCGACAAAGGGTTTGGGTTTTTCCAGTCATGACGCACAAACGGCGATCTTACTACTGTTGATGACTTATAACCAATGAAGATAATGTAGGCCTCAGATTAGTACAATTTCTCTGAAATCAAACATTTCCTATTACTAAAACGAATTACAAAAGAACATCAATCAAATAGTGTAGATTAAAAATACTTTGAAGCAGACTATCAGAAAACTGGATGTTATTCATGTAGTGAACGAATAAGCATAGCATTTAGTGAAAAAAAACTTGTAGGAAAGTAACTAAAATGAAATTCTCATCTTTTATGAACTACTTATTGGAAAACTAAAACATTCGCGTTATTAACTTCTATTCTAAGTAATATCTGATAAGGTCTCAATGTTTTGAGTTGCATGGTCAATAAGAGCTCATCCAGTGATATGTTGTGGACCAAAAGAACTTAGTATCAAACCAATATCTTTCGCTTTTTAATATATATATATATATAATGCTTACTTCCAAAATCAATAAATAATTCATTGTACGCAAGTATCAGGGTTAGCGTCCTTTAAACGTATTCAAGACATCAAATTCCATGTATGAAGATGGTTAACATCATTGAAAGACTGACATTTTCATGGTGTTTTACTACCAGAATATGAAAGTTAATCCTTATCACGAATTGAAATCATTTCGGTAACAACCAGTTATGATTTATGATGAAAGTAATCTTCCTTCAGAATTTATTTTTGTTGGCTATTAATTTTTTCAGCGCAACCATCTAGTTTGAGAATCTACTTTTTAATGTTTTGTCATTTGAATTAAACGTTCGTCGTTGCTGATACTCATGGGTACATTTCACTAGTGACATTTTTTAAATTTATATTTAAACTACTTATAAGTAATGTACTTGGATATGAAATATTTTACTAAATTATTCCAATGATAAATTCACTTGTTGTTTTACTTGTATCTTACCATTGTTATTTAAGACCGCAGTTGATCAATTTCATGTTGGCATATGTGCATCCTGTACGGATTACCTCGATATAACCTTAATTCACAAGCATTTTAAGCAAAGATGTATAGTGGCTAGCAGCGCTCTGGATTCCACTGCTAGCCACTATCCATCTTGGATTATTCCAACGATAGTAAATAACAGGCACATAGATGTACATATAAAGTTATTTCCCATATCATGAAATAGTGTATTGAATGTTTATTTAAATGTTTATGATAACAATTCCAGTATTTTTTTAGAGGAGCTGCACCAAAATAGTGAACTAGAACTTTGGTAGATTTAAGGTATATTAAAGAATATCTTGTAAAATCGATTACACATTCCAATCATAACTCCAAATCCAAACTCCACTTAACATCGTTGTTCCCATTGATTCAGAATATGTTATGATAGATAATCCGTTGATATAGACGACTAGTAATTCCTGTAGAGCTTTTAATGTCGATCGCTGCAGTTATATGTTTATAGAGTTCTCAATTAGTCAATACAACCGTGGTCGTTTAAACCGACTGCGTTTTTCATGTATCTCAAACTAAGCACTGTATTATCTGGGGACAGGATGCTTCAAGTTAAACATTTAGACCTTTAGACGTGATGTCAAAACAAAAATGACGTAGAGATGGATTTTTAGTATAAGTGGACATGAGTAAAGCGCTGTCCTGTTTGATATCTTTAAAACGTGGTAAATTGACTACAACTATCATGTGACTGTCTCACGTAAAAATGGTCTCAGACTTTAGATCGTTGCTTTACTGACAGCATTTTCTGACGTAATTTCGAAGATTTTAATTCGACCATGGTACGGCAGAGAGTGGGAAGAGCCAGTTCTCCCTCTGCAAATGCTCTCACATGGACACGTATATACAGCCACTGCCAAGAAAGTCCTACTCACTACCTTCTCGCGGCATTGCTGTTGTTTACCGAATTGAGAGGATGAAAAGCGAATGGCCGGCGCTTTAACCGGGTTGGTTGATATGGAGGATCCACCTAGGGGAGTTGAAATACACTGATTGCAAACTAATGAGCTCCAGTAACTTGAGGGAACGAATGGCATATGAACCAAGCGTTGTTCATTGGCTACCATGGGACTGCATCTCCTTACATTGTCCTACTGCCTTGTGGATTGGACCTTCAGGTCGAAGGCTTCGTGTGCAGCCCCCTAAGAAAACCACTTGTTTCGGTTTGAGCACCCAGGCAGTATCATAGCCCACACACAAATGAAGTGACTTATGTGGCGCTTATGTATTCGTACCCCTTTGTATCAATTTTTCTGTGTTCAAATGAATAAATATAGCACACTCAGTTCCGATTACACTATGTTTTATTTAAACACTATCCGACTGTTTTCCGTTCAATAAAATCAGAGATCTTTAGATATATGTTTTCTAGTTATTCTTTTAATGTTTCTCTTGTGAAATTCACATGTTAAAATACCTAGAATTTATTTTCAAGTAGATTTACTACTTAAATTACAGTACATAGTAGTTAAAATACTGTAATGAAATAAAATTTTACAGCTGGTTTTAATGGGCTACTTGGATTTGCGTTCGAATTTAAGATTACTAGGACTGCTGACAATACATCTGATGTAAATTAAACTGTATAGGTATAAGTACATGGAGATTGTATATGACATTAAAAATTTTCACAATCTTCGTGTTCACTCAAATGGAATTATCCGTTAACTTAAGTCATGTCATACTTCCGTAAATCATTTGCGAAATGTTGAAAACACTATGATTTACTTATTACTCACCGTTTTTTTCAAACGCAATCGCGTTATCCACTTAGCTACTGGGTCCTGATAGTCACTTACTTATATAATGAGGTGAACGGTACTTGGTTCGAGTCCCAGTTTAAATATAACCTTTAAGATGGAAGCACAAATTCAGCTGACGAGTCCCAAACAGGAAGAAATGCTCGCCCTAGATTCTACTACTAGCCATTATTTATCTTTATATTAATCAAAAGTTATATAATCCAAAGATATTGATATTTCAAGCAGAAAGTCTCATAAATATATAATAACCTGCCTAAAATATTACTTAGTATTTTCTAATGTTTTTGACTGGTAATATCACTCCATCATTATCTACCTTGTTTTGTTCTGTAAATGAGTTTTAAATGTATCACTTAATTAGATAAATAGAAGATGAGCAGTTAGTTATGGAACTTTGAAGCTTTATTAATCTTAATAAATTTACTTTTATTTTAAATATAAGTTTATGTTATCAACTTTGTGTTTCATTATTTGTATAAGAAATATAGTTATTAATTAGTTACTCAAACTGAAGCTGTTGAATCACTAATCTACTTACTATCTTATATTCACTCTTAGAGATAAATAGTATTATTCTATGTTGTACTTTACGGCTGCGAAACATGGTTATTAAGAGTAAGCTACTAGTAATTGATCACAGATGTCTTAGAAATATTGCTGGCATCTGCTGGGGTCATCGGGTAAGTAATAATTAGGTTAGACGCATGGTATTAGGGAATGATGGTAAACCAGTTGATAAGGTTGTGAATCTTCATCGACTGAGATGGTTGGGCCACGTGTTGTCTGAACACCTATTACCCACGACGTGCAATGCTAACCAGTGTTGGGGATGGTTTGAAGAAAGTTAGGGGCGCCCAAACCAAAGCTTGGCATCAGTGCTTGAAGGCACTAACTTATAGCGTGAGTCATGTTGGTAGATGCAGACTACTTGGTTGGGGTCCGCGTGACTATCGTAACCAATGGTTGGAGACTCTTGGTGACATGGCTCAGAATCGATCACGGTGGCGTCGGTGTATACACTCTCTGTCTTCCCTTAAACTAAGAGATTAAAATCGCTTCATATCTTTCTTTCTACGTACTAAATCTTTCTTCCTGTACTATATCCCTATATACAATCTTCCTTTTATATATTACCACCATTGACTTAACTACTTCTATGAATCCGGTGTTCATGTTGTAATGTATTTAATTAACTAGATTTAAATAAATATCCTTAGTTTAATCTCTTTTTTCCGGCTATTTTGAAGTTACCAGATTCACTCTTTCTCTTATTCCCAACTCGTATACAAGCACTATTCTCAACATCATGTACGATAGCATGGCGAATGTATGCTGCCTGTTTTTTTTCAACATCAAACTTGTACTTCACGGTTATGTATTTCTTGATAGTAGCGAGTGAAATACACTTACAACCCTTAACCGCCAAAATAGCCGCTGTTATCATATTGATTACTTTCGGATTACTGGCCGGTGCTTTAGGCTTCTTTACTGGGAGAGTCACTGAAGTACTCATAACTTAACTTTCATTTTAAATTGTCACTTAGAAACGAGAACAAATTCAAAGTATATTACATTCATTATAAACTAACTTTAATTCTTCCAATTAAATAAACAATCATCAGTTTGTTTAAGCCAAAATTCAATGTTTCTTAAATACATTGTTTTAGAAAATAAGGAGCGGGGGGGGGTTAAGGAGAAAACTCCTAAAGCTTCAGTTTTATGTTTTTATCATTCCCATAACTTGTAAACATTTATTCCAACTTATATCATAATGAGAAAATATGTATATATATATACTAGTTAAAAGAAAAAACATAAACACCAACCAATGTTGGTTGTTCTTGTTTCCCCCCCTGCCTCTCTTTCTCTCCTTATAAATAACTATACAGTCAATCAATTACAATATAGGATCAAGCACATATAACCATTGATCCAAGTTACCTCATTACTTCATTAATACAAATAAGATAAACATCGAATTCATAGAAATAGTTACTTCAATGATCATAGTAATATATAAATGAATGATTGTATATAGGGATATATATATATAGTAAAGAAAGAAAGATATAAAGCAATCTGATAATTTAAAGGATTATAATATACAATAATGAAAATTAAAACAAAATTAAAAATAATTAAACTAACAATAAATTCAATAAATTTTAAATATTTCTAATTTCTCAAGGTCATTCATTTATGGATACATATTTAAATTGAACTAATGAATACTTATGTTTCATTGTTTATTTGTTTGTTTTTCTTTCAAAATAATAATCATTTGAAAGTTATATCATAAATGTAAACATAAAATTCTTTTCTTTTTTTGTTCTTTTTTCTTTTATTCTTTTCTCTTTCTTTTTTCTTAAAGAAGACAAAAAAATAGAAATACATCTCGAGTTTTATTTTATTCATAAGAATATGAAGAATATTGACAGTCTATGAGAATATTTGATGAAACTATAATTTATGGAAAACCTTTAAGTGACGATAGACTGGTTTTGAGAGTGTCCATGTGGTAACTAAAACCAAATGATGGTGGTTATAAATTAGTGTAAAGAATTCGAATTATGATTTATAGTTGATGATTAGAGTTAGAAATTTAGATCTAAGGTTTTCATCACAAACTGCCGAAATTCTATTTAGCCAAAATGGATGAATGAATTTCGTGCCAAAATCTGAGACCTGTTATCTGATGTGTGATTGATTCGTTTATAAATTATAGTCTCACGAAATATTTAATTTGTTTCTTCTTTCGTTGTTGTTGTTGTTGTTGTAAGGTGATAAATAAAAGAGAGAGAAAAAAAGAGAAAAAGTGTGTTCATGATTCGTATTTTTCATAGATGTGTTGGTTTAAATGAACTAAAAATTTTGTTTTGCTGTTGACTGTTTACACGATATTGTGCAATAGATCTGAAATTAGAAAAATAATAAAATTTAAAGAAAATAATTTTATTGGAAGATTTATATTACAAACAATATGTTAATCAACAGTATAGGATTGTAAAGATCATTACGTTTTTGATTGGGATCATGAACTGACTGATGTTAGATCACCATTGAAAAGGTGCAAACACTGGACGGATGTTTCATCGTATTCTAGGACTCCTCAACTGTGTGCATATACGATCCCGCTCGCGTGAGTCGAACACAGGGCCTTCAGTCTTGCGCGCGTACGCTTAACCTCTAGATCACTAAGCTGTCCGATATTCTACGGTGTTAATGTCTAATTTCAACCAATCGACGAAATTGAGTGACCATCGTACTGAAGTAGATATCCGTCTCTACCCGACACGGATTAGCTCTACTGGTCACGGCTTCTTACTAGAATTCTGAGAATTTGGTCACGAAGCTAGTCAATTGTGAGCATATGGTAATTATCAGTATAGGGTTGCAGAGAATGTTTAATTGAATATTAAACTAAAAATATGCTGTAGGGTAATAAGTAAAGAAAAAAGAAAAAAAGTCTATTCATGATTAATATTTTTCATAGATGTGTTAGTTTAAATGAACTAAAATTGTGTAATAAATTTGAACTAAGAAAAATAATGAAATTAAAACTAAAAAATAATAATTCCATTCGAAGATTTATATTCGTTATAACTTGTGACCTGAATGCCCTGCTAATGTATAACATGATGATACCGCCAATTGGAAAGCAGTAGATTATCGATCGGACCGATGATGCATAAAACCCATGCGAGCAGTAATTATTGGTCTAGCTTCCTGACTATCCCTGTCCGCCTGGTGAGTCCAGAACACTAATCTCAGCCTCTACAATGTGAATCATTTATTTCAAACATACTCGGTTTATATACCAACCAGACAGACCACACCGTACCAATAAAATAGGAAACAACATTTGTACATGAGTTAGTCAAATGTGGCTGTGAATGGGGAAGATATTAATAATAGACAGGGCATAATTCAAGAATGGTAAATCGTATAATAATAGTTCATAGGTCAAAATAAAGATCATAATAAGAGGGACATGAATATGTATAGTTTAGTTATTTGCGCATTATACAATAAAAATGTACGCATAGTATTAGTTCAGAAATGGATTACAAAAGTTACTATTCATTATTCTTATCGGGACATAACAAACCTGATACATTTTCTTTTTTTTTTAGTAGTTCAGATTGTTACATCAAATCAATAAGTAATAAGTCAGGATTGAAGATTGATATGATTTTGTTAAAGATTATTCAGAGATGGATAATGGGTAGCAATGTAATCCAGTTTGATGCGCGCTTCGTCTTATTTGAGACTCGTCAACTGGATGTACCTGCATCTCAGAGTTGATGTTCACTTCGACACTCGAACCCAGTAAAGTTCACTTTAAATGTCATCATATTATCCACTTAGCTACTGAGTCCTAATAATCACAGTTTCAGTTGTACCAGGGTGTATATGTATAACTGTTTATTTGGTTAATAAACAAGGTCACACTTAGGTGCTAATTTATTTGTACAATTTTATAAAAAGCTAATACTTTCGAAAAAACCTATTACCATCCATGTTCAGTGTTAAAACAATTAACTGAGTGTTACTATGTTTATTTCTGTTTTATTGCCTACAATTTTGAAATAGTCAGTATTGTTAACATGGAATATCTTTTCCTAACAATAATATAAACTAGATTTGTGTAAACTTTATATTTGTATTGTTTGTTTGAATCTTTGCATTGATGTTCTGGTCTACAATTGATCAATCTCTTATTGGCATATGTGCATACTCTTTGTATTGCCTCGAGATTACCTTAATTCACAAGCATTCTAAGCAAAGATGGTTAGTGGCTAACAATGGAATCCTCAAAGTGAATATCAACTCTCAGATGCAGGTACATCCAGATGACGGGTCCCAAATAGGATGAAATACGCGTTCAACTGGATTCCCCTGCTAGCCACTTAATCTACCCTGGTAATACTGATTTATTACCCAGAGTGGTTATCACATTGTTTTTGTGTACTTTATTATTATTGTTTTCCTTTGTTACGGTTTACGTTTAATCTGTTCAGTTGACCTTTTAATTTTCATATATAAATGTTCTTAACAAGGATATGTATGATCAGATTGTTCGAAATGTATTGCACTAATATATCATCACATTAGCTCTGCTAAACTTCGTCTCATCATTCCATTATCGAAACTTATCAAAGGGATTAATTGTTTTAAAATACTTTTTTCTAGCTTATATAGAGATTAGTGATAAAATAATAGAGTTTTTAATAGCCCGTTATCTGAATCCAATTAGAGTGTATGAATGATTGTTATTGAAATATACATATCACCAATCCTTGTATATGATGATCAATTTAAATCGTGTTAATGAATAACGGAATTAAATAAGCTAAATATGAGAATGCATTTTGAATACGTGTGTTTCATACAATCATTGATCTAGACAAACGAGCGAAGAAACGAAGAGAAGAGGAGAGAATGAAGCGAAATGACGCTCAATGAAGAAGGTGTGTGAGCCAACTTGATTTAATCAACCGTTAATCAATATTGATAGTCACAAAGAAATAAGCTACAAACATGTGGTGAATAGAATAAGTAAATGACCACACGTGCGCTCCTATAAAATGAACCAAGATTGATAACTCCCCAAATGCCCTGTTAAGGCCGAGAGTGGGGAGAGTCAGCTCTACCTCTCCAAATGCTCTCACATGGACACGTGTATACAGCCACTGCCAAGAAAGTCCTACTCACTACCTTCTCGCGGCATTGCTGTTGTTTACCAAATTGAGAGGATGAAAAGCAAATGTCCGGCACTTTATCCGGTTGGTGGGTATGGTGAGTCCACCTAGGGGAGTTGGAAAACACTGATTCCAAACTAATGGTGTATATGGGCTCCAGTATCCTGAGGGAACAAATGGCACATGAACTGATCGTTATTCACTGGCTACCATGGGACTGCAACTCCTCACATTGCCCTACTGCCTTGTGGATTAGACATTTAGGTTCTAAGAAAACCACCTGCATCGGTTTGGGCACCCGGGCAGCATCCCAACCCTCACATAAATCAAATGATTTATATGGCACATATCTATTTGGTGCCTACTTTTACCAATGTTTATATGTTTAAATAAATAAATAAGGATTGATAAGTATTCACTTAACAAGGTTAAAACGTAACTCAATAAGAATGGATAAATTAACCTGTCTAGAAGCTAGAATAAGTTATATAGGCTTAACATGGTAACTCACACTACAAGTTACATTGCAGCATTCACAATAAATAATAGGATAAATTTCTTCGGTGTTATATGGAATAAATGAGCTGTGACTGTTTTCATACATAACAGAAAATAATGAATACATTATTCTGAGGTTATTATCGTTGTTTTCTTGTTAATTTTTTAGTACTTCATTTAATCCCATTTCAACAGAATAAACTGATTGGATCTTTAAATGAAACTGTACATTTGAAATTTTGAAAATTAATACATTCTAGTTGTATTTACAATGAACTCTGATTGTGAAGCTGGGTGACACGGGATAGGATCCGTCAGGGTGCATCAGTCCACTCAAGATTACAGGTACACCTTGCTGACGGGTGCCAAGTAGCATGAAACCCAGGTCCAGGGTTTCCTGATGACTACCTCCAACTATCATCTTACATTGCAGTTGTACATAAAGGTGATTATTGATGATATTTTAAAGAAAAACTATACTAATGTATGTCAGAATTCACTTGGTACTGTTTGCTTGTCTTCCAATTGTTGCTTAGGACTGCGATTAATCAATCTGATGAGTCCCAAAAGGGACGAAACACGAGTCCTAGAATCCAATACAAGCCGCCATCTATCTTTGAATATAATGTACGTCAGGATTAAAAAGCCAATCAGATTGAAATATTGAAATGATTTCTTGAGAAAAATAGAATAGAAATTCTCATGAAAAAAGAGGTGATCATTTTTTCGAAACAAGGTTTACACGATAATTGTTGGGGTGATCCAGAAAACTCCTCGCAAAAGTCAAGAAAGGCTCAGGAAACACTAAGAGGCATTTTGTCTAATCAGAGTTCACTAGAAGTTTAGCCAGAAACATCAAGAAAGTGAAAACTCACATGTAGAGTTTCTAATTGGCTGATTATTATGCTGCTACTGTGTTAAGTAGCATTCCAGAATTTTCGGGAAACCCAAGGAAATATAAAATATTATAAAAACCCTATATTTTCTGTACTAAAACGAACCTTTCGAGTAAAGCGCTTCTCGGATATTTTGCGGCTTTTCTCTCGTCTTCAGGTCGCTGTGTAGTTCTACCTTAGGGGTTACGAGAATAGCTTAGGAACCGAATATAGCGTTCAATTACCAAGACTTATCAATAACTGATTATATTTGAGTGATGCATGTAAATTGCTTGAAAACAATTTTAATGTTATTATTTCGTTATTTGAACTATAAACTAATGACTGAACAGTAAGAAGAGTCAAGCTGAAATACTTGGATTGTTTAATGCACTCAACGTTTCGTAACCACCTAAGTCAATGGGAAATATTCAGAAAATTAAGAGCTATTGATCTACATTATGGAAACTTATAATCTTTATTCGGATACATTTTAAAAATTGCAGTGTTGTAACTTCCTGTGCCTGTAACCAGTACAAGTGGGGTGTGTGCTTTCCTGCTTATGTATGGTAGACAGCCACGACTTCCAATGCATAATAAAACCTGGCCACAACAAAAAAGTGGACGGCAACAAAGTTAAGAAAAAAGTGAAGGGAGGCAATAAGAAACGTAGAAAAGAAACAAATGTCAGACACAAAGAAGGTGAAACAGTAGAGAAGAACGTGGGAGCCTTTTGTAGTGGGGAATTCAGTAAAGTGTAGAGAACGGAAAGGTAACATAGCAAGGGGACCAGGGTCAGGAAAGCTAATCTCGAAGTGGAAAGGACCTTACATTGTCATGGCGAGACGTGGGTCGGTTTACACGATCCGAAGAGAAGACAAACAGAATCACGTAAATGTTAATCAACGGCAGAAATGGTTTCAAGACTATCATGAATGCAAATTAAGAACAGCACCAAAAAAGACAGTGGTACGACCATCGGAAATATTGTGAGAACAGCTTATTAAAAGTGGGAACGATTGCGGTGTGTGGTGTAGTATATAACGCTAGTCAGGAATAGAATATCTAGCAGTTAAAGGTTCAGAAGATTGAGGAGGGAAGAACGGGAACAGAAAGCAATTGATATGAAAATGCAAAAACAATAAACTCTGAAACAATTAATGAACAATTTGCAAGTGAAGTAATGAAGCACAGTTTTTTCTATTCCACCAAGTAACTCTGTAATGTTGTACTCAATATAATCAGTTATCCTCACCTATGTCCTCCTTCACTACACAAACATCTTTCAGATTAGTATTTTAATTTATAAAAAAGGTTTTTGTTTGATATCAGTCCATTCGTTTCTTCTATGTTTCCATTGATGCTGTGAACATTCTTCATTATATAGTTGTTCTCCTCATTTCTAACCATGTAGAATATTTATGTACAATATTCATTCGTTTAATAAGATACTTCATTCAAACAGTTTAATTAACAGTAGGGTATTTCAACGGAGTACACTTATATGCTATAAATGATAGATATATGTTCATATATATAGAGAGAAATTAATTTAATGAATATGCATAGTGATTAGCTGATTGATAGATTTGAATTTGAAGAAACTATAACTATGCAACAAACAAACAAAAAAAATACAACGATATTGACGTTAAGTAAACAATTGATATTAGCAGTACCTGTACTTAAACAATGTATTGTATTTAAGTAGTACTGTGATGTGGATTACTTATATCCAATATAAGTAGTATATAACGGTGGACAGGCATAGGATGTATTTTAGTGGAAGATCGATGAGGAAAGAACGGAAACAGAATATAATTGGTATGGGAATGAATGAACAATGAAATCTAAGACAATGGACTGATTTTTGCAAAAGGATTCAGTCAAGTTTGAAACGATGGATTGATATTTTGCAAATTAACTATTTACTATATGATGGTCCTCAAATATTAGTGAGATGGTCAGTAATTTCAGGATCAATTACATTCGATTGTCTCCACTCGTGTTCTTGTTCACTACAGTAATGAAAAATACACCTAGAGCTTGATGCTTAGTATTCAATATAGACATATTGAGCCAGCTAGTGTTCTTTATAGAAAGTTATACACACAAAGATAGTCAATCTATGATTGTAATGTTAACCACTTGTTAGTGGAACTAGAGATCATTATGAAAGAATAATTTATGTTTGATGATTAGATTTTAAAATAGGAGATCAATTTACAATTGTGCAAACTCAGTTCTAACAATCATAAATATATTATTAAGAATATAAACTCTATGGACAATGGGAATATGTCTTGAAATGTTATAGATTATGTCGAAGATTATAACAGGTTGTTTGCCATGATCATTTGAGTCTATATTTATTCGTTTTTATTCCATAGAAAATGTTAATGAAGATGACTTGTTGCTTACACTAAAATGTTCAAGTCAAACATTATAGTAATTTTAATAGCTGGGTTCATGAGTCAATTGAAGCTAGATCACCAAAGAAAACTTGGAAGTACTAGAATAGGACTCCTCAGTAGTGCGCATACACGATCCCGCCTCGCGAGATTCACACCCAGGACCTATCTGTCTCGCGCGCGAACGCTCAACCTCTACATTACTCAGTCGGCCGGCATCCAGCGGTGTTAATGCCTAAATTCAATTAATCCACGAAATTCAGCGACGCATCCACCATTGCCATCAGTGGTTTACTATCTCACAAGAGACCCGGTTGAACTCCGCTGGTTACTACCTCTCACTAGAACTCCAGAAAATACCTCTTGAAGCCAGTCACTAGTGAGTATATGTTGCTTAATATTAGAAGGAGTTTTGTTGATATTATATTAATTTTAATAGTTGAGATCATGAGTTAATTGAAGCTAAACAACCATGAATAACCTGGATGGCCGTTTTAGTCCTATTGTGTGACTCCTCAGCAGTGCACATCCACGATTCCACCTCACGAGATTCGCACCCAAGACCTATCAGTCTTACGCCAGCCAACATCCAACGGTGTTAATGTTTAACTTCAACCAATCTATATATTTATTCATTATCTCTATCATAAACGTACATAATCTGGGATATATATACACTATTACAGTAAAACTGTGTTTACAAAATGAGAATATTGGACATTTAACGCTTGTCTATGATTATTCATTTAAATTCAATCAAATGAAACGGATAATTTAAAAATTAGTTTATTCTTTTCATGGATGATTTGAAAGGAATTATTGTGCTAATTAATTAGTTATATTAAGGTTAATAATAACTAATTACTTCAAACTGGACAAATTTTGTTCTTACCTGTTAATAAACACTTGGATACCACTCAATATCATTTAACATAATTGTTAGTAATTGATCATTGAAAAGTGAACTGATACTAAGTATATATATTTAATGGTTGAATTCATTTATCAATTTAGGTTAGACTACCCTGAAAAATCTGGAAGCACTAAATGGCCGTTTCATTCTAGTATGCGAGTTCATAGCAGTGCGTATTCATGATCTTACACGCGGGATTCGAACCTTATTCTGACTAAGTAGATATGTTTGTATTTCAAAATAAACATATATTTAGTTTCAAAGACCGGTGGAGTTCAACCAGGTTTGTTGTGAGATAGTAACTCACTGAAGACAATGGTGGATGTGTCGCTGAATTTCATGGATTGGTTGAAGTTAGACATTAACGCCGTTGGATGCTGGCCGGCTCAATGGTATAAAGGTTAGGCACTCGCGCGCGAGACCGATAGTTGCTGGATTCGAATCTCACAAGACGGGATCATGAATGAGCACTGGTGAGGAGTCACACAATAAGGCGAAACATCCATCCAGTACTTCCAAGTTTGCATTTTGATCTAACTTCAATTGACTCATGATATCAACTATTAAAAATTACTATAATATCCACAAAACCTCTTTTGATATTAAAGCTCTATTAGAAAGCAACCGAATTTGAAAAATATAACACCAATTCATTTATTTCACTGTAATTTATCTGTTATGAGTATCATAGTATTAGTGTACACATTACGCAAAGAACATAATCAGAAAGACACATACCCCTTTTCATGCCCCCTGAATTTATACATTATTACAGTATTTATCATGGATATTCAATGTAATTTAATGATGTTTGCAATTATAATATTGAACATAATTTCTTTTTCAATAGTAATTTCTAAGTGATTTTTACTGTTTTCTCAGTTTGTTAGCTTCGTTACCTAAATGTGTTAATTACAACCATTGAAACTAAATTAATATACTTTAAACTGTGGCGCAATTTCGTGGATTATTTGAAGTTAGACAATAATACCGTTAAATACCGGCTATCCGATTGGTTTTGAGGTTAAGCGTTCGCACGCGAGACTAAAATATCCTGGGTTCGAATCTTGTGGGATGGGATCGTGGATGCGCACCGCTGAGGAGTCTCACAGTGGGATGAAATGACCGTCCAGTGTTTACAGGTTCTCCATAGTGATCTAGCTTCAACTGACTCATGATCTCAATCATTGAAATTAGTATAATTTCCACAAAAAACACTTCTGATATATTTAGTTCATTTTCTGATTGTTATAATCAAAATTATTCATTACAATATAGTAATATGTTAACATATAAAGATTGAACAGAGAAATGACATGGTAAATCTTCAAAGGAGTTGTTCTAAATGAAAGTTATTCAGTACAGAATTACCGAATTTATTAATTACATTTTTAATTAAGTTGCTTAACTTTTCTTTTCCTCTATTTTCCTTTTCCATTACGTAATATGAAAACATAAAATATGGTGATGAAGTTATGTAACTTAGATGGATAAACTTCTACCTGAAGTTTGTACTGATGCTGTGGTTCAGAAGAATGATGAAAGTTCCACGAATAAATCATTCAGCTCAAAGAACAAAACTTCATCAAATTTTTTTTTTAAAAAAACGAACATAATTTTATACTTTAAATGGATCTATTTATATAAGCTAACAATCTGTAGAATATACTTTAGTTACTAGAAAAGAAAATGTTTACACTTAAATAAGTTTATTCTATTGACTAGTTGTCAATCTTCTTCAATAGCTTCAAACCAAAACTATTTTAATTAATATTAGTGAAAATATGTGATCTAAAAATAAAGTAAAATAAACTTTATTTTTGTATTTCATTTTTTATACATTGATTGATTAAATCAAGTCCGCCAGAATGAATATCAACTCTTAAATATAGGCATATCCAACTGACGAATCCCGAATAGGACGAAACACGTGCCTTGGATTATTCCATCTTTGCTTAGAATATTTATGACGTAAGGCAATAGCAAGGTATTCCGCATAGTATGTACATAGACCAATAAGAGACTGATCAATTCTAATCCTAATCATCAATGGGAAGATCCAATAAAATAATACCAAGGGAATCTAGTAAATACAAGTTTTATGAATGAAAAATATTCTTCTTAATAATTTTTTGTCAGCTTCTACAATTATTATATACAAATTAATAGTCGATAAAATTGACCAGATTTAAGTCGAAGTACATCATTTAAAATTGTAACATGTAAATCAAGGATTGTTTGCTGAGGAGTCCCATACTAGGATGAAACGGCTATTCAGTGCTTCTAGGTTTTTCAATAATGGCCTAATATTGATCTATTTATGATATCAATCTAAACACAACAATCTTTACAACCCTACAATGATATCAAATTATTAATTTTGGGTTTGACTAACATGAAGTGTTCATTTGAATCAGTTTATAAGCGAAATGAAATCCACTTCGTGGATTGGTTGAAGTTGGATATTAACACCGTTGGAAGCCGACTCAGTGGTCTAGTTGGCAAAGTGCCTGGCGCGAGACTGATAGGTCCTGGGTCCGAATCTCGCGGGGTGCTGGATCATGGATGCGCACTGCTGAGGAGTCTCACAATAGGATGAAACGGCCGTCCAGTGCTTCCAGGCTTCCCATTGTGCTCTAGCTTCAATTGATTCATGATTTCAATCAAAAACATACTGTATATGTTGATCATCATGAACTGATAATAATTAACTGAATTGAACTCAGTAAAGATTCAGTGAATTATATATACAAATTTAGAGGATTTATAATACAGAATGATGATTGTTTAACATTATTAATGAGAAAGTGTCGATCTTCCAACAGGGTCCATTTCATGCAGCACAGATTCTATACTAAAACTTTATAAAATTCAAGTAATAAACTTGAGAATATTGCTAGCTTATCAACAGATTGAAAACAATGGAAGGATATAATATGTTAGGCATTTGTGTAGATAGTCTACAGGGAACTTTATTGTCACTCAAACCATAAATATTTTTTAGTTAGACTCACTATAAAAACACATATAGACTTTTATAATCAATAACAAGCTTACTGTTTTCATTTGTTTAAATAAACACTTAAAAATATTTAAAAATAGTAATCCCTATGGAAGTGTTTCATTATTGGTTGAAATGTATCCAGCATCTTCAGATACTATTCTATTAGTGATGTTACCATATAATTGATTCGGAATTCTATGGTTTTGATAGCCTATTTTCAAACGATTAGTAATGTGATCATAATAATATTAATTAAAGCCAAGGTAACGATAACGATAGGTAGTACTTCTTTTGTACGCATAGTTCTGGTTTGAGCTCGTGGATGGTAAGAGGTTCGGCTATTTTTTACATTTGGATATGAAGAAATCCAAGTGGATTTGAACGAATCATATATACAACCTTAAAATCAAATTATGGATTTGTAGAATGATTACAGTCGATTAAGTGTTCAAATATAGAACTCCTAACTGCTTTCATTTCGCCCTTGTAGAACCAAACTGAGACGTGTCCCCGTATCCGAGTTGAAATTGAGCGCAGGTTACGGTCAATGTACCTTGCTCCAAAAGAGCAGGTGAACTGGTAGATGCGCACTGAGGCGACCATGAGCTCAAACCAGAACTATGTGCACAAAAGAAGTAGGTCCTATCGTTATCTTGGGTTTGACTAGCAATGTACCTACTTCTAGTTTTCAAAGTTCTCAAACGAAGTTAGAAGGTAGTAAGTAGGACTTCCCTGGGAGTGTTTGTATGCACATAGCCATTTGAGAGCATTTTGAGAGGGAGAGCTGACATTCCCCACTCTCGGCCATGAACTAATTGATACAAATAAGAACATCTTTTAGTTCAAGTTTATATTATATAAGAAGTACACAACTAATATGGTCACAAACAAGATCTAAAAATAGCTTGAATGAAGTAGTTTACTATTAGTTCGAAGGAATTGTTTATTTTTAATTACATAATAATTAGGTCAAAACAAAAATAACAAACATTTTTACAAACAATTAGTTGTCACTCATAAAATAGTTATGTATAAGTAGCACGGTAGGTTGTGGAACTTCTAAGTTGATGTTTTGTTTTGTAAATTACCATACATCAAAAAGAAATGCAAATATGTTAGCTACTTTTAACAATAATAATAATAGTAATGGTATGTTAGAGTTGTAGGTAACTGCTTAGGAGAATTATCTATGATGTTACTTGGCAACAGATGGATGATAATTTACTGAACCTAAAGAAGTTTCTAGAAACTAGTCTAATAACGTTTAAGCTAAAAAAACAAACATTAAAAGATTGACTAAGATAATAAGAAAGGAATTCGATCCTGTGTCACCCAACTTAACAGTCAGAGACGTTATCAATGAGCTATCCGGACCGCGACTGACCTCCTGTAGGACCGTGATATATTTAAAACTGATTGATAACTGGGTGGTGATTGATGTCATGTATGTCAGGTAATTTTTAGTGCAGATCAAATCCCATCGATCAAGTTGCAATAAGGCCAATAGTTTAGGTAACTCGACATTGTGTGCACTATGTTGAGATAAGATGGTGGTTGGAGGTAGTTGACAGGAAACCCTGGACCTGGGTCTCGTGCCATTTGGAACTCATCAGTAAAGTGTACCTGTTATCTTGAGGGAATTGATGCTCTTTAATAGATTCGATCTGTACCAAGAAGGTCCTGACATACATGATACTGATCACTACCCAGTGATCAATCAATTAGTAAATACATCACGCTCCTACAAGAAGTCAATCGATACCCAATTTCGTACGACCTCCATTTAATTGTAGTCAAAGGATTTTTAATAATGTGTACTCAAACTACCGTTTTTTTATCGATTTCCATAGGCAGTTTCTAGGCAATTAACCTCATTTTGTAAAGTCATTTACGAATACGTAAATTTTTCAGCTAGTCTTATTTAAACATTTTTGATAAGTGTTATTTTAACTTTCACACTTCTACTTATAATCTCCATCATCATCATTTTAAGTGGCTATTTATTTATTTATTTGAACACATAAATATTGGTGCAAAAAGGCACCGAATACATATGCGACACATAAATCATTCGATTTATGTAAGGGTTGAGATACTGCCCATATGCCCAAAACAAAACAGGTGCTTTTCCTATGGGGACACACCAGAAGCATTCGACCTAAATATCTAATCCACAAGACAGTGGAGCAACATAAGCAGATGCAATCCTACGATAACTGGTGACCGACAATATGTTCATACGCCATTTGTTCCACAGGATCTTGAAAGTCATGTGCACCATTAGTTTGGAATGAGGGTTCTCTAACTCCCTCAGGGTGGATCCACCATACCCACCAACCTGATTAAAGCACCGGGCATTCACATTTTCGTCCTCTCGATTTTGTAAACAACAGTGATGTCATGAGAAGGCAGTGAGTAGGACTTTCCTGACAGTTGTTGTATGCACGTGGTCATGTAAGAGCATTCGGAGAGGGAGAGATGACTCTCCTCACTCTCGGACGTTCCAGGACATTTTGGGGTCATTGAAGATAAAATTAAATATACAATTTAATCAAACTTATGCAATTTAGTTTAGTTGAACATTTATTTAATACACTACAGAATAGTGATCATTTTGGAAAACTCCACAAAATTATTACTAAATTCATTTGAGTAATAAAAACTGTAGTTATCTTTGCACAAATCTATAGTTTCTCAAGTCAAAACATTCATCTGTCAATCAGTTTTCCTTCATTACATTTAATAAATTCTATATTCAGCTACTTTCTGTATAATATATTTTGTTATAACTTTTGGCCTTGTGCCCTATTCATATATGACGTAATGATACCGCCAATTAGAGAACAGTGATTATCGACCGAACCAATGACGCATAAAACCCGTTCGCGCAGTCTAGAGTCTTTGTCGGTCCTATTTATTGCTTAGCCCTGCCTGTTGAGTCCAGAACACCAATCTCAGCCTCCACGACATAAATCATGTATTTCAAACATACTCAGTTTATATAAAAACGAAATAGACCACACCGTACCATAAAATAGAAAATAACATTTGTATAAGATCTAGCCAAATGTGGTTGTGAATGTAGGAGACTGTATTTAATAGATTGGCCATAACTCAAGAATGGTAAATCGTATAATAATAGTTCATAGATCAAAATAAAGTTTATAATAAGGGGAACCTGAATATGCGTAATTTAGGTACTTAATAACTATACAATTATAATATATGTATCATATTCGTCCAGAAATAGATTTCAACAGTTACCATTCATAATTCTCGTCAGAATATAACAGATTAAGTGATCATATCATAAAATTATAATCAATTTAATTGATCCTATCAGAATTCTACATAGATTTAGTTCAGTTTATATATTATATTACAGAAATAGCAATTCACATAATGTAATGTGTAAGGTATAGTACATAAGTCATATGATTTAATGTAAATGTTAAAGCTAAGTTTTATATTTAATATTATCATCATCATCATACAATCATTTTCGAACCGTAGTAGTAGTGGTATTTGAAGAAAATGATTGTTTAAATGAAATGAGATTTTTATATCTAGGGGGGGGGAAATCAATTATGCACTTTATGGAGATAAGTGTTTATACATGTGTTACATAACTGGTATGTTACTTAGTGATTGGAATAAAATAGGTTGTTTATTTATTTATTTATTTATTTTATGAACTCAAATTTGGACATTCATCTTAGTATTTCAATCTCTTAACAGTAGAACATTCAATTAGATGCACTTATTTGATGTGATTGATTTTCAGTATAGGGTTGTGGAGATTACTATGGTTTTTATTGAGATTATGAAGTGATTGATGTTAGACCACCATTGAAAACTTGAAAGCACTGGACGGCTCATTAGTGAATAGCTTTGTAAGGGAATTATAGAAGTTCTAGTGAGACACTATGATCAGTGGAGCTAATCCGTGTTGGGTAAAGATAGGTATCTACTTCAGTATAATAGAAGATGGTCATGCAATTTCGTTGATTGATTGAAGTTAGACATTAACATTGTTGGATGCTGGCAAACTCAGTTGTCTAGAGGTAAGGCGCTCACACGTGAGACCGAAGGCCCTGTATTGGAATCCCACGAGTGGGATTGTGGATTCGCACTGATGCGAAGTCCTACAATAGAACGAAACGGCTGTTCACTGCTTCAAGGTAATTGACTTTATTAAATATATATTTTTCAACACTTACTTATTAATGACAAGATGATCTTTAGCCTGGAACTTTGATATTTGTAAATACGTAAACAAAATGATCGCTATTATAAAGAAGAAATAATTTTACAGTTGAATTCATGAGCTAATTGAAGCTAGACGACCGTTTGATCCTAGTATGGAACTCCTCAGTAGTGTACAACTACGATCATGCACCACGAGGTTCGAACCTACGACTTATCAATTGACTCATAAATAATTAAAACTTTCAAAACCCCCGCCTCTTCTCATAAAAACTAATTTGTTGTACTATAGTACCAATTTTCTGATTAGCTGAAAGCGAATGAACCTTTGAATATGTCATCAGTATAATTTTATATACTTGAGAAATTTATAACTCACAAAAAGAAATCTGCACAACCACAGTTCATAATACAGGGTTATAAATGTACATCCCCTCATTTATCTACTAAGTAAACAGAAGAACGCTAGATATTGTATATATAATATACAATAAGATGGAGATGATGCTAAAAATACATGAACATATTCCTATAGTTAAAATCATGAGTCAGTTGAAGCTAGATCACCATAGGAAACCTGGAAGCACAAGTACGGAACTTTTCAGTAGTGAGCATACACGATTTCTCCTCGCGAGATTCGCACCCAAGACCTAACAGTCTCGCATGCGAACGGTTAACCTCTAGACCACTAAGCCGGCCAGCATCCAACGGTGTCAATGTCCAACTTCAACTAATACATGAAATTCAGCGACTGATTCACCATTGTCATCAGTGAGTTACTATCTTACCAGTTACTATCTTATCCAGTGTTTCCAGTTTTTCCATGTGTGAGCTTGCTCCAATTATCTCATGATATCAACTACTGAAATTACTATACTATCCATAAAACCCTCTTCTGATTATATTCCTATACTTTATCATGTCGAAATGTCATCGATTTTAAACAAAATTTAATTTATCTTAAATGTTAAAATTATTTTTACAAACCATTTAATGGTGGTATTTAAATTATCTCAGAAAATGATGCTAATTAAAAAAGAAAAGATTTACAAGATTCAGTATAGGGGTTGTGCAGATTATTAAGTTTTTGATCGAGATCATGAATTGATTGATGTTAGACCACCATTAAGAACATGGAAGCACTGAACGGCCATTTAATCCTAGTGTAGAACTCCTCAGCAGTGCGCATACATGATCCTGCTCGCAGGATTCGAATACAGGGACATCGGTGTCGGGCGCGAACGCTTAACCTCTAGACCATTGAGCCAATCAGCATCCAGTGGTGGTAATGTCCAACATCAAACAATCCACGTAATTCCGTTACCATCTTCCATTGTACTGAGGTAGATACCTGTCTCTACCCGACACGGATTAGCTCCACTGATCATGGCTTCTCACTAGAACTCCGAGAATTCTTTTACGAAGCTAGTCACTATTGGGCACATGGTAATTATTATCAGTATAGAATTTGTGGAGATTATTAAATTTTTGATTGAGATCATGAACCGATTGATATTTACAAGATTCAACTTGTTCACTTATAAATTTAATGAATCTTAAGGTTACTATAATATCGACATTGTTTCTATGTATAGCAAATATATTATGGTAGTGAAACAATTCCGATGAAAGAAAGTACAATAAGAACAATAGTAGATCATGTTAAATGTTGTTAGATAATTAAATGTCATATTAACATTCATTTGTTTAGTATAAACATTAAATAGGAAAAAGCTAAACATGATTTATTGAATATCAGCATATTTTAATAGATAACTAATCGATGTTTATCTTTGTAAACTACAAAGTGACAACATTTTCAGAAGACCATAAAGTATAATATTATCTTATAATATATTTAACTAGACAAGTTATATTGTCTAGTGGTAACCGTTTAGATTAAGAAACGGAATGAGGAAGATTCAAAGACTACCGGAATAACATTTCCTTGAGGATGTCAAGTAAACTTTACTGACGGGTGCAGGATTCGAGTTCTGGAGTGAACATCAATTCTGAGATGAAGGTACATCCAGATGACGAGTCTTAAATAAGACGAAACGTGAGTCCTGGATTCCACTGCTAGCTATTATCCATCTTGTTATGACTTTAGGTTGGGTCGATTTTTACCCTGTGCTAATTGTTGTGTCCTTGACTGGAAAATTAGAGAGCAGCGTGCTTATCGATCGATTACAGTGACACGTAAACACGTAAGGACGACCTAGTGCCCTGATTGGCCCTGCTTCGCTGTCTGTCCTAGCCAGTTGAGTCAAGAACACAAGTCACAGCCTCTGAGATATGAATCATTATATTTCAAACATACTTTGTTTATATACCAATCAAGCATACCACATCGTACCATAAAATAGAGAACAACATTTTGTACAATATTCAACAAGTGAACAGATACCGACCAATAGGAAATGTCCATTTAAAGTCCAAGGACACCATTGGACTTAACATGATAATTATTGGTCTATTCCTCCGCATCCACAACACATCTTTGTCTATAAAAGTTGTGAATTAAGGCAATATCGAGATAATGCTCACAGGATGCATATATGCGAACAAGAGACTGATCAAATGTAGTCCTAAATATCAAGGGGAAGATTTAAGTAAACAACACTAAGTGAACTAATTATTACAGTTTAAAACGTCCTCAAGACTGCTTGAAATATCTCATCTAATAACTGTTCCTGCATTCTTTTCAAGATGATGACAATCCTATCACACGTGGGGAATATCCTTCGCTACAATGATTATCTAATAACATTAATTACCATCTTACTTTGGGAAAGTATGAGTAAAGTAGAAATTAAATGAAAAATCTTTTTCTATTTGACTTCCACTAATTTAAATTCATAGGTTTTATAATTTGGTTAATATTGCATGGCATGGAGAGAGTCAGCTCTACCTCTCCAAATACTCTCACATGACCACGTGCATACAACAACTGTCAGGAAAGTCCTACTCACTGCCTTCTCATGACATCACTGTTGTTTACGAAATTGAGAGAACGAAAAGCGGATATCCGGTGCTTTAACCAGGTTGGTGGGTATGGTGGATCCACCCTGAGGGAGTTAGAGAACCCTCATTCCAAACTAATGTTGCACATGACTTTCAAGATCCTGTGGAACAAATGGCGTATGAACATATTGTCTGTCACCAGTTATCGTAGGATTGCATCTGCTTATGTTGCTCCACTGTCTTGTGGATTAGATATTTAGGTCGAATGCTTCTGGTGTGTCTCCATAGCAAAACCACGTGTTTCGTTCTGGGCATATGGGCAGTATCTCAACCCTTACATAAATCGAATGATTTATGTGTCGCATGTGTATTCGGTGCCTTTTTGCACCAATTTTTATGTGTTTAAATATATAAATAGTTTCTATAATTACAAGTTCTAATTTGAAAGGTGTTTCCGAAAAACATTAAGAAATTATGTTTCTTCAAAGAGTCATATTCGGAAGAATAATCAATCCTTTAAATTATTATTCAATCATTAGATGGTTATTAAATAATTACATTAAAAAAGTCCTGAAGACAGATACTATCATGTCTAGTTTCATTTTCTGGTTTTCCTCTCTCTTTGAAATGTATTGTCATCTTATATAATATCAAGTAAATCATATGGTTACATAAATGTTTGTCTTTTTAATTACTCTAGGTACATTATGTCAAGAAATGGAGACAGACATGAAAAAAAAATGAACAGAAATTAGATAGAAGTGGAAAGGAATGCCGAAGACAGAGTGGGTTGGAGAATGCCGATCGGCGGCCTATGCTCCATTGTGAGTAACAGGCGTAAGTCAGTAACTAAGGTCTAGGGTTTCCTGTTGACTACCTCCAACTACCATCTTATATAGGCAAACCATTCATATTGGATAGAATGAATTTATGAGATACCAAACTACTAATAGTGTACCTTTTAAATTTATATCCAATAAAACATAATAAATCATGAATTTTCTTCTGGACTTGTATGATATCGTTTGTTTAAATATGCTTCTTTTACATCATAGAGATGGATGGATGAAGAGTGCTGGTGGGCGGCCTATGCTCCTACACGAGGAGTAACAGGCGTAAGTAAATACATCATGAGTTCTAAATTTATTAAATTATTATTTTTCAAACAAAAAACTGCCTATTTTTCGTTGAAATCGGACAAACAAATACAAATTGGATTCTCAGTTTGGGACTACGGTAATTTCAAATTACGAAACGATTGAGTTTATTCTACTACAAACGGGTTTTACAGCGAAATCTTTGAAAAAGTAACTAGTATACAACATTTTACCGTTAGTAGCTCATATTTTAGTATGAGATAATAAGGTAAAACTTTCAAGGCAGTTTATGTTTCGAACAGTCATATTTATTCTCACAGTTGAAATCATGAATCGGTCTAACCTAGACAACAATCGGAAACCTAGAAGCACTAACGAAAAGTTTCGACTTAGTATGAAATACCTACACAGTGTGCATTCACGAACCTACACGCGTAACTGGAGCCCTAAACATTCGACCTGGCGCGAGAACGCTTGACCTTTAAACCATTTAGTCGGTGTCCGACCGCGGTAATGTCTAATTTTATTCAATCAATCCACGATATTGCGCAACCTTCCATCTTCTCCAGGAGGTGGATTTTTCCCTAGTTCTAGTGAGAAGCCTTTATCAGTGGAGTTCTATCCGTGTCGAGTGTGAGACAGATATCCACCTCGGGCAGTAGATGAAGGATTGCGCAATATCGTGGATTGATTGAATAAAATTAGACATTACTGTGGTTGGATGCCGACTAAATGGTTTAAAGGTTAAGTGTTCTCGCGCGAGATTGAATGCTTTTGACTCTAGTAATGCGTGTGGGGTTATGAATGCACACTGTGTATGGATTTCATACTGTTTTTGATTGCTCCTACCTTCCCGAATGTTGTCTAACTTAGATCAACTCGTGATTTCAACTTTGAAAATACTACAATCTCTACAAATCACTATACTGGTATCAGTACCCAGTGAATTAGAGACATAATTAGCAAACCAAAAGGGGTAACACACAATCAGATGGCGGTAAAGGTCATTTCTTAAATGTGAATTTAAAAAAGATCATCGAGTTTATCCTTTGAAGACAGAACTAACATATAAAAAAATGCCCAGATAACCTGAACTCTTTTTAACTGTCTTTATCATTTGTGAAGTAGAGCTGTATTGTACAGTTAACACCAGCTAAATAAATACTAAGTGTTGAAATTTATATTGTTAAGGACATAGGGACAGTTTTCAACATAAGAAAATGATTAATGATAGTAAACTGCTAGTATGGGTAACTAATAAAGGTCAAACTTTCACTGACTAAAGAATACATGTTACCAGGAACATGGGCCTCTAAATTCGAATGTTTCTATACTCAAACAGAGTACTTGTAAATGTAGTAGTAATCCTAGTCAACTATATTTAATTCACCAAATATCAAAGATTATTATTTTTTTATCAACTATGTGTACAGCCTATAGAAGATATATCAAAAATCATTGTTAAAAATAATAGCCTTTAACTAATAACTAACAATTAATCTCAACGAATCTTAAGCTGATAAATTCTAGAATTTGTGTATATTTATTGAAGATGATGAAGATAAAGACGACTAGTGTAGCAGTAGCCACTGAATCAGTAACCCTCAACATACACAAAGGAAAAAGGACGATCCTCAAATTTGACACAGGAAACACCAACCCAATCATTCTGGAAGATGTTGAAAATTTCACGTACTTAGGAAGCATCATCGATGAACAAGGAGGATCTGATGTAGATGTGGAGGCGTGAATTTTTAAGGTATGGACGGTATTCCTACAACTGAACATATGGAACTTAGAACAACTGTCAGCCAACATTAAAGTCAAAATCTTCAATAAAAACGTCAAGGCAGTTCTACTGTACGGAGATGAAACTTGGAGAACTACTACAACCATCATCAAGAAGGTACAAGTATTCATAAATAATTGTCTACGCAAGATAATCAACATCAATTGGACGGATACCATCAGCAACAGCCTTCTGTGGGAGAGAACAAACCAGATTCCAGATGAGGAGGAAATTAGGAAGACGATGGACATGGATAGGACATACATTAAGCAAATCATCAAAATGCATCACGAGGCAAGCGCTAACTGGGAATCCTTAAGTGAAATCGTAAAAGCGGAAAGCCAAACAACATACTACGTCGGAAATTGGAAGCAGATATGAAAAGAATGAATAACAGTTGTAATGAAATGGAAAGTATTGACCAGGACAGGGTTGAATGGAGAATGCTGATGGTTGACCTATACTTCCAGACGAGGTGTAACAAGCGCATGTTAGTATGCAAGTAAGTAAATCATTTCTAGCTTCTTATACTTTTCAAATGAATCTCGATATGTAATATCTACCTTTTTATATATAGATAATAACTGATTTGATACAATTAAGTAAAGTTATACTAACTTCTTTGTTTTTCAATAAGCCAGCTTTCATATACATGTGTTTAAAACATTATATCTTGATGATTTACAATTTGGATAATGTAGATTTCAATGAACAGATATTCATGTATAAAGTTTCCGATATAGATGAAATATCTATTAAGCCATTTGTATAGTTATTAATGATTATTCAATAGATAGTAATCTGTTAAAGTATATCATTAAAGACTGAAGTGAATCCAGTTTGAATTCTGTATAATTAAACAGTAATATGTTCTGGCAAAAGAATAAACATTTATTTGATAGTAATTTAACTCATTTCACAGATTTAGTTGATCAAACAATTGTTGAATGATATCAGAGATGAGTTTTATGGATATTATAGTAATTTTAATAGTTGAGGTCATGAGTCAACTGAATATAGGTAACCATGGAAAACCTGGGAGCATTGAACGGCCGTTTCCTCCTATTGTGGGACTCCCCATCAATGTGTATCCACGGTTCCATCCCCCGGATTCGAATCCGTGACTCATCAGTTTCGCACGCGAACGCTTAACCTCTTAACCTCTGAGCCTGCCGGCATCCAACGGTGTTAATGTATAAATTCAGTTATTCCACGAAATTCAGCGACACATCCACCATTGTCTTCAGTGAGTTACTATCTCACAACAGACCTGGTTGAACTCCACTGTTCATTGCTTTTCACTAGAACTCCAAGAAATACCTCTTGAAGCCAGTCACTAGTGAGCATATAATGATTAATATTAAAAGGGGTTTTGTGGATATCATAATGATTTTAATAGTTGAGATTATGAGTCAATTAAAGCTATATCACCATGGAAAACCTGGAAGCACTGGTCGACCATTTCTTCCTATTAGGTGACTCCTCAGAGATTCGAACCCAGGACCTATCAGTTCACCTATGAGTTAGTCTAGAAATAAAGTAGTGATTCTATGGGAAAACAGATCAAGTCAATAATTTATAATCATCTGGTTTGGTTTGTCTTCAAAACTATCATTTGTAAACACACTGTTTATTGTTAGTTTATAGTGTTTCAACTACATTCAGATTAGTGTCCAGATGATTCTAACCTTATACCCTTATATATATATAAATTTCAAGAATCAATAAGTGAATCAACAAATCAAGGGATTTAAAAATTTGACAATACGGAACTTATTATTATATCTACTTTGTATATTTTAAAGTGGATTGCAAACAGTCTTGTTTATTTAAAAGAAAAACCAGTTGGGATTGACTGATCACGAAATAAAGACAATAACAGTTCAAATTTTATCGATTTAGTTACATGTCACCACTTTTCTAAACGACTCGATATCGTTTATATGGTGTGTTAAGATCTTACATACCTCATGGCGATTGGTAAGAAACCTTAGATCAAGGTTTCCTGCTTATTGATACTCGTCAACTAACTATACCTGCAATCATGTGAAGCTGAATGATGTAGTTTTGAATCCGACTGGAAGTAAAATGTATGCATGCATATCTTGTTGACGAGTATCAACAGACAAGAAACCTAAGCTGAAATGAGTTTTCATTCGACTACTTACATCTATATAACATTAAAATCAATGGATATATTTTTGCTTCAATTTAATTAACTTACTGACATTTTTTTATTTCAATGAATTTCCTAAGTAATTGGTTTAGAATTTAGTATTTAGTAATGATTTCTTTAAATAAAGATTACATTTTAAGTAGACTGTAATATAGAGATATAGTAAGAAATGATGTTTTGAATGAGAATTTAATCTTTATCTTATGGTCAGTTTTGTTCGAAGTAAAGACTGGTGTCAGTCAAGGTTGCTTACTCTCACCCTTTCTCCTTGTCCTGGTCATCGACTGGATCATGAAGACGTCAACATCTGAAGGAAAGTACGGGACACAGTGGTCAGATAGGATGCAGCCAGACGATCTAGCCTTCGCAGATGGTCTGGCTCTTTTATCGCACACGCAAAAACAAATGCAGGAAAAGACGATCAATGTATCAGCAGCCTCAGGAGCAGTAGGTCTCAACATACACAAAGGGAAAAGCAAGATTCTCCGATACAACACAACATGCAACAATCAAATCACACTTGAAAGAGAAGCTTTGGAAAATATGAAAACCTTTACATATATGAGAAGCATCATCGATGAACACAGTGGATTTGATGCAGATGTGAAAGTGCGGATCGGCAAAGCAAGAGCAGTATATCTATAACTGAAGAACATCTGGAACTCAAGACAACTGTCTGTTGACCAACACCGATATCAGAATTTTCAATTCAAATTTCAATACAATTCTACTGTATGTGGCGGAAACTTGGAGAACCACGAAAGCCGTCATTCAGAAGATACAAGTGTTTATTAACAGTTGTCTACACAAAATACTTCGGATCTGTCGGCCAAACACCACCAGCGACAGCTTACTGCGGGAGGGAACAAACCAGATTCCAGCGGAGGGAGAAATCAGGAAGAAGCGCTGTGAGTGGATAGGACACACATTGAGGAAAGCACCGAACTATTTCACAAGACAAGCCCTCACATGGAATTCTCAAGGCGAAAATAGAAGAGGAAGACCAATAAAACATATTACGTCGAGAAATGGAGACAGACATGAGATGAATGAACAGCAATTGGATAGAAGTAGAAAGGAAGTCCTAAGATATCGTGTATTAAAGAATGCTGGTCGGTGGCCTATCCTCCAACGGGACTAATCATAAGTTTTAATTTGAAAGGTGTTTCCGAAAAACATTAAAAAACTATGTTTCTTCAAAGAGTCATATTCGGAAGAATAATCAATCCTTTAAATTATTATTCAATCATTAGATGGTTATTAAATAATTACATTAAAAAAGTCCTGAAGACAGATACTATCATGTGTAGTTTCATTTTCTGGTTTTCCCCTCCATTTGAAATATATTGTCATCTTATATAATATTAAGTAAATCATATGGTTACATAAATGTTTGTCTTTTTTAATTACTCTAGGTACATTACGTCAAGGAATGGAGACAGACATGAAAAAAATGAACAAAAATTAGATAGAACTAGAAAAGAATGCCGAAGACAGAGTGGGTTGGAGAATGTTGGTTGGCGGCCTATGCTCCATTGTGAGTAACAGGCGTAAGTAAGTTTGTTCAGGAAGTCATTTTTTTATAAGCTAAATATCTTAACTCTTTGTTATATTTATCTATCAAATTGTAATAAATTTACCATTGAAAATTACTATGTAAACAATAAAAGACGTTCACTTGAATGAGTGTGTTTGTTCATATTCAACAAGATATATCCAGATGTTCTTGTGATATTTGAAAATATTACGAGATCGTTTAAATCTGTGAACGGAACGAAGACTCAGCGACAAAATGACCAGATAATCTAACTATTCCAATGCATCCCAGGCCCACTAACTAAAAAGAGAATTTCAGGTCAGAAAAGGGAAATTGTACTCCACAAGCAGCCAGAAGCATAAACAATAACAACAACAAGCACAACTGAAGCGTATATATACAGCATAAATGTGTCCTTGACAAGCATTACAAAATAGTATAATAAAAGAGACAACGGACCAATAACATTTGATGTTCTGTCAAGCGGGAAATACAACATGAGGTGAAAACGGGTGCTTTTGGCGCGAAAACAAGAAATTCAAAATTCCAAAAATAAGACAATTACTAACTGCGTTTTAGGTACCTAGCATCCTCAACAATTCTACACCTATCACTAATAACTTACAATGTCGTATATAAGAGATCAGTAGAAGTATAAGTTTTCTCAAAGTTTGAGATATAAAGTATTTAAGAAAGCAATTACCTAGTCGTTTCGCTTTTACACTAATTCTAATTAACTTCAAAAATGATACACAAAATCAGAGTATCTTCACAAATTCTCTTGGTATTATTTACTTGAATCTTCCTATGGATATTTAGGACTGTAACTGGTCAATATCTTATTGGCATATGTGCATACTATGAGCATTGCATCGATATTATCTCAAGTCACATGCGTTATGAACAAAGATGGATAGTAGCTAGCAGTGGAATCCAGGATACGCGTTTCGACCTACTTGAGACTCGTCAGCTAGATGCACCTTCATCTGGGGGTTGATGTTCACTCCGGGACTCGAACCCAATACCGTTTGCTTCAAATAATATCGTGTTATCTACCCAGTTATTGAGTCTTGATAGCCACTTACTTGTGCAGAACTCAGTAGCTAAGTAGATAACACGATAGCATTTCAAGCTAACGGTACCGGGTTCGAATCCCGGAGTGAGATGAGAGTATATCCAGCTGACGAGTCTCAAATAGGACGAAACTCTCGTCCTGGATTCCACTGCTAGCCGCTATCCATCTTTGTTCACATCTTCAAGAAATGTTTCCACAATATTACACAACAATTAAATTGTACTTAGCAGTAATCATTTCATATTTTCTCATCAGAATGGTAACAAACACCGATCAATTAACAGTTTTCTTTATTTTTCTCTTTAGACACATTTATTTCTTACACATTGTATTTGTCTAAAAACTATATCATAATTGGTAAATTCTAATTTTAAGACTAAAATCCATCATGATATTTATAGGTGGTAGATGTTATTACAAATTATTTATTGATTAAATTAAAGAAAACATAACGAAAATAAATGAGTAATTGTTTACAAATTATCCAATCATTGATAACGCTAATCATTATTATCAGTCTTCGTATGGGACTCCTTAGGAGTGCGCATCCATGATCCTGCCTTGCAAGATTCGAACTCAGCATCTATCAGTTTTGCGCAGGTATGTTTTACCTCTAGAATGGTATATCCGGGGTTCAAATCTGGCGGGGCGAGGTCGTGCATGCACACTACCAAGGAGTCCCATACTAAGACGAAACGGTCGTCTAGTGCTTCCAGGTGGTCTTTCATGGTGGTCTAGCTTCAATTGCCTAATAATTAGTCGAAAATGTTTTCTTATCCAGGTTTAATCTCCAAGCAAACGGCTTTCTAATCTAAACTATTATATCTATTATTAGAAGGAGATTTAATTTATTTTTTCGTTTATATTTTTGACTGAATTATGGTTAGTCTTAGTTGGCATATGTATAGCCTGTACAGATTGGCTCAATATAACAACTTTTCTCAGATTCTTCTTTACAAAATAAACGAATTGTGTCTAGTAATAGAATTCACAACGTGCTCTTCGTCCTATTGTATTAATCAACACTACTATGGAGTTACATCCAGTTGACAAGTCTTAAGTAGGACAAAATGCACATTCTAGACTTCAGTGCTATCCATGATCTGTCTATTTGAATAACAGGTGTAAGTAAGTAAGAAAGTTTTACTGTTAGTTTGTTCATTTATCATTCCAGTTTAATTTCTGTAAACTTATATTGTATGCGACTTATGTTGAAAAACACAAGTAGTATGTAACACCAATCAGAAGTGGAATGCCTGGCAGCAGATGATTGAGAAGATCGAATTAAAGAACATTAAGATGTAAACAAAGAGTAATTGTAATAACAATGAAGGAACTATGGAGTTTAAGATAATCGATGGACAATTTGCAAATGATTACGAAGGAACTCTGTAACTTTACATTGAATAATAAATTAGTTGACGAGTCTATAATTTACGGACGAACCAATCAGATATAAGATTATGAGTCACGAATTTCAGCACGCAATTCATCTATACATTTGGTTAAATAGAGTTTTGACATTATAGCTGATGTCAGTTCGTGATGAAAACCCCTAATCTGATTTTTCTTTAACCCTAACCATCAATTGTAAATGAGAATTCTAACTGCTTTATATAACCCTCATTTAGTCCTAATCAGTAAGTGTCCATTCTCAAAGTCACTTCAGTATTGTTCCAAGGTCGTCCATAAATTATAGTCTCACCGATTAGTTTTCCTCATCAAGTCTTCTGCATTACAAACTTAGTATTTATTATTTAATAAATACTGTGATCTTAGTTAATTATACTATTTGGTATTAGGGAAAGATGGTAAATCAGTTGATGACGTTGTGAATCTTCATCGACTGAGATGGTTGGGTCACGTGTTGCGTATGCCCGAACATCGATTACCACGACATGCAATGCTAACCGGTGTTCGAGATGGTTGGAAGAAAGTTAGGGGCGGACAAACCAAAACGTGGCATCAGTGCTTGAAGGCACTAACTTCTAGCGTGAGTCATGTTGGTAGATGCAGATTACTTGGTTGGGGTCCGCGTGACTATCGTAACCAATGGTTGGAGACTCTTGGTGACATGGCTCAGAAACGATCGCAATGGCGTTGGTGCATACACTCTCTACCTTCCCTTAAACTAGGAGAATAAAATCGCTTCATATCTTTCTTTCTACTAACTAATTCTTTCTTCCTGTACTTTGTCTTTATATTCAATCTTTCTTTTATATATTACCACCTCTGAATTAACTACTTTTATGAATCCGGTGTCCATCTTGTTGTGTTAATGAGGTATGGCAACTTGGACCGATGCATATATGTGCCTGGTCCTACGTTGTAGCTGACTGACTGACTTGGTCATATTCTAAATGACAGTTCTTTTTTTTCTTTGAACAACTAACTAACTACTTAGCTTCCTAATCATTAGTAATATCTCCCGTATAGTAACAAATCTCTTGTTATGATCCATGACTAGATTTAAAAGAAATCAAAAACCCAATTTCTTTTCATTTGATTAATCCAAAAATTTATTTAATAGTACATAATAAATTATTCTGTCTAAAAATCTGATTCTCCACTTCACCTCTATTTCTATGTTACTAAGGTTACTAAAGACTAGAAAAGGATTTAATTATATTATTATTGTACCTACCATATCCATGACCTTGAAATGAAGGTTATACAAAACAAGTTACATTTTAATCCTTTTACTATAGTATATCAAATGTAAATTCTTAACAAAGTTTAAGTATTTTGAAAGGTATTTAAATTATATAATAATCTATGAGTACATAGTACAATATATAATGAATGATTGACTTTATACCTGTTAATCTATTATCTAAGTCTTTAGTTAATGGAATAAATGTCTAACAATAACATGATTGTGTTATTATATGATTAAAATGGTTGTTATTTGTGTAACATAAATCATTATCAGAATGGGTTTGGTGGAGACTTTTAGAAATTTCACTGGTTCGAATCTCGTGGGAGGCGGGATCGCGGATGCGCACTGCTGAGGAGTACCATACTAGGACGAAACGGCCATCCAATGCTTCCAGGTTTTCCATGATGGTCTAGCTTCAATTGACTCATGATTTCAACCAATAACATAGATTATTCCATTTAGGTTAGGAGAGTTTTAATTATCAGATTGCAATGAGATATATGAGTTACTAATGTACATAATTGTTTAAACGATATATAGACATTTTAAACCGAACAATATTTTCAAGTCTAGTTTTGTTTTCAATGAAAATTTCATTGCTAAATTAGTTATAACATTGAATAAAAACTTGAATATACTTGAAATGATTACCTATTTGTGAATAAAATAACATACTAGCATGAAGAGAGTGAAATATAACAGAAAATATCTTTACAGTGTTGCTGGGGTAGTATGGGAAACCTTACTAGCTAACTTGAACAGTTGGACGTGACCAGACTTAGTCACCACTCTGCTGTAAATCAGATTAATTGAGTTCCATTGTATGGGTTCTCTGAAATCTTGAAAGCTGCTTGATGTGTATGCTTATGTCTATGAACTGAATGAATTTTGGATTGTATGATTTATGTGCTTAAGTTTATTCAGAGGGTGTGCATCTGGATTAGCACAAGGAAGGTAAGCTGGAAAATGTCTCCCCTATGTCTAATAAGGTCGGTGACATAATCTTTCAGGAAGACGACAAAGAAATATGGTAACCAATATGAGAAAGTGGTAACCATCAACCTTTCCTGAAAGAGAGCTCATGCTTATGTGTATGTCAAGAAGTGAAGAAGTGAAAGCCTTTGTATCAATGATATGCATAAATAACAGTTAGCTGTAGCGAATACGTTCAAAGGGAGTTGTGACCACCTATCTTCCCAAGTGGGATGCATGAGGGAAAACCTACGTGATACCAGTGTGCATGTAACCTATATTTGCTTACGAGGTCAGTATACTTATGTGTACGCCAAGGGATTCATAGATGAAAACTTGTGTTACCGGTACGCATGTAGACTATGTTTGTCTATGTTGCGACGCTTGCGCGTTAATACATGGAAGTAACGATTTTCTCGCAAAATCACATCGACGTGGTGTATTTAAGAGCCTTGGGAAATGAAAACCATTTCCAAAGAAGCCAATTGGCTTCACCAGATAATGCTTGACCAACCTTAACACATCTGTAACACCGTATTGTACCAGTAGGAATATGTGAAAACGCTTTCAATTATTACAAATTGATGATGGTACATTGGGGCATAAAGCGATCCAGATCGGAGAAAAGTCAGCAAATTGAGCTACCTATTTAAGAAATTACAAACTTCTATTTACTTTTACTTTCAATACAATATTCATATAAGTCGATTTTGTACAGAGTTAGAACAATATACTCTTTCTACTACTTGGCTTGACTCTATGATAATTATAATTACTACATCTTCAACGTGTCCTATATCTTTGCTAGTATAAGTATAAAAGTAAACATCTTATTACAATTCATCAAACTAATCAGAATCTATGTATTAGCCTATGAGTTACTTATACTGTGCACAACCACGATCCCGCTCGCCAGATTCGAACACAGAACCTATCAGTCTCGTACGCGAACGCTTAACCTCTAAACCACTTAGCCGGCCGGTATCTAGTAGCGCTAGTGTCTAACTTCAACCAATCCACGAAATTCAGAGATACATTCACCACTGTCTTCAGTGAGTTACTATCTCACAACAGACCCGGTTGAACTCCACTGGTCACTACTTCTCACTAGAACTCCATAAAATACCTCTTGAAGTCAGTCACTAGTCAGCATATGATGATTACTATCAGAAAGGGCTTTTGTGGAGCTTTCAGTAATTTTGTGATTGAGTTCATGAGCTAATTGAAGCTAGACCATCATAGAAATCAAGGTAAACTCAGTTCACCATTACCGAAATATAATATGCACACAAGCACACACAGAATGTTTACATTCGGAAAAGTAATTATTTCTTAAAACTAAAGTGTAATCAATATTTATTTCTTTAAAATAGTCATGTTAAGTTTGTTGATTATACAAATCGATCATGGAATTAAATTGGTTGTTTAGCAACTAAATATCTTACGCTTTCAGTTCACTGTACTGAATGAATTTGATATCAAGTTGCAATATGCCAACTAGAATATGTGACTTGATATTACCATTCACTTAGATGTTAACTCGTTGAATTTTGTCAAGGAGAAATATTAAACATGTCTGTTTTACTCAAGACTTATCGATATGGTGTCGCTTTAAAGTTGGGGGGGGAGGGTAATTGTCCCAATGTTATTGAAACCAACTTAACACAAACTTCGTAAAATTAGTCAGCAAACTTAGTTTGATTATATTTTAGGTTGAATGATACAGTTAAAATGAAACAACAAAGGACAAAAAACTGACTATTGATCTAAGAATATGGTTTCTTTTTAAGGCTTTCTCCTAGTTATTATTCACTCCCATGGATTGGCAACCTTCAAAATTGATCTGTTATTATAAAGTTTATGGGCTGTTACAAACTAGTAGCTAAAAATTTAAAACTTCCGTTCAAGTAGGTCGTACTGATTTAACTTTGAGCATTAGTTTGAATCAGATATAGTTTTTTGAATAAAATACTACAACCTACAATAGTAGTTAGTCTGTCAGTGATATTTGTAGAGCCATTGAAATGCCACTGAATCTAGCAAAATCACCCGGCAGTCGGACCACTGAATATTTAACGATTTACCGATCCTTGTCAAAGACCACTAACGCGGATCAATGTTTTGCACTCCATGGACTTGCCGATACGGTTATGATCACACTCTGTTCCTTCTGCCTACTTTTACTAATATATTTCTGTGATAACGTCGTTTGTGTTATACGGTCATCAAAGTAGACATAGTACTTGCATACGACGCAAGGGTAATCCACATTAGGTACTGACCGTGTAGTGTGACTCTGGTTAGTCACACTTTTCTCGTACAACTTGAGTAAGCCCCCAATCATCGACGTAGATCCACAACAGACTCCATGTCACAAAGCTCTGACATTTTTACGCCATATGCTTCAAGTATAAGTGATATAAGATTGTAAAAAATACGATTTTGCATTAAATCCATTTACATATAACATAGACAATAACTACATGTACTCGTGTACTACTGTATAACAGTAAGCTTGAAATTGACTTTATTTAATCACCATTCTATCATATGTTTCAAAAGTACTAATAAACAGAAAAACATTTCTACAATACCATAAACTTCCAACGATTATACCTTATTTATTCTTATATTTTTTTAACTTGATTCTCAATATTTATCTTGCTTGATGTTTCTGTTTATGCTCAACAAAACATAAGGCTGAAATGATATTTCGGACTAATTCAAGTTATTTTTAATGGTTGAGATCATAGGTCAATTGAAGTGCTCGTGCGTGGCACTGATAGGTCCTGGGTTCGAATCTCGCGAGGCGGGATCGTGGATGCACACTGTCGGGGAGTCCCACAGTGGAACTAAACAACGGCCGAGTACTTCCAGGTTTTGCATGGTGATCTAGTTTCAATTGACTCATGAATTCAACTATTCAAATTACCATTATATTCATCAAACCCCTTCTGATATTAGTTCAAGTTACTAAAAGCTACCGAATCATTAGGAATAGAATATGATCTGCTCTAAGTAAGTGATAGACAATATGATACTTATTCAGTAATTACCGTTTTGAGTATTTCATTGATAGAGAAGATAAATAATTCTTTCCTTCCATGAAAATTCAATATTTCAACTCAATCAACTTTATTCTGACAATTAACATATATTAATGAAGTATCAATAACCGGATTGTATGGATACATCTGTATGGATACAGTAACAATAATAATGATATAACTATTGAATGAGATACATTGATATTCATTAAAATAACTATGTAAAACTAATATGATGTGTTGTCTTATGTTAAACTATACAAAATATATGACAATAAAGTTCCTTAATTCTTTTGTAGTGTCGGTTACTATGTTAAGCCAACATAACTTATTCTAGATTATGAACAGGTCAATTTATTCATTCTTCTTGAGTCACATTTTGATCTTGTTAGTTATTTACTTATCAACTCTGACTGTTTTTATATACACTAAAGCGGATTAAGTCGATAATTTTATACAAAGATTGGCGATAAGTATATCTTGATGATAATCAGTATACAATCCATTCGGAGTTAAATATAGGGTCACTAAAGTGGGGAGCCCGTCAACAACATCGTGCAATCTAACTGACGTCAAAATGAAGGGTCCCACACAGTCAGTCTATTGTACTTTTTATGCATAAAGGCAGACTTTAAATGTCATTGGATTGGGAAAATAGCCTAAGTTTTGTTTTACAAGACTGACTATAATTTTTTTAAAAACAAAATATGATGCTTAATTTAACTTGCATTTGAAGCGACAGCTATTGGGATCGAATCCCAAAGTGAGCATTATCTTTGGGATTCATGTATATCCAACCAACGACTCCTATGTCTAATAAATAGCGTGTCACAATTTCTGTTGCTATCCCTATTCATTTTTCTTAAAGAAAATCTTGTAAACACATATTTAGCAATAGACATGTTGTAGTGAATGAGAATACAAACAGGGACAACCAAATGTATTTGAATACAAAATTACGGAATCTCTTAATAAAATCTGGGAACCATACAGTAAATCATTCATGTGCGAAATGACAATCATTTGTCTCAGACTTGGTTGTTACTTCGTTTCCATATAAATCATTCTCTGTTCTCGTTTTCTTTTCTTCGATCTTCTTAACCTTCTGCCGCTAGGTATCTCACTTTCGAATGAAGATACATACTACTTATATCTGTCGGTATCAGTAGCATACACAACAATGTGAGTGCAAGAATTAGCAAGGATGTTCCTCAGATTGTACATAAATCACTGGCCAATATAGGTGTACAATTTTGTTTATCAAAACTTTCATCTAGGTTTATCTTTTTTCTTGCAGATATAGTAGTTCCCACGTTCAATGAATTAATAATTTAAGGGTACAACGTTCCAATCAGTGCTAACATTTTACCTTATCTTTAATGACACTACTAGTGTAGTGAACGAGAACACAAATGAAGATAATCGATTGTGCTTGAACACTGCATTACAGAACATCTCAGTAAAATCTGGGAATCATATAATAAATACTTAATTTGCAAAGTATCAATCACTTGTCTCAAACTTGGCTGTTCCTTTTGCATATATCAATCAATGGTCTCAGATTTCATTATTCTTTTATTTCCACATCAATCATTCTTTGTTCTCGTTCTCCTTTCTTCGATCATCTTAACCTTCTACTGCCCGACATTTCACTTTTAATTGGTGATAAATATTACTTATACCTGTCGACATCAGTAGTACACATCACACTAGTAATGATAATTCATAGTAAAAATAATATCAACTATTGGATATTCTACACTATTAAGAAATTCTTAGAACAATATATAAACCTAAATAACATTAGTCATAATATTGACAATATAAATGATTAAACATAATGAAATGTAACTTATTTATTAATGTCATTATGTACTTCATATAAACTTTCTCGTATGCTTTCACTTATGTGCTCAAATTGAGAAATATAAACAACGTTACACATACATGTGGCAAAAACACCAATGTATTTTAAAATTGTAACGTGGAAGCACCAGAGGTATAACATCAATCGGTCCATGATCTCAATCAAAAACCTAGTAATCACCACAAACCTCATACTGATAATAATTACCATGAGTTCACTAGTGACTGGCTTCGTGAGAGAATTCTCGGAGTTCTAGTAAGAAGCCATGATCAGTGGAGCTAATCCGTGTCGGGTAGAGACAGGTATCTACCTCAGTACAATGGAAGATGGTAACGGAATTACGTGGATTGTTTGATGTTGGACATTACCACCACTGGATGCTTATTGGCTCAATGGTCTAGAGGTTAAGCGTTCCCGATCGACACCGATGTCCCTGTATTCGAATCCTGCGAGCGGGATCATGTATGCGCACTGCTGAGGAGTTCTACAATGGGATTAAATCGCCATTCAGTGCTTCCATGTTCTTAATGGTGGGCTAACATCAATCGGTTCATGATCTCAATGAAAAACATATTAATAATCTCAACAACCGTATACTGATAATTTATCATTCATCATACTTTAGGAATAAATTGTATAATTCATCGCCACACTATATCTATAGATCAATCAATCAATTTTTTAGTTCTGAAAAACTTCACTTTGTTAACCATCTAGTCATGGCATATGAATTATTACATAATATTAGTTTATGTACTGTACAAAGTACCACTTAATACATACCACTTAACTAATTGATAGAATAAAAACATTATCTTAAACTATCCAATTTAATTGAGACTTTTAACTGATAAATCAATGCAGAGATAACAATTTTTCGAAAAACAAAAGGATTCATTCATTTTTGTGTAATAATAAGATCCAACGTATTAAGCTGTCTATGTAAATGGATATGTGAGTTAAGACTAATGGAATCAAATTACTAGATAGTTTAATCCCAGTTTGTTTCATTAAAGTACAATCAGTCAGTGAATTATGATTGATTTGTTTTATAATGTAATTCATAAATGAATTCGGTAAGACTATAATTTATGAACGAACCAATCATGTATAAGATAATAGGTCTTGGATTTTGATACGAAATTCACTTAACCATTTGGCTAAATAGAGTTTTGGTATTATAGCTGATGTCAGTTCGTGAAGAAAACCCTAAATCTATTTCTTAACATTAAATATCAACTGTAAATCAGAATTCGAATTTCTCACACTAATTTATGACCACCATTTACTCCTAGTTACTAAGTGGACTTTCTCAAGGCCACTTTAGCATCGCTCAAAGGTCATCCATAAATTATAGTCCCACCAGTAATTCAATTAATGAAAATGTATAGAAGTGTTCAATTGCTTGTTAGTTTTGTACTGTCTTAAAGAGACTGCTAGTATGCATATGGGAATATTAAATAAATAGGAAATCATCTCGAGGAATAGTGAATACAGTAAATATTTACAAAGTTCTATAAATGTCCTGATTCTATGATTTCTATAAAAATGTTAATCGTTTTGTAGTGAACAAGAACTCATATGGGGTAAATCAATTTATATCTGTCAGCATAAATAGCATACACCACACTCATCCTCTTTTTAAACTATCGCTCCTGAAGTTGTTCTGTTCACTCTGCTACTTTTTTCTTTGCCGCAGTCTATGCCATGCTCCCCGTCGGAATGTTAAGTTCACCAGCGCGCTGGCATCTGTACCTCTGTCAACCTGCCAGGCCACCTAAATCCGATGTTCACCCAGCATCCGAGACGACCCACGTCTTCCCCTTATCGACAGCGATTACTACATCCAACACTCCACTTGATATCTTCTTCCTGGGTCAGACCGTACCAACTATCGACTCCTCTCCAGGTCCTGCTAAAACGCCTTCCAAATAATTCCCTTCTTTCCATTTCTCCTTAGACGGTGACATCAAATGTAGTGAACGAGAACTCTGGTGTGTGCTATTTATGGTGATAGATACAAATCGGTTTTCCTCACCTTAGTTTCATGCAACAATTGAACAAATACCAAAAATAATTAACCTACTCCTATTGATTAGTGATTGTTATTAAATTCATCTCATCTATTACACTGTAAATACAAACTAGTCAGAAAAGAAGCAACTACCCACCGATGAGATTGTTTAAGGATTATTTTTTGACTGTAAACTGAATGAAACCATAAAATACAAACTACTAACATCTGATTTATTTTCTCAGTGATATCATTCTCACTTCAACATTTAAGGATTTATCTTTCAATCTTCTATTCGATATGTCTATCCATTAATGCGAAATTGTAAGCTTTTACTATATGATAGTTCACTACTCTATGCATCAAGTAATCTGCAATTGATAACAATTCTTAATAAATCTATTACTAAGGCAAACAAATACATAAAAATCCCTTTCAACTAGATTGAAGATCAATTCTATTTTCCTTTATTTAACTTACGTAACCCATAGTAACACCCATACACGTATAATAGAGTAAGTTAAAATTTAATATCATTAAGGCATAATAAGTAAGTATTCTAATCTTTTACAATTTGAATGCATGTTTAAAATAAATTAGATTTATCAATTGATTTTTCCAACTTATTAACCAATGAAATAAGAAGACGAATTTCTTTTTATATCCTCAAGAAGTGTGGATTTTACATGTGTATGCACATACTAGACTACATTTCTTAATAATAATAATGATAATAATAATAATAATAATAATAATAATAATAAGACGTAATATTATTCCACAAAGCCGCTTATTGTTAGTAATGAACAAGTAACCTTATTCAAGATAGACTATTCTGAACAAACAGATAATGCTAGACTACCGTTGAAAATCTGGAAGCACTGGACGGCCGTTTTGGTATGGCATGGGACTCTTCAGTGATGCATATCGGCAATCCTGCACGTGGGAATCAGACCAAGGACCTTCGGTCTCGCATGCTAATGCTTAATCCTTAGGCCACTGAGCCGACATCCAATAGTGTTAATATCTAACTTCAATCGATCCATGATCTTGCGCAACCCTTTGAAGTGCTGGCTTAGTAGCCTAGAGGTTAAGTGTCCACGCGCGAGACCGAAGGTTTTGGATTCCAGTCTCACGCTCGGGAACTTGGATGTGCATCTCTAAGGAGTTCCATACTGTGACGAAACGGCCGTCCAATGCTTCCAGGTTTTTAATAGTGGATTAATTTAGATGGACTCATGAATTCAGCTAATTTGAATAACACAACTCTTGCAATAAGAAGTCCACACTTTGTGCCTTTCTTAGATGTGGGAAATCAATCTATACGTCGCACAGCAAATGCAATATTTGTAAATATATACTAGCTCATGGATATTGCATTTACTGTGATATACATAAAGACATATTCTAGGGCTTATTATTATAATCATTAAAGATATGAATTTAAGTGAGATTAAGCTTATAACAATTAGATTTGGGATTTTTTCAAATGACTGATGATAACTTGATAGATTTTTTTCAACAAGGCTGTTACACACCAACATTAATTGCTTGAAGGCAATCAGCAAAAGTTTTAAAACCTGGTTAATATCTGATCGACACTTTCCAGCAAAATGCATTTATGATCCTGAAGAAACTTGTTCATCTTAAGGAATTCGAATCCATGTTGCATAACATCAAAAAAGTGACGGTACAAGAGAATTACTCTGATATTCCCTGATCGTTGTTTCTAGTTGCGACTGAAAATTTAAAATTCTTGACATTACTCACGCCGTTAGTGCAAGATATCATATTATGGCTTCCAGTGTTACATTTCAACGAAAATATAAATCATTATAAGTACAGATGGATGGTGGCTAGCATTGGAATACAGAAAGCACGTTTCACTTTACTTAGAACTCGTCATTCGGATGTACCTGTATCCCAGAATTGATGTCCCAGAGTAAACATCAACCTTGGGATGAAGGTACATTCACCTAACGAGTCTCAAATAGGACGAAACACAAATCAAACTAGATTCCACTACTAACCACTATTCACCTTTGCTTATAAAGCTTGTGATTTAAAGTGATATCGAGGCAATCCGCACAGTATGCACATATACTAACAAGAGACTGATCAATTACAGTCCTAAACATCAGGTAGAGACGATTCAAGTAAACAATACCAAGTGAATCCAAGTTATAAATCATTAATACGTATTAAACACGTTGAAAAAAGACACTAGTCTTACCTTTTATATTCAGATATATGAATGTATACAATATTATCTACAGACATTATTCATTATAATTCATGTAAAGATGTTTTAAAATCTTCTGACCATTGACTGTTATCTTCAATAACTAATGTATGCGGTTTTCTGACAGAACAAGCTAATGGTGGTCTACCATGACCTAATTTTATTTTATTTTTACGATAATTAATAACTGGTGATTTTTTTATTTCACGTAATGGTGCTGGTGATGATTGTCTACTAGAAAGACGATTTCTTGAATTATACATATATTTATATTCTCTTTCTTTATGTTCATTCATTTCTGTTGTATTCACAGCAGTTGATGAAGATGATAATGATGATGAAATGAATGGTGGAATTAATGTTTGTGAAGATGATTTTTTTATTTCTTTATCATGATAAAGTAATGGAAGATTGATTAATTGATGATTCTTTCGATTTCTATATGGAATTGATGTTAGTAGTTGATTCGATTCAATTGAAAGACCATTTAATGAATCATTTAAATTACGTTTACTATTTTGTAAATCTAATCTATTAGCTAATGATACTCTTCCATTATGATTACCATTACTAGTATTACTATTATTAGTATTATTATTGTTATTGTTTAAGCCATTCCTCAACGATCCATTCCACATACTACTTGAATATGATATTGATCGACCCAATAAAAATTGTTGACTATGATTATTATTAGTAGTTTTATGAGTAGATATTGGTAAAAATGTATTAAAATATTGTGAATTAAATGAAGAATTATTATTAGGAAATGAATTATGACGTTGATTTAATTTCATTTGAGATTCAAATAAATATGAACCTGATCTAGTTGATATTAATAATGGATAATTATTATCATTATTCGTTGTATAGTTACTATGACGACCAGTCATATAATCTTGATAAAATTGATTTTTTGAATGTTTTCGAATTCTTTTCCGTATCCATAATACTAATATAATAAAACAAATAATTAATATAATATTTAATATAGCTAATAGAATTAATCCATTTGTTAAATATTCCATTGATATACCATCTTTATCTTGATTGAATACAATTGAAATGGTTTTATTATAATTTGATTTTTGATCTAAAATATTCATTTCTTTATGATTAGGTGACCAAATATTTGATTGATTCATTGAATAATCAATTGGATACATTTTTGTAGTATTCATTTTTAATAATGACTTTAAAACGTTTGTAGTTTTGTTTAGTTTTATCATGAGATCTGTTTGATTTTCAATAGTAGTAGTGGTAGTAGTAGCAGTAGTAGAAGTCGAAGTCGTTGACAGTGAAGTAATAGTGGGTCGTATAGATGTCGTCATTAATGGTGTGGTAATAGTTGTTGTCGTTAACGACGTTCTAGGAGTACTGTTTACTATTGTCGCTGTTGTTGTTGTTGTGTTTATAGTTGTAGGTATTATAGCCATTGATGTAGTTGTAGTTTGTATTTCTGTTGTCTGTTGTAAAATAGTCTTACTTGCCTGAATATCTGTTGCTGATTTATCATTATATGATTGTAAACATTGACTAGGATAGTTCATTTTTAAATCTCTAATAAGATTTGTTTGATTGGGATTACTTAAACATTGGTTATCATATAATATTTGCATACCAGTCTCTTGTTTAACTGACTGGGGTGAATTGATTAATGACTTAGGTGAGATCAAATAAGATGGTATAAAGGACTTCAACAGTTTCTCAGGGTTTTCAATCGATTGTTTTACATCACAAATAGGATATTTACTGCGCCAGTGCCAACAAATATAGAGATCGGGACAGTGCGTAAGACGTAGTTGCCAACTTTTCCATGGGAACCATAAACGTCTAAACGAAGGGTTTTGATTTTCATAGTCACAAAACAAAGAAAGACGAAAATAAGGCGGACCTTCGACTAAATAACCTGCATTATTTGATGATTCCGATGTTTTATTTGTATTAGGTATAAAACTATCTTCATCCCAATTGAAAGGGTTCCATAAACTTAAGTGTGTTACACGTGATTTTGTTGCTAGATTGCCTAAATCGTCTCGTCCAAGACGTTTGAAATAAATAAATGAAATTGTCAAATGAACAGGACTTAAAGGCATTTTCAAACTTAGTCGAACTGTTTCAATAATCCAGTTTAATACTCCTGGTTTTAAATGACTAATTCGTAATCTTGAAGCACTATTTGACTTTGAAGATAAATCATCAGCGCTTATTGTGGATGGTTTTAACACAATCCGTAAATCATACCCTTTTCCATGCTGTTTAGATTGACGCTGTTGATTAGAATCTGCACCTGGTGATGGTACATGCCAATAATGGCAATCAATCATTGTATCTTCATTAGTAACTTCAAACGATTTACTTTTACAATCAAATGTTAATTCATCTGTAGGAGATAAACGCTTTGCATAACAATAAACATCTGGACATAATGATTCACCAACATCAAAAATTGAATAATTAAATTCATTTCCAACAGTTGATTTGTCAAAATATTTAGATTTATCAATTGATTGATTGGAATTTCTTCTTTTAACAGAAATTGATTCTGTATGATATACATGTTTTGGTGTTATTTGTTCTTTGATAGGAAACTTTAATGGTTTATTTTCTACATCTATATCATCTATTATTAAAGGAAATGTTAAACTATCAATAATGGTAGGTGAATCAATTTGATTCAATTCATTTTGAGCATTTACACTTAACAGTGTCATAACAATTACATTGATTAAACATCTATGAATATACATTTCAATCAATGGTAGTCATATTATTTGTAACATGTTTATTCCAATCTTTCATAATATCCCAATGTGTAAATATTCTCCTAAAAAGAAAGATAATTCCAAATAAGTTAATCATCTAAATTTATTTCAATGTTATATATCATAGAAAGGTAATTCATTAAATCAACTACAGCTGTATACAATGACCACGTGTCTATTTGATATAAACTTATATCTCCATTTTCATTGGTCAGCCTGTCGACTTATTTCTGATTGGTTAATTGAGTTAGCCAATCGCTATCATATGACCACATGTTTACATACGTAATTAACCATTAATGTTGAATATGTTATTATTGAAATCTTTGATTTCTGTCATATGTGAATTAATATGCATACATTATTCATTTTAAATGTTTCGTTTACAACTTACCAAATTAAATGAGTGATCAGGTCTAAGTACATTTTAGGTAGGTACTGTGGTATTTCTTTTCGTTTTAAGTGTAAACAATGAAATTTAGATGATATTACATTCATCTGATGAGTACCAAATAGAACGAGATGAGCGTTCTAAATTCAATCACTATGCGTATATGTGATATAATGTTCTATCGATCCAGTCGGCTCAAGATATGCATATGACAAAAAAGACGGATTACTTGCAATCCTAATTAACAACAACTAGAAATTATAAGCCCATACTTATAAATCAGTAATCATTTGATGACATTTTCCAGGAAAACAAATAGTGAATGGCTGAAAATCTTTGCAAAAACTATACTGTTTAGTTGAAATACAATAATACTCAGTTTTAAAATCATTGTCTGCATACTAAAGTTAAATCTGGATGAATAGGTTTATTGTATTGACAGCGTAAATAGACACTAGAAAAAGTTTATTTAATTTGTATTGACGTTATAACTAAAGTTTTATGACGACTGAATTGATTCATATAATTGTATTTATAAATATCACAAATATAAACTAGTCTATTAAAAATATTTTAACTTGCATTATTATTAAAGGGTGACGTGTTAAGTCAAATCACTTCAGGAATGAAACAATTACTCTCTAGTGAGATGTATTGTGAATAGAATGAAACTTACAAAATTCTGGACTATTAGATCCTATCTTCTTGGATAATTTATATTATCTTAATTGAGGTATGAAGATGAAGATGACAAACCTCTATGTCATTGGAACTTATCAACATGTAGCCAGTTGTCTATCCCCCCCATCTTAGTTTTTATTATACTCTACAAGATATAATTAGGTACTGAAGATTACGTACAAATATGTGAAGTTTTGTGAATGAAAAGTATGAAAGTAAACTAATCTCGTAGCACTTGAAAAGACACTGATGTGAAAATATGCAGAATATAACTGTTGATGACAATTTAAGCAAATTAGGATGGTATTGAAAATCTAACCTAAATCACTAAATAAATACATTGGCTAAAAGGAATTACATTCACATAACTCTAAACTTTACTTCATTTGAACTATTTTCTTCAAGATTGTAGAATGTTATTTCATTTTCTATTTGCGTCACACATGAAACCATCATTCGTATATTGCTTGTATAAATTAAATTAACCAATTAATGTAATATTCAAACTGATGTTGTTTAGATTCTGTATAGCCTCCAGTGAAAAGTTAGATAGTCGACCCTCTACAGGGAAATTTGACTTCGAATGGCTGTATTGGATACAGTTTCAATCATATGTATCATAATTATGAAGTACATAAATACCCAAACGAATATCACCACTAGGCCATACGATCCGAAGAGTGATGCTTTCAATAAAGGAAACATGTACAATGAATACATCAGTTTACTTCAGACAATGAATAATCCCAGTCTTTAATAATAACACACATTTCTACTAAATAAGCGCAAAAACGATGACGTGAATCTCATGAGAATCAAAATTGTAGTGAATATACAACGATAAATGTACCAAAACCGTTAACTCTGCATTTTAGGGAAGCTAACAAGTTACCATCACACATGCGTAAGGACTTCCACATACATTTATAAAAGATGGATCTTGTAGTCACATGATTCATCAGCAGACTTACGCTAAAACACTCAGAGTTCAACCAACGTTAGTCAAATAATTTAAATCACAGATTTCTTTCGTTTTGATGACACACTATATGATTAATCAAAGCAGTTACTGATATCTTTTGCGAATTTTATTGGTTTATACTATATTCCTCCATTATGCAGTGTATATTTGGATACTACCGTGAACTAAGGTAAATACATTCCATTTGAGATTTTAAAAGCTATTACAGTAACATCGTTTTTTGTTCATACATGACTTGATCAAATTGTAATAACAAATATCAAGTTCCCTAATTCTGATTATTAACCAATTTTCATTTGTTTTAAGTTACAATATGGCTTATGGTGTCACGATGATCTTACATTGAAGTTAATTGGTTGAAGGATTCCATTCCATTCACATATCAAGTATTTTAGTTATAACACAAACTAGGACAAGCTCATTCTAAACAATGATACATATATCATTCGTAAAAAGAATGTATGTTTAATTCGATTTTACCATCTTAGAGAAGCTAGTACACGGATTTTCACAGTCAATGCATATTTCCACTCTCACTGATTATCTCAATTGTTAAATTATATTCCTAGTTGATATTATCATAAATGTTAATAATTATAACTCCAGTTTTATTAAAATTATCTTATGTTTACAAATGAGATTCTTTTTACAGAAGAACCGATTCTCATCAGAGAGGGGATTTGTGGATATTATAGTAATTTAATTGTTTAATTCATGATTCAATTGAAGTGAGATCATCATGGAAAACCTGGAAGCACTGGACGGCCGTTTCGTCCTATTGTGGGACACCTCAACAGTGCAAATCCATGATCCCGTCCTGTGAGATTCTAACCCATGACCTATAAGTCTCGCACGCGAACGCTTAACCTCTAGACCACTGACCCAGCCGGCATCCTAGAGTGTTAATGTCTAACTTCAACCAATTCACGAACTTTCGCCCCCATCCACCATTGTCTTCAATGAGATACTATCTCTCGCAGTTGAACTCCTCTGGTCACTGCTTTTCACTAGAACTCTAGGAAATACCTCTTGGAGACCATCACTAGTGAGTATATGGTAATTATAATCTGCTATGTCCCAATAAGCATAATGAATGATAACTTTTTGGATCCATTTATGAACCAATACTATACATATATTTTTATTGTATCATTGTTAAGTAACTAAACTAATCACATTCGTGTTTCTCTAATTATAAGCTTTATTTGGACCAGTAGACTATTATTATACGATTTACCATTCTTGAATTATGTCCTGTCTATTAATTACTACCTCCTTCATTCACAGCCACATTTGGCTAATTCTTGTACAAATATTGTCTCATATTTCATGGTACGGTGTGGTCTGTCTGGTTGATATATAAACCGAGTATGTTTGAGATAAATGATTTATATCACGGTGGCTGAGATTGGTGTTCTGGACTTAACTGGTTGGGCTAGGCGGAAAGCAGGAACGATAAGTACTGTAAACTGCTCGCACGGGTTTATACGTCACTGGTCCGACCGCTAATTCACTGCACTCTAATTGACGGTATCATGACGCTAAACATTAACAAGGCACACAGCCCACAAGTTATAACATAATCGGAAAAGTGTTTATTTGGATATTATATATTATATTATATTCTCAACAAAATATCATTTAAAGTTACACTAGTCACATATAGTTTCACCTGCATATTATACTTTTAAACACACTATTCATTGAAAGCATCATTTGGCACTGTATTCAAAAAAAAAACAAAGAAGAAATCTGAAAAGTTTGATCTCATTATCATGATCCATCAATCATTTAAAATTGATCATTGGTCAATCACAAGGTTTACTATGATGTACTTTATATTCATTTCAATAGGTTGTTAATTATTCAATGTCATTTAAGTTATATTATTGATGTCTACATTGAAAAATGAAATTTTTGTCTAATTAATTCTTAGTGATAACAATGATAATCAATAATCCATGTGATCAAAGTGAATGATTCCTTTTTTATTCAATATAGTACATGTTCAATTATTCAACTTTCATTGTTTTTACATAAAATGAAAAAATTAAACTGTTGTACTTTTGCAATAATGAGTAGGTTTTAAAATAAGATATGTTGAACTTTAAAGATTAGAAACAAAGATGGATGATGGTGAATAATGGCATTCAAGAAGTGTGTTTCGTCTTATTTAGGACTCATCAGTTGGATGTAGCTATATCATGGAATTAATGTTCACTTTAGGAATCGAATTCAGTACGGTTCGCTTCAAACGACATCGCTTTATCTACTTAGCTATTAAGTCATAGATTCTATTGCTAGCCACCATCCATCTTTACTTATAATGCTTGTGAATTAAGGTTATATCGAGTTAGTCCGTACAAGATGCACATTTGCCAATAAGAGACTGATCAATTGCAGTCCTAAAGAACAATGGGAAGATTCAAACAAACAATACAAAATGAATTACAAGATTATGTTATGTGAGACGTGGAATTTTTTAATTACTACCACTCTGAATATAAAACAAAGTTTATCGCTTATTTATAACAAATGCATTTCCTGTTAAATCTCTTAAATGCTAAGTCACAATCAGAAATTTTTATAGCAATTTACGTGCAATTGAGTTTGTTCACATTTAATTTAGTTAAACCCTTTTATTAACTTATTTAACGGACAGAGTCATCCGTACTAATAACAATTTACATCACTGTACCTTTATTATTGTTGTGCTGGTATGAAATATGTATGCTTGAAAATTGCTTACTAACGACGCATATATTCATTCTGCTAGCTTACTGTTAGCTGCTTAATTGATTGGATGATTAATTTGCCGGAATCCACAAAACTCATTCTGATATATATATATATATATATATATATATATATATATATATATATATATATGTCAGAATGAGTTTTGTGGATTCCGGCTCAGTGGTTTAGTGGTTAACTGCTCGCGCGCGAGACCACTAGGTCCTGGGTTTGGATCTCGCGAAGTGGGGTCGTGGATGTGTACTGCTGATGAGTCTCACAACAGGACGAAACGGCCGTCCAGTGCTTCCAGATTTTCCATGGTGGTCTAGCTTCAAATATCTCATGATGGGACACGTGTTACGTATGCCCAACCACCGAATGCCCCGACGTGCGATGTTCAATGGTGCAGGAGTAGATTGAAAGAAAACTAGGGGCGGCCAGACAAAAACATAGCACAAATTCATGAAATCACAAGTGAACTAAGCCATGTTAGTAGGTGTAACTACCCGGTTGGGGTCCGCAAGATGATAGCAATCGATGGTTAGAGACCTTGAATGACATGGCTCAAAATCGTTTGCAATGGCTCAGGTGCATACACTCTTCATGTTCTCCCAAATCTTAAACTACTGGATTCTTCATGTCTCTTTTTTCCTCTTTCCAAATTTATTTCACTGGATTATACTCCTTGAATAACATCTTCAAACCCTAATCTTTCCGATTACTTCTTATAATCTTACTAGCTCTACCACTATGGAATTTGAATCGACAAGTGCATCTCTGTGCTAATGCGGTATGGCAACTCGAACTGATGTACTGACTGAATTTTAGGTCCAAATAGAATATAAGTAGGGATTCATCCAGTAACATTTTATTACTACAAAGACGTTTGATTGTAAAAAAAGCTATGTTCGGTATATATGCTTCAGTAAACTCAACTATAGTATTTCTAAATAAATTACTACTAACTTAATTGTAGATTACTGTTTCAAGCAATTTCCCGAATAAGATCAACTCTTCGATACACAATGACTGCTGATAGCACGTTCCGTGACCCATTGTGTTGGCTATTTCTTATCCAATTAGCGCTAGTCGATACTTGGAGAGGACTCTAGGAGTTTCTAATATAAAAACCATAAATATACTAACGTTTCTCTTATTGCGCTTCTTAATTTCATCTACCCTTGCTATTTGAAATATTATTTCGTTCACGAACAACCGTGTTCTGATATGATGACTTATCAAATGAATCGGTGTCCAAGAATACTTAACAGTAAGAATAGCTGGGTTGTAATAAGAGAGAATTATGACAAGGTGCCTATGAAGAGAAGATTAGTTGCAGGTGAATTATTCTTATTTCCTTTAGCTTATCGAAATTGAATCTTTATGAAGTTCGAAAAAAAAGAAAACACAATCTGTATGAATTAATTGTTCAAATGGTAATATCAGTTAGGGTCCTATATTATTTTATATTGGGATCATGAACTGAATGGTGTTAGACCACCATTGTAAACCTAGAAGCACCGGACAGCCGTTTCGTCTTATTGTGGGACCACTCAGTAGTGCGCATCCACGATCCCGCTCGCGCGATCCAAACACAGGGCTTCAATTTTTGCGCACCAACGCATAACCTGTAAACCATTGAACCCGCCAGCATCCAATGGTGTTAATGTCTAACCTCAACTAATCAACGAAATTGAGTGACCATCTTCGATTGTACTGAGGTAGATATCTGTCTCTATCCGACACGGATTAGCTCCGCTGATCATGGCGTCTCATTAGAACTCCGAGAATCCCCTTATGAAGGCAGTCACTAGTGAGCACATGGTAATTATTATCAGTATAGGGTTTAAGGAAATTATTAAGTTTTTGATTGAGACCATGAACTGATCGATGTCAGACCACCATTGTTTCTCTCACATAATATGAAACATAAAAAACAAATTCTAGTTTTATCACCTTTTAAATGTAACACAAATACTCTAGTGAGTATATAGACAGTAAAGTATGATGATATCTTGTAAATAATAGTGAATGAAGGCCACTCTACGTCTCATATTGATTAAAATGCAAATTATATAGTTAAATTCCATCTCTGTTGTATTGTGATTGTTATGATGTCTGTAAACCAAAAGCCGATTTCTTTTGAGGTAGTTAATATCTATTTGTAATGGATTCCATACCAAGAAGGATTAAGTTACTAGTTAACAATAATTTTGAATGATTCTGTATCTGACATCATAAAAACCTCAGTATACAAAAAATAAATGAACCAATTAAATTCTGAGGTCTAATGATAAGTCGGTTTGTTTTCAAAATCGTAGTGAATATCAATGACAATGTGACACTTCGAATATATATATGGCACAGTCAGGCTGTTACACCATGGGTTTTCGCGCACATGTAACAAATTATCAAGAATTTTGCGATGTCGTTATTTATCAGGTATAAACAGTTTTCTTTCCGTCTAACGTTAATTTTCGTAATCCTTTTGCTTCTTACATGACATTTATTGCAGTTTATTAATAGTTTAACATAGTTGTTGCTGACAACCTGTGTGAATGTTTAGTAAGCTTAATGTGGCTATTTGTAACATTACTGATTCAGACTAGTGAAATGCACCGTTTATCAAGTCAACAAATAGACCATAATCAGAGTTTTATGGAAAAATGAGTTTTAAGAACTTTTATATATAATTCAAGTCCTTAATTATGGTGGTGTTGAACGTGGATATTGGTAGCTCTTTGTAAACTGTAGATTGAAGCAATTAAGCTAACCGATTGGCATCACAAACATGGTATAAAGTAAACTACTAACATAGTGAGTCGTTCATAGTTATATGATGGGGATTTGAAGCTCTCGGTCTACAATACGACACAACCCTAGTAGAACTAGAATCAAATAACAAGTATTAATGATTTAAATCTTGAATTCCTACTGCATCGCAAACTGAATCGGTATAATTTCAAAGTAATTCAGGCCAAATACGTGGCGAAAATTGAACTAGCAACCTAACCTAAAACACAAATTTCTAACACTAATATCTCCATTCTAACCACGAAACTCAGCCCTTGCAGAGCTCGTGGGAGTAAAAGAACCTAAGGCGAAGATGGTGGTACTGGGGACACTGCTGAGAGGCAGGGCAAAGGCTGTATATGACAGCTTGGACGATGTTGGCGGGAAGACAGTATGATAGTTCTCTTTCACATGATGAACAATATCAAAGCATCAATAACCAAAAAAAGAGAAAGAAAACAGTTTTGGCAAGGTGATCTGTTTATTCAATATCTATGTACACACATATCATCAAAGGTTTTATGTTATTACACAAAAATCTAATGTAGTAGACAATTGTTTATGTCTCCAATAACTTAAATTTTGACAGCACATAAATATTGAAGCAAAATAATGTATTATACAATAATACTTTAAATAGATACTAATAATTGTTGGGTTATCTATTTCGTCATTTATCTATATCATCAATCTAATAATTTCTAAGTTGATGATGTAATAATTAATTAAATGATTGATTACTACATATTTTCAGAATGAATTAATGTCGGTCTTGAATAATTCATTCATTACCAATGATTTGTATATTTTATAAGTGAGTGTTAGTTAAAGAATCAATAAAAATCATAGTTTTTGATTAATCTCATGAACTGATTAATATTGATAATTACCATGTGCTCAATAGTGACTACTTTCGTAGGAGGATTCTCGGAGTTCTAATGAGACGCCATGATCAGCGGATCTAATCCGTGTCGGATAGAGACAGATATCTACCTCAGTACAATCGAAGATGGTCACTCAATTTCGTTGATTGGTTGAGGTTAGACATTAACACCATTGGATGCTGGCGGGTTCAATGGTTTACAGGTTATGCGTTGGTGCGCAAAAATTGAAGCCCTGTGTTTGGATCGCGCGAGTGGGATCGTGGATGCGCACTACTGAGGAGTTCTACAATAGGACAAAATCTCCGTTCAGCGCTTCCATGTTTTCAATGTTGGTCTAACATCCGTCAGCTCATGATCTTAATCGAAAAATTGATAATCTCCACAACCTTATACTGAAAATCATAGTTCTTTTATTTTAGCAATAAACTCTTCAATAGGGTATAGCAACAAATTTGCACAGCATCTAACCTAATATATTACGTTGCTACAATTAACATAACACAATAAAGTCGTTGATGAAGAATACATCTTTTCACGTCGATGCCTTCAGTTTGTTTGTTTCTTGCATAAAATTATTCTGTTTGAATTTTGGCATAAAAATATAAGTATAATATGCTCACTAAAATGAAGAATCATATAATCAATCCTGTGTAGAGTCATTGGTAAGAATTATTGAGAAGTCTCATATCAAGGAATGAAAGTTTCTCTATCAATCGATTTTGTTCATTTTAAATTATGATATAAATTAAAATCAATTCATAAGAACTTTCATTCGGTATTGTTTGGCTTGTATCTTCCCATTGTTACTTAGGACTTCAACTGATCAGTCCCTTGTCGACATATGTGCATCCTGCCTCAATATTGCCTTAAGTCACAAACTTTATAAGCAAAGATGGATAATGGATAGCAATCGAATCCAGGAAGCGGGACTCGTCAGCTTGATGTGCCGGCATCTCAGAGTTGATGTTCACTCTGGGACTCGAACCCAGTACCATTCGCTTCAAAGACCATCGCGTTATCCACTCACCTACTGAGTCCTGATAGCCACTTGCTTGTGCGATGGGTTGAATTTAAATTCACTTGGTATTGTTTGGCTTGTATCTTGCCATTGAGGTTTAAGACTGCAATTGACCAGTCTGTTATTGGCATATGTGCACATAAGCATTAATTGTCTTAAACATGACTGTTCCTTCCTTTCTACACTAATCACTTTCTGTTCTCGTTGTCTTTTCTTCGATCTTCTTAACCTTCTGTCATCAGGTATTTCACTTTTGATTGATGATACATACTACTTATATCTGTAAACATCAGTAGCAAGCATCATTCGAAATGTTTCATCATGATATAACTGACTTCCAGAGTAAAATCATTTATTTTTCTTCAAATCATATGAATCATGCACACAAAAATGTTTTCAACATTTGTCTAGTCTAACATGAATAATTTTATTAGTGTATTTGTCGATGATTCATTTACATGTCATTATAATGCAGATTATAACCATCAGTAATAAATTAATTTGTCTGTAATCAATGTATGTTGCCTCTAATTCAATTGATCACAATACGTACTCGGTTGAGGTCCATACATAAATATCATTACTAATTCAGTACCCAATAGCTAAGTGGAAAACGCAATAGCGTTTGAAGCGAATAGTACTGGGTTCGAGACCCAGAGTGAACATCAATTGTGGGATGCAGGTATATTCAGCCGACGAGTCTCAAGTAGGACGAAACGTGCTTACTGGATTTCACTGCTAGCTACTATCCATCTTTGTTTAGAATGCTTGTAAATTAAGGCAATATCAAGGCAATCCCCATAGTATGCACATATGCCAACAAGATACTGATCAAAAGCAATCTTAAATAACAATGGGAAGATTGAAGTAAACATTATCAAATGAATTTAAACTTCACCCCATTACACAAGCAGGTGGCTATCAGGACTCAATAGCTAAATGGATAACGCGATAGCATTTGGGGCGAACGGTACTGGGTTCGTGCCCTGGAGAGAACGTCAACTCTGATATGCAGCTACATCCAGCTGACAAGTCCCACATAAGACGAAACGCGCTTCCTGGATTCCACTGCTAACCACTATACAACTTCGCTTAGAAGTAAAATTTGATTATAAATAAATGTTCACATTATTATGGCTTTTTTAATAGCTCATCAACCAGTTAAAATCTTTTTCTAAAAAAAATATCAACTTACAAGTAAACAAAAAAGTGATCATTATGTAACTGGACTTGATGAGGGAAACCAATTGGTGAGACTATGATTTATGAACGATCTTTGAGTGACGCTTAAGTGATCTTGAGAAAGTCCACCTAATAACTAGGACTAAATGAGGCTTATAAACCAGTGTGAAGAATTAGAATGATAATTTACAATTAATGATTAAGGTTAAGAATTACATTTAGGGTTTTCATCACGAACTGAAATCAGTTATAATGCCGAAACTTTATTTAACCAAATAGATGAGTGAATTTTGCGCCAAAATCCGAGACCTTTTTATCTTAAACCTGATTGGTTTGTCCATAAATTATAATTTCGTCATTATTTTAACAATCTAAATTTTAACTAGTCTAAGACTAATTTAATCATTTATAATATGAATGAAAGGTCAGTGTTTAATCCGTTAAAGATTTTATGCTTGATTAGACGACAGGCTTATTCATGCATAACACCAATATATTGAAATATTTGTCTATATATTGAATGTTTGAATGCTATCTCCAGACAAGCTTCAATAACGATATATTATCATTAGACAGAAAGAAATCGCAAATCATTTATGTCAATATTTAGAATTACCTATTCACATTGAATTCAAAACAACATCAAAAATGGATAATTTTTGTAATTCGCTAAGTAATAGGCGTAAAAACTGTACATTTGTAGATACTGTTTAATACATTTGGGAATGTCTATTAACAGTAAGTGATGATGATAATGATGATAATGGTGATGTCGATGGCGATGATTCACCTATAGTTTCGACACTTTTTTAGTAATAAACAAGATAAATTAAAACATATAGCATAGTGTAAACCTTCTTTTCTACATTACTTTCTAACTTATTCCCTAATCTGATAATTGAAATTCCCTAATATTTCTGTCCTACAGTTGTAACAAACCAAGTTTTATTCAATGATTCATAAATTACATATAAATTAATAGAATATATTTATTATGAATATTTATGTTTATATGATTTAACTAAATAAACTAGCTTCAATGACTAATAAAATGGTGGTTGGAAATAGTCAACAAGAAACCTTGAACTTAGGTTTCATACTATTTCGCACTTACCAGCAAGGTGTACCTACAATCTTGAGGGAACTGATGCTCCTTGACTGATTCGCAGTCAGAAACGTTACCACTGAGCTATTCGAGATGTATTTACAATGTCATGTGTGTCAGGTCCTTCTTAGTGCAGATTGAATCCTATCAACCAACATAGTGCACTCAACGTTGAGTCACCTAGACTAGTGGCCACATTGCAACTTGGTCAATAGTATTCGATTTGTACTAAGAGGGACCTGACACACATGACACTCATCACCACCCAGTGATCAATCAATTGTGAATCAATGACTAATGTCTAGTTGAGTTCATAAGCTCCCAGTAAAAGAAAAAAAACAAAGCAAATAATTATTTCAATAGCTGAGATCATGAAACAATTGAAGCTTGACCACCATGGAAAACCTGGAAGCAGTGGACGTCCGTTTCATCCTATTGTGGGACTCCTCAGTAGTGCACACACACGATCCCGCACGCAGGATTCGAACACACGGCCTTCGGTCTCGCGCAAAGACGCTTGGTCTCTGGACCACTGAGCCAGCATCCAACGGTGTTAATGTCTAACCTCAACCAATTCAACTCTGTTCAAATTGGTAATATCTAGCAAGGTATACCTGAATTGACTTTTAGAAATAAGTACTCCATAGTATTTCAGTTTTTTCACATGAATACAGAAACAATAAATATTGATTCAATTCATGTACTACAATGCTACAGGAAATTCAATATTAGGTAAGACAGGATATTTTTACCGTTCAATAATTTATAGCTTGTTACTATAGTTTAAGGAATGTAAAGGAACATGGGATATAGTCTATAAGCGTTAGTTTAATTAGCAAACTAGAAAACTCTTACTTACTTACGCCTGTTACTCGAAATGGAGCAAAGGCCGTCGACTAGCATTCTCCGAAACACTCTGTCCTGGGCCTTCCTTTCTTCATTCTTCTCGTGTCTGCCTCCATTTGTTTTTTTTGGTCTTCCACTTCTCTTTTGGACTTGAGGATTCCATGTGAGGTCTAGATATGTGACGCAGTTCGGTGCTTTCCTCAGTGTGTGTCCTATCCACTTCCAGTGTTTCTTCCTAGTTTCTTCCTCCGCTGGGATCTGGTTTGTTCTCTCCCACAGTTGGTTGTTGCTGATAGTGTCTGAACAACGGATCCGAAGTATTTTGTGTAAACAACTGTTAGTAAACATAAATTCTGACCTCGGTGTTGGTTAACAGACAGTTGTTTTGAGTTCCAAATTATCTTCAGTTATAGATATGCTGCTCTTGCTTTGCCGATCCGCACCTTCACATCTGCGTCAAATCCACTGTGTTCATCAATGATTCTGCCCAAATATGTAAAGGTTTTTACATCTTCCAAATCTTCTCCGTCAATTGTGATTCGATTGTTGCATGTTGCGTTGTATCGGAGAATCGTGCTTTTCCCTTTGTGTATGTTGAGACCTACTTCTGCTGAGGCTCCTGCTTCACTGGTTGTATACGCCTGCAAAGAAGAGCCAGATCATCTGAGAAATCTAGATCGTCCAACTGCATTCTAGCTGTTCACTGTATTCCATGCTTCCCCCCAGACGTTGACGTCTTCATGATCCAGTCGATCGCCAGGAGAAAGATAAAGGGTGAGAGTAAGCAAACTTGTCTGACACTGGTCTTTACCTCGAACGAGTCTGTGATCTCTCCTCCATGCACGATTTTGCAGTTCGGTCGATTTGATTCTGTGTAGTGTGATCCGGTGAAATCTATGTGGCTTTGTGTATGCGTTTATGTGGGGACATAGTGTTACCTATGACCAGTTTAATAAAAGCACATAGATTTGCAAACCATTCTCACCATTTTCGTTTCTTTCTCCTAGTCCATGTCGTCCCATGATGTCTTAATATCCGGTGTTGTCTATTAAGACTTTGGCATTTAGATCTCCCATCAGAATAGTCAAATCCCTGGTTGGGTATTTCTCAACGATTGACTGTAGACTATCGTAGAAAATTCATATAATATAAAAAAGGGTTAACTTAAATCGATCGCTCTATGAATAAACCAACTACATTCATTTTCAAATGATACTTGAAATATAGAATAATGATCAACCAAATACTAAATTATAGAACTGAAACAACGGTAAATTACTGTTCATAACATTGTTTATAGGTTTTCAAATCCATTCAGTATTGTACAGTAAACTATCTTCTATACTTTCATGATAAATTTCTAATATTTTAGTTCACTTCTTAGAAGAAATAATGAAACAAACTAGTTAACAAGACACTGCCTCCAAATGCCCTGGTACGACCAAGAGCGAAGAGAGTCAGCTCGCCCTACCGAAATGCTTTCACATGGCTAAGTGCATACAATCACTGCCAAGGAAGTTCTAGTCACTGACTTCTCACAATGGGGTAGCTGTTTTTAAAAATGAGAGAACGAAAACAGAATGTCCGGAGATTAAACCGAGTTAACGAACACAGGGGGTCCATCTAAGGAAGTTGGAAAACTTACACTTTAAACCAATGGTGTACATGAGCTTCAGGATCCTGAGGGAACAAATGGTGTATGAATCAATTATTGGTCACCGTATACCGTGGGACTGAATCTTCTGACGTTGCTCCACTGTCTTATGGATCAAAGGCTCGGGGTGTGGCACCCTAAGTAAGCCAACTGTTTCGGTTTAGGCACCTGGGCAGTCTTCCAACCCCTCACATAAATCGAATGATTTAAACGGCGCATATGTATTTGTTGCCTCCTTGTACGAATGTTTATGTGTTTAAATAATAATAAGAAGAATGATTATAATAATAATAAGATACTTGTATTTCTTCTGTTTTCTTAATCATTTAGACATTAAGTGAGTCAGTGAACTGATAATCACCATATAAACGACATTAATGTAATCACTGTATTTCATTTGTATACTTTATTATCATTTAAATGGACTATAACCTTATGACAATTCTGTTTACCAATGAATAAATAACAGCAGTATATTCAAAAAATATCGGAATAATTTTTTTCCGTTCACTTCAAGGATATAAATAAGTAATTTAGAAAAAGATTTATATTTAAGCTTTCGTTATACGGTAAAATGTTATTTATTTGGTAAATAAGCCAATTTTTATCTCTCCAATAGATTGAATTCGTATCTACCTCAGTACAATGGAAAATGGTCGTGCAATTTCGTGGATTGGTTGAGGTTAGACATTAACGCTATTGGATGCCAAGCGGCACAGTGGTCTAGAGGTTAAGCGTTCACGCGTAAGACAGAAGGTACTGCATTTAAATCCCGCGAGCAGGACTATGGATGCTGATTGCTGAGAAGTCCCACAATAGAACGAAACGGTTGTCCAATGCGTCCAGATTTTCAATGATAGTCTAACATCAATCGGTTCATGATCTCAATGAAAAGAAATACTTGGAGTTATTTGGGATTTTTTGTTTTTGTTCATTATATTAAATACCATCGTTCAATCAACCCGATTATCTTGTATGTTACCCGATAGATTTTAAATTCTTATATTTTACCTGTAGTTATAAGATAATGACAAATAAACAACTTCTTTCACTAGATTGTAATGTAAGTGATACATTACTTACTTTGTTACGCCTGTTACTCCTTGTGAAGGAACATGAGCCAACCACAAGCAGTTTTGTAATTTCCGTAATGTATGTCTAATCCGCTTTTAACAACTTTTTTCTGATTTCCTCCTCCGCTGGAAGCTGGTTGGTCCTCTCCCGCTAATGGTATCCGACCAACGGATATTAAGTATCGTATGTAGACAACTATTTGTAAATACTTGTACCTTCTTGATGATGGTTGTGGTAGTTCTCCAAGTTTCAGTAGGACCTTATTGATGTTCGTATTGAAGATTCACACTTTGATATTGGTTGACGATCGCTTTGAGTTCCATATGTTCTTCAATTTTAGGAATGCAGCTGTTAAAAATTTTGGTTTTCCACGCTTACATGTATAGGACGTTAATTTATAATAAACGAATATCTATATTAGATACCCTAACAATATCTATTGTGCTAGACTTCAACACACCTCAGATCAAGAACATGTGATTAGGTTGACTATAACGTAAATATATTTCCACACCAATGTATAACTCATCTGACACCTGTCAGACTATCTACATGTCTGACTAAGCAGATAACCAATCATTATCATTTTGCCCACATATCAGCGGCCCTGACTTTACCTATCTTCGCCTTAACGTTCACATCAGATCCTCCTTGTTTATCCGTGATGCTAATCAGATATATGAAGATTTCCACCTGTTCCAGAGTTTCTCCATCAAGTGTGATTGTGTTGGTATTCTCCATGTTGTATTTGAGGATCTTGCTTTTTCCTTCGTGTATGTTGAGGCTCATTGATACAGAGGCTCCTGCCACATTGGCCGTCTTAACCTGAATTTTTTCGTGTGTATGGCATAGAAGAGCTGGGTCATCTGCGAAGTCCAAATCGTCCAACTGATTCTGAGCTACCTATTGTATTCCGTACTTTCCTTTAGATATGGACGCCTTCATAATCCAGTTAACCATCAGAAGAAAGAGGAAAGGGGAGAATAGACAGCCTTGTTTAACTCCGGTCCTTACTTTGAATGCATCTGTCAGCTATCCTCCATGCACGACTTTCCACTGTAGTCTGTCGTATGAGCTCCGGGTAATGTTGACAATCTTCTCAGAAACTCCAAAGTGTTGAAGAAGTTTCCATGTTTTCCTGTCCACGCTGTCAAACGCGTTCTCATAGTCAATGAAGTTGATGTATAGTGACGATTTCCAGTCAACTGAATGTTCGACGATGATCCATGATGTCGCGATTCGGTCTGTGCATGACCATAAATAATGTTTATTTTTGTAGGAAAGTTTCACTGATGAAACAATAATCGAAAACTAGAAGATATTAAATACCTTTACGTTTTAAACATTCCAAGAATCACTGGACCAGGGATTGCTTTATGGTCCACTGTTCGGATCAAATATTATTTAAGTTAGTTAAGTTTACCAGGGACGGTGTTAGTATAGAATATCTCCAGTAACAGAAATTGGATGAATGGAATCAGTAACAATTATTATTAAACATTTAGTGCTTAAATAATTTTACTGACGGAATGGGATGTGCCTAAGGGTGTAGACACACTTGATACAGTTTCAAAGGAGACGAAAACAACAGAATGATCAAATGATGGGAGTGATTTTATTTCCCGGACAGATTGCGACACATTTTACGGATGCTATAACTAGTCACTTCCACATATTGAATTGTATAAGTAAAGGTGAAACACTATAAAAAAAACCTTTAGCATATTATTATAATCAGATTATCACTAAGTTCTACTTATCTTTCTTGAAAATCGTCAACATTATCGACTGATTGATGGTTAGTTAAGTTCAAATATTTGAAGAAGGATAGTTCATACAAATGGCAATGAATGAAGGTTGCTTAACCGACTGAAATGTCTACGAAAATATGGACCCTTGAATGTCAACTCAGATATCAGGAAATTACACGTCCCGGCGAGTCCCAAAGATCTTCTATTCGATCTTCGATGATATGGTAGGTATGGAGTGATGAAATGGAACACACTGAAAAATAATATTTCTGAATTAATTTACTATCGGTGACATTTATTCATCTGAATTAAGCCCGTAATATAAAGAATTGAAATATTCATATTACTCAGAATAAGCCAGATTTTCATAGCGCCAGTCTGACAGACTTCTACTTTATAACCGTTTTGTTACATCACTTTGGGAAATCGATCTATGACGTTCCCTTTTTATAGGAAATCCTGGGGTCGCAAATCAAAATAGATTTTACTATTTTCTTGCATGCTTCATCAATATACCAAAAGGAAATTTTACCGGTATCTTTCGTATATTTAAAGACTCCTATATCTTTTATTACAGTATAGTAATTAAAAGCTAAAATTTAGTGATTAATATTTGGAGGCTAATTTATTTGTGAACGAAAATTTCACGTTGGACATTCACTTCATTCTATTTAGGACTCATCAGCTTGATGTAACTATATTCCAGAGTTCTTATTCACTCCGGGACTTGAATCCAGCACCTTTGAATCTCAATGCTCAATGTGCTAATCACTAAGCTACTGTGTCTACATAGCCACCTTTTTGTGAAAAAATTTCAGTGATCCAGTTTTCCATAATCTTAACTGACTTTTATCCAGTTCAATGCGAATGTAATGGGTTCGAGTCTCGTCATAAAGATTAATACTAGGAAGTAAGTACATTTATCCATAGAGTCAGAAATAGGTCGAAATAAGCCTTCTACATTTTGATAACTGTTATATTTCAAATATACTAGAATAGTATGTATACGTTATATTGGGTACTCAGTCAACTATAAACTGAATGTGACAATAATTACTGATATATTATCTAATAAACACCGTTGAATGCCAACTGGCTTAGTGGTCTAGAGGTTAAGTGTTCACATGCGAGACTAATAGACCCTTGGTTCGAATCTCGCAAGGCGAGGTCATGGATGCGTACTGCTGAAGAGTCCCATACTAGGACAAAACCGCCATCCAGTGCTTCCAGGTTTTCTATGGTAGCCTAGCTTTAATTGACTCCTGAATTCAACTCATAAATTATGTTGAAGTCAATATTACTAAACAATAAAATCAGATAATGTTTCCTGTAAACTATAATGAAATAATCAATGATAAATAATTGAAATACATCGTTTTTATTGTTACTGTAGTAACATAATGTTATTGTCTCCGTTTTAAGATAATTAAATCAATTATATTATAAAGTGTTTAGTCAAAAAGTAACTCATTTTCTGAAGACCTATACATTTACAGCCTTTATATAACACTATTTGATGACGAACAATGATATCAATTAAATATAAATTATTATCATTTCGTACAAACCCTGTCAGTTTTGATACGTTTAGAAGGTAAAAAGTGAAAAAAAATGAGACAGTATTGCATATACAAGCATTTCATACATTCGAGCATGATGTTCACGTGCATAAGACAACTGCCCCGGAAGTCCTACTCACTGCCTTCTCGCAGCATTACTGTTGTTTACCAAATTGAGAGGACGAAAAGAGAATGTCCAGTGCTTTCACCGGGTTGGTGGGTATGGAGGATCCACCTAGGGGAATTGGAAAACCCTGATTCCAAACCAATGGTGTACATGGGTTTCAGGATCCTAAGGAAACAAATGGCGTATGAATCTATTGTTGGTCACCAGTTACCATGCAACTACATCTACCGACGTCCCTCTACTGCCTTGTAGATTAGACTTTTGGATCGAAGAAAGAAATCATTAAACTATTATATGATGATATTAATTGAACTAGATGAAACAATTTGAATCATTCGATTCTTTTGATAAACTTGAATAGTGTAATGAGAAAATAAAGGTTATCAGAACTATATGATACATTTCAAACAATCTGATCATGTATACACTTGTTAAGACATTCATTGTATATGAAGAAATAAAAGGATAACTAGACAAATTGAAAGGTACGAGAGAATAAAGATAATAATGATAATAAAGTAAACGATGTGAACAGCAATGTAGAAATCGTTGTAATAAACAAATCAGTATTATTAGGATAGGTGAACGGTAAGAACAAACTTCGTTTGAACACAAAAAGACAGTTGAAGTTTTCACGTAGACAATGTGTCAACAAATCTTAGTATACGCCTTTGGGAACTGTTATACAACACTAAGAAGATTAACTTGATATAAATCCTATGATCCGTTCAACCAAATGTTTCTCAATGTATGAAAATGCTTGTCTATCCAGTGATCTCGTTCGACCAATAGAGCTGATTTGGGTTTCTTTTGTAATCCTTCAGGTATATCTTCAATCACAGTTACGTGCAGATCATGATTGCTTCTGCCTGTATATGTATTTCTTCATATACATGGAAACTGATAACACCTAATAAAATTTCACACAATTGTTTACATACTGTTTAAGTTTTTATTGAAACATACATTTTGAATTTTTGATAATGATGAGTTGACCTGAGTAAAATGTCTTACTGATAGTTAATTTAAATCTTCATTTCAACATAAAACTATTTCACAGTCACCTCTGAATGATTGTGTAATATGAAACCTTTCTCGGGCGCCGAAAGGATGGTAGTTCTCTTCATATTGCCACTTTTCCATCGATTTATAAACTTCAATCAATAACAATTATTCGTCAATATTTCAGTTAAGAGCTTTACATCTCTCCAAATTTGTACTGATAGACTGACTTTTATAGTCGCGTATTTCATGGATCTGAATTATAGTGGGATTCGAATGAATGAAAGTTTAAGACGATAGATTCTGGGAAATCGTTGTTTATTTACCAGACTTTTTCACGAGTAACTGTCATAATTTGTGAAATTAATAATCATAAGGGTCCTAGTTTGTGATTCCTTAACGGTATTCTCTCACCATACTAATAACCTTCAGTTAGTATTTACCGTAAATATCCTTCCATCCAGTCAGTTGTCTTGCATTTAATAGCCTATATTTTCGATTTGAACCACTAAATCATTGAAAGCGAATAGTGAATCTTGTAGGTCGAATTAAGTTACATCTGAAACAGTGATGATCAAATAATTTTACTATACGATTTGATAAATGCATTAACTCGGTATTAATTCTACCTGCATCCCCTCTGAAGCTACTGCCGGTCCCAAGCCCGAATGAAGGAGAAGGGTTGGGTAAGGGGTTAGCGACCCCATCTTGTAGAAAGCTGACTCTCTAAAAAAAACGCTAACCAGAAAAAATAATTCAAAGCATTTAAACTCTGCCCTGGAAGTTAGGAGGTCTTCATTTTGAAGAGTTATGATGCCTCATTAAGAAAGCCGATTTCCTTCGGAAGTCACGAGGTTGATGCTTCATCTGATAACCAGATCAATTTAGGTACATGGAATGCTCGTACAATGTGGAAGACCCGGAGAGTCACCCAAATTGCTGCAATTGACTCGGTATTCATGATTTTCTAAAAAATAACCCAAATATTTGTGTTCTGATGTTTTTGCACTGAGATTTATATAATGTGACCGTTTATATGAAAAATAAGAATTCATTTACTCTTTTTTTAAAAACTGATGTCTGAAGGTAAACAAACGTTATCTTTCAACATAACTTATTTCTGATCATTCATTGGTAATTTCAAGCTTAGTTTGGACTTGTTTACACACTACTCAAACTGCATATGCATCAAATATTTAAACTAATTTGCCCTAATAGTTGAATTCATGAGTCAATTAAAGCTAGACCACCATAGAAAACCTGGAGGCACTGAACGGCCGTTTTAGTCTAGTATGAGACTCCTCAACAGTGCACATCCACGAACTCTCCTTACGGGATTCGAACGCAGAACTTATCATTCTTGCGCACGTGCGTTTATCCACTAGATCACTGAGCCACCATCCAATTGACTCATGATCTCAACTATTGTAATTTCCACAATCTCCATAAAAACCCCTTCTGATTCAGTTACACAAACCTTTTCTAAATTTATCTAACTTGTAATAATCTACAGTTAAAACTGTCTTTAAATAAAATCTTCATATGAGTCACCATAGAAATGAATATTATTCAAACATAAATTTGTATTAGTTTCCATTACTATAAACGATAACTTTCATAGAAATAGTTGGATTCTTTCTTTTATCTTCGAAAACATCTTTATCAAATATACTTACCAGGAGGAAATCATTCCAAAAAAAGTTTCAATCTAAATTCATATTCAATTAAAAATTACAATTTGGGTAGTAGTTTTGTTTTTGTTTTTCCAAAATGGGCTTCTAATGACTTAGTAACAAACTTGTCACCAAATAGACTTTAACTTACAGTTTGGATCATAAGTGAAGTGAAACAATTAGCATCGAAACTATACATAGAAACCCATGAATTGTAAATGATTCACAAAGAATTTTAAAAGCATTCCGTTAGTTTATAAATGTATATCTAATGAATTTTTAAAGTAAACACTTAGTTACTGAGTCCTTATGACTTATAGCTATATCGTGGCAATCTGCACAGGATGTACATATTATTATTTATGATTTATTTTAACACATAGATATTGGTACAAGGAGGCACCAAATACATATGCGCCACACAGACCTCATATGATATATGTGAAGGCTGTGATAGTGCCCGGGTGCCCAAACCGAAGCATCTGGTTTTCTCAGGGGGTCACACCCGGAACCTTCGATTTAAAGGTTCAATCCACAAGACAGTGGAGCAACGTAAAGAGATGTAGTCCCATGGTAGCCAGTGACCAACAATTGGCTCATACACTATTTGTTCTTTCAGGATACTGGAGCCAGCCCATGTGCACCATTGGTTTGAAATCAAGGTTTTCCAACTGCCCTAGGTGAACTTTCCATGTCCAACGACCCAGTTAAAGCGCCAGACATTCGCTTTTCATCCTCTCATTTTCGTAAACAACAGCAATGCCACAAGAAGGCAGTGAGTAAGACTTCCCTGGCAGAGGCTATATACACGTGACCATGTGAGAGCATTTCGAGAGGAAGAGTTGACTCTCCCCACTCGCGGCCGTACCAGAGCATTCGAGAGCACGTTACATGTATCATATATCAACAAGTGACTGATCAATTGAAGTCCTAAATAACAATAGGAAGATACAAATAAAACAACATTAAGTGAATTTAAAGAAAAAAATTTTATTTGACAAATGTATTGAATATTCAATATTTTAAGATATTAGGAAATTTAGGTGACTAAGCTATGGAATTTCATATTCTTAAATTCGAATAATTTGCCCTGAATTTCTCACCTAAAACTGATTGACTAAAGAATAATGAATAAAATAATTGGCTATGTAAAATTATAATCCATGATGTTTAAAAAGAATTCATAATAATGATAACTATCAATATTACAAACTGTAATAATAAAAGCTTAACCACCATGGAAAACCTGGAAGCACTAGATGGTCGTTTCATCCTAGTATGAGACTTTTCAGCAAGTTGAGCGTTCGTGCACAAGACCAATAGGTCCTGGGTTCGAATCCAGCGAGCAGGATCGTGGATGCGTACTGTTGAGAAGTTCCATACTGGGACGAAACGATCGTCCAGTGCTTTCAGGTTTTCCATGGTGGTTTGGCTTACATTAACTCATGTATTCAACTGTTAAAGTATTATTATCGATATATATATATTTATGTATTAAAATCCTTTAGAACAGATTTTTCATTGTATTTTAACGTAAGCGAAAGAAACTATTCTAAACTGTAATACATACCATCGGTTACTAGCTAACGAGAAAATCCATGTAAATTAACAAGTAAACAAAACTTTCTTTTCAGAATAAGAAAAACTTGTAATCTTAAACTCGTTCAAACTTGGAGTGAAACACAACTTTTTATTATTGTCATCTCTTAATAGTTTTAATCGAGTATCCGAGAATTCATATATATATCCTCTAATTTACCTAATTAATTCGTTTAAGAATATTGTTAGAATGCTTGGATTTCCACGTTTATACGAATGGGATGTTAATTTGCCTGATACAAATATCTACACAAGATTCCCTCAAAGTGTCTATTCCTACAGGACTTCAACACAACTCAGATTAAGAACACGTAGTTAGACTGACTAGAACGTAAATATATTTCCACACGAAAAACCGACAACAATCAATAATAATAATAAGGATAGGATAATACATATCTCATCTAATGCCTATCAGACTATCTACAAGTCTGACTAAACAAACAACCAATCATTATCATCCTCGCCCATACATCAAATACACTAGGAACTGAAAGGTTCCAAATGTTTTGTTTATATCAGTAAGCAAATAGAATCATTTAATAGACTATATGTGTTTATTCAAAAAATAAAGTTCCATATCTGTTGTTGATTTCTAATGTTTATTTATTTATTTATCCGAACACTTAAACATTGGTACAAAGGGGCACTGAATACATATGCACCACACAAATCACTTGGTTTGTGTGTGGGCTATAATACTGCTCGAGGGCTCAAACCGAAACAGGTGGTTTACCTAGGGGGCCACACCTATGTGCTATGTTAAAGCGATTACGAGTTCACTTAGTCTGCGAACGGAACAAAGACTTGTGACCAAAGACCAATAAACTAGCTATTCTATTGCGTCTCAGCTCCGCTAACTAAAGAGAGAAGTCGAAGTCCGAACGAGGAAGTATATTCAGCAAAAAGCAAGAACCACGAGCGATAACAACAGACAAATCAAAACGTATATATACAGCACAAAACCGTCCTTGGGAAGCGTTACAAAATAGCAAACTAAAAGACACAACGGACCAATAGTGTTTAAGATTCTCCCAAATGGGAAATACGACATGAAGATAAAAAGAGCACTTTTGGCGCGAAAACAAAGAAATTCAAATTTTCAAAATAAAATTACAAAATTAGGACTTTTCCCAAGTGAGTTCTAGGGATCTAACACCCTCAAAAAAGGTCTGATCAACAAGGCAGTTGAGCAACGTAAGGAGATACAGTCCCATGGTAGCCGGTGGCCAACAACGGATTCATACACCATTTGTTCCCTCAGGATCCTGGAGCCCATGTGCAACATTCGTTCGAAATGAGGGTTTGCCAACTACGCTAAGCGGACCCTCCATATTTACAAACCCGGTTAAGGCGCCAGACATTCTCTATCCATCGTCTCAATTTGATAAACAAGACTAATTTCTTTATACGCGTGGGCATGTGAGAGCGTTTGCAGAGGAAGAGCTAATTTCCCCCACCCTCGGCCGTACCCAGGCATTTGGGGGCTTATTTCTAATAAGGGGAAAGTGATTAGATATATGGATCAGAATATACAGACTTAATCAACTATTTTCTTAACAGAAATACATAATATATTTTATAAAAGATTCTTGTACTTATTACACATATAGGTTTCTATCCGGCAAATCAACTGACTAAAACTTATGATTGAAACTAACTGACGAAATGAAACATGATGATTTCTAACTCTTCAAGTTATGAATGAAGAATTCTGTACATAGTTGAAGTATTATGAGCTTAGAAAATCTGCCTATGAAACTTAAGATAATCACCGATGAAAGGTTGAATTGATTGAAGAGATTTATCACTAAATTGACAATAAATTCACTAGTTATATATTTGAATGAAATCAGCTTTAATAGTGGTGAGACTATAATTTATGGACGACTTTTGGGCGACGCTAAAGTGATTTTGAGAGTGCCCACCTAATAACCAGGATTAACTGACGGTTATAAACCTATATGAGGACTTCGAATTGTGATTTACAGTCGACGGTTAATGTTAAGAATTATATTTGGGGTTTTCATCACGAACTGAAACCAGTTATAAGGCCAAAACTCTATTTAACCAAATAAATGAGTGAATTTCGCGCCAAAATCCGAGACCTGGTATCTTATACGTGATTGGTTCGTCCATAAAGTATAGTCTCGTCTTAATAGTTAAACAACTAAAACCACTGAGATTTGATCATCCAACATAGAAAGATAAGTCAACCTACCATGAAACAACTATAAAATCCATATACACGGAATGATTATAGATCTATAATTGATTCGTTTGCAAAACATTAAGTATCAAATATTCACTTGGTATTGTTTACTTGTATCTTCCCATTGTTATTTAAGACTGAAATTGATCAGTCGCTTGCTGACATATGTGCAACCTGTACGGGCTGCCTCAATATTGCCTTAAGTCACAAGCTTTATAAGCAAAGATGGATAATGGCCAGTAGTGGAATTCAGGAAGCATATTTCATTCTATTTGGAACTCGTTAGCTGAATGTACCTGCATCTCAAAATTGATGTTCACTCTGGAACTCGAAAGCAGTACTGGTCGCTTCAAACTTCATCGATATGATCTAATCATTTTATATTAACAATCCTAATTTCTCAGTTCTAGATTTTCTAATATTCAACAAAAATTTACTTTCATCCTTTTGAACTCTTTAAACAATGAATTAAATTATTCATTCTACAACAAATTTGTATATCTTTATAGTATATTAAAGCAAACATTATAATTACTTACTTACTTACTTACGCCTGTTACTCTTCGTGAGGGAGCATAGGCCGCTCACCAGCATTCGCCATCCAACCCTGTACTGGGCAATCCTTTCCAGCTCCTCCCAGTTCCTATTCATCCTTTTTCACATCTGCTTCTATTTCCCGACGTAATGTGTTCTTTAGCCTGCCACTTTTCTGCTTCCCTTCAGGATTCCAAGTTAGGGCTTGCCTCGTGATTCAGTTTGATGATTTGCGTAATGTATGTCCTATCTATTTCCATCGTCTTTTCCTAATTTCCTCTTCATTTGGAAGCTGTTTTGTTCTTGCCCACAGAAGGCTGTTGCTGATGGTATCCGACCAGTGAATGTTGAGTATCTTGCGTAGACAACCATTTATTAATACTTGTACCTTCTTGATGGTGGCTGTTGTGGTTCTCCAAGTTTCAGCTCCGTACAGTAGAACTGCCTTGACGTTGGTATTGAAGATTTTTACTTTGATATTGGTTGAAAGTTGTTTTTAGTTCCATATGTTCTTCAATTGTAGGAATGCTACCCTTGCTTTGCCAATCCTCATCTTTACGTCTGCAAACATAATAAGTAGTATATATTAGTATTCACTCATTCATTCATTTTTCTACTAAAATCTTTCTATGAAAAATGCAGACAGACATTTTTGTAAATAAGACCATACCAAATCAGATCATACCAATTGAAATACCATACATTCTTCCACTGATTATTTCATAATATGAAACATTATGCTAAATTATTAATCATTTGAAATTCAATAAAGTAAATGTTTTCTTTACCTTTGATAAGTGTTAATTAAAATATGAATTTAATTCATCTTCCAGGTATTTAGATAAGAATTAGACTTATATTATGAAAGTGAGTGCTATTATCTGATTATGCAAATCGAAATAGATGAGATGGGACTCGAACCTGAAACTATTTCTGAAAATGGAACAACTTATAGATCAAACGAACAACGGATACAACTCATTCCACAGTTTAATCTCTCAATGAGATTTAATAATATAGTTCAATTATAAACAATTTAGTATGCTTTTTACAAATCTACATCAATCTGATTTACTATAATTAACACTAGCAAACTAAACATTTGAAGTAAATCAGTAAAACCAATACTGCTGGTAGTCAGCAAATAAATATTAGGAAAAATTAGACTTTTAGTGATATTTATGATAATATTGTAGAAGAAAACAATGAAAGCTCTACAATTAAACCCATCAGTATAGACAATACAACACTAAGCTACATATCTTCTACATCAATTCAAAACATTAAGATGGTATTAACAATAGATTGGTATTAGGTATATAACCACTGAAAACTAAGGAATATTATATAGCTGTTCCTTCTTAGGAGGTGACTCCTTGATAATAGAAAATAACGACAAGTCCACAAAGTACCGAACCCGAATGCTTTCAGCTTTACGGCAAAAAGGATTTAATCCTTATCTATTAATTTATGTTTTCAATTTAAGACAATCTTCACTCATACACTAAAGTCGCACAACATTCTGTATTCAATCCTCAACAACATTAAACATTCAAATTATTTAAGGAACCTAGAATAAAACAAAACACTTATTTAATGTATTTTGATATTAAATGATTCTTAGAATATTATTAATATAAGAATAAAACTAACTTCGATATGAGCGAAGATAAATAGTCCCTAGCATTGGAATCTAGGACGCGCGTTTCGTCCTATTTGAGACTCGTCAACTGGATATACCTGTATCTCAGATTTGATGTTCACTCCGGAACTCAGACACAGTACAGTGCGCTTTAAATTTTGTTGCATTATCCGCTTAGCTATTGAGTCCTGATAGCCACATGCTTGTGTATTGGGGTGAAGTTTAAATTCACTTGATATTGTTTACTTGAACCCTATCATTGTTATTTAGGACACCAATTGATCAGTCTCATGTTGGCATATATGCATCGAGTGCGTATTGCCTTGCTATTGCCTTAATTCACAAGCATTCTAAGCAAAGATCGATAATGGCTAGTAGTGGAATCCAGGACACGCTTTTCATCCTATTTGAGACTCATCAACCTGATGTATCTGTATCTCAGAGTTGATGTTCACTCTGGAACTCAAACCCATTACCATTCCCTTGAAACTCCATCGATTTGGATTTAATTATGTTATATTGAAGTAAAAAGACATTTAACATGTGGTTTTTTTTTCATAAAACATTAATAGTACACTAATAATAAGTGATTTTCTCTTCTTTTAGTAAAATGAATGAAGCCAAAAATGATTATGAAAAATTGAATTCAGAATCTAAAATGAACAAAAAAATACAAAAAAAAATTGTATAATTTGTGTTTATAAATAAATAATATGAACTTATGAACTTTTATTATTGTACATAAGTACAATATGATTAAAGTACAAATGTAATGGATATTTTTAGTAACAGGGTGGATGGGGGGAGTGAACTAAGAGAAATACATTAGTTTCCTTATTATATAATCTATACATAAATCTCAATAGTTGAAATCATGAGTGCATTGAAGTTAGACCACCATGAAAAACCTGGAAGTACTGGACGGCCGTTTCGTCCTAGTATGGGACTCTTCAGCAGTGTGCATGCACGAACCCGCCCCCCCCCCAGTGAGATTCATTCATTTATTGGTTCCATTTTATTAAAATAGACAACTGAATATTTAGTAGATATTTCTATGAAAAATTAGTAGTATAGTAGTTATGTAAGAATCAATAGATGGATCTTGAGAATAAGTAGAATATTTGATGAGATTATAATTCATGAACGACCTTTGAACGACGCTGACGTGACAACTTACTGTGGAAGGGAACAAACCAGATCCTAGCGGAGGGAAAAGTCAGGAAGAAGCACTGGAAGTGGATAGGACACACATTGAGGAAAGCATCGAACTGCATCACAAGGCAAGTCCTCACATGTAATCCTCAAGGCCAAAGGAAAAGAGGAAAACCAAAGAACACATTACGTCAAGAAATGAAGGCAGACATGAGAAGAGTGAAAAACAGTTAAATAGAACTAGAAAAGAAGGCCCAGGACATAATGTGTTGGAGAATGTTGGTCGGCGGCCTATGCTCCTTTGGGGGTAACAGGTGTAAGTAAATAAGTAACATGTTCATTAGAACAAAATTAAATTCATTTATCATTTGCAGCTGTATACATATATATAATATACTCTATGTTTTTTTTCTAGTCTTCGAATGATATATACACTTATAATCTTTATACTAACATCAGCTAGTTGAGTGAAATAAAAAACACGTTTGACTACGAAACTTTTATTATCTAACTAAACTGAAAATACATATACAACTGGTTCATAAATACGGATCCTCGGAAAATGATGCTACATTTCCAACCAATACAATATATCTCTATCCTTAGAAAGTTAAACCAAGTCTGGACCAACAGTCGCCATTTTGTTTATGTTAGATAGGCCTAGCTTATATATATATAAATATATACGTAAGAAAAACGAATATATGCTTTCGGGAATGAATTCTATTTCTCGGTCAATTAAGCTAAATTATTGTTTTTGCAAATTTCATAAACACATTAAATTATTGGTTAATTACACTTTCAACTTATTTACATTTAATAGTTGAATTCATGAGTCAATTGAAGCTAGATCACCATGGAAAACCTGGAAGTACTGGATGGTCGTTCCGTCCTAGTATGGAACTCCTCAGCAGTGCGCATCCACGAGCTCACTCTCGAGATTCGAACCCAGGACCTATCAGTTTCGCACGCAAACGCTTAACCTCCATCCCACTGAGCCGGTATCCAACGATGTTAATGTCTAACTTTAACCAATTCACGAAGTTGCGCTACCGTCTACCACTGTCATAAGTGAGTTACTATGTCACAACAGACCAGGTTGAACTCCACTGGTCACATATATTGATTGACCAAACCTTTTGAAATGTGTAATTTATTTTAATGAATGTCATTTAATTAGTGGTTCATGAATAAATCAGTCTACTTCTACAGTCTTGTGTTTCTTCTTTGAGTCAACAAAGCAGTCTCATTCAGTTATAATGACTATCCGGTAGGATTTACTTCGTAGTTACAACAAACATCCATGTCAGTAGCAGAAATCACAACTTTGACAAGTCAGTCTTATTTCAAATCATTACATTAAGTTACAGTATAAACTAAAAACTGTGTTACTTAATAAGCTTATAACTTAAAACAATATTAAGGCAATCCGTACAGGATGCACATATACCAACAAGAGACTGATTAATTGAAGTCCTAAACAACAATAGGAAGATACAAGTAAACAATACCAAATGTGTTACTCAACACTAAAATTAAACATGTGTTATAACTTGTGGCCTTGAGCCTTGAGCCCACACCGTGGAAGGGTTATTCTTGATGAACCTGAAAAGGAAGTTGGATTAATGTTGGCCTTAACGACCTGGGGGCGTGAGCGCAGAGCCCAAGGGACAACTGCTTGAGGCCGGTCGCGCACGGCCCTTTTGTGGGAGACTTTGACGTGTTCGCTCTGATCTTCAAAGAGCCTTACCCCCAAAGACGGAAATCCGTGAGGTAAGATGAGGTGTGAGACTTTTAGGGTCGACCTTTTCTGACCCCTTCCTTGCTTGTGGAAAGGCAGCATCGCTGCAGATGCTGGTTGTCTGAGGGAAACACCTTACTGCTGTCACACCCCTCTACAGTCAGCAGTACGACTTCGCCCTCAGACCTTGAGTTGTTGCTTTTAGTCTTACCGTTCTCCAATCGACCTGCCTGGCATGGTATATCCTGGGAGCACCGAGTAAATAATGCGGTTGTTCAGAAACGGGTACTGGTTAAGGATGGCAAATCAATTGATGAAGCAGTGAAACTTCATCAGATGAGATGGCTGGAACACGTGTTACATATACCCAACCACCGACTGCATCGACGTGCGATATTCAATTGTATAGGAGTAGGCTGAAAGAAAGCTAGAGGCGGCAAGACCAAAACATGACACAAATCAATGAAGTCACTGACAAATGGTCTGAGCCATGTCGGTAGGTGTAGACTACCCGGTCGTGATCCGCGAGACGATAGCAACCGATGGCTAGAGGCCTTGAATGACATGGCTCAAATTCGTTTGAAATGGCTCAGGTGCATCCACTCTTTGTGTTCTCCCAAATCCTGATCTTCTGAATTATTCGTGTCCCTTTTTTTCTCTTCCCAAATATATTTCACTGGATTATACTCCTTGAATAACATCTTCAAATCCTAATCTTTTCGATTACTGCTTATACTCTTACTGCCTCAACCACTACGGGATTTGAATCGACAACTGCATCTCTGTGCTAATGTGGTATGGCAACTCGAACTGATGTACGTACGTACGAAGTTCTACGTTGTTACTGACTGACTAATAGAGTGGGTATAACTCAAGAATGGTAAATCGCATAATAATAGTTCATAGGTCAAAATAAAGCTTATAATAAGAACACGAATATGATTAGTTTAGTTACCTAAAATATACGTATAGTATTGGTCCAGAAATAGATTTCAACAGTTACTGTAGTGATCAAGAACACGAATGAGGACAACCGAATGTAACTGAGCACAAAATTACAGAATATCTCACTAAAATATGAGAACAATACAGTAAATAGTTAATTTGCAAAATATCAGTCAATCGTCTCAGATTTCACTGTTCGTGCATTTTCATACCAATTACTTTCCGTTTCCGTTCTTACCTTCTCGATCTTCTACTGAAATACATTATATTCCTGACTGTCGTTACATACTACTTATGTGAACATAAGTAGCCCATACCACACTCTTCCCCCCCCCCTTTAAAGCAGTCGTTTTTGCGGTGGTTCTGCTCGCCATGCCACGCGCTCCGTCAAAATTTCGAGTCGTTTATCGTTATATACTACCTATGTGGATATAAATAACCCACAACACATTGCCATTCATTATTCTCATAGGGATAATAACAACATGCTACCCACATCAAAGCTATTTGTTGTAAACGAAGTATTTACAAATCTATTTCATTTATAGATAACCGATAAAGATACTTTTAAATATATTACATGATACATATGTATAATAATAAATCATTAAAACAGTAACTATGGTACTACACTGTATTGTGATTTTATTCAAATCATTCTTAGATCACTTTTAGAAAAGTATAATTCAATAATTAAGCCAGGTGAATATGACACATTGTATAGAAATTCTTATTTGACAAGTGATCTATGCCTTTTATATTGTTTACCTTTCAATTTGGATCACATTTAAGCTTAGTAACCAATTCATTCTTATTCATAACGTTTTAAGAAAACAAAAACACCAATTGAATATACTGACATTGAATAGAGTGTATTGAATGTTATACAATCATATAATAACTGATAATAAATACTTTTGTAAGAAATGTTAAATATCATTATGAGCAGTATATAATAACCATAATTATGTCAGAACTAATATGAAGTTGAAAGTAGTAAGTGATTCTTAGATTTAGTCAATCAGTTACAACGTAAGATCAGGCACATATAGGCATCGGTTCAAGTTGCTACACCTCATTAGCACAACAAGATGAACACCGAATCCATAGACGTAGTCACTTCAATGGTAGTAATATATAAAAGAAAGATTGTGTATAAGAACATAGTACAGGAAGAAAGAATTAGTTCCTAGAAAGAAAGATATGAAGCGATTTTATTCTTTTAGTTTAAGGGAAGATAGAGAGTGTATACACTGACACGATTTTGATCGATTCTGAGCCGTGTCACACAGAGTCTCCAACCATTGGTTACGATTATCATGTGGACCCCAACCAAGTAGTCCGCACCTACCAACATGACTCAGACCAAAAGTTAGTGACTTCAAGGAATAATGCCACATTTTCGTTTGGCCGCCCTTAACTTTCTGCCAACCATCCCCAATACTAGTCAGTATTGCGCGTCGTGGTAATCGGTGTTCAGGCATACGCAACACGTGGCCCAACCATCTTAGTCAATGAAGATTTACAACCTCATCAATTGATTTACTATTCTTAAAGGATTCTATTATTATCATTAATGTGAATGAAAATTAACTGATTGTCAACTTAACGATCAGTATTCACGTGTTTAGAGTTAATTATCAGTGATATTTTTGCTAAGAAAAATAATTCCGTTCCTTAAACTCTGTAAAGTGTCACTTATACTGTAGTATTTGTGGTCAACTTAAACGGTGACATGTATTAAAATGCATTGTATTTTACAATTAATCTTATGTGGTAATTAGTGTGTCGATTGTAGCATGATATAACCATTTCTTTATTTTATTCCTCTACTACTTTGTTCATTTAGTGGTTGGGAAAGTAACAACTTTGACACCATATATTACAACTCTGTTTATTTTCTTCTAGCCCATTCTTACAAGTCGTACACAAGATAAAATATCATCCATTTTGAGTTAGAACCTAATGATTCATATATTCCGACCTTTATATTCAAAATATGACAAGATTCTGAACCAATAATATCACTATCCAGTACTTCTTACTAAAAATTCAGAAAAATCCGTTCAGACGGGTTTATAACAATTCAAGATTCTCAGACAAACATATAATCAATAATTCGAAGATCCTAATTGATACGCTGACAAAATTGGGCATAGTTTGAACGTTAAGTGAGAGATGTGGACGGTCGTACACAATGGGTCGAAGATGCGGCTTGATTTTCTGCTTGGCCAATGAAAGACTTTTGGTTTTCTCAATAAAGTGACTAGTTCTAGCAACCATTTAGGAAGCGTTTATATCATTAGCAGATACGGTTGACAGCACAACATAACACTAACATCAGTATGTTCACTTCTATAATCAAACGTAGTCTTTAAAACAGTGCACATTATTAATTTACTGGTATTCAGTGATAGATGCCTTTGAAGCATTGATCGTATATGTTTAGACCGTTGGTTTAGCGACTCTTAGGTTAGATCCAATGTACTAGAATAATAGCGTTAAGGTAATTGATGGGCAGTGCATTTTTATCGACTGAGACGGTTAGAATGTGCATTACGTAAGTCGAACAATCGCGCACTTCGACCAGTGATGATAGCTGGAGCAGGATTAGGTTGGGAGAGCTGATGTGGCCAAACCAAGACCGAACATCAATCCATAAAGATGTTGACCGTTTGACTGAGCCATGAATATAGGCGCGAACTATCTGGTTGGTGTTCACGTGATTGCTGTAATCAATGGTTAGAGATTTTGAATGACATGGCTTGGAACTGTTTGCAATGGCCCTAATGCATTCACTCTTTATCTTTCTTCAGACCGCACATTTTCAAATTAGCTTATTAAGTTTTTTTTGAATTCCTATTTCACTAACCCGTATTTTCTTCTCCAATCATATTTTCCACGTTTGATCGTCTCAATTAACATTAACAGAGTTGCTGTATCTACTACTCGATGTTTAACTTCGACAATTTTATCTAACTGTGCAAATGGGTTATGTCACTTTAAACTGGTGCAAATATTTGCCAGGTTTAATGTTATATATGTCCGACTTTATGACAAAAAAGACATGGAATAAAAAGAATATCAAGATTTAGAGATCAATATCATACATGTGTCAACTAAAATATGACAGAAATCTTATTCAACTGAAATGTTTTAATCGAGCGAAAATATAATAGGTACACGTCTATTAACTAATATATTTATGGAATTTCTCGCACAAATCTAATCAACGACTCATTACAGCTAGTAAAACAGTACCACACTGATACATACTTCATCATAGTCAATAAACAATTTGCTGTAAAATTGTGGACATGTACACATTAGAGAGAAAGCAAAATACTACTCCTACAGAATAAAAATCTCTTTCAGATTATCAGAAGAGGGTTTTGTGGAGATTCTAGTAATTTTATAATTGAATTCATGAGTCAATTAAAGCTAAACCACCATGGAAAACCTGGATGTTCTGGATGGCAGTTTCGTCCGAGTATGAGACGAAATCAGCAATGTGCATCCATGGTCCCACTCGCAGGATTCAAACTTAGGACCTATCAGTCTCGCACCCGAACGCATAACCTCTAGACCACAGAGCCGGTCGCAATCCAACGATGCTAATGTCTAACTTCAACCAATTCATGAAGTTGTGCCAACGTTCACCATTGTCATCAGTGAGTTATTATTTCACAACAGATCCAGCTGAACTCCACTGGTCACTGCTTCTCACTAGAACTCCAGAAAATACCTCTTGAAATCAGTCACTAGTGAGCATATAATGATTAGTATTAGAAAGAGTTTTGTGGATAATATAGTAATTTTAATAGTTTAGATCATGAGTCAATTGAGGCTAGACCACCATGAAAAACCTGGAAGCATTGAATAGTCGTTTCGTCCTAGTATGCAATGTGCATACACGATCCCACCCGCAGGATTCGAACCAAGGACTTATCAGTCTCGCATGTGAATGCTTAACCTTTAGACCACTGGATCGGTCGGCATTCAACGATGCTAATGTCTAACTTCAACTAATTCATGAATTTGTACCACCGTTCATCATTGTCTTCAATGAGTTACTATCTCACTATCACTCAGATTATATTTTGTTTTTTAGAATTAAATGTACTTCACCATAATCATCAAATAGATAACTTTAATATTCAATAAAACCGAATAAAAAAATATAATTTTTTTAAGGAAGAACAATCACTAACTTTGTTGCTATGCAAATGTAAACAAACGATTAATTTTACAAAAAAAATCGGAAAATAATTATTATTATTATAAAATCATTCTTTTTACCGATAATCTCTTGCTGTGATCTTTATTAAATAAGTAAACATAACAATAAATTACTAAAAAGAAAAAACAAAGAAACGACAAAGAAACAACAATTTTAAATTAGAACAGCATGTTTCATCTTAACCCTATCCATGTATTTAACAATGATAAAGAAATATATAAAACAAATCAGTGAATAGTTGTCATAGTGTATTGTATTGTATTTACAAAGTCCTAAATTAAGAATAACAGTTTTGTTGATAAATTAAATGAGAGAGGGGGATGATAAAATAGAATGATAGCAAAACTGGTATAATAATCAATTAAGATTTATTTTTTGTGTACAAGTTAATCGATATGAATTCCTCTGGAAATGATTCATAATAGATAACATTTTGAAAGATTTTAATATTTGTTTAGTTCTTGGCACGTTACTGTTTATAAATGATTGATTATTGGGTGGTGATCAATGTCATATATGTCAGGTTCTTTGTAGTATTATCTCTAACTACTATCTCATAGTAATGTAGTGCATACAATGTCGAGTCACCTAGACTAGTAGTCACATTGTAACTTGATCGATAGAATTCGATTTGAACTAAGAAGGACCTGATATATATATATATATATATATATATATATATATATATATATATATATATATATATATATATGACAGTGATCAGCAAACAGTGATCAATCAATTGTAAATACATCTCAGCCCTACAGGAGGTTAATCGCAACCCGGATAGTTCAGTAGTAAAGTCTCTCATTATGAAGCTAGTGACACGGGATTGAATCTGCCAAGGAGCATTAGTTCTCTCAAGATTACAGCTACACCTTGCTGATGAGTGCCAAATAGCACGAAACCTAGGTCCAGGGTTTTCTGCTGACTACCTTCAACTACCGACTTATGTTACTGTTTGAATACATACTGTTTAAAAATTATTTCATTTTTAAACAAAAGATTAGACCGAAAGATATTTAACCATATAATTCATATACTTTCTTATAAACAATTGCAAAATCTGTGCAGATATACACTCATGACCATAAAAATGAATGTTACATATAAGTGAACAGAGATATAAAGGTGAACTGTTTAAAAAGACGTGATACATCAATTATTTTGACAGAACATTTGTCACAAGGATAATAATTATGTAAACCAATGATTGGGAACCAGTAATTCTTAATAGGTGGACTAAGAAATCGTGAAACGCGATTTCAGAGCCGTTAATGTATATATATATATATATATATATATATATATATATATATATATATATCAGGATTCAGTGGATAACGCGATGGTGTTTGAAGCGAGCGGTACTGGGTTCGAGTTCCAGAGTGAACATCAACTCTGAGATGCAGGTACATCCTACTGACGAGTCCCAAATAGGACAAAACGCGCATCACACTGGATTCCACTATTAGCCACTATTCATCTTTGCTTATAAAGCTTGTGACCTAATGCAGTCCGTACAGGAAGCACATATGTCAACAAGAGACTGATCAATTGCAGTCTTAAATAACAATGGGAAGATACAAATAAGCAACATTAAGTAAAGTAATTATAATCGTCAACAACTAATTAGACGAAAACGAAAACAGAGAGCATGGAATAATAACGTCAAGAATTATTTTGATAAGTATGTCATTTTATATATACTAGATTGTTTTGTGACCTATCAATTTGGATAGATATTATTTTAACTAATCACGTTAATCAGGGAGTGTAGAGTATCTGCAAGAAGGAAAGTTTAATAAATATCCTTAGTAAAACCAATGACTAGAAATTCAATATCCCTATGATTTCATCAGTGAGATGACATAGTCAATGATGTAAGCATATTCAAGGCGATTTCAGAGGAAAAGTCATTGCTGATGTAACGAACATAAAATTGTAGTAATTTTGTTTCACGGAGATGGAAAGACATTAATCCAGAGTCTCGATAATTTACTTGCAAAGTGATTCATATTGGAAGATTTAGAGTGAAACAATGTGACTTTAAATAGAGTTATGTATGTTATAACTAGATGTTTCTGTACATTAGGTTGCATTAGTGGATGAAAACGATAACGTACTCAGTATTTTAGAGAAAAAGATTTGATACATTTCAAGCATCTCCTTTAATAAATAAAAGTTCTAGCTTAATCGATCTCGATTTGTACTTTGAAGTACAACCATTAGCAAGAGTGAGAAGTGCATAAAGCCGCCGAAACAATTTCAACCTAAGCTCATCGCTCATGAGAACAATACTCAGAATATAAGTACGGTATTCTAGGAACAGTCAGACACATTTTTCGCACAGCGAAATATGAGTCGTTTTTATAGGGGTCACGAAGTATACAAGAGCACCGCCAAGTTGAATCTACTCGTTTCTGTAGCTATTCGATTAGTCCTCCCTGTCTCCCACATAGTCCGGACATTCAACGTATCTATATTATTTGTTGCTCTGCTTGTTAGAAGCGGCATCAGCCTAATGACTTCCGAAGAATCTCGACTTTCACTATGAGGCGTCATAATTCTTCTGAGTGAAGATCTCCCAACTCCCATGCTTTAAACTGTTGATTCTGGTTAGCGTTTTTTGGCAAGGTTGTTTTCTACGGGATGAGGTCGCTGATTCAATGTCCAACCCTCCTCCTTTACCTGGGCTTAGGAAATATATAGTAAACCAGAGAGACGAACCAGGGACAAATAATGCAAACCAGTCACTGAGATTCCGGGACAGAGGAACAGATGGGCAGAATACTTCCAGCAACTCTTGAATGAATCCACCGGACATCGAAACAGCACAAATAGACCTTCCTATAGTTGTCATCCTACCAACGAAGCCAGCACGGCAATGGGAAAAATCAAGAGCGGGAAAGCAGAAAGATCAGACAATGTAACAGCCGGAGCATTGAAGTCAGACATAGAAGTAACGGTAGAAATGCTCCACGTTCTATTTGGGAAGATTTGGGAGGAGGAACAAGTGCTGACAGACTGGAAAGAAGCATATCTCATCAAGATACCAAAGGAAGATCTGAGCAAATGCCAGAATTATAGAGGCACCACACTACTGTCAGTACCAGGAAGTTTTCAATAGAATGTTACCCAACCAGATGAAAGACTCAGTGGACGTCTGACTACGAGATCAACAGGCCGGATTCTGTATAGGTCGGTCGTACACAGATCAAATCTAATATTACGGTCAGCGTTGAACAATCAATTGGATAGAACTCGTCAATATAAATCATTTGACAGTATGGATAGGAGGACCTTATGGAGCCTTCTTCGACACTGGTGTACCTGGGCAAATCGTCAACATCATACGAAATTCATACGGCGGACTAAACTGCAAAGTCGTGAATGGAGGACAACTGACAGACGCATTACAAGTAAGAACTGGAGTCAGACAAGGTTGCTTACTCTCTTCCTTTCTATTTCTTCTGATGGTTGATTGCATTATGAAGTCCTCCACATCTAACGAGAAGCACCGAATACAACGGACAGCTTAGATGCAACTGGGTGACTTGCAGTTCGCAGATGGCCTGGCCCTTCTATACCATACACCAACAAGTGAGGGTGAAGACAACCAGTGTAGAAAGAGCCTCAACATACACAACGGAAAAAGCAAGATCTTCAAATACAACACGGAGAGCACCAACCCAATCACACTTGATGGAGAAGCTCTGGAAGAGGTGGAAACTTCCACGCATCTGGGTAGCTTCATTGATAAACAAGGATGATCTGATGCAAACGTAAAGAAAGGATTGATAGAACAAAGGCCACATTCCTACAACTGAAGAACATATGGAACTCAAAACAACTGTTGACCAACATCAAAATCAGAATCTTCAGTGCGAACATCTAGACAGTTCTATTGTACGGAGCTAAAACTTGGAGAAATACCACAACTATCATCTAAAAAGTACACTTATTTACAAACAATTTCCTACGCAAGATACTCAGTCTCCGTTGGTCGGATACCATCTGCAATAACCTACTGTAGGAGAGGAAAAACCAGCTTCCAGCTGAGGAAATAAGGAAGGGACGCAGGGAATGAGTAGGATATACATTGAGGAAATCATCAGACTGCATTACGAGGTAAGCCCTAACTTGAAATCCTGAATGGAAACAAAAATGAGAAAGACCAAGAAACACCGAGTCGGGAATTGGAAGTAGATATCAAAAGAATGAATAGCAACTGGAAAGGATTGCCCACAACAAAGTTCGATTGAAAATGCAAGTAGGCGACCTATTCTCCTCCATTAGCGGTAAGGACGTAGTATACGATCCAGAAATTAAGTCAAGCTACACACAAAACGTCAACATATAAAACATCAAGAATATTTTACAAACATAATCTTTATCAACAGCTACGCATTTCAACAATCATAAACCTACAAGAAGATCCAAAAACTCACACAAATCAATATCAGTTGTATATTTTCTTCCAAATATATAAAAAAAAATTCCATTAGTAAATCAAGCATTATGGATCCACTCACAAAATGTGTGCATTTATAATAAAGAGAAAAATATTTAGGAAAATATAAATCCAAATAGAAAAACAAAAGCCATGAAATTTGAATACAAAGACAAAAGTTTGTTTTCTTTGTTTGTTTACTTGTTTGTTTTTGATTACACGATGGAAAAATATGGGAAACAATACAATTCTCAATAGTCTTTTATTCAACTAAAAAATACTTTACATGATTTACATGGTTTGATAAGTTTACAAGAACCCAAATGATTCGTTTTGATAAGAAGTATAGAAAGTGGAAATATTATCCAAAAGAAGTTTCATCACTCTAAGGTAAGTATATAGTTATGAAACACTCATTAATTCATATAAATACCTATGTGGCTATGATTACCAATCATTCATTATTATAATATTGAAGTATTTAGTGATAAACCGTAAACATTAAATTAGAATATGTAGGTTTGTTTTTGTCTGTTTTTCTTTCAGTAACCATGTAATAGGTGAACATAACAACATAAATATCAGGTGAATTATGTAAATAAACATATTTAATTTGTATATCATATCTTTTTGTATAAATATACACATACACAGCAAAACAAGATCATCATTTGATTATTATTATGATTGTTACTTATAACAGTTAATCAGTAGTATACAACATATGAGAAAATGTAAACACGTAAATGAAACAAAAAGGAGAAATCTCATTCTATAATTCTTTGGGAATTATAGAGGAAAATATTAGGAAAAGATACGAAGCTGCAGGAGAAAATATTAGAATAAGCAACGAATGAAGAAATAAATATCATGAATAAAATGAAGACATCCAATTAAGAAAAGGAAACGTTCAGTCGAGGGAGGGTTTTAAAAAAGTTCCAATAAAGATCACAGAAATAAATTAAAAGATTTCACTTTAATACCTATTACATTTTGGTACACTAATTTAGCTTTTCTCTGTATTACTCAAGTTTTCTCTGTGTGTGTGTGTGTCTCAGTTACTTTCACTAGAATATATATATACACATATAGGACAAAGTGAACCATTACAATAGATCTATACTGAATCCAACATAGTGGTAACTTCAAAATCAGTATCAATAGAATCAAAATCTTCACCAACAGCTAATGCAACAGCATCAATTGCTTCAGCTTGTTGACGAGCGAATACACCACGTAAATAATTAATTAAACAACTATCAATAAAAATTGGTCGAAGTGTATTATGATTTGAATGAGGACAAGTAAGTTTAATTAATTCTGGAATAAAATGTCTATGAATAATTTCAATAGATAAACGATCATTAGCATCTTTTTGTAAACATGAATGAATAAAATATATAAATTCAGATGAGAAACAATATACTGGTAAACGTGGAGCTGGTTGTTCTACAATATAGGTAAATAAATTGTACATACCAATAGTTGATCGACTTTTTGGATCTGTAAGGGCTGAAATGTAATGTAAGACAGAAGCTGATAAAAAGTTCAAATATATATTAAGAGTAGGTTATTTCTACAGTGAATCAACAAACCAGTATACTTGAGAATACAGAATAACAATTATTTTTAGGGAAAAAAAACTGTTAGACTTGTTTATTTTAACATCAATTATACCATGAATTGATATTCACTAAAGAACCACTGAAAACTACGGAGCACAGTAGAATATTTGAGAGGTTTTTAAGTAAGTAACAATTAATTTGAAACACATCAAGATAATCTAAACAGTTGAGATCATGAGTCAATTGAAGCTAGACCACTATGGAAAACATGAAAGCACTGGACGGCCGTTTCGTCCTAGTATGGGACTCCTCAGCAGTTGTGAGGTAGTAACTCACTGATGACAATGGTGGATGTGTCGCTCAATTTCGTGGATTAGTTGAAGTTAAACATTAACACCGTTGGACGCCGACTCAGTGGTCTAGTTGGTTGGGCGCCTGGCGCGAGATTGGCAGGTCCTAGGTTCGAATCTAGCGAGGCGGGGTCGTAAATGCCCACTGCTGAGGAGTCCCACAATAGGACGAAACGGCCATCCAGTGCTTCCAGGTTTTCCATGGTGGTCTAGCTTCAGTCGACTCATGATCTCAACTGTTTAGATTACTACAATCTCCACAAAACCCCTTCTGATATCAAGATAAATTTAACATTTCAATGAATAATACCTCAGAAGAGATATTATTAAGACTTGCTCCTTCGGTGAAACTAATAAAATATCTATACACACATAGTACTAACACACTTTATCCAACGACACTGTATGACTGTTAAGTCATAATTTGTGCTAATGTTATCAATGTACATAGGTCTACTAATTCAGACAGTTAACTTTCATGAGATATGTAGTTATTACTACTATTACTGTTCCTGCTAAAGAGACCTCAGATCATCTACCATTTTTGTTGTTAAATATTAATTATTTTCTAGAATGATAACCGTGACAACTTTATTGATTTATACCTCAGAGCTGACATTTCCAGATATTTGATTGGTTGTTATAACTTTTAGTCTGCTAATTTTACCATGTGTCCCAAAGTTATGTTTTGTTTTTATATACAGAGAATTATTTAGCTTCAAATTTAGCCTCTTGAATATCAAACTTTTTTGAGCACCCGTCTTCTTCCTATATTCCTTATCAAATTCGAATTAATTGTTACAGTTGTATGTGTGTTAGGTATCCAGACTATCGAGTTCTCATTAAATCCAGTTCATATTAAAAAAACAATTCAATCGATCGTAATCAGTTCATCACTGATGTTTACTCTCTCAACTTTGTCGTCGACGTACTTTTAAAGATAACACTTTCCTCATCTAAATTTCCAGGGGTTGAACTTTTACTGGGAGATTCACTTGTTGATTAGAACATGTCGATGACTAACTCTATTTGGTGAAGATACTGACAAAATGCAGAGTCTTATGACCACGGTGAGCAACAATGCAAGCATGTTCGGGATGCGACTCTCACCCTCGAAATGCCAGATGCTGATTCAGGATTGGATGGCATCAACACCTGAACTAATTATAGGGAGTGAAGTAGTTGAACGTGTCGACCGCTCCACTTATCTTGGAAGTCTCATAAGCTCTTGTGGTCTGGTGTGTGACGAAATCTCAGCACGGATACAGAAGGCTCAACTAGCTTTTGCCAACTTGCATAATTTATGTAGTAGGCGAGATACCCGTCTATCAACCAAAGGACGGGTTTACTGTTCAGCAGTTTGCTCTGTCCTACTTTATGGCAGTGAAACATGGCCGGTAAGAGTAGCGGATATTCGTAGGTTACTAGTATTCGATCATAGGTGTCTTCGAAGTATTGCCCGTATATCCTGGGACCACCGAGTAAATAACGCAGTTGTTAGGAAACAGGTATTAGGTAAGGATGACAAATCGATTAATGAAGTAGTGAGAATTCATTAGTTGAGATGGCTAAAACGTGTTACGTATTCCCAACCACCGAATGCCTCGACGTGCAATGTTATATGGTTTAGAAGTAGGTTAGAAGAAAGCTAGGGGCGGCCAGAACAAAACATGACACAAGTCCATGAAGTCACTGACAAATGGTCTGAGTCATGTTGGTAAGTGTAGACTACCCGGTTGGAATCCATGGAACGATAGCAACCGATGATTAGAGACCTTGAATGACATGGCTCAAAATCGTTTGCAATGGCAAAGGTGCATCCACTCTTTATGTTCTCCCAAACCTAAACTTCCGGATTCTTCATGTTCCTCTTTTTCTCCTTCCAAATATATTTCACTGGATTATACTCCTTGAATAACATCTTCAAACCCTAATCGTTCCGATTACTCCCTATACTTTTACTACCTCTACGACTATGGGATTTGAATCAACAATTGTATCTGTGTGCTAATGTGATATGGCAACTTGAACTGATGTACGTACGTACGAAGTTCTACGCTGTTGCTGACTGATTGACTGAATCAGGAGTTAATTTAGCCTAATCCTTAGAAACTTAACAATTTCATAAATGTGAACTACATTTCCCTGTATCCAGCATTAACAAATTGTTTATAGAGTAATGAATACTTTATTTGATTTTCTTTTACTTTTTTAGTGTTATTTTCAATATTCGTTTTTATCAAATTAAGATAGATCCTAACCAGATATATATTTTTACAATAGATGTATATGCAAACTGGATAATGTTTTAACCGTCATGTTTTACACTTGTCAACAACTATATATAACTGTTTTGATATCAATATTTATTTTGGAAATATATTATATTTGTGAAAATATGTAACATTTCTAAACTAGTAAACAAGTAATATAAACTTTATGCTATGTTCAATATGTAAATAGACAAGTAAACTTTTTGTGTATCAACCTAATAAACACAGAAACACACACACGCGCGCGCGAGAGTAAACAAACCAAAAGAATAAATGAACAAGATTATATTTATCAGACGTTCAGAATACAAACATTAGCGTTACGATTTGATCTGATCTGATAGTGAAAAAAAAATTGCATTGTCTAATCATCATGTTATTATTCAGAAACATTAAAACTAAGCAACAAATGTAATATGATTAGTCTTATTAGTAATCTATGCAAATTCTTCTCAGAGCTGAGAGTGACAGATACTTTGTATCTTACCAAAATAACTAAGACAATTGCACATGTTTACAGACCTTTTAATATCAGTGTTATACTAAATATCATAACTGTTTTAGGAATCAATCAACTGAATCCTGTTTTTTTTAGATTCAACGATTTAATCAAGGTTTAAGAACTGATAAATTTTCACTATCTTTGTATACACTCCAACAAAATGTAGTCCAGATGAGCATCTTTATAAACTAAACGCGTGTTTGATAGATACTGTGGTGCTAACTGTAAACGTGAATGTACAGATCGGGAGTCTAGAAACAGGAGTAAATTGTCTGTATGGTTAGTGAATACTTACATCTACACATAACACATCTAATGGGTACAAAAATATACCAGGGTTATGAATGATGTACTACCTAATGTTATCTCTTTGAAACTCAACCTTGGTAAGGATGTGCACAACACTCTTGCTAATTTTACGATATCCACCTAAATTTTGATGATGTTATAGTATAAGTCAAGCTCACCGTACTAAACTGATTAACAATAATGAAAAAGACTACATCTATTATTAATAAGAGATTAGGAAAAAATATCTCGTACAATGATTTATAAATAACTAGATGAAAACAGATGAATAGTACAAAGTAGAATTTGTTTCACCTACCAGGTAATAATTCACCAGTTTTTGCAGCTCTAAAATGTTCAAGCATGTTTGTTTCTTGATCTGGCGCAAATGCACGTACAAAATCAACTGGATCAATAGATGGGATTGGATATTGTCCAATAGCTAATTCCATTAATGTCAATCCAAGACTCCATATATCACTAGCTGCACTGAATAGTTCACCTGGAAACAATAGTAAATAAACATTTAACAAATAGAAAAAGACAATTTAGTAAAAGTAGTTAATAGAATATTACATTGAGTCAACGATAAAAAAACTGAAATATTATCAATACATACATACTATATATTAAAATATTTTGTAGCAAAACATTGAGATAAGAAATTGACAAGGCGAAAGTCAACCAGTCATACGAAACATGGAATCTAACATACATGTGAATCGGTTCACGTCGCCGTACCCATAAGCACAGTGAGACAGGACTATTTCAAGACAAATTCTAGTGTTAAGAGGAGCAGTAGAAAAGACTAGATTCCGAAAGCAGAAACAAGGTATTTGGGGACTTAGGGAAGACAAGGAGTGAACATACCAACACCATGGCAAACGAATTTGAGCCATCTGATGCAAAGTCTTTTAACATTGGTTACGGTAATCACGCGGGTACAACATAGATAGTATACACTGAGCCACCTATTAAAATGGCTCAGGACAAGTGTCAATGACTTCGTGAATTAGTGCCACATCTTAGTTTCGACGTTTTTAGCTTTCTTCCAACATACCCTTACGCCACACAACACCACCCATCTAAGGTTGACAGTGTTTGTGCATACGTAACACACGTCCCAACTACCACAGTTGATGAAGATTTACTACCTCATCAGCCGATTTCCCATCTTTACACAATACAATTTCTTTAGCCCAGGCATTACTTACTTGGCGGTCTCAAAATACACGAGAAATACTTCGAAGAGACCTATGACCGAATACTAGTAACCTACGAATATCCTTTATCCTTGATGACTGTGTTTGCCACTCATGAAGTACAACGGAGCGAAATACTGGGCAGTGAACTCGTCTTTCGGTTAGCAGACGGATGCCTCGCCTATGCCACAAGTGACGTAAGTTGGTAAAAGCCATTCGGGGTTTTTGAGTCCATCCCCAGATTTTGTCAGACACTGAAAACAGCCCAGGGACTGATGAGACCCCCAAAAAAGTAAAGCGGTCGGTACCCAGGAACCTCACTTCTTATCATTGATTCAGCTGCTGACGCAGGCCAATAGAAAAAAACAGTGTAAATTAGCTCATTTCACAGGTTGAAATCATGAGTCAATTGAAGCTAGAACACCATGGAAAACCTGGAAGCACTGGACGGCTGTTTCGTCCTAGTACGGGACTCCTCAGCAGTGCGCATCCACGATTCCGCACCCTGTGGGGTTCGAGCCCAGGATCTGTTGGTTTCGCGCGCGAGCTGCTGAGGAGTCCCGTACTAGGACGAAACGGCCGTCCAGTGCTTCCAGGTTTTCCATGGTGGTCTAGCTTCAATTAACTCATGATTTCAACCTGTGAAATTTCTGAAAATCTCCACAATACCCATTCTGATAGTTAGCACATTGACCAAGAACTTGGGTATGAGCCACATTCTAATTGTACGAACTAATGATACTATCTGGGTAGAGAGAGGTCCGGATCTAGAACTTAATAGCTGAAAATAAAGTGTTTTGGCCTATAAGTCACCTTTCCACAATATAGAGAATCAGCAATTGATCAATCATAAATAACTCAATAATACCAAGTGGTATACACATCTGTTGATGAAGTAGGATCCAAGAAATGTTCTTAATTTATGGACAATGACATTGAGCTACATAGCTTAGAATCAATTATAATAGTGCGGTAACATACATAGTTAACATTTTTTTCTTGAGCTTAGCATTATTCCACACATTATGATTATCTTTTGATCTTGAAAATAACGAGATTTGCACATAACAGAAATTTACTTTAACTATTTTTTTCTTATTATTGAATACATAATGCCAAAAAATATGCAATGAGTTAAAAAGTAAATGAATGTAATGACGAAATCAACAATTTCAAAGAAAATAAGACAAACAGTAGAAATTGTTTACATAACATAATGTCAATTCATATGAGATAAATAAATTGAACTTATTAATTATTATTATTATATATTTATTTTATTTGAACACATAAACATTGGTACAAGGAGGCACGAAATAAATATGCGCCACATAAATCATTCATTTATATGAGGGTTGGGATAATGCCCAGATGCCTAAACCGAAACGGGTGGTTTTCTTAGGGGGTCACACCACGAGCCATCGATCTAAAGGTCTGATCCACAATGCAGTGGAGCAACGTATGCAGATGTAGTCCCATGGTAGCCGGTGACTAATAATTTATTTATACAGTCAGTCAGTCACCATTTGTACCCTCAGGATCTGGGAGCCGATACGCACCATTAGTTTGGAAGCAAGGTTTTCCAACTCCCCTACGTGGATCACCCATATCCACCAACTCGATTAATAATAATAATAATCAGTATTGTTAGTAAACGTATTTTTATCAAATCAAATCATAAACACAATGTACACATAAGTAATAAATAAAATCAACAACAGAAAAAGGAACTAATTATATTTTGATCTTCTGACAAAAGTAAACAGGTTAAAAAAAGAGAAAAAACAAAGAAAGAAAAGAGAAGTGTTTACAATATTCCTCAATAGTTTATTAACTTTATAATGGACACAATTAACTGTATGGTAAATTAAGAAGAAAGAAATGAAATTTTATTACAATGAAATGATGATCTTTTTTTAAGAATAAACATTAGAAAGTTCATATATACAAGAGATATTCTATGATGTTCTTACAAATGATAATATGTAGTGAATGTAATGAACAACAATCTACATAGGATAAACTAATACAAACCTATAAAAAATTTCTTAACAAAATATGAAAATTATACACATTATAAATACATTTTTGTTTCTTGCATATCTTCTTTCTATTACCCTTTACATACTCTATGATTCTTCTAATTCTGTTGTTTGGCCTTCACCAACTTACGTCACTTATCGTGAAGGTGAGATATCCGCCTATTAAAAAAGCACGAATATACTGCGCAGCAGTTCGTTCTGTTCTACTTTATGGCTAAGAAATGTGGTCACTAAGAGTAAAAGATACCCGTAAGTTACTAGTATTTGACCAAAGATGCCTTAGAAATATTGTTCGCATCTGCTGGGATCACCGGGTAAGTAATAGTGATGCTAGACGTAGAGAATTAGGGAATGATGGTAAACCAGTTGATGGGGTTGTGAATCCTCATCGACTGAGATGGTTGGGCTACATGTTGCGCATGCCTGAACACCGATTACCACGACGCGCAAAACTAACCAGTGTTCGGGATGGTTGGAAGAAAGTTAGGGGCGGCCAAACTAAAATGTGGCATTATTCCTTGAAGTCACTAACTTCTGGTCTGAGCCATGTTGGTAGATGCAGAATACTTGGTTGGGGTCCGCGTGATAATCGTAACCAATGGTTGGAGACTGTGTGACATGTCTCAGAATCGATCACAATCGTGTAGGTGTATACACACTCTATCTTCCCTTAAACTATAAGATTAAAATCTCTTCATATCTTTCTACCAAATAACTCTTGGTGACATGGCTCAGAATCGACCACAATGGTGTAGGTGTATACACTCTCTGTTTTCCCTTAAACCATGAGATTAAAATCGCTTCATATCTTTCTTTCTACGAACTGACTCCTTCTTCCCGTACTATATCCTTATATGCAATCTTTCTTTTATATATTACCACCATTAACTTGACTACTTCTATGAATCCAGTTTTCATCTTGTTGTGCTAATGAGGTGTGACAACTTGGACCGATGCACATATGTGCCTGATCCTACGTTGTAGCTGACTGACTAATTATGTTGTTATTATAATTATTAAACGGAATACACTCATTAAGACATTAAATAAGAAAGATTAGTTCAGCGAAGAGTTCTCTTTTCGGCGAATTCATTTTCAAAGCTGTACAATCGCAAATATATATACTCATTTACCTGCTCATGTGGAGCTGAGTATATAGGTCGTTCGATGTGTACTTTATCAAAAACAAATCAAGAACATTGTCCGGAGTGGCTAAAAAAGGAGGCAACGGCTCAATAAGAAGTTCAGTAATCGAACACCATGTGAACACAGACTCTGTATTCAAAGTCATCTACAAGGTAAGTAGAAGTCTTCCAAAGATAATCAGACTGCATCTTCTTTGCACTGCCGAAACATTAGCCATACATCTGGAAAAACCAGAATTGTATGTGCTAAAGAGACTGGTACAACTCCTTCTTCTACCATGGTCTTACTGTCATATAACTTTTTCTTTTCTTTTTTTCTCTTCCTTGATACTCTTCTTCCTTTACAGCCATTTGCTTCCCCTTAAATCTCCTACCCCCAACCATTTTATTTCTGTTTCTATGATCTTCTTTATCACATTCAATTTCAATTTCAACATTTTATCTTCCCATGCTGAGCCATCCTTTTCCAATGATAATTTCCCTATCTATCCTTTGATGAATACTTAAGCCAATCACAATCAAACGATTATTAAACATTCCTTGTTTTAAAAAAACATTTTTAATACCTTTGTTTATTTAATCTCACTGTCACCATGTCTAACAGAAGTTTATTATCAGTATTATTATCATCTTGAAAAAAGTAAGTATATATACTTGCAATTGTAAAGCTTTGAAAATGAATTCGCCGAAAAGAGAACTCTTCGCTGAACTAATCTTTCTTATTTAAATTCTGGTTATTCTCTATTTCCTTATCTGTTCTTCATAATTTGAACTTCTGTTTGCAGGTATTTGACTTATGATTCTCACTACATACTACTATTATCTGCCAGTATAAGTAGCATTCGCCATAAAAATTAAATTAACTATCCAATATAATCAGAAGGGGTCTTGTGGAGATCATAGTAATTTCAATAGTTGAAATCATGAGTCAATTGAAGCTAGACCACCATGGAAAACCTGGAAGCACTGGACGTCCATTTCGTCCTAGCATAGTATGGGTTGAAGCTAGACATTAACACTTGGATTCCGGCTCAGTGGTCTAGTGGTCAGGATCTCGTGCGCAAGACTGACAGGTCCTGGGTTCAAATCCCGGGAGGCGGGGTCATGGATGCGCAATGCTGAGGAGGAATGGGCTGAAAGAAAATAAACAGGGTTGTAATGTTGTAATAGACGGTATCGAAGTTGTTCTTAAAGTTATCACTGTCATCTCACTCCTTAACAGAGTTGAATTATATTCCTGAGTTTATAATGTTGATTGTGAGTTTTAACCTAAATAGATTACCACTTATTACAGAACCATTTATTACTTACGAATATTTCCATACAAAAATTCTAAGAAATCAAAATAGTTTTCTGATTTGATTAACGTCAAATGAGTTATTTGAATGAATTTAACACACACCCGATAGTAAAATGGTTCCTAATTATTAACTGAAAAATATCACAAAAAAACTGAAGTCATTCAAATCAGATCAAAAATATCGTACACATCGAGGTTTTACCTACCTGCCAGACGTTCAGGTGCTATGTAAGTGGAGAATCCTAAAAATCCAGAAGCTACATATTCACTCAGCTGCAAACTGACGACAAAATCACATAATTTAATAGTACCAGCACGATTAATGAGTATATTGGATGGTTTCAAATTACTAAAAACAATAAATTTTAAAAACAATTTAAACAATAAGCAAATTAGTGTAAGATGTTTGTGGAGTTTGTAGTTTACTATACAAACTGACGTTCTTTAGATAACCAATGAAAACCATAAAGCACGGGACAGATGCTTCACCTTAGTATGAGACTCCCCAAGAGTATGCATTCAGGACACATCCGGGGATTGAACCCAGGACATAAGGGTCTCATGGAGTGAGTCTGACGTTTATACCACGGAATCGGTGTATCCAGTGGATTCGCACCAATATCATTTATAGATGGTCGTTAGATAAAGAACTGACCGGAGTTAGTAACGTAAGTCACTGTGATTCCGACTCTCATTGATCTAGAGATTAAACACTTCCTCAAAGATTGGAAAATCCTACGTTCGATGCCTGATAGGAATGCGGATTCGAATTCTAGGACGAAGCCGCAATCTATCCAATGCTATCTGATTTTCGTTGGTAGTCTAACTAAGGTTAGTTTGTGATGTGAAATAACCGATTCATAACAGATTTTCACTGAAACTGAAAGAAAATTCTCTCAATGTATGAAATTATTATTATTACTATCATTATTTAAACATAAAAATTGGTACAAGGAGGCACCAAATACATATGTGCCACACAAATCTCAGTCGATGTGTGTGAGGGCTGTGATACTGCTCGGGTGCCCAAACCGGAGCAGCTGGTTTTCTCAGGGGGTCACATCCCGAGCCTTCAACCTAAAGGTCTAATACACAAGAGTACATTGTTCAGTCATTTTATAATTAATTGAAATACTTTTCTCTATTCATAAATCGAAGAATGACAGTGCGATTAACTGTCAAGTATAACTAAACCGATGAATATGGACAGGTAGTTGAAAAAGTTATTCTTAATTATTAACAACATTCATCGAATGAATATGAACAGTTCGAAGATCACAGAAATAATTCAAATTTGTGTGGTTAATTTTGATCTTCTCAAAATGATTATCTCTTCGGTATTCAGATGAAATAAATAGATCAGCTTTTCTGAAACTATATCATTTTAATTTTCGTTTTCAAATAACAGTCAGTCAGTCAGCCAGCTACAACGTAGGACCAGGCACATATATGCATCGGTCCAAGTTGCCATACTTGAAGTTGCAAAAGCAGATGACAGTTCGCCATAAGCTCTGACTCGACTAGTAGTGTTTGAGTAAAGAGCTGTAAAGAGATGTTATTTGAGATAGATGTTATGTTATTTCAAATAACATCTATTTAGCCATTATGAATCTTCATAAAAAGTCATAAATTACTGGGGGGGAAAACAAAGTAATCACCACACTTTCAGGTAGCTTTTTGTTATTTAAATATGTCTGTAACAGCGAGACGTCTTGATGCGATAGTGGGAACATTTTAGTTAGAAATGTAATGGTCTTTCTTCAACTAATAAATTAAACATACGACACAAAATACGACAATACCATTAAGGGCATACTTCGAGTGGTAATATTAAAAATAACATCAAATAACTTATAATAACCCGAATATTTCTGAATCTCTTGAAAAATGGAAATACAAACTAAGAGATGAAAATCCACTGAGTAAGAAAAGAGTAACATATGTATGTGGATGTCATTGTGATACACACCGTGTTTAGTTCTGCAAGAATAACTAAATACCAGTCACTTACCTGAAATTTTTTAATTCATACAGCTCATAAGACAAATCTTATTTAACCTGTTCCTATCCTAACTAATTTGCATAGAAACAATACAAGAATACTCACTTTACAACGAAAACCAACAGTACATGGCTTGAGTGAATAATTTTACGGATTTCCGTGAGCTACTGATTAAGTAGCATAAGTAGCATATAGAGCTAACCAACATTTTAGTTAACGATGGAAGCATATAGACAAGAAACGAGTTAAACTCTGAAAATAGTAGTTCAAAAAGATAAACATTTAATGGCTATCGATGATTGGAATTCCTAAAATCAACGTATAATATCCTTTCCTTATCTCGAGAAATACATTATGATAAATAGTAAGGCATGTTGCTCAAGTTCTCCAAGTAGTCATTTCTTACATGGTGCGTATTCCTTGCAAATATCCAAATGAAAACCAATACTATACTTGGCAACCTTAAATAGGCAGTTTTCTAGAATGACTCGGCTTCAGCTCTCAGTACTGTCAAACGTCACCGTGACCTAAGCTTAAAAAGCTAGAAATCTACTTTCAAAAGTAGCTGACCAACGAGTATCAGACTGACATGCTATGTTTAAATATGTTTAATTCATTTAGCCCTTACAAATGACTACTGAGAACTGTTTATCTGACTCTTCCAAAACAAGTTAAGCCAAACTGTTTTCCCCTTAGAAGAAAAATATTACATTGACCATTACTCACCGATGAAACATATGCAACTCTTGCCAGAGGTAAAGTAGACCTGATACAACTGAATCAGCGATATGAATTATAATTGGTTCAGGGAAACGTCCTACCATTTTCAATAGTAAATCCATTCCACCAACATCCATATACTCCATATATATACTTATTAAACATTCAGAATGTATCGCTCCATGAAATTCAATTATATGTGGTGATATACACTCCCAAAGGACCTAATTTAAATTAAAACGGAGATAATTACATATTTATATGAAATAAAGAAAACACGATTTACCCTAAATATAATCATCATTATGACAAAGTAATTTATCCGTATACTTTGGTTCTTGGATTTGATCAAAAAATAAAATTGTTGAGTCGGCTTTCCGAGAACTGCAACGGAGCCTCCAGAGGCCCTAAAGCAGCCGAAGAGTCCTAGCCAATCAGGGCATGATGAAGCTTTCTAGAATGTCAACGTGGCGTGCTACTATTGGTCAGTAGCATAATATGTCCTCTAGCGGATTGGCCAAAATATGATGCTGATTTAACAAATGTTAACATTTATAAATACCCGTGTTTTTCTGTACAAAAATGAACCTTTGGAGTAAAGTGTTTTTCGCTTATTTTGCGACTTTTCTCTCGAGTTCAAGTCGCTGCGTAGTTCAATCTTGAGGGTTACCAGAATAGCTTAGGAACCGAATAAAACGTTCAAATTAACAAGACTTATCAAAAATCCAATAGTTAAATAAACCAATAAAATATTACAGGTTGTATATATGAAGCAGGTTATTATAATAAACTAAATCTAGGTATCGCACTTGACAAAGGTTTCTAAGTACCAACAAAATTCTAGGAAATTTGTGTAATTTTAATTTAAACTGTCCTAGTTCCATAAATTCATAAAGATGTAAAGAATCTCTTAAATCTCAAAATAAACATGTATCGTCCCGAGATTTTCAATATGATCCAAGTAATATTATCAGTCAATAACTTTATAAACTGATATCATTTATCTGACTGATCATTCTCTGATTTGGTTCGATCATCCGGATAATACTAGCCACCACATATAAATTGTATGGCTCAAAGCAGAGTGCATAACTGTGTGCCTGTTGAGTAAATCCTTCTCTCTTCAGAGTTCATATACCTCCCCCAACCTATCATCAGTATTTGGTACAAAATACATTGATGAGAAAAAGATAGGTGAGGTTAGATAACAATACTATTTAACATGAATACATGTAATATCATAAAATAAATAAAAATGAAAAAGAAAAACTTGAACTACTTGTAAATCTCTAACAATCTGTGCTCTTGTAGTAGTTTTTACATCTAATTCAAATGTTTTTCTAATTAAAAATGTACCAGATGATTTATGTTGTAATTTTGTTACAATGCCACCATTACCACGACCTAATTCAGATATTAATAATAAATCATCTATATTGAAATCTGGTACTAAACGTCGACGACCAGAATCACCTGGACTTGATGTTTGTGAATATTCAAGAGATGTTGCATTAGATGAACTACTTAATGAATTGTTATTATTAGTTGGACTTTTACAACGTGTAAATGTTTGAAGTGTTTCTGATTTATTCTCATGATTGGTTGATTGTGAATTTATAGTTGTAGAGCTGTAGAAAATAAATAGAGAAATATAAGTGATAGTAGAATTATATAATCAATGAAAGCATGAGTGCTATATAACATTTTAAAACTTAGGAAATGAAGTAAGCACTGGAATCAGAGTTATTCTTTCTAAATCTAGCTATGAAACCTCTAGGTTTAAAGTTAAGTCACAAAATAAGTTGATAAGTTACAAGCTCATTAACTTTGGATTTCAATACGCTAGTAAATTAACTTAAATTATATTCTTTAACAAGTTAAACAGTATTTATCAACAGGTTAGTTGATTCAGCAAAGTAGGTGAAGACTGAACAGATAAATGAACTTACATGTTCCCCGTCGAATGATTTACAAGATTTCATAATTGATATATCTGATAATGAATTTACGATCATTATAGTCTCTTGAGGACTCACTATTCCTAAATTTACAGAATATCAGTTTATAAAGAAGGGACGCTACGCCCTTAACCAAATCGATTCTCTAAACTCATAAATTGCCAAGATGGTAAAAAATATCAACGAGAGAATTTACGTGGTAGGAGATCTCCCTGATAAATTAAGAGAACAATATCTGGACTATATGGAGATTATTGTTAACTCAAGAAAAGAAAAGAATGAAACTTAAGAAAAATCTAGACAAACAGATTCCAGAAATGAAATTTCCATCTAATCCAAGTCAGTACGTACACAATTTCTCTAATGTTATGCTGGATAAAACTGCGTTAGAAGCGTTATCATTAGGCCCTAAGTTTTGTGACTTCAAGAAAACAGTAAATAAAATGGACGTTGAAATTCAATTCGAAAATCTTTATGCTCAAACGGCTGTGTGATTTCTATTCGATATTACTTCCACTTTTAATTTAATGTGACAAGTCAGTATTATATTTGTTTTATTTTCAGCATAGTATTTTGTTCGGGATACTATGAATTTTATTTCAATGAGATGCTTATTTAGAATAATATTCCTCGTATTAATTTAGCGTGAACTTCGTCCATTATGATATGCACAATAAGCTTTATATAAATTCTGTGTATCTACCCTATATGTGAGATTTGTTAACTAATCATCACATGTGAGTAAAATCGATATATTAATGAGTCTATTTATCAAAGAGATAGATGTGTTTTGAAAGGTAAAACAAATTTTCATCAATGCCAACTTTGTTTTCTAATTCGCACTATGCGAATTGGAGTATTCTCTTTATCCAAGTATTGTTAGTCTCGTGGTTACAACGATTTAGAAAATATTACTGTAAAAATAGCTAAAGATCTAGATTACAAAAAACTTCCAACATATATTTCTGATCTTACAATTTTGTATGTAATTTATTAATTGTGGAAAGAGAATAAATAAATTGTGATGAAATGTTCACTAATCATACCAACTGAACAGTCAGGCTATGTGAAATGAAGTTAGCGATTAACAAACATTTGTTATGTTAAACTAAACAAGCAGAAAGTCTACATCTACCACCACACATGACTCAGATCTATAGCCAGTGATTTTCACAGACTAGTACCATGTTTTGGTTTAGCTGTCCATAGCTTACAATTGATCTGTTCCTATAATAACCGAAAAATTGCACTGAATTAATAGGATTAGATCTAAGATCTAGAACTAAGCACAATGGTTATGACGGCGAAGTCTTCACGCAACAAACACTAAAGAGTTTAAATCTATATAAAGCGTGCTATGGCGATATCAACACGTTTCAAGAAGAAAAAACACCCAAAAGATAGTGAGGTTGCAGCTCATTAGTTTATATAAACAGCTTTCAAATATCGAGTCACAAGTAAGAAAATTGAGAGATTTCAGTGTAGTAGTCCGTTAATCTGACTCCGATTTGATTGTATGAAGTTAACGAAATAAGCACTCCGCCTACTGTTGTATACAATTATCGACTTAATTCGCGTTACAGAATGACAAAATAAAACAAGCCAAACACGAGAATGAATTTTGAACACGCATATTTGATACACTCGTTACTCCAGACCGATAATAAGAATGAGGAACAGAGAAGGCAAGTTTGTCAACTCAGTTTGATAAAACGTGACTCAATATTTATAACCAGACAAAAGTAAGCTAAAGACACGTGACGAATGAGGTAAGCAATACACATACATATGTTTATGTAAAAACAGTCAAGGTTAATAAGCGAATAACTGAAAAGGTCAAACTGTGACTCAAGAAGAGTAAATAAATTAGTCCGTCCGGAAGCTAGAATAACCCTTGTGGGCTTGACATAGTACTAACCACCACACACGATAAATGAGGCTAGGATACTAATACAGTTGTATATGTACTACATAATCATGACTTTCTGGAACGATTAAAATAATATGAACGAAATCTGTCAGAGGTGTACTGAGAAAATTAAAACTGCTAAGATCAAGCAAGAATATAGGATGGAGTAAAACGGGGAAAAACAGAGCATAATAAGAGAGACGGGAAATAGTTTATCCTTTGAATTGGGGAAACTTACGCATCTGTCCCATCTGTGAGTGATTCTGAGATAGTGATAGACACTGTTTCTTGTGAAAAATCTTCAACAAGAACCTGAAAAACACACAAAATAGAAGATAAAATATACCTCTATCTTTATAAGCCATGTGAGTAAGTAATCTAAACATCACTGTGTATCAATACAAATTTAAGTTATTAGAGTTTGTGAGCTATCGTTTTATACACATGAAAACAACTATAAAAGAATTATAGATGAGATCTACACTTGGGACTCTCTAGCCATAAAACAAGACTTTACATATAGTTGTGCTCAAATTACATTCAGTGGCATTCAGATACATTAAAAGTTAGACAAGTAAGAAGCCCATATTCTCTCTTTCGAAGCACTTTTGTGTGACTAAACACAGCGCTAACACAAAAGTTTTACGTGATTTCTGTGTGATGGCTATCAAGATGAAAAATGCACGTTGTTCGGACCCCGACCTTGGTTAATAGACATTAAAGACCAGGTAAGAAATTAAATACTTTAGATCATAAATTAATTAACCCAAAAGTGCATTGAAATCCCAACGAAATTCTAATTGGTAATTGGTTGTCCTGAACATGAAACCCATCAAATTCTTCCAAATTATTGGAGTAAAGGGTCAGAATGATACCAATATAAGCAGTTAAAAAAATACTGAAATTTCTATACAGTTGATTAGGAAAACAACGATCGAAAACAACCTAAATAACATCCTAACGTGGAAATTATAATAAAATAGGTTTTGCATTGGACTCTAAGATGTTTTACAACATTCCTACTGCATAAAGCGGTTATTCGTTGATGGAAGTTTTGGGTTTTTCAGTCAGACAAGAGGTACAGAGATACAAAAGCAATATCAAGCAAAAACGTAATGGCAAGAAAGGCAGATAAATAATAAGAAACGAAAAATATCTCTATTCTGCTTTGGTGTGGCAGTTTATATAACTGGTACGAATAGTCACCAAGTGTGAATATTCATATTAGCAAAAGTAACGACCAAGATTGAGAGACAAAATAGTCCCTTCAGATTGACCTCGATCATCAATTATTGCAGTTTTTGGAAAAGACCAGGAATTTTGCAGATAATCACAATATTACCAGTTTAACTTACGAGGTTCATTTGAGTGACTATTAAAGGCATTAATTTAACTTGAAGCAATTAACGGTTAGTCAGTCATACGCAACGTAAAACTCGGCATACATATGCGCAGGTTAGACGTTCCATACCATATTAGCAAAGCGAGACAGAACTATCAAGACAAATCCCAGAGTAGTAAAGTAGTAATTGTACCAGAAGGAGTAGGAAAGATCAGGTATAAACGATACGATCAGAGTATTAGAGAAAAATGTGTGTAATAAAAAAAGGAATAATTTCGTAACTCAAGATTCCAGAGAAGGCAAAGAACCAATACATCCCCACCACTGTGGTCAATTCTGATCAATGCTACCCAGTGTCATTAGCCACTGGTTATAATAACTGTCCCGACGCCAATCAGATAGTCTGGACTAAATAACATGGTTTAGTCTAACTATTAATAACTTCCTTGGAAGCCTGAAAATAGAGGTACAAAACTTGATCAAAACTATCCGGAACACACCTTCAATTCATTAGGTGATGAAACACTAGCAAACTAATCAGAAGCTTCACGAAGCCCACATTCTTTGACCCGATGGTAGTATTCAACTTAGTTACTATGTTTTGTGGAAATTCGTCCAACAAATATATTACCCTACTAAGACCTTTTACTCAGAACGATAATCCCGTATGGGATAATGAAAGCATCCGGTTTGATCTAACGACGAACGGTAATGGATACTGATCTTACCATAAATCGTTCGAATGCCCCTCCCATCGAGGATTGCAGTTACTTGGATTAGTATACTTCTATGTGGGATTTATAAGTGGATACTTACTTAGAAAGCTTACCCCCTCTCCCCAATATTCAAACTAGCCGCCAAAATCCTTATGAACATGACAATTTTTGAGAGGCTTGTTTTGACAGCATGTTTTTGTTTTGTATTTCTTCGTAGTCTGTTGAAAAGTGAACAATAAGCCCTGTGCTTTTCATACTTGACATAAGTGTACAAGCAAATATGAAACCAGGGTTAACGTAATTACAAATTCAATGCTCGAGGATAAATATCTTGGTAAATTAGTCAAATAGACAACGTGTTTAGGCCTTTTTCTAAGTAGCCTAATAAGCCATTTGTACTTGTGGATATTACGAAAGTCAGTTTGTCGGGTGGTGAAAAACTACCTAACTATCCTGCAACAAATGATATTCAGATAATGTGGTTCAGTACAAAAAAAACAGTTGAGGTACCTTCTCAGATTGAGTTTCTAGATCTTCGCCAGCAGATGTTTTATCAAGTCTCGATGTTTGGTCGACAACCATAGGTAATATTGCATACCATACGGTAATCGACTAAAACGAGATGGAAATTATGCAAAGTACGAAGCCCGTTGAAACCTATAGAGATTGTATACAAAACAAAACGTAAAGATTGTGAGGGTAGCTAGAAAACATTTACATGCTATTAAAAGCCGTAGAAATAAGAGAAAAACAAGAAATCAAAACAGTAGTTTTAAATGACAACAATTATCCGTGTGATATGTAAATTTTAACTTGAACTTTCCTATGACATTACTATTACCCTTCAACTAGTACTTGTATGGGAAGTGACTGGTGCATGAATGATCATATATACTGTCTACTGGTTTGTATATTCTGTTGTTTCTACATACGTTTTAATGTGAACACGATTATCTTTTGTTCTTAGCCATTAAGGTCATTAAATGTTGTATAATAAAAGTATAATACACTGACGGCCTTGAGTTAGACAATCAGAATTAAGATAATGCCATGATTAGTTTGGGCAAAGTTCCGAGTGAAGCGGTAGATAACGTGTACGCTGTTATTAACCAAAGGCAAATTATCAGTAGCTACGTGGATAACGAGATGGCGTTTGAAGCAAACAGTGCTGGGTTCGAGTCCCGGAGCGAACAACAACTCCGAGGTGCAGGTACACCCAGATGACGAGTCCCAAATAGGGCGAAATGCGCGTCCTGGATTCCTCTGCTAGACACTATCCATCTTTGCCAATATTTAGTTCTTAAAATTCTTGAACTTGACGAAACCATCTATTCTACGAGATACTGAATTCGAGATCATGTTTAAGCTAAAATACACGACATACCTGCTCCTGAGGCAGATTGTGTCAAGGTACATAATGCCGTTCAGTGAGCAATTAAGGGTGTTTACTAAAGCAATGTAATGTTCTCCCTTTCTCAAAGTCGCTCTAAGTGTTAGCAGGAAGGTGGAAAGACATTGCGTTACGGCTGATGTCAGTTCGTATAGAAAACCCAAACAACAATTTAAAAACCCAACTCAAAACTCTAGCAATTATTACCTAACCCTGACCCTTTTGGATCACAACTGATGTCAGTTTGTGACGAAAACTCTATGGAATGATAAAATCAACTCAACATACCAGCCCGATTCTTAGTATATATATATATATATATACTCGCCCTTTTCCACCTGAAGGAATAATATGAATCGTGAGGGTCAATTACAATCAAGGCTGTTATTACGTTTTATATTGTTGATTGTCGTGTAACTAAGCAGCGTTTCCTGATTGACTGATAAACTACCTAGGTTATTTACTATATTATACTTTTACAAGTTCTATTCAACCCACAAAAATCACAAGCTAGCTATCGAGTGTCATGTGTACAATGGGCATACGCACCTATCGATTACCAGCGGACAAGTGTTTCATGAAGAATGTCAATGATATGACCATAAGTTTTAAAGATTTATATATGCAGACAGTAAAGGAACTAGGTAGTAGATAGCACTGTTAACATAGCTATACTAAGTATTTGTATTCAGTGAATAACCCACCTTGGGAGAGTTTCAGAACTAAGATTAAAAGAGAAACTTACTATTTAATCATATGAAAGCTTATTAAACCAAGTAGCAAAGTCATATGAAGTGACTTCTTAACAAACACTAGGGAAAAAGTGACCCTGAAGTCTCGAATTCCCGCCATATATGTGCAAAAAGTCAAATGGTTCAGAAGTTGTGGACGAAATAGAAGAATCTTTCGCATAACGGACTTACGTGTCTAGTAGCAGGGTATAACCAATATCTCCAGGTATATAAACGGTAAAAGGGGAAAAAGAAATCGGTAACTCATAGTAAGATATCATCCTAAGTACTTAAGAATAGGTCAAGTTGCCTCTTAAAGGACTCCTGGGAAGACGCTTGGACTAACTCGGCCGGCAGCGAATTCCAGTATTTGACAACTCTTAAGGAGTAGAACTTGTGTCTACAGTCCGTTCTGCTATGTTGTGTCTCCAGTTTTTGTGTGTTACCTCTTAGGTTAGTGTTAGAACTAAGCTTAAGTAGGTGTTTGAGAGGATGCCCAGAAGTGTTAAGGATACTGTAAGCCATCAGAATGTCACCTCAAAGATGACTATATTCTAATGAATAAAGGTTTAGTGATTGTCGGCGCTCTTCATAAGGCTTGGATATGGGCCACCGGAATGATTTCGTGCCTCACCTTTGGATGCATTCCAGATGGTCCTTATCCTTTTGGAGTGAGAGAGGAAATACCGTGTTTCTATACTCTAAACGGGGACGACTGAAACTTTTGAAGATTATGTCGAAAGTTCTTCTGTCAAACTGGCCAAAAATGCGCCTCAATGTCACCAGTGCAAGGTTTGCTCGAAAAGAATTTTTGTCACAGTTAGCGTAAGACTTCAAATGGTAGGGCACAAGCACTCCTATATCTTTGCCAACTTGGGACACTTCTGGAGAGGGGTTTCTTAAGTTATAACTGTAGTCTGTAACATGTCTCAGATAGACTACTTTGAAGTGTTAAAGGTAAATCAGTCGTCATCTGACCGACTTTGAAGTCGAGTCAGATCCTCCTTAAATGCAAGTATATCCTCTTGGTTGACTATGCCTCTCCAAAGTCTCACATCATCATCAAAAAGTAACAAATCTGGCGACACCGGTTGAGGAAGATTGTTTATGTAAATCAAGAAAAGAAGAGGTTCCAGTAGTGAAAACTGGGGTCGCCAATAGCACATTCCATGGCCCGAGAGAGTGAAGTTAACCCTAACTTTAGAGTCTTCCCCATAATTTCAACATTTCAGTCGTTGAAGTAGTAGTCAAATTATGTCAGGTTAGAAACCTTAATTTATTAAAAACCAATATTCTTTTACTATGATAATTGTTCTTGAATAAAAATTAGTCGAAACCTATGCTGTTACAGATCCACGGAATATTACTTCATGAAACTGAAGTACTCTTCATTTCTACGTCCGTTTTGACAAATACTCAATCTCTTCATAGGTTAGTGATAATGAAGTCCCTACAACAGGTTTACTGACATGTACATACATAATATCGACGTCACAACAGCATTCAACGTTAGGTATTGCTTGATGTGCAAAAGAGATGTAAGTAGGTTTCTCCGTCTTATTGAAAATACTGCAGCTGCAATTAACGAAATTAGTAGAATTACACTTGTCTGAAGAACAGAATGAAACAACATCTAATGATTCATGAATATTAGTAGATTTATCTGTTAGTGATGAGTTCCTTAAGTGATCACTTTTCATACGTTCTTCACTAACCGCAGTTTGATATAATTGACAACCTTTTTGAATATTCCGTAACTCGAAACAAAAATACCACGCGTCATCGTGTTTAGTTCACGAACACATGAAGCATCCTGACAGTAATTGGGCGGAACCACGAAAGACCTACAGTGAATAGAGGGTGATATTGATTTACATATTTGAGTTTGATAACAGTCAGGAAATGACGAACCATTATTATAACAGGGTGAGAGAAAAACATCTTGCGAGTAGTCACGAAGGCAACAAACCCTAAAGTATCCGTCCCTCCATTTCTTAGGGAATGTGTTCTGTACGGATGAAGTAGCAACATCCTGAGTATCAATACTAGATGAACAACATAAATTTTCAGGTATCACAAGAGAGACATTCCTGAGAAAATGGTTCGAAAGTCCAACAAACTATGTCACAAGTGTCAACTACTCCAAACCGTAAGAGGACACTTGAGGAACTTGTTAAGTTTGAACGAACAAACGAAAGCGATCCTATACAGTTCCAATATGTATTTTCTCCAAAGTTACTCGGACTAATATCTGACTGTAAATCCTTGCTAAAAGCGCCACAAATTACATTTAGATTTTTTGCACTCTCTTGAGCAGAGAATTCAGACGATGAAACTTGATGATGTGCAGATTTATTGTCAATTATTAGATTACAACGTAAATGTTGCTTTGTAATCGGGTTGATAAAGAACGAATCATTTGGTGTTTTGTGCTTAGTACTCTCATATAAATGAAAACATTCAGCTAGTCTCTTTCGATAAAACTGAAAAGAAACAATTAGTGATACTTCATCATGGTTTAACAGTCTGTAGCTGAGAAGTGACATGTGATTTTCCCATCTGCTTCCAAGAATCAGGCTATATGGTGTTCACAATGTTTTGTTTGGTGTTTTCAGTTGGTAGAGTACATGCTGTTTTACTATCAGTATGACTTCTCAAAACTTCATTTTCCTCATTCTCGTCAATTAAGTCTGCTTTCACGTCTGTATCGAAATTCACTGTTTCTTCTCTCCGTTCAGTGGATTCTTATCAGTTTTATTCGTTCGCAAATTAAGCTGGAACTGTTACGCCTGTTGTCGATTTCAGCTAATGAAAATATATTTCCACTTAGTTCTGGATAGAATGAAACTGATGCTCTCGTTTTAATGAATTCAGAACATGGTTCCATATGAGAATAGTGGGTTCCTTTTATAACTTCCTTATGCGTGGTTGAAAATGCAGTTTCAAGGTTATCCTTAATCAAAAGGTTTGATTAAATTTTCTATTTGATAGATCAGTCTTCACATTTCCTTTGAGATATTTGATATTGTCCGGGATTTTTAGATCCAACGCTATTTATTGTATATGTAGGCTGGTTTCTTTTTGCTTTGCCGAAAATTACATTTTCTGAATCCGACTAAACAAAATATATACTCTACTTACACATTTGTTGTGGAAACACGGAGAACGATTAGTCAGCCGTATTCTCAATTATATGAGACTTAACTAAAATAGCTAGTGTTTTTTATTCATACACAAGTGCATCATTTTTACTCTTAGTAAAATTCATTGTTTCTTCATGTATGGTTGAAAAACTGGGTGGTGCAAACCTAGAACTGCCTGATTTGATATCAGCTTGTACATTGGATAACTCTGGAGTTTCAAACTCTAGGAAAGTAAAGGTACTTACATCTTCCAAAGCTTCTCCGTCAAGTGTGATTCAATTGGTGCATGCTGTGTTTTATCGGAGAATCTTACTTACTTACTTACTTACGCCTGTTACTCCCGATGGGGCATAGGCCGCTGACCAGCATTCTCCAACCCACTCTGTCCTGGGCCTTTTTTTCTAGTTCCATCCAATTCTTGTTCGTTTTTCTCATGTCTATCTCCATTTTCCGGCGTAATGAGTTCTTTGGACTTCCTCTTTTCCTTTGACCTTCAGGATTCCATGTGAGGGCTTCTCTTGTGACGCAGTTGGGTGCTTTCCTCAATTCCTATATAATCCACTTCCATCGCTTCTTCCTGATTTCTTCCTCCGCTGGGATCTAGTTTGTTTTCTCCCACAGTACGTTGTTGCTAATAGTGTCCGGCCAATGGATCTGAAGTATTTTGCGTAGACAATTGTTAATAAACACCTATATCTTCAGGATGATGGCTTTCGTAGTTCTCCAAGTTTCCGCCACATACAGTAGAACTGTCTTGACATTTGTATTGAAAATCCTGACCTTGGTGTTGGTTGACAGTTGCTTTGAGCTCAAGATGTTCTTCAGTTGTAAATATGCTGTTCTTGCTTTGCCGATCCGCGCCTTCACATCTGCATCAGATCCACTCTGTTCATCAATGATGCTGCCCAAATACGTGAAGGTTTTTACATCTTCCAAATCTTCTCCGTCAACTGTGATTAGATTGGTACATTCTGTGTTGTATCGGAGAATCCTGCTTTTCCCTTTGTGTATACTGAGACCTATTACAGCAGAGGCTGCTGCCAGACTGTTCGTCTTCTCCTGCATCTGTTGTTGCGTTTGGGATAGAAGGACCAGATCGTCTGCGAAGTCTAGATCATCCAACTGCATCTTAGATGCCCATTGTATCCCGCGCTTCCCTTCAGACGTTGATGTCTTCATGATCCAGTCGACCACCAGGAGAAAGAGTGAGAGTAAGCAACCTTGCCTGATCGGAGAATCTTGCTTTTCCCTTTGCGTATGTTGAGACCTACTACTTCTGAGGCTGCTATTGCACTAGTCGTCTTCCCATGAATTTGTTGTTGTTTGTGCGATAGAAGAGCTAAATCATCTGAAAAGTATAGATCGTTCAGCTGCAACCTAGCCGTCCACTGTATCACATGCTTCCCCAGACATTTGGACGTCCTCACGATCCAGTCGGTCATTAGGATAAAGAGAAACGGTGATCTATCATTCATTTGTTTATCGAACGACACATATTTAGCGGACATTATCAAACCAGGATCTACATTTTTTGAATTTCTGTCATTCATGAATGTAACTTTCCTAATTGCTTACTTACATTAGCTCGATGATGAAACATAGTGGTTTTTATCAGTAAGGGTTTTGTGGGGATTATAGTAATTTCAGTAGTTGAAATCATGAGTCAGTTGAAGCTAGACCGCAATAGAAAACCTGGAAGTTCTGGACGGCCGTTTCCTTTTAGTATGGGACTCCTCAATAGTGCACATCCATGATCCCGTCCCCTACGAGATTCGAACGCAGGACCTATCAGTCTCGCGGGATCGCAGATGCGCGCTGCTGGGGTGTCCCATACTGGGACGAAACGGCTGTCCAGTGCTTCCAGGTTTTCACTAGTGGTCTAACATCAATCAGTTCACGATCTCAATCAATATCTTTATAATTTCCACAATACTATACTGATAATTACCATGTGCTCACTAGTGGCTAGCTTCGTGAGGAACTTCTCGAAGTTCTAGTGAGAAGCCGTGACCAGTGGGGCTAATCCGTATCGAGTAGAGACAGGTATCTAACTCAGCACAATGGAAGATTGTTGCGCAATTTCGTGGATTGGTTGAGGTTAGACATTAACACCGACTCAGTGGTCTAGGGGTTAAGCGTTCGCGGGCGAGAATGAAGGCACTGTGTTCGAATCCCGCGAGCGGTGTCGAGTATGTGAACTGCTGAGAAGTCACATAATAAGATGAAATAGCCGTCCAATGCTCCTAGGTTTTCAATGGTGGTCTAACATCAATCAGCTCATGATCTTAATCAAAAACATAATAATTTCCACAACTCTATATCTGTCAATCATATAATTCCAATAGTTCGTTACAATTTCGATTGTACGCATTCATATGATTCAATAATTCGACTTGAATCTACTGTATTATCTACTCCAAATTTTGGCAGTAGAAATAGAATATGGAGACTTTTCATAATGTTTATTTTCCAAATTGGTCACCTACATTTGTTGAATACCTAAGATATTTGATGTTAAGGCTTTATAAACCTGATTTTTACACATTTCTAATACTTTGAGGGCTATTATTTGTGAGTTGGATAAACTGTTGGAATTTAGTCGAAAATGATTAATTTTAACTTATAAATTTATTTCGGACATTTTACTCTGTAAACATACAAGGATATTGAATGGTTGAATTCACAAGTCAATTGCAGCTAGACCACCATAGAAAATCTGAGAGCACTGGACGACCGTTTTGTCTTATTGTGGGACTCGTCAGCAGTGCGCATCCACGAACTCACCTCGCGAGACTCGAACCCAGGATCTATCAGTCTCGCGCGTAAGCGCCTAACCACTAGACCACTAAACCGGCCGTCATCCAACGGTGTTAATGTCTAGCTTCAACCAATCCACATGCAAGGTTACACTTGTATTTTGTGATTGAACATAACTTTTGTTCTGATGATACATTTTTTTACGTTGTTGAAATTAATGTCAGTAAAACAATCTACAAATATATTTCCGAAAGATTCATTCTCAATATTACTAACTAATTCATGATTATTTTCTATTGGAATTAACATAGATATTGGTGATTCAGAGATAGAAGTTAGTACTTTCAAAAATTTAAAGCAATAAGTCCCCTTGATAAATTTCGATAATGCAATTATGAGACGAAGTTTAGCGAAACTAATGTGCTGATACATTAGCACAATATATTTCGAACAATCTGATCACACATAATGTAGTTGTTAAGAACATTTTTATATGAAAATTAAAAGGTCAACTGAACAGAATAAACGTAAGCCGTAACAAAGAAAAAAAATAATGATAAAGTACACAAAAACAATGTGATAACCACTCTGGATAATAAATCAGTATTACCAGGGTAGATCAAGTGTAAGGATGAATTGTTTTTGAACACATAAAGGTTTTAGTTTCCGTATAACCAAGGCTTCAATAAACCTTAGTATACGTCCTTGAATTCGTTTGTATAACGCTGCAAATGCTAATTTGCTGTCAACCTCATGACGAGTCTCAGCCGTGGTATGTAGTTGGACACTCTCAAGGTCTTTTGGACGTCGCACAAAGGTCGCCTATAAATTATAGTCTCACCAAAATTCCATCTAAAAATTAATAACGAAATTTCCATTGGTATTATATTCCCCCAGAATGTGCTTGTTTGGTGCTAAAACTTATTTATTTTATTTAAACATATAAACATTGGTAAAAGGAGGCACCACGGAATCGGTTTCCAGTGGATTCGCACCAATGTCATTTAAAGATGGTTGTGAGATAACACAAACTGACTGGATTCAGAAACGTAAACCACTAGGATTCCCACTCTCATTATTCTAGAGATCAAACACTTCCTTAAAGATTGGAAAATCCTAGGTCCGATGCCTAATAGGATCCCGATCCTAGGACGAAACAGTAATCTATCCAATGCTATCTGATTCCCGTTGGTAGCCTAACTAAGGTTAGTTTGTGATGCAAATTAAGCGACTCATAACAGATTTTCACTGAAACTGAAAGAAAATTCTCTAAATGTATGAAATTATTACTATTATTATTACTACTATTTAAACACATAAATATTGGTGCAAGAAGGCACGATATAGATATGCACCACGTAAATCATCCGATTTGTATGAGCGCTAGGATACTGTCTAAAACGAAATAAGCGGTTTTCTCAAGAGGCCACACCCCAAACCTTTGATTTGGAGGTCTAATCCATAAGGTAGTAGAACAACGCCGAAAGATACAGTCCCATGGTATCTGGTGACCACTAATTGGTTATACGCTATTTGTTCCTTCAGGATCTTCCAGGGCTGGTTTAGAACCAGGGTTCGCCAACTCCTATAGATGAAACTTCTGTATTCACTAACCCGCCTAAAGTGCAGCACATTCGCTTTTCGTCCTCCCAATTTCATAAACAACAGTAATGCCGCGAGAAGGCAGTGAGTAGAACTTCTCTGGCAGTTGTTGTATGCACGTGGCCACGTGAGAGCACTTGGAGAGGGATAGCTGACTCTCCCCACTCTCGGTCATAGCAGGACATTTGAGGACCACAATACATTACGTGCAAAAACTTGACTAGATATTAACAGATTTTTGTTATACAATAGTTTAGATTACTGTTATAACTTGTGGTCTGGGTGCCCTGCTAATGTATAACGTAATGACACCGCCAATTAGAGAGGAGTGAATTATCGATAGGACCAATGACGCATAAACCCCGTACAAACAGTCTAGAGTCCTTATTGGTCCTGCTTCTTGCCTAGCCCAGCCATTGAAGTCCAGAACACCAATCTCAGCCTCTGCAATATGAATCTTTTTTTCAAGCATACTGAGTTCATATGCCAAGCAGACAGACCACACCATACCATAAAATATCAAACAACATTTGTACAAGATCTAGCCAAAATTGGCTGTGAATGTGGGAAATAGTAATTGATAGACTTGGCATAACTGAAGAATGGTAAATCGTATAATAATAGTTCACAGGTCAAAATAAAGCTTATATAATAAGAGAAACACGAATATAAATAGCTTAATTACTTAACAATGATACAATAAAAAATATATGTATAGTATTGGTTCATAAATGGATCCCAAAAGCTACTATTCATTATGCTTATCGGGACATAACAATTACATTCTCAATAATTTTCTAAACCTTTTATATCAACAAAAAGATCCATATCCAAAGATGCCATTGCCTCAGTTCGAAATATTGATACTACTGATTCTAACAAGTATCTGTTAATACAATCACAGGAAATTTCCTACCGTTTATATCCACATTCGAAACCGTTTGGTTCTCGAACAAAAATGAACACCTGTAATCAAAAGTACATCTAAATTCTGAATCCTACAGCTTCGAGTCAAACAGATCCTTTTTTGCTGTCTGACAAACCATTATTTTGAGCTCTGCTATATAGAAACAACAGTAAATAAGATCATTTCGTTTTCATTGATTTCCCTTTATAAAATTTCCCATGTGATTGTAGTAATCTGAACCGATATTGAACTGTTCTATATCCTAATGTTTTCAGAGCTACTTAAATAGATACCTAGAAAGTTCACTACATTTTCAACTACATATGTGAGGATTTTCTTTATTCAACTAAACAAAAAAGGTAATCTCTTTGTTTTCCATCAAAATGGGATGTCAAAAGTTATTTCGTAATCATCCAGAATCTGAGACAGAAACACAACGCTCACTAAAATCTTTAAAAAAAACTCAGTAAAGCTGTGACAGATCGGTATAACAACTCGATTTTTAACTAATTAGTTATATGATCAAACGATTTCACTGAACATAACACACAGACATTTAAATCATTTTTTATTATGAAGAAAGAACTAGGATACTTGTATTTCTAATAGTTCCAATAGCATTTGTCTTAGTAAATCACCAAAAGGATCGACTGTACAAATCGCATGAGTAATATCATTGTACATACTTAATTTACTGTTCCTAGTAATTTAACTGTTGTATATATGGTATCTCATTTATAAATAACTCGATTAAGCCTGAAATAATGGTCTCTTTGGAACACAGATATCACTGACGAGCAAAATATATTAAATAAGTTACATGAATCAGTAAACAATAACAAAACAAATCAGGTGTATAAATACTACACGTTATTTAACTATCTCTATAATTTATAAATTTTCAATGTGGGCAGAAAACAAGGCACTTTAGTTTACTTGGTGATAAACTACTTAAACCTAAACTTAGTTGCTGAGTTCCATCAAAACTAGCAACTAACTGAATAGATAACACATGCTGTGATGAATCTATAAGACAATCCTATACAAACCTATACTTCATATTACATAACTACACCATGATTGGTTCATCACAATGTTATCAGTCGTTTTTCTGAATAACTTAGATTTTTTAAGTATATCGTAGACATGTGACTGGAAGTACTGATTTTGTAAACGGAACTGCTACGTGGTTGATTGCTTGAATTACTAATTGTCCGAATGCAATTCTAATATTATTACTGTATTAATCCATCTGTAATGGTTATTGAAGTCCAAATGCAATTATTGGTTCCAATCAGTTGATACAAACAGTATACTTGAGGTTATATTTCTTTAATAGTTGGCAGAAGAGGGATCTATGGCACGAATTTTATTGTATGAAACTCGTCAGCTAGCTAAAATAATCAATTTTTCTCTACAGGTAGTATCGAAGAATTCACTCAAAAACTTAATACGATGACAAATGTTGGATTAAAGACGTCCTTAATAACAACAATTATTATTTAATTGGACACATCGGTACATATGCACCACACAAGTCACTTGATACGTATGTGGGCCGTGATACTGCCCTGGTGCCTAAACTGAAGCAGATGGTTTTCTTAGGAAGCCACACTCGGAGCCCTCAACCTACAATTCTGATCCACAAGACAGTGGAACAACGTCAGGAGATGCAATCTCATGGCAGTCGGTGACCGACAATTGGTTCATACGCCATTTGTTTCCTTAGTATCTTGGAGCCCATGTACACCATTGGTTTGGAATCAGAGTTTTATAACTCTCCTATGCGGATCTTCCGTATCTACCAACCTGGTTAAAGCGTCGAATATTCACTTCTCATCCTCTCAATGGAGCCAGATTGTTTGGAGAGCTGACTCTCCCCACCTGCGGCCGTACCGAGGCATTTGGATGGAATAACCAGTACCAAAGTTCTTCACGCAAGCAATAACAAGTTGATTTATCATCTAACACAAATCAATTTCACAACCCCTAAAACGTTTAGAAGCAATTAAAAATGAAAAAATGATTATTATCATTATTATTTTCATACCAATATCATAAAACATAGCCTTTTAAAGGGAATTCCAGTCACATAGATACATATATGTAAAAGAAAAAAATTTTTCTTTGTTAAAATAGTTGGCATGAATAAAATAATAACTGTCTTATCAAAAAAGGTGGAAAGAAATGATTTCAAGGAGTAAACATATCCGTAACCATGATATTAACTATGTGTGAAGGACTTCTAAAATCACCTAAAAAGGTTAATGCGATGATCCATCACATTAGAAAACATATATGATATATTTTACAATAAAAACGATTAAACTATAAAAGAAAGTTCAATTAGATCAGTCAAATACAGTCTAATTGGTTTGTATATGATAGTTATAAGTGATTCAACTGATATGCAAAATAATTGATATTATTGCCAAAATTACACATAAAACAAGAATGAATGGAAACCATGATGAAAAACAGTGACGTTTACTATAAGAAAAAAAACGGAGAAATTTTATCATAACTGTTTAACGAATAAAAGAAAGAAAAAATCATTTGGTAGATTAAGCATTTTAATACATTATTTCTTTACAAACTGGGATCACCGGGTAAGTGATAATGAGGTTAGACGTAGGGTATTAGGGAATAACAGTAAATCAGTCAATGAGGTTGTAAATCTTTACCGACTGAGATGGTTGGACCACGTGGTACGTATGCCTAAACACGATGCGCAATGCTGATCAGTGTTGGAGACGGTTGGAAGAAAGTCAGGGGCGGTCAAACCAAAACGTGTCATCAGTGCTAGAAGTCACTAAATTCTAGTCTGAGTAATATTTGTAGATGTAGAATACTTGGTTGGGGTCCGCGTGACTATCTTAACCAATGGTTGGAGACTGTGTGACATGGATCACAATGTCGTAGATGTATACACTCTCTGCCTTCCATTAAACTATGAGATTAAAATCGCTTCATATGTTTCTGTGAACTAATTCTTTCTTCCTGTGCTATATCCTTATATGCAATCTTTCTTTTACATATTACCACCACTGAATTAACTACTTCTATGAATCTAGTGTTCATCTTGTTGTGCTAATGGGGTATAACCACTTGGACCGATGCATATACGTGCCTGGTCTTACGTTGTAGCTGACTGACTGACTGACAAGTTGATGATAACTAGTATATCACCAGAAAAACAAAAAGTATTCAACAGTTCTAAGTAAGAACTACTCTAATTTTCATACTGATCACTGTTTTATCTGTTAAAATCTAACTAATTAAACTCCACAACCTAGTAAACGTTTACATATTTTACTGTAAGAATTTTAATAACACAACTACGCAGCTGTGCTAGATTCAGAACTATAAATCTACAGGTGAATATTCAGTGCTTCAACTATGAAGGTCAAAAATTGTTTTAAGCTAAACAAAAATATTTTTCAAGCAAAGATGGATTGTGACTAGCAGTGGAATAAAGGGTGCGCGTTTCGTCATATTGGGGACTTGTCTGCTGAATATACTTGCGTCTTAGAATTGACGTTCAATCTGGGACTCGAACACAGTACTGTGCGCTTCAAACGCCATTGCGTTATCCACTTAGCTACTGAGTCCTGATAACCACCTGCTTGTGCGATGGGGCGAAGCTTAAGTTCAATTGATGTTGCTTTACTTGTATCTTTCCATTGTTATTTAGGACTGCGATTGATCAGTCTCATGTTGGCATACATGCATCCTGTGCGGATTGCTTCCACATAGCCTTAAGTCACAAGCTTTTTAAGCAACGACAACGAATCTCGAATAGGACGAAACGCGCGTCAAACTGGATTCCACTGCTAGCCACTATCCATCTTTGCTTAAAAAAGTTTGTGACTTAAAGCTATATCGAGGCAATCCGCACAGGATTTACAGGATTTACGGCGGCCTGCTTGAGCATCTGGGCTACCTGTTCCTGCCATCTAGATATTTCAACAAGTTATCTATTGTTGTTTGTTTTAATATATCATTATGTTTATTAATCGCATAACCTATTCTGCTGCGTTTCTGAAAAGTGTACAACCTTTCGTTGTCAAAGTTACAAAAAACTCAATAAGAAACAATATGGTTGCTGGCAATATACAACGAAAAGAATGTACATTATTCAGTTGTTCATTCACTGAAGTGCTAACATCTAACTGGCGATCACTCAATATTTATCGCCAGGACCGACCAAGAAGAAAGAAACGGAAACTTGTTGAAATACTTTGCGCTGAGAATTCTATATTGTACCAAAATTATAATATTGAATAAAGCTAATAATAATAATAATAATAATAATAATAATAATAATAATAATAATAATAATAATAATAATAATAATATGCTAACATGAGACTAATCAATCGCAGTCCTAAATAACAATCGGAAGATACAAGTAAAACAATATCAAATGAATTTAAACAAAAATATAATCTCTACTTTCGTAACCATAATAGTATATGCAATAATTCGCTTTCAGTTTGTAGATTTCTAGTTTCAGTCAAAAGAGAACTTCTGATTTAAAAAAAGACTTTTTAAAAAAAGAAACTAGATTTGTCACAACAATACTATACTTTATGAGATCTTAAAATCCAGCATAATGAATACTGATTATGATAATATTCTATTCAGTACCATGAAAAGTACATTATTCTTTACAATTTTTGATGGATATGCGTAACATAAAATTATTTATTAGGTGATGCATCCGGATAAATTAATTTATTGTCTAGTTTTCTGCTAAATTCACATACTATTTATTTAAAGCCATACTGGCAGTTGAGTACTTTTCATAGATTGGATAAAAATATACTTACTTACTTACGCCTCATAATCTCAATGGAACATAGGCCGCCGACCAGCATTCTACAACACACTATGTACTGGACCACCCTCTCTAGTTCTATATAGTTGTTGCTCATTGTTCTCATGTCTCTCTCCATTTCTCGACGTAATGTCTTCTTTTGTCTTCCTCTTCTCTTTTCACCTTGACGATTCCAAGTGAGGGCTTGCCTTGTGACGCAGTTCTGTACTTCCCTCAATGTGTGTCTTATCTACTTCCAGTGCTTCTTCCTGATTTCTTTCTCTGCTGGAATCTGGTTTGTTCTCTCCCACAGTAATTTGTTGCTGATAGTGTCTGAACAACGGATCCGAAGTATTGTTTTTGTAGACAATTGTTAATAAACACTTGTATTTTCTGGATGATCGCTTTCGTAGTTCTCAAGGTTTTCGCCACATACAGTAGAACTGTCTTGATATTTGTATTGAAAATCCTGACCTTGGTGTTGGTTGACAGTTGTTTTGAGTTCCAGGTGTTCTTCAGTTGTAGATATGCTGTTCTTGCTTTGCCGATCCGCACCTTCACATCTGCATTAGATCCGCCGTGTTCATCAATAATGCTGGCCGGATATGTAAAGGTTTTCGCATCTTCCAAAGCTTCCCCGCCAAAAATATAATATTATCTTATATATTTCTAGATGGAAATTCCTTTAAAAAATATCCCAAATAAATTGCAACACTTCAAATTAATAAAATACTCTGAATTAGTCTACATAATCGACTGATGTAGGTATGAAATTGTGAATAATGCCCTAATATGTTGAATCGAATTAGTTAATTGCCATATTTTCACAGAAAATATACAAGTTAAAATATTAATATTTTCAATATATGAGGGACTGAATATAAATCAGGAATAAAACTTAAGAGATCCATATATTTTGTGAGTCAATCATGTAAACCAATGATAACGTAAATGAAAACACTTTTTTCTTATGCTGAAAAAAAAAACTTACCTAACATACTTTCCGTGAAAGAATAATAATGCAGTAACACTGAACATATTCCAATTCCCCTTATCTTGAAATCGCATTTTGTTGAAAGCATATGCCACATGACTATGGCAATTATCACAAAAAAGGTTATGCTAAAGGAAATAAGAATAATGAATTACGTAAGAAAAACATTTGATATTGAAGGCTTTGGTAAACTGTGATTTATAAGAGTCTTCCATATATGACATTACAAAGATTAGATCATAATGAGAATAATCTACTAATTTTTAGAAAAATATATGAATACACTATGTGAAAACCAGGACACAAAATATCTGGTTTTCTGTGTACTCACATACGATTAATGTTGCTGTAACTCATTACTCAAGGTGAAGGTTTATGTATTTGACTACTGACAGCATTTTAGGCAAAACAATCAATATCACAAGTAGAGGTACGAATGAGTATTTTATAATAAGCGACAAAAGTATCCTTAACGTTCTTCATTGAAAAAATTAAACATCGCCTAACCCCATGCAAAAAAGAGACAGATTTAAATTCTTTTGCATAGTTTCGAAGTAAGTGTTATGCTATATTCACACATGGAAGACTCGGTTTCGATTCCCGATCAAGGAATTGACTTTAGCCCCCAAATGCCCTGGTAAGGTCGAGGGTGGGGTGAGTTCGCTCTCCCTCTCGAAATGTCTTCATATGGCCGCGCGTATACAGCCACTGTCATGGAAGTCCTACTCACTACCTTCTCGCGATATTACCGTTGTTTACGAAATTGAGAGGACGAAAAGCGAATGTTCGGAGCTTTAACAGGGTTGGTGAACAAGGAGAGTCTACCTAGAGGAGCTGGAAAACCCTGATTCCAAACCAATGGTGCGCGTGGGCTGTCTCCAGAATCCTCAGGGAACAAATGACGTATGAACCAATTGTTGGTCACCGACTACCATGAGATTGCACCGCCTTACGTCGTTCCACTGTCTTTTGGACCAGACCTTCAGGTTGAAGGCTTTGGGTGTGGCCCCCTAAGAAAACCACCTGCTTCTGTTTGGGCACCGGGGCAGCATTAAAGCCCACATACGTATCAAGTGATTTGTGTGGTACATATGTACCGAAGTGTTCAAATAAATAATGATTGTTGTTGTTTAGGACGTGATTTAATCCAACAGTTGTCATCATATTAAGTCTTTGAGTGAATTCCTCGATAATACTTGTGTGGTGCATATGTGTTCGTAGCCCCTAGTACCAATATTTATATATTCAAGTAAACAAATATATATTCACACACTTAAGGCATGAGAAACATAACTCATTACAAGAAGATAAAATCTGAGTAATTTAAGACCTCCTAACCGTATCTGAGCGCTTCAACCTCATAAAGCAACAGGTTAGATGTATAAAAGTAAATTTTTACACAACTCGACAACTCAGAATACGTTCTTTTACGTCAGGCGTTTGTGTGAAAGCCAGAGATACCATTCGAAAGATAAACTGACACCAAAACTTGAGACTCGACTGCTGAAAATCGTGTGCTTAGACCAATAAGCTATAGCATAGTAACTTAATACGATACACTATAGCTAGACGTTTTTAGAAAAATCATAACAACATACCACTCGTCCTTTATAAACTTCATTCGCTTCAGAGATGGCATTGTCCCAGACTTCCCGACTCCCAATCAGTTTAGCATGGGGTTGGTAATATCTAAGGAAATTGAAGATCAGGCTGTATTGTCGTGAAACATACATCGTTGGCCATCCAAAAGCCATTTGGTCCTCCTATAGGGAAGTGTTAAAGTTATTACAACAGGGAACTAAAATTTACCCCAATAGTATAAGGGCCTGCAAAGTCATATATAACACCATATGAATTAGCGATTCCCATATGTCCAATAACAGGAAAAAACCATCTTCAATTAGTAGTGATGTTAGTACATATGACAGCATACGTTAACAAGGGAATAGGAGTCCATACAATAGAATATGGGAATCGATGAAGTAAAGGAGTAACTGAGTCTATCCTGTTTTCCATATTATAATATCCAGGATCATGAAATTCAGGAGAGGAATCTAAGCTGCTTTTCTCTACCTTGACAAGTAAAAAAGATGAAAATGAGTACATATGATATTTAAAACAATTAGTCCCTTTGATAAATTTCGATAATGCAATGAGAAGACGTAGTTTATCAGAATTATGTGATATATTTGCGCAATACATTTCGATCAGATTGTTCGAAATGTATTGCGCAAATATATCACATAATTCTGATAAACTACGTCTTCTCATTACATTATCGAAATACATATGATATGAAAAATAAAAAATAAGCATAGATCTACATAGAAATTAAAAGCAGAATGGATTTTATGTAGCATCGATTAATTAGTACACATGCTACATGAAGTGCAGATTTGTCTGCTACATGGAAAGTGATATAATGATACAACAATTATAACCTTGACATTTGTAAATTCAGATTATTTATGGAGTAGAATAGATAACCAACAGTGTGTTCAAGTAGTACAGTGTATGACCATCAGTTATCCTTAAAAGTAGTGCTGCTAGCTAGGGCGGAAACAAAAAGGTTGTGGCTTTTTATACCATTATTCAGATTAACCACCGAGTTCCAAGTAGATGACAAGTTAATCAATGATCGTAAAAATGTACTGACTGCTACCAAATGCACTGCTACGGCCGAGAGTTCAAACTCACTCACGAAATGCTCTCACACGCCACGCGTATAAACCCTCTGCCAGAGCACTCCAACTCGCTGCCTACTCGAAGCATTACTGTTGTTTATGAAATTGAGAGGACGATAAGCATATGTAAATAAAGCAAGAACAAATATTGATGCAGAATAATATGGATCCAGAATATTTCGAGGTTTCTCGTCAGCTGCTTACAAACAAATATGTAATGGAATTTTAAATTGAGATAAGAAATAGTGTAAAACAATTAACATATTAGAATTAAGAAAAAAATTAAGGATGGGTGGTGTAATGGTTATAAATTATGTGATAATTTTGGAGATAGTGAAGGACTCATGGAATTGAGCAGTGATAAAATAGGTTACGTAATAACTGAATGGAATTTGAAAAGCTAACAAAATTTCAGAGGATGAGTGGGCGGAAATGTGTGAATGAAAAGTTGGTTTACGAGTTCGGTAATGGGGAAGGAGGGGAATATAACACAAAATAAATGTTTTAAAAATAAATAAGATTACGCAAATAACCCACTAATAAAATAAAAATAAAATGGATTATCAGAGTAATGATAAATTAACTACTGTATCTTTCTGAATACATAAATCCGGTTTAGGTTTTCTTGTCGCGATCGCTTTGGCAAAACGGAGAGGAATCGTACTTTTTTGCCTACTGATAATTTTAAAAGCGTACAGAATATTGATGGTATGTCCGGTGTCAAGTAAATGTCGAGCTATTGCACTATTGAGAGCCCTAGTCCCTTTCATGCTCAAGTTTTTTGGGACATGCTCAGAAACGCGAACATGTACCCTTCTCTCAGTTCTTCCAATGTATGTACTACAGTTTGAAAGGTAGCTTTGAATTTGTACAAAAACTTGATAACCTTAATGTTTCTGACAAATTCATGGTCTCATTTGACGTCTCATCGCTCTTGACAAACATCCCCTTGGAAGAAACGGCAGAGATCATATGTGAATATCCGGAACTCCTACCTTTACCAATCCATGAATTCAAACAGCTCCTGTTTTGTGCACAAAAAACATAAAATTTAAATTCAACAATGTTCTATACCCCCAGATTGATAGAGTAGCAATGGGCCGCCCTTTGGGCCCAATTCTGGCCGACATATTTATGGGACACCTGGAACAAAAGAAACTTAAGCACGCAATCGATAGTACCACACTCTATTGTAGATATATTGATGACACGTTCCTTGTCTGCAACGATCACAAACACTACCAACTTACTCAGTCTATTTAATAAAGCACACAAAGATATAAAATTTACTATGGAACATGAGGTTGACGATAAATTCCATTTCCTAGATATTGGAATTAGTAGAACATCAGATGGTACATTACAAAGACACATTCATCGTAAAAATACCTGGAGTGGAGTTTATCTCAATTATAAAAGCTTCTGTCCTATATGTTATAAAAAGGGTATTGTACGAAACCTTTTTGACCGCGCATGCAAAATATGCTCAAAGGAATGTCTTGAAGAAGAAATTGCTATAATCACCAACTGCCTACGTGAAAATGCATATCCGGAGAACTTCATGCACAAATATGCAAATACCGACCCTCCGGTTAAGCATGATACAGTTGAAAAGAAAAACTGCTTCCTATACTTGCGCTTCAAAAGAGATGAAGCCACCGGAATAGTCAGTCACAGAATAAATTCCGCATTGAAGGTGGTCTACCCAGCAGCTAAACTGACGACGTTATGGGAAACGAACTTCTCTCTCAAACAAACTAAAATCGACAAGTCCTCTTTTCTCAGTAGCTATAATTGGACTTACCAATTCACATGTACGTGCCACAGCACATACATTGGAAGAACTGAGAGAAGGGTACATGTTCGCGTTTCTGAGCATGTCCCAAAAAACTTGAGCATGAAAGGGACTAGGGCTCTCAATAGTGCAATAGCTCGACATTTACTTGACACCGGACATACCATCAATATTCTGTACGCTTTTAAAATTATCAGTAGGCAAAAAAGTACGATTCCTCTCCGTTTTGCCAAAGCGATCGCGACAAGAAAACCTAAACCGGATTTATGTATTCAGAAAGATACAGTAGTTAATTTATCATTACTCTGATAATCCATTTTATTTTTATTTTATTAGTGGGTTATTTGCGTAATCTTATTTATTTTTAAAACATTTATTTTGTGTTATATTCCCCTCCTTCCCCATTACCGAACTCGTAAACCAACTTTTCATTCACACATTTCCGCCCACTCATCCTCTGAAATTTTGTTAGCTTTTCAAATTCCATTCAGTTATTACGTAACCTATTTTATCACTGCTCAATTCCATGAGTCCTTCACTATCTCCAAAATTATCACATAATTTATAACCATTACACCACCCATCCTTAATTTTTTTCTTAATTCTAATATGTTAATTGTTTTACACTATTTCTTATCTCAATTTAAAATTCCATTACATATTTGTTTGTAAGCAGCTGACGAGAAACCTCGAAATATTCTGGATCCATATTATTCTGCATCAATATTTGTTCTTGCTTTATTTAAATTCATAAAGGGAAAGCAGTCAGTCAGTCAGTACCAACGTAGAACTTCGTACGTACGTACATCAGTTCGAGTTGCCACACCACATTAGCACAGAGATGCATTGGTCGATTCAAATCCCGTAGTGCTAGATGTAGTAAAATTATAAGCTGTAATCAGAAAAATTAGGGTTTGAAGATGTTATTCAAGGATTATAATCCAGTGAAATATATTTGGAAGGAGAAAAAGAAGAACATGAAGAATCCGGAAGTTTAGGTTTGGGAGAACATGAGGAGTGGATGCACCTGTGCCATTGCAAACGATTTTGAGCCGTGTCATTCAATATCACTAACCATCGGTTGCTATCGTTTCATGGATTCCAACCGGGTAGTCTACACCTACCAACATGAATCAGTCCACTTGTCAGTGACTTCATTGATTTGTGTCATGTTTTGGTCTGGCCGCCCCTAGCTTTCTTCCAACCTACTCCTATACCACTGAACATAGCAGATCGAGTCAGTCGGTGGTTGGGCATACGCAACACATGTCCCAGCCATCTCAACTGATGAAGTTTCATCACTTCATCAATTGATTTGCCATCCTTACCTAATATCCGTTTCCTAACAACTGTGTTACTTACTCGATGGTTCCAGGATATACGAGCAATTTTTCGAAGACACCTATGATCAAATACTAGTAACCTCCGGATATCCTCTACTCTTACCGGCCATGTTTCACTGCCATCAAGTAGGACGGAACGAACTGCTGCGCAGTAAACACGTCCTTTGGTTGATAGACGGATATCTCGCCTACGCCATAAATGACGCAAGTTGGTAAAAGCTAGTCGAGCCTTCTGTATCCGTGCTGAAATTTCGTCACACACCAGACTACAAGGGCTGATGAGACTTCCAAGATAAGTGAAGCGATCGACACACTCAACTACTTCACTCCCTATCATTAGTTCGGGTGTCAATGCAACCCAATCATGAAGCAACATTTTGCATTTCGAGGGGGAGAATCGCATTCCGAACATACTTGCATTGTTGCTTAGAGTGGTCATAAGACTCTGCATTTTGTCAGCGTCTTCAACAAATAAAACTATGTCATGAGCATATGCTAAGTCAACAAGCGAACCTCCCGGTAGAAGTTCAACCCTTGGAAATCTAGACGAGGAAAGTGTTATCTCTAAAAGTACGTCGACGAAAAAGTTGAACAAGAATGGATAGAGTGGACAGCCCTGACGAACACCACTTGAGGTAATCAATTCTGATGACAGTTAGCCATAAGCTCTCACTCGACCAGTTGTGTTCGAGTAGAGAGCCCTTATAAGGTTAATGTACTTCTTTGATACTCCTTTCAGTGACAAACACTGCCATAGAACCTTACGATCAACAGAGTCGAATGCCGCTTTAAGGTCGAGAAATACTACCGTTGTGGGGGCGTCTGAATGTGTGTCTGTGTTCTAGAACCTGACGTAGTGTGAATATCTGATCTATACAACCACGTCCAGGTCGAAAACCGGCCTGGTTTTCTCTAGACTGTTCTTCACGAGTTTTGGTTAGGCGTTGGAGTATTATTGAAGCTAATATTTTAGACACTATATTTGTCAAACTGATTCCTCTGTGATTGTCACAAGAGGACTTTTGTCCTTTCTTATAGACTGGCACAATCAGTGATTGAGACCAGTCAGATGGGATTGCGTCCAGTTCCCAAATTCTACCTAAGACCTCAGTTAATCTCACTGCTAATACTGAACCACCATCCTTAAAAATCTCAGGAGTAAACCTGTCAGGGCCTGCTGCTCTCCCTCACGTCAGATTTCCTATGGCTTTTTCAACTTCGTAAAGAGACGGAGGACCTACAGTAACTTGCCATTCAGGTTGACTGTAGATCGTGGGAAACCGAAGTGTGGCTGAAGGCCAGTTGAACTGATCCCTAAAGTGTTCTGCCCATCGTTCCAATCTCCTGGATTGAGAATGTATAATATGTCCATCTTTCTCTGCGAGTGTTTCGCTAACAGTCGGTTTCCTAATACCGGTTTCCTTAACAAGTCTGAACAATTGTCCGCTATTAACTATTGCCGCTGCCTTTTCCATCTCTCGTGCTTTCGCTACCCACCACTGTTCACGATCATTGCGTAGGCTTCTTGTCAGCTTGGGCTTAAGCTGACTCCGCTCTTCATTATGTTCAGAGTCAGGTGGAATACGTTTTCGAGCATCTATCAGTGAGATAGATGCTGCTGAGATCCAGTGTTTCTCCCAAAATTCACGGTTTACCTTACCAGTAGATATCAATGCTGTTTCCACAGCTTTTCGGATATCATTCCGTGCTGCATCGGGGTGGGCATCACATACATGGCTGCCTAACTGTTTTCCTAGTTGTTCCTGAAATATACTCTTAGCTTGACTATCATTAAGTAGGCCCCTAAGAGGTTTCCTTGCAGCGTCTTTTCTACGTCCAGTAAGACGCAAGCAAATACGCGCTCGCACTAGAGCATGATCTGAATCATGGCATGTGCTCCAGAATGAGCGACAGTCTTCTATCACGCCCCTTCATCGGTGGCTGATAGCGATGTGGTCTATTTGGGTCCAACGTTGGGACGAATTAGGGGGTCGCCATGTTAAAAGATATTTTTCCTTATGCTTAAAGTTAGTATTTACAAGGAACAGGCGGTTATCTGAGCATAGCTGCAACAGACGGTCGCCATTATCTGTTCTTTGAGCCACGACACCATAAGATCCACCTGGGTGTCTTTCCCTATCGCTTAGTTTACCTACTTGAGCATTAAAGTCACCGGCCACTATTACTACATTAGAACGCCTAGCTTTTCGGAGAAGGTCGGAAAGCTTTCTGTAAAACTCATCTTTTGCATCATCTGAGCTGCAGTCAGTGGGAGAATAGGCAGAGACGAAGAAGAGGCAACGACGAGTGTCCCTATCTTTCCGGATTCTTACTGTTCCGTTCAGTCGGACAACGCACAAGCGGCTATCTACTGGGATCCACTCTAAGAGAGCTAGTTCTGCTCTGGGACTCAATGCTATACCTACGCCGGCGAGGCCACGGGAAGCAGAATCACGGCTTCCAGATACACGAAGCGTACATCGAGTCGGTTCTTTATTTTGGCATGGTGAGGTCAAATGAATGACGCTACTTGGATCCTGTATGCGCGTTTTGGAGACGCAGCACACATCGATGGCGCGAGATTCTAAAGTCCTAGCTAAGGAAGCCTACTGTTCTATTTGGCAAAGTGTTCGTACGTTAAAAGCTCCTACGTGTAGTTTAGAGTGTGGTTTCAGGAGACCAGGAATAGCGTTCCACGTACTTGAATCGTTTGCCCTAGCGGTGCGAGGTGATAAAGAGACGTGAGGAGGGTTAGTCGGGGAGATAAGGGAGGTATTAGGAGGTGTAGGAAGGATTTGAATGTGACCAACTTGGTCTCGTGTGCTGTTACGGGTATGAGGGCTGATGTCACTTCACGACTGCCCACACCGTGGAAGAGTATTTCTTGAGAAACCTGAAAAGGAAACTGGATTAGTGTTGGTCTTGACGACCTGGGAGCGTGACCGCAGTGCCCAAGGGACAACTGCTTGAGGCCGGTCGCGCACAGCCTTTTCGTGTAAGGTTTTTAATGTGTTAGCTCCGTTCTTCAAAGGGCCTTACCGTCGGAGACGGAAATCCGTGAGGTAAGGTGAGGTGTGACATTTTTAGGGTCGACCTTTTCTAACCCCATCCCTCCTTGTGGGAAGGCAGCATCGCTGTCATGCTGGTTGTCCGAGGGAAACACCTTACTGCTGTCACACTTCTCTACAGTCAGCAGTACGACTTCACCCTCAGACCTTGAGTTGCTGCTTTTAGTCTTACCGTTCACCAATCGACCTGCCTGGCATGGCAGAATCTACAGGAACATATGTTCCAGCCAATATAGCTCGGTTGGTTCATCACGATAGGCAAGCCCGACCACCGCGTCAAGGTAGCAGCTTCGGTCGGGCATAAAGGGAAATATTTGAATGAAAAGTGAATAACCGGCGCTTCAACCGGGTTGGTGGACATGGAGAGCCCACCTAGAGGAGTTGGAAAACCCTGATTTCAAACCAATGGTGTATATGGGCTCCAGTATCCTGAGGAAACAAATGGCGTATAACCAATCGTTGGTCACCGGCTTCCATGGGACTGCATCTCATGACGTTGCTCCACTGCCTTGTAGATCAGACCTTCAGGTCGAAGGCTCGGGGAGTGGCCCCCTAAGAAAACCACATGCTCCGGTTTGGACACCCGGGCAGTATCACAGCCCTCACACATACCGTATGAGGTCTGTGTGGCACATATATATTTGGTGCCTCCTTGTACCAATATCTATGTGTTAAAACAAATAATAAATAAAAATATATACTGACTAATATTACAGAATTTATCATGGATGACAGACTGATATCCACCAGAGAAAGTTACTTTAATGGGGTTTGAACAACAAAAGACAACGCTCAAACTGCCAAATTCTTATGATCGATTCAGGAAATGGTCTATAAATCACAATACTGACCAACGCAGTAATAAACACTGAAACACTCAGCCAAGATAGTGTCAAGCCAGACTGCTACGTATTTTGATTGTTAGTTGAAAAGGGTAAATGATGAAATCACACTCTCCCAACAAGGGAAACGAACCAAAGGCAGTGGCCTTTCGTATTTTGCATGACATTCAAAAACACGATGATAAACAGCTTATACTCTATTCAGAGTTTAATACTGACAAACATCTGTTGTGGAACCACACAGTAGCTCTAAAATGGGTTGAAGAATGAGTTGCAAGAAAGAAGTGCTTCTCACAGCGTCAAAAAAGATAATAACATCTTAGTCATATTTAATGTGGTTATGACCAATTATAATGAGGAAGAATGCAGGTTACAGAACTATTTGCTAATGAGATGATCAACAGAATAAAAATTAGCGAAACAATAACTCATAGACTGACATATAAGATTCAAGATATCAGTTCTTGAATTACGATGCAGAATTTATTTATCCAGCCCATGTCAGTTAGTGATGATAATCCCAATTCGAATTCGAATTTTTCACTTTGGGGATTTCCCCAAAATTCCCCCAAAATTTCCCCTAACTTTGGGGAAGGCTATTTCACTTTGGGGATTTCCCAAAAATTTCCCCAAAATTCCCCAAAGCTGGCAGCTTGGGTCCTAGCGCTAACTTCCAGCAATAGGTCTAAGCCTTAGTTCCTCGCACTAATGTAGACCCTTTGCTAACCTTAATGAGCAAGTGGACAGTCTCAATGTCACACAAAACTCGCTCAGAAAAGTATACGTAGCTTATCTTACATAAAAACTCGCGGAAACAAAATATAGAACGATTAACAACAGTACACACTGAAACACAGGCTTTAAGGTCAAATAAATTACTGACGGTCTTTACCTTTTTTAACAAACATGATGATTACAGGAAATTACCCGGATACTTCACTGAATATCATGGTACAACCTGATTCCAATCAGCATTTAATTAATCGCACTGATTCGTAAATTTACACCATGAAAATTAATGGAAGGCAATTCATTATACCTAATGTTGCTTTACATATGGAATTAAGAACACATGTCCTTTTTCAAGGAGATAAACTCGTTTGGTAAGCAAAACTACATAGTAACAGAATGTAACGCATACCTTCATATTCCGGACTAAAGCCAGTGCATCCAATATCCGAAATCTTAATTGTGAATTTGTATTATTCGATAGACTCCTTTAAGTCCTCTTCTTGTTCTTTCAGTATAATTCGATCTACTTTGTTATGTCTAGTTGGTAGTAGTCTAACAATTTGACTGAACTAATTGCAGTCACTTGCAGGTATTTGTGACTGTATATCTTGCAATCTGACTTAGTGCGTTTGTCTCAGAACAGTGAGGTTTCTGGATTCCATAATTTATCGCATTACCAAGCAGGGGGGTCATTGGTCGCAATGTGGGAAGTAGTGAGATGATAAATCAAGTGTTGAGAAAGGCGACTCTTCCAAGAATGAATAATAATTTACTTTAATGTCAACATATAAGAATGTGGAACTGAAGAAATAAGAGGTGTGACGAGGGTGATAGCAAGAGGGATAAGAATGAGTTGCTGACATGCGGTAGTTTAAACTGTAATGAATAATAAGTCATGCATCACACACAACTGTTCCAAGAGGGAGATGGAATTCCATAGCTGAGCGCGTGCTTGTCAAATATCCTCTTAAAGCTATACCCTTGTAGCGGTAAATAATTCACCAAATAAATAGCTCTGTAAGTTTAAGACATTGGATGCTGACCGCATATTTTAATGGACTCACCTAGCTGAAAGCGCTCGGTCATGCATCCGCACCAGATCACGTGTGCGAACTCCGTGCTCAACATCTACCGCAATCGCTAGCCAGATTAGATCACGTGTTACTGGTAAAAGCGTTGTCAAACACTGAATACCTGTGCCATCTTCATTGGTAAGCCGGACGTGATACGAACACGCAGCATGATCACTTTGGCTGGCAAATCACCACAAATCGGGTCAGCTGTCAATGAGAAAGGGTGAGAGCGTGCTCGAGGGTCTACTAACCCTGAATTACGTTGCGTTGGTTAGCATTCCACCGTCACAATTTCCCAGTGGTCAAACACGGTTTGTCTCCACCAATCTCATGGCCATGAGGTGTATTTGAGATAATCTTCCCTCGTTGCGTAGGCTACTTTAGTGAAGATAATGTAGGTGAAATTCTCATCCCTCAGAATTATCTCGTTTTTGACCACGTAAAACATGGATGCACCATGGTCGCTGTAAGAAATTATTTTCCACAGATGCTATTATAAACTATTTCCCAGACTGTCAAGCACAGTCTTGGCTTATTCGACATCAGAACAAGTAAGCTATTTGTCTTGATAAGCTTTGTCTGTTTCTAAATCGCAAATTAATGCTGTCAGTAAACAAAATAAACAATTTATGCAGTCGGTTAAACAGGGAAAAAGTGATACATGGATAACGTACCTAACATTAACTAGAGAATGGAAAAAAACGAACCGACGAACCAAATATTATTTACGATGAACACAAACTTTGCGATTGATGAATAAACAAGGCAAAATCATACAGGGTTACAGAGGGTTAATCTTGTGCTGGGCGACTAATTGTCATTGGTGGGTTTGTTTATCGACCACACTTTACAGTCACTTCAATCCATCGGTGTGAGTACATGAACTTCCTCAACTAGAAACTGGTCATTCGTCGGTCTGTCATCCAAGCTTGAAAGTTTTTTGTCCCTGTTTCATTTCACGGCGCTACCACACATTCAGCCGGTCTACAACTTTGAATATTCGTGGCAAGCTTCTTAGTAGCATTTAATCAAACAGTAGGTGGGATAGTTTTATCGTCGACTGTATTATCTCATTTTTCAGGACCTTTATTTTCAATTTAAAATGAAGGCACCTGGTTCTGGTTTCTCCTAGCTTACCCCTTAACCGGCTTTCAAGACATTTCACATAAATGGGAAGGTCACTTCTCGAGCTACACCTGTACTGACTATCACCTACCAGCTCATGTACTCCATGAGCCATCCTGTTGGTTGATTCTCTAGCGTTCGCTGACCTACTAGCGGAATTTCTCGCCGAACACGATTTGTCGTGTCTAATTCGAATTTAGAAAGATCACTTGATCGATGGTCTCTGGGATATGATTAATTTTTCTCATTAACGTGTGTTGTATCTAAAATTATCCATAATGGAGGGGAATTACCTTCCGCAACGTTTACATCTTAATGTAGGTGTCACTGTCTCACCAAAGTGGTACCCGTTTCAAGCACCTATTAGTATTTGTACTATTACTCTTTACTGAAGGCTTCCCTACTTTCTGTTAGTCTATCGTATGACACTGAATTTGTAGTGGCATTGGATCATAACCACATAATCCTCAAAGCTGAACGCTAGACTACTCAAAAACTAGATATTCATTATTTAACGCGGAGAAATATCTAACGGTATAGAAGGCGGGAACAAGGAATTGAATTGATTGGAGCCGATCGTATGGCATGGCTCGGACTTGCAGGCGTGGTCCCTGCTGAATGTTACCTTATATCTTTTATTCATATAAAATTTATGGTTCTATCTCTAGCCTAAGTTTGTTCTCTATCATGTATTGGTAATTGTTACAATGTAGTAAGTCGGTGTAGACGATGATGTGACTTCCACGTAAGATCTTATAGATTAGGCAGTTATATCACGACAAATCTACAATTATAGGATTAGGTCTATTATTACAGCAGTACTAATATCATAGTAGACCATAATTCTACAAATCACTAAATAAATACAGATAGTTTTGTTTAACGTCTTTGCTCATGATGTTTAGTAATTTGGAAGCTATGATCAGTACACTTTCCCCCCGAAATCCCACTCACATCTCACAGCTAACAGACGAAGGAGTATTAGCAACAGCCATTAATTTATTTGGCATACAAATCATGGCTCCCATAGTTTCGTTTTTAGTTGAGCTTGTTTTTAGTGATCTGTATATACCGGTGTGGATTAATACAGCTGCTGCCAATAAGGTATTATGTTTCTCTACTGTTAGTTCCGTTGGTGCGTTTTTTTCTACACTCTGGGCAAACGCGTCCTAGCCACAAAAAGGGATGAGATAACAAAGGCCCATTGTCCTGCCTGGATACAGAGTTATCACAGCAACAGAGTAGTGAGGCACTAAAGAAATGATATTAAGTCCATTATTCTGAAGACCAACGATCATGCGATTGGACTATCCTTTTGGTATTTCTTCTGCCCAGTAGTGAGCATCAAAGACAGTTTATAGTCCACTTTTTCTCATATTTCTATTCTGTGAGTGTTGTCCTGATTACTTAGTAACAGACTCAGCTTCATTATATGAGTTAACAAATCCACAGTGTACACGTTACTCCGAGGTTCTATGTCTGGTGTCGCCTTGAGCTTTGTTATAATCCTTTGTTATAGTCGTCGAAAGACATGTGTCCGTGTCCATCGTATGTATCTTGTCCATCCTCCAGCTGAAGAGAACCTCTGTTTTGCATTTTTAACGGCAGCTCTATTTCTAACTGTAGGCGGGTATGTATATTTTATCTTTCCGTGACTCAGTAGTTTTCGTCCATTTATCCAGTAGCATTACTGCGTTAAATGCTTCTAAGAGTATTTCTACCTACCTAACTGACAGTCAGTCTTTTTTCCGAAGTTTTTGTCATGAGATGAGTTCGGAAATGCGCAAAAGTTTTCAAGCATGTAAGGGAAATATAATTCCGATATTTTCAGATGACATGACGTGCACGTAATGAGTAATCAATCCGTTGTCGCGGAATACATCCTAGTAATGATACTATGCAGCTGTCAATCTAGGACAACACAACTGTACAGAGAATTTTTGCTATCATTAATATATCCCAACCTTACTTATTTAGATACCCGGACAACTATCAGGAAAGCTAAATTACATCATGAACATATCTCACAATGACGTGTGATCGAATGTACTTTTTGCATTAGCGATGATCTAATAGCATATGCAATAATCCATAATTACTTCTTTCTATATTCTCAGCAATATGGGAAGGTAGACCGGTATTACTAACCTGTACAGATGCTCATGACAGGTTTATGCGTTGCCATATTCTGCAAGCTCATAGTGTATACCGAAGCTATCTGGAGAAATCGGTCATGTTCATAATATCAAGATTAACATTATTTGGATAACCTAGTCCTCCGGGAACATATACGTAGTACATCTGTCCCGTATGACGCTCGTCTGATTACCACTTAGATTGTTACTGCGTAGGATAACGATTTATTAGCTTCCTCATCGGACAGTAAATACATAACCGTAACTTAAAGGACTATTAAGTCATAAGAAAAGCAGTGCATTCGTCCCGAAATAAAGGTCATGTTGCCAATAAACGAACGTCGATCTACAATGCTCTGGTTAACGACTTTTAAGCAAGTAGGACTGATGCAGTTGCGTTAGTATATTGAGCTTTTCGGAGGAGATAACTTCTGATATGATTCCAAACAATTCCTTAATATAGGGTTCGAATTAGCCTACTGTGTAGTAAAAAAATTTGTTTAGGAGTAAGCGTTGATATTAAAGAACCTAGTGTATCTAATGTGGGCATATTGAACGAGCACGAATGTTTACTCATTTTCATGTATAAATCTCATTGGGCATGTAAATGTCTAATGCATTAATACAATTCAGTTTGTCGTTTCCATTGTGACTTAACCGAAGATGATTCTTAGCGTAAGTGTCAATTTAATCAAACTGAATAATTATGACGTTATTCAGATACTACTGTTATCTCAGTCCATTTATATCCATTCATTGATACTATACTTTGGTCGTTTATTACTGCCGAAATTGCTAATTAATTCAAGCACACAAATATACATTTACGAACATTGATATTAAGGTTCTCACCTAATTCATTTATTCTCAGTCATACCGTCATACAGACAACGAAAACACAGACAATCTTCTTTGAAGTGACTATTAACACATAGCTTGTGTAAGAGTTCTATGTGAAACAAATTACGCGACTCTTAGAAGACAAAAAATGTGAACTAGAAGTCACATTTTATTCAACTTATCGACGTAGAGCTATCTTGTCAGCACTCGTAATAACAAACGCTATGCATATCACCATCACCATGGTTAAAAGACTGATGTGTTATAAATGAGATTCTGTGTCAAAATATAAAAACATACATACGCACTTTTCAGGAGTAATCAATGTTCTCATATTCTTTTCATCTGGGATGAAACTGTTGGTCAGTTTATCGCGTAGAAGTCCAACTCTCGCCAATACTGTTCTACATACATAGAAACGATAGTGTGTATAAGCTAATTCCTATCTATAGGACTCCAATAGATAATATCCCGCTAACTGACGATTTTAATAGGATTACACTTTTAGTAGTACTGTGAATTTACTCGAGAATACTTGAAAGCTAGAACACAAGTTATTAGGATAGTGTATTGTTAATATTTAAGGAAATCTGCGAGCATTTACAATGCAAACACAATAGAAAGCGGGTGAGTGAGAGTAAAAAGTCGAAATATTCATGTGTATTTTATAAGTGTTAATAAATTGTGGGTAAGTTATTGTCTGTGTTAACAAGCAATGGAAGGCTAGACAAACTTTTGAGGTGCGGACATGCTTTTAATCAAACTAACATTCTTTTACATAGTGAGTTAATCGTCTAGATTATATCAGGTAGGTAATAAAAAATTATTGGGCTTACCATAGGTCTTTTATTTAGTAACCGTAATGTCAAAAGTCTCAATGCTAACAAAATATAAACAAATACATGATGTGGCGAAGATCATAATGAACTCTGAAATGCAATCTGCCATAACCTATAGTCCCATGTGACATCCATATTCTATACCAAAGTGAGCGCAAAAATATATGCTGATAAAAAATGTACAGTAAGTACCGATAAGTATTTCTGAAACCAGCTGAAAATGAGTATACAGTAAATAGTAACGTCATGATAAAACTTATACGGAAAGAAATAAAAAACATATGCAAATAATCAGTAATGTGTCTAAGCTCCATTAAAACTTACTTTTCTTTGGATCGCTAGCCAGGCTTATTCACTTTATCTTTTGCATTATAAAAGAAAGCATGTCTTGTCACATTGATTAATTGTGCCATTTAGTTTTCGGAACAAGCCTCACTTTGAACTGTGAAAACAGAAAATCTAACAAAATTGTTGACTGTAATCCTCACCCTCTGCGAATGGTTCTGTAGAATTGCTAGTTACAAATAATTACCAGTTCATGCGTAAACACAAACTAAACAAGCATTTGTAGGCTTTCGAAGATCATCACCAATGACCTCCGACAACCGCATCATCTTAAATATTACAAACGACTATTACAACTTATAAGGTGACCACATAATCTTTGTTTCTTTCTGAATCCAGCTTCTAGAATATGATATATATATATATATATATAAATCTTGAAGGTAGCACCCAGAAATTAGAGGCGCAACATTGCAAACTTGACTGCAGTCCTACCTCCTACTCTCTTCAAGTAACCAAACTCTGTAATTTGCTGCCATCTAATGTGGTCCAATGGACATATTCATAAGAACTCGAGACAGTATTCCATCGAAATTTACTCATGTTTCCCTTTTCATGATGAATATCCCTAGATCCATATCTGGAGGCAGCAGTGGTTTACTGCTACTAGTTACAGAGGTCCGTTAAGCGAAAGTTTTTTCTGTTCCGCCCGATTGACCTGGAAGTCTAAATAAATGGAAAAATGACAAGAAAGCATACGTTGGTTATGTGGAAGCGAAGGGTAACAACTCAATCAAAAGCTGTGAATACAACGTTGAAGGAAGTCAAATGCTCCCCTACTTTAATTCCTTAAAACCTGGAGGAGCCAGCAGAAAACGAGCTAACTGAATGATACACATATTATATGTAATCGGCGAAATCCGCAGTTTGACATGTACCTCTAGAAGAGGCTCTTGGAGTGCATATATAGTGGACACCACCCACAAGAATGTTTGTAAGTTGTATGTAGTGGAATGTGATCTCAAAGTTGCAGCAGTTGGGAGTCGGAGTAAAGAGTTTCGGTGCATAGAAGCGCGGCGTTGACAGTGCACTTGGCGATCGCATGAGAAGACGGTTCAGAATCCAGAACACGTCAAACAATACAACTGGATGACTAAACACTATGTGTATGTACTAAGTAAACATTTTTTAACTTATCGCAAATATATATTCCTATCACATATAATCCTGTTTTACGCATATACTAAAGCAAAAAGACTCGGAAAGTGAATTAGAGGCGGAACCCAACAAGGAAAGATCTTAAGATAGTTCTCGGAAGTAACGAAGAAAGAGATACTAGGATGACTGTTGTATACAAAATTCGTAGCCCGAAAATTCGGCCAGACTTGTGAATGAATGACCGAACTAGGTGGAAGGATCCTATAACTGAGGTGAAAACTTGGAAGGAAAATAATGAAGCGAACCTTATGTTTCATGGTTCTCCATGTAATCAAGCCTTGAAAGCCCATGTTTTTTATGCTTTTACGGGTAGAACAAGCAATTTCTGAAAGGCCTTAAGTGTGTGCCACACAAACCTTAGTGGTCTTCGAAATAAGACGTCCGGGCTAATCATAGTGATCAAAAGATGAAGCCCAGCTACGACCGTCGCCATAGAAGCGTAGCTTATTTTGAACGGGGAATATTCTCCAACTGTTGCAGAATACATTTGTACCAGAAGTGATACGCTTATGAAACCTAGGATTGGAGGTATAGCGCTGTGTTAGGGATCACTTTAGTGCACAGCCCCATTTATCAGAAGCATGTAGTAGAAGCACATATGAGGCAGCTGGTTAGACAATAGAATCTAGACATCGATTAGAGACTAAAGAAACAATATACTGTAGTCCCTCTTCTTCTGCTGACGATTTTGCTCCAATTCACACCTCCGTGAGGAGCACGGGTGATCATTGTCTCGTCTTTAGGGATTTCGACGAGACACATGCCGATTGGATAGAGCTTACGACATTGGGTAGATGTTTTGACGGCACCCTACTAACAACTATTGCCTAGTGAGCACTTGTACAATGTATTGCAAAACCGAACACACATTGATATGAAACAAAAACCGATATTGTTAGATCTTGTCTTTGCACACGACTATGAAGGTACTGACATTCAGTACCTACCCTCATCAACCAACAGTGATCACGTATTGTACTTTATGTTTTGGACGAACATTGTGCAGTATGTATTTGCTCCATCCTGTTCCATTATCTGAAGGGTTAACATTTTCGCAATCGCAGACTGCATTATCTCAACATCCGTGACTACTATACAAGAATTCGGATGTGCGACTTAAGACAGATATGGCCGAAGCTGAAATTCCATCAAACTCATTCAGCGACATTTGCTAGGCAGATATTGCTATTAATACTCCCCATAACCACATCACAAAGATACCAACACAGGACTGAAGAAGCTCTTCTTTGCTCACTTATTAACCTGACATCTGTTAAGTCGCCGGATCCCCAAGGGTTATCACTTTACTGTCAATGGTACATCGCTTCCACGTGTGCAGAAACAGAAAGATTAGGGAGTAATGGTGACTCGTAACTTTGAAAGAACTAAACATTAGAACTTTTCAACTGCAACTCGTTTCTGAGTCTTATAGTCAAGTCGCCGAGTATCCAAATATTTTCATGATGATATGTTTCGATTTCCGCACCCCATGTAAGAACTCAGAGCATTACGTCACAGAGGCTAGTCCACATCTTATTAAGGAAACCATTACACTTGGAATAAGCTGCTGTGTGCGAACCAAGTCATCTATGGAACCCTTTAAACTCTTTTTCGATGAGCGCTTTAATAACCAAAAAACCTGTCCTCATTACCGTGGAAAGAAAGGTAATCTTGGATTAGCATTTCATAACTCAAATGATTAAGGCTTTAAAATATTTTATGCTTCTACTCCCTCCACAGCTAGTAACTTCAAGATCACATCCCGAGTGTTCAAAATCACTCTCAAATAGACTCAGACTAGGATTCTGTTTTTTCGCATCTGACGACCAATCGCTGAAACGCTACACCCAAACAAGTGGAGTCAGCCTCACAGCAAAGACTTTTAAAGAGAAGCCGTTAATTCGCTGGAAAACAACTAACGATGATCAATACAGGTCAACCAATCTATTATCCTTACTACTGAAGACTGAGGACACAATTATTTGAACCATTCTTGAAGGTTTGGCGCTATTTCAGACAATATTCGTTACGCGCGTCTTAACGTGACTCGTCAAACGCCCGTACATAATTGTAATCGTTCTTCATATATTTAACACGTAGGCGCAGTTTGCCACCTAACTGAACAACATTATTTGCTGAGAGTAATGAAGTGATGGTGAGACTAAATAACCACTTAATCTATCCTTAGTCGACACCTGTTTTATTAGGATTGGGTATGGTAGCCGTAGGAGTTGCTGGACGTTATATAACACGGAATACGAATATTGGTAGTATACAAAAGCTTTTCAGTATATCTGGACTAGTAAGTGCTGTCCTGTTTGTTATAATTGTTACAGAATATAGTTGTGGTGTACTGTGTAATAGGATTGCTATGAAAGTTGTTTCTTATGTTTTACTAAATATGCTGCAAGGTGAATCTTAAGTTATCTCCGATGAACACCTAGAGGTTAATTTTTGGCCACTTAAGCAATCTGTAGATGTTAGGGATTTCAATCTACTACACAAGTGGTATGCAGTCTACTACATTTCGCGTTAAAATCTTATATGAACTGATATTTCTCTCCTATTCCTCTGACAAAGCTACTCAATACATGCTCACTATAGTTTTATGGAAATCAGCCATAAAGTGTTGAAACCATCAATTCTGTTCAAAATAGTTACTGACGTTTTACTGTTATATTTCAGTTTACATTTATAGGTGCATTTACTAGCGTAAGGGGATATTCAGTCTTGACTTAACCCACAAAATTCTAACTTAACTGTCTAACCACTTTACTCAACTACCTTCTATTCTGAATGCTGGTCGATCTACCGGTGTTGCTCACTAAAACCATTTTTACGTGCTTACGACCCCGACTTAACAGACAATCACAAACTAGTAGTGTAAACAAAAACACCAAGTTCTGACTTTGTCTTTACTTTGCTTTCAGAATGGCTCCAAGTATTATCGTGGGGGGTTTGAACAAAATATGTCCCGGCGTGAAGCTGCCCTAATTCTTGGAGTGAGGTAAGTTTGGTTTTGTTAGTGTTAATCAAGACTGGGTTCATGAATCCCCACTTAGTCAGTGGATTATTTGTTTCCGTTGGCTAACTGACCGTTATTCTCACTTACTACTTAGGATAGTCGATAGCCGACAAATGCATCATTCAATTTTTTAAAATAAATAAACGCCCTAGTTTTGTCATTATAATTCATTTGCAAAACAATAAACTTAATAAACATATTATCATTTGTCCTAATAAGTAGAAAAAATGCATTTCTGGTGTTTCGTGACTTAAAGTAAGCCACTTCATAGTAAATAAATCTAATGTGCAATTGGAAACGCGACGGACTAACCGGTCATTGGATAAATGGGTTTTACTGTTTGGCTCTAGTCTTCAGTAGTGAGGATAGGAGGTCAACCGACCTATAGTAAACCTTGCAATTTGTAGCACTGTGAAGACCCAGTCTCTGCGGAATCCTAGTAATTGACTACTTGGTGCAGAAAACAGAACTTCACATGTGAACGATTTAATCTCGGTTTTTGAACTTTCCTAATATGTCCTCAGATCATCAGTCCAAATTGGAAGGAAAAGATAAGACACACACCAAAATCGTCGTTTAGTGTACGGTAAACTAGTTTCATATTACTCCGTAACTTGCGATAAGAGAATGGAAATAGGTTGAGGCGTCTTAATCTTTTCATAAGACAGAGACCTTTTACCATCTTGGTCCCTCGCCGTTGAACGCGTTCTAGCATATCCGCCTCATACTTAAAAAAGGACTCGCTGCTTTACTCCCATATTTTAAATGCGGCCTGACAAAAGTCAGGTATAATATCGTAAACATTTCTTCGACCAACTAATGGAATGACTTGCAAATAGCCCATAAAACCATGAATCCTTTGGCAGTAACAGCTTTACAGTTACTCGTAGTTCTAACGTCGTTGCTTGTTATGACTCCCAGTCCATTACTTCAGGTAACAATTTCGCTTAGTGTATAATGATATGAATCGTCGCATCTATTTATTTTCACCACTATACTCTTGTTACAGTTAACTTCTAATCACTACCTACACATCAATTCAATCAGTTAGTTTGAGTCATCCTGTAGTATTGCCTCATCTGACATATTGTTTGTGGGTTTACAAATCTTTTTCATCTGCAAAGAGAACAGATGAGTTTGCTACAGTCAGTGAACCATTTAAACAAGGTTGGAAAAGAAGAGAGCCGAGGGATGCCTCTTGGGGGACTCCACGTTTGGCAGGTTCTCATGTTAGTGGACCCCTGTTTACCCGTACCTGTTGTCTTCTATCACTCATCCAGTTTGTGATTTCATAATGGATCCAAAACCAAGGTGAAAGACATTATCAAGGCTTTACGTAGTTCTATGAAAATTACTATGAAATATTTCTATCTTTTGCTTCATGCCAATTTTTTCAAGCATGATAAGCCTTCCCTAAAGCCATGTTGGTCCCTGTCTAAAAGATTATTCACTTCCAGAGAGTTTGAAACAGCCATCCGAATAATCTCCATTAGTTTAACAACTACGCTGGTTAGAATAACGGGTCGATAGTTATGTCTCTACACCCCGCTCTATAGGCCTCATTGATAACTGCGTCTTTCCAGTACCTTGGTAGCTCAGGCAGTATTGCCGGAGGTTCGGCAACGACATCTGCCAGGGCTTTTATAATCCTGTGATAAATATCGTCAGGATAATTGGACTTATCTGGTTTGAGGTTTTGAAAGGCATCTCCTCAATAACCGGAGGATTTATCAATAAGCATCTATAATTACAAATAATTGATTGTCTTTCACCATCGTCGGTAGAAAACATTACTAAAATGGTCTGATAAAGCTTCATCTTTTGCCACATCATCTATTAGCAATACCAACTGATTTTATTGTACCAAAAATAGTGGGATTCCATCACTTCTCTCAGTTCGCTTCCTTATATGCAAGAACAACCTTTGGCTAGTTTAGGTTTGCCTCCAAAGCCCTGGTACGGTCGAGAGTGGGGGGAGTCTACTCTCCCTCTCGAAATGCTCTCACATGGCCACGCATATATAGCCTCTGCCACGAAAGTCCTACTAACTGCCTTCTCGTGGCACTATTGTTGTTTACGAAATTGAGAGAACGAAAAGCGAACGTTCGACGCTTTAACCGGGTTGGTGGACATGGAGAGCCCACCTAGGGGAGTTGGAAAACCCTGATTTCAAACCAATGGTGTATATGGGCCCCAGTATCTTGAGGGAACAAATGGCGTATAACCAATCGTTGGTCACCGGCTTCCATGGGACTGCATCTCATGACGTTGCTCCACTGCCTTGTGGATCAGACCTTCAGGTCGAAGGCTCGGGGAGTGGCCCCCTAAGAAAACCACATGCTCCGGTTTGGACACCCGGGCAGTATCACAGCCCTCACACATACCATATGAGGTCTGTGTGGCACATATATATTTGGTGCCTCCTTGTACCGATATCTATGTGTTAAAATGGTAATAAATAAATAGTTTAGCAAAGATGGATAGTAGCTAGCAGTGGAATCCAGGACGCGCGTTTCGTCCTATTTGGCACTCGTCAGCCGGATGTACGTGCATCTGGGTTGGTGTTCACTCTGGGACTCGGACTCAGTACCGTTCGCTTCAAACGCCATCGCGTTATCCACTTAGCTACTGAGTCCTGATAGCCACTTGCTTGTGCAATGGGGTGAAGTTTAATTCGAGTCCCAGAGTGAATATCAACTCTGTGATGCAGTTACATCCAGCTGACGAGTCCCAAACAGGACGAAACGCGCGTCCTGGTTTCCACTGCTAGCCACTATCCATCTTTGCTTATAATGCTTGTAAATTAAGGCAATATTGAGGCATACGCACAGTATGCACATATGCCAATAAGAGACTGATCAATTTCAGTTTTCAAACATCAATGGGAAGATTCAAGTAAAACAATACCAAGTTAATTAAATAGTTTAGGTTTAAAATCCAGTTGCTCATTAAATATTCTCACTTCGATTGTATGCAATGTAGATGATACAGATTATTTAGCTGACCAATTTCAAACTATTTTAGTGTGGTAATTTTTTTAATATGTTGATTTGAATTTATAGTAAAAATCAATTATCCCTTTTGTTTGTAAATTGATGATGTCACATCACTAACGCCAAGAATGTTTTGTCAATATTATAATTGCAAAGACTTGAAACTTGGTATTTGTCTTTTAAAAGCCTCCAAAAAAATAAGAATCATTTTTATTTACAAAGAACTCAGCATATGTTAATCTATATGTTTACTAAGCATTCTTGGTCCCTGATCCGAACTTACTCCTAACCGTAAATCTCGATTCAAACTCCTGATTGTAGCTTTAAATACTAACATCAATCTTTTTTGGGGTATTTGTGTAATGAATTTTTCATCTTTACCACCATTCTCACTAAGAATTAGCTTCGCTAAAAACTTTTTAAGGTATGCTTTCATCATATTCAACTAGACTGTCTGAAAATTTAATTACTTGCCCTTTATCTCTTACCTAATACTGATTATTCTTTATAGATTGAAGCATTGAAAGGTGTGCATTTATTTTATAAAGAAGTATTCATCTTTGTCTTGTATTTTAGTCAACAGTCAAGTAGAAATAAAATTAGGGATGCTCATAAGAGGATCATGCTTCTTAACCATCCCGATAAAGGTGAGTTCAGAATAAAATTATCACTAATTTTCTAATTTATGTTAACTTCTGTATCAATATTATAACCAACTGACTTCTTATTCTTAATCAGTTCCATATTACTATTATTATTATTATTATCATTATTATTATTATTATTATTATTATTATTATTATTATTATTATTCGATTTTGGTTATTTATAATCTGTTAGGATTATTGGGCATATTGACGATTTGATAATCTATATTCTGTCGTGGAAGCCTGTGTTTGTTTTCTTTAGCTCACTAATTAATTGAATAAAGGTTGTACATGCTACGACTAGTTATTAAATTTCTCTCGTTGTTTTTGTTTTAAGATTGTAAATTATCTACATATTGCTCACCCTCGTAGTTTCTGCATGGGCTCAATCTGGGCTTCTTAGTTGAATTTCGCAGAAATATAGAGGCTGGTGGTTCAAAACAACTTAATTTCTCGTAATCATGTATCTCGGTTATTCTCATTTATTTGCATGAATATTCGGGTTTGTTATTCTATATAACTGCACCTCGTTCTTTGGTTTCGCTATCATAGTTTTACTTTGGTGCTTGTTTATTGTCAATTTTCTTTGCTATGCTAAGAAGTTATGTTACTTAAACTGTTGAACTACTTCATCAGACAGGAATATCCAACCCATAAGTTTATAAAGTGTCTAATATTTTGGAAAATATAAGTCTCCACTTCCGAGATTTTCAATAATGTTATTCGGTGACCTATGCAAAGGATCGTAGTTCCCCTCATGTCAGTGATTAATTCATAACCTTACATATCTCACCCACTGTTTATATCAGTATTCTGTGCTAACTGATATAGTAGCAAGTTGGATATCAACTATGGAATGGCAACCCGGAACATGATTATTATTTACCGTGTTTAACTGTATCAGAAAGTGTAAGCTTCCTGACTGAAATCCATGTAATAATAATAACAATAATAATAATAATGGTCAATGTATTAATGTAAGCTATTCACAATTTAGTTTTTCAAATTCCTTAAGAAGGATTTGTTCATATATCTGCATACTTCTACCCTAGTATTTACACTTTAATGTAAACTTGAGATTTCTATCAACAGAATAATCCAAGTTATTTTGTCTATCTATATTCCATCGGCTTCTTGAAGAGAATAAAATAAAAGCTTGCTAATCAAGCCCTACCACTTTTACAGCCTTTGTCGGTTCACAATAACAAGGATCAAAATGGAGTTTCTTGTTAATGAATATTTTACGTAAATGAAATGCCAAAAATAATTTCACAACAGACGAAGTGACTAACTTATAATGAAATAAAACTATTAACTATATATGAAAGATGTGTTCGTAAAAAAGTTATTGTTCAACTTCAAAAAATGACTTACCTGACAAACAACAAAGGTGTACTTTTAACCATCATTTCATAATTTGTCTTCAGGTCCATGCCCGTCAGTTTTTGGTAGTTATTTATTTTGCTTATATGAAAATTTTGCACAAAGTATAATCTTTTAATTTGGTTAAGTGTAATATGTTTATCATATATCTAATTCAGGCGGTTCCCCATACTTGGCTGCTAAGATCAATCAGGCCAAAGATATACTAGAATCCAACAAAAGTTAACCACCACTAACGACCCCACTGTAATATATCGCCCACTATTCTACAATGTCAAATACAGTTTACTTTTCAATTGTTGAACTGTCGACTTATAGTTACAAAAATGTAAATTGTTAGATACTTATCTTTTGAATAAACGTTTTTTCTCAATTATATTAGTTTTGATGTGGCTCTTTCCAAACTACTCATGCAACTCAATGCAGTCATGCTACGAATTTTTAATGAATTCATAAGTAGTATTCTAAGTCATCTAATATCAAAAGAAGAAATCTTGTATAGTAGTGAGCGCTTTCTAGTTACTTTGCTGTTCGCTGGGATTCTTCAGCAAAACTCAGTTTGTTAGTTTACTGATTTTAGAAATATCAACCATTAAAATCATAGTTTGTTTTGTAAGTGATGAAAACAGAAACGGTTGCTTATGTAGTCCTGGAGTTTGTTTATTCGAATATTTATTACGGTAGGAATTCTATTCTCGGAACCAACTATTGATGAGTTCACATATGCTGCTTGTAGGACCGGTAACCTATTTACGAAATAACTGCGACTAGTGAACAACAACAAAGATCCCGGCCGTTATTGGTCCTCGATCTTTTAATCCAATGCCCAGTTAAAACACGGAGACAGAAAGCTGATTAGTTCTCGATTGTACTCTGTCCAATCATTACTCGAAATTCGCACAATATACCTGGAGTGCCCGATGCACAGCAACGGAGCTAGAAAATTACATTGTGTGAATAACTTATTCATGTGATAAAAACCAGAGTGTTAGGGAAATAATTAATGATAAATTTGGGATAATATGACAATAATTTATGGGTCGAACGAAAGCTTAGAAATGAAAAAACACAAAAATAAAATAGTTTAGGAGCCTGCTAATTATTTAGTGAAGATATAGACAATACTCCGTATAAGAGTCTCAAAAGCTATACTTTCATACTACTTGGCCATTATATCAGTAAGTCCCAATAGATATTTACTGCTAGGTTGTGCTGGATTCCAAGAGATCTGAAACATATTTGAAGTCCAAAAACAAATATTGAACACTGGCTTATTATTGTTTGTCGTAATGAAAATTCTAGGATGCCCAATCCTTGATAGCTAAGGAATACAATTGTGATGTAAAATGAGTTCACATTTTCTATGAGGTTGGTTAAGAATTTGACGTTTAATATATGAAATACATTGTGATTTATTTGTATTGGTTGTTTGAAACTTCCCATTAACGTTGAGGACTGCAATTGATCAGCCTCTTTTGGCATATATGCATTTTGTGCGTCTTCCCTTGATATTACCATGAAGTCACAGAAATTGTAGGCAGAAATGGATAGTGACTACCAGTGGGATCCAGTACATGTGCTTCATCCTATTTAGATCTAGTCAGCCAGATGTACCTGCATCGCAGAGTTGATTTTCACTCCGAGACTGGTTAGATAAAGTACTAAACAGTAATGAGAAGCTTTAAACAACTAATACAAACAAATTAAACTCCACGCCATTGCACAAGCCAGTGCTTATCACGGTTATTATAACTTCTAACTCCTATTGATAAGAATTCAGTAATTAGTGCTTGGTTAACATGTATTTCAAAATGTGTGCTCATGTATTTAGGAGCAAACATTTTGTTCCTTGTAATACTTTGTTAATTGGCTGTACATTGTTTTAATTCGATTAGTTGAAACCCAATAACATAACCGTTTTTGTATTGAATGTCAAAATTTGCTAAACGGTTTCATTGCTGTGAAATATAAGACCGTTACTTAAAAAAACGATACACCCATTATATTCGAACTCTATGATACAAAGGGTTATTGACAGACATCGATATTAAAACGCATCAATTTTCCTACATACCCCATAGAAATGAAACCTAATTTGTTCCCTGATGTTTTTTATTATTTATTTAAACACATAAACATTGGTACAAGGAGGCACCAAATATATATAAGTCATTGGATTTGTGTGGGGGCTTAAATACTGCCCGGATGCCCAAACCGGAGCAGGTGGTTTCCTCAGGAGGTCACACCCGAAACCTTTGACCTAGAGGTCTAATCTAAAAGGCAGTGGAGCGATGTCATGAGATACAGTCCCATGGTAACCTGTGACCAACAATTGGTTCATACACTATTTGTTCCTTCAGGATACTGGAGCCCATATGCACCATTGGTTTGGAATCAGGGTTTTCCAACTCACTTAGGTGGTTTCTCCGTGTCCACCAACCCGGTCAAAGTGCCGGACATTCGCTTTTTGTTTTCTCAATTTCGTAAACAACAATAATGTTGCGAGAAGGCTGTGAGTAGGACTTCCTTTAGAGTAGTTTTATGGGAGTAAACTGGATGGAAATTTTTTTATTTAAAATAATACAAGTATCACTGTTGTGTAAATGGTATTCGTTATCTGCACTATGTTTTTAATGAAATATTGTTTGAAGAGAACGGTACTAGGTTCGAAAACCAGAGTGAATATCAACCCTGAGCAGCAGGTGCATTCAGCTAACCAATCCTAAATAGAATGAATCGCGCGTCTTGGATTACACTGGTAGCCACCATTCATCTATTTTTATAATAAATTATCATAAGCATGAATCCATTTTCACTGGTATCGAACGAAGTACATAAAATCAGACTACCTTTAGTTTATTGGAATACAGGGTCAAAAATCAACTTATAATGATCTATGATACCTTTAAACTTAGTTATTACCGAAACATTAGTTGTCATGCTTTAAATAAACTGGTTGGTTGGAAAGGCAACAAGTCGCATCAGACATTGTTTTCATACATATGATTAGGTGTAGGTGTTTTACTATTGAAGATGGTTATAATACCGATTAGTTGTCAGTCATCACTAAAAATTCAACTAACAATAAAAAAATCAAGCATTCGGCTCAGTGGATGTACAACGGGCAGTTCGCTGTTTTTCTCAAGTCTAATTTACGGTAGTTTAAGTCACTCAACTTTTAGCTACTAAGTCTCATGTTCATAAGCCGATCCACTGACCTCAGTTTGAGCGACCTGGAAGCATTCCCAGTCCTTACAAACAGCGTCGTGCAAAAATGAGCATATAAATATGTACTTGGTACATAAGTTACGTCGAATCGACGTGAAACATGATACTACGTTTACAAAATGTAAATAAATAACACAGTATTTAAGTTGGCACCAGTGTGTAATACTAATTTACAAAGGTATCAACAGTTTTTCTACTGTTTTATTTAATAATCAAGGCCATACTGGCTGAATCACCGTAACGGGATAATCTGAGTTCAAAGGATATGTTGTGGACCATAATCACTTCCTATGTCTGAGGATCTGAACGTACATTGAATATCTGAATTGCTGTTTAGTAACTGGAAGATTAGTATTTGACGAACTACAATCTAGATAATCTCACCCTAGTGATCTCTGATATCCTAATAACGTACTGCCTACCAAATTACATCAGTGTTTAATGATGCAAGGCTAGGTTGAGTAGTCTATCACAAAAATAGCCATTCTTCCCGTTTCATACGTATAGATGGATTCGTCTATCGAAAACTCATTCACTGGGACTCGAGTCAGCTGGGAAAATAAGCCACTGAAACTAATGTATTTCAGTATTTTGCAACACTAGGCTCAGAATCTATTCGTTTGATCCTTTAGGTTATTGATAATAAAAATTTCTATGAAAATTCTGAATATTGATATGAAATACTAAGTACATACTTGAGGATGATAACAATGTTACTTCATACCAGTTATGATAACATGTTATCGCTATCCGTTAGTACATATGCGACTAATCTGTACATGTAATAAGTTCCACGGCGATGCTTGTTATTCTTACCCGCGGAAGGATACTTAGCATGACAGGTTAGATTTGTCATAGTGCTCTTCCAAATACCGGGAACATACTCCATTCTTACACGGAGCCGACTTAATTTTTTAACTTTACTAATACCTTGTTTAACTAAAAATAATGTCCAGAATATCACACGGTAAACTGGAATAGACATCGATACAATCCCTGCAGCTGTAAAAGTGACAAATCCAGCACCTAAAATATACATTGCGTTCCCTTACTGATTTTTAAATGGATAATTAAAAGCTAAATTCTACTGATAGTTGAGTTTCTACGTAGTGGTATTGAGTGGATTGCTATAGACTTTTTCAGATTACGTAATGGGGTAAAGCGTCGTAAATGCACTAAAGTGGATGAAGGTGAATTGTGATAGGAGGTTGATTACTTATCATTGTAAGAAACTAAATACAGATCTAAAAATTTACTTAGATTTTTAAAAATCTCTACCGTTTACATTGTCATCGATGTGAGTCTATATAAATTAACATGTTATCCTCCCCATCATATACATAATCCGAACATTGCTCAATCAAGAACAACCTATGGTAAATGAGCAAAGGTATATACTCTTTACTTCTACCCACCTATAAATTGAGTGTTTTACAAGTGTTCAAAAACAAGGAAATATGTCATTATGTAGTGTACTAAACAGTTTTAATTCAACTAGCGAGTTTTTAACATTCGATAGATTAAACACCTTGATTTCGGTAGGTAAAGCTGTTTAATTACATTCTAATAAATGATGATAAAGTAAGAAGAAATTATTATTTAGTGTCAACAGTTAATTCATTATTTCTTCTGTATTTAACGAATGAACAAAAACTATACACCATGACTATCTATTTCATTGCATTATCGATCATAAACAAACAGAACCGATTATGACTTTTTTTATTGTACATTGAAAGTTATCAAATATATTATGCTTGATACATTTTCCATTGAATGCATAAAAATATTTCCACTTTTATACAAGGAGATTGATATAAAGATCATAAGTAATTAAATTTCATCTAGATCATCAATACCAAGTTCAGGAAAGTCACCAACTTCAACATATTGCGGTTTCACAAATGCACCATACTTTTCCGGACATTGAAAATATCGTACTCCATCAATACTAAAAAAAAGCAAATAACAAAATCAACGTTTACTGGTTCATTTACAGTCTAAATATTAGAATTTCATCAAAATAAAATACTCAAAATATAATAGTTAGTGACAAATCTCTAGTTACTACAACTACAAGCTGTAATTCATATTTGACTTTTATTGATCGAAACAGCATTAGGGATTATTACAATCTCGAAAAGAACACAGGTCACTGACGATTTATCATGTATTTGTGTTGTATTTCTTTACAAACGATTTTAGACTGATCACGTTGTAGTGATATCAGCGAATAGGTTTCAAGACTAAATTTCTTCTGATTATTCATTTTGATTTGCAAGTTTAAAACTAGATAACCACAGGGAACTTAATTAAACATCTATTTTTACTTATGAACTTAACACTTTTTTAGTTTTCTGATTTTATTGTCAGTGACGGTAATAGGTTCGAGAAATTAATAGGTATCTTATAGATAAGGTTTTGGAGACCTTCAGAGTCAAATTTAACTCTCGCGTATATTTACTTCAGTTACAGCGTTCAAGTAGTATCGATAGTCTTCATACAAATAGTGTGGCTTAAAGCTCAGTACATGAACTTTAGGCTAAATAAATTGACTTTTTGTACGCAATTATAAACTTATCAACTTAACTGTTATCAGAACTTAAACAAACTTCCTGGGTAGCTTTTTGTGCACTTGATTTACTATAAATACAGAACAAACTTTGAATGGCTTTATGCTAGATCTGTACCTTCTTCGAAACCTTGATGCGGGCGGCTAGTTTGCTACTTGCCACGTTTCTTTATGTACAACCGTGTAACATTTCCTACAATAGTGGTTTATGAATGAATATGAATTTGAAAAATCCCATCCACTACTATGCTAGTACCTGGGACAGGGAGATTTAGACTTCTCTTCTGATGATTTTTCGTCTGAGGGTGAGTGTTGGGGTCTTGGGATCAGAATGGAATTTATTTTGGACTGCCTGGACGTCAAACCTATCTTGACTACCAGGTTTGTCAATCGCTGATATTTCTCATAAACTTCTTTAAGCGTTAACGTTGGGTCCTAATCGATACGATGTAGCGGTCGTGTACGAAAATCAGTCAACTTTTCGAGCTGTGAGCTACAGATGAGTATTAATATAAAGGTATATCCTCATAGCGGCGAAATCACGTGTCAAATGTTACATTTGAAAAACACCTAGTTTAATTATGACACATCCTCCAATGTAACTATTAACACCAATAACGAGATCCGAAAATTCCCATAGATCCGTAGTTTTAAAATTATTCTATGCCTTATTTTATTCCTTATTCTCGGATCATAACGTTTATACTTGGTCTTTCGTACTACTCTTGATACTGTTACTCTTTCTACTACTTTGGGATTTGTCGTGATAATTTCAGTTCATTGTGATCATATGACATAAGAACTCTAACCGATGAACATATGAAGTAGATTCTACTTTACTTATGACTGAACGATACAGCTTGTTACTTGGTATTCAATTTGATGAATCAGTGCAAATTCATATTTTAATTATTATATTCTGAAATTATATGAATAAAACTGTCTGATCATTAATAAAAACTCGGCGACACTATAATTTATGGACGAACCAATCAGGTATAAGATAACGTCTCGAATTTTGGAGCGAAATTCACTTATCCATTCGGCTAAATAGTTTTCGCACTACAGTTGATATCACTTCGTGATGTAAACCATAAATCTAATTCCTAGTCTTAACCATCAACTGTAAATCATAATTCTAAATCCCCACGCTAGTTTATAACCTTTATTTGGTCCTAGTTGTTAGGTGGACACAATCAAGGTCAGTCTAGTGTAGCTCAAAAGTTGTCCTTACCAAAAACTCTATTTCTGTTTGAATATATTAATTGTAAATTTCGAATTTCTATGCACAAATACACACATAACAATCTTACTAATGATAGATTTCATTTGAACAGACGAATTATTACACTCTACATTCAATACTTGGAAGTTAACGTTTGGTGATAGACATCCCATATAAACTATATGAATTATAGTCCTTAAATCAATGAAAGTATTGAGGTATTGTGAAAAAAGCTTACCTTCCATCATTTCTTCCTAAAGGTTCATCATAACGAATTCCAACCCAATAACCAGGTTTAAATTTGGTTTGGCCTGAAAATGTTTATTATAAGTATTCAGATTTTATTTATTGAAATATTAATTCGGAATGAATATTTATCAAAATTATAGCATTTTGAATCATCTTAATGCTTCAAAGTCTTTGCTGCTTTTTGGATGGTGTATACAGAAGAAAAAAAACACTTCTAGGTGGTTATCATAAGGTTATATATCAATAAAGGTTGCATCCGATGTAAAAGATAACTAAATCATTCTAAAAGCAAGTTGACTTAACATTCATCAAATTGTTCGCTTATCCATACAATATTTATTGTAAATTTATACTTATATATTTTAACACATAGAATTTGGTACAAGGAGGCACCAAATACATATGCACCACACAAATCTCATTCGATATGTGTGAGGGCTGTGATACTGCCCGGGTTCCCATACGTAGAGTATGGAGATTTCTGAAGATAAAATAGGTCTGATTGTCATACGATGTCAACTAGCACCATCGATTTCATAAAGAAACCAATAATATTTTTGTATATAATTTCAAAATATTTATTGGCGACTATATATATGTAGATCCAAAGTGATGAAGATCAATTAAATGAGAATCAAAACACCAAAAAGAATGATTCGTTATTTTTTAAATTTTAGATTTCAAGAACTGTAAAGGCTGCATCCCACTTAAATAATAATTAAGTTTAGTAACATGGTTTATAAGGCTAGTTAATCACAGGCTTTTCTCAATTTTCATCGCATTGACTGCCTTTCTTGATGATAAAACCAATAGAGGGTTAAGTATACTGACAAGTTAACTGAATGTTTCCTGAAACAAACTCTTTTTAAATCCTAATTTTGTTGACTATGATTGTTCCCCATTATTTCTAACGTTTTGTTCATTTTGTACTTCAGATGTTTTCAAAATTTGGCATTTTAAGGATCAACTAGATACTAATCATTCAAGCAGAAATGAATGGTGGCTAACAGTGAAATCCAGGATGCGCATTTCGTCCTATTTGGGACTCGTGGATTGGATATACCTTTATCCTAAATTTAACGTACACTCTGAGATTCCAACCTATTACCTTTCGCTTCAGACACAAACGCATTATCCACTTAGATACTAAGTCCAGACAACCACTGTCTTATTCAATAAGATGAAGGTAAATTCAGCTGGTCATTACCAAATAGGACGAAACACACGTCCAGGATTTTACTGCTAGCCAATATCCAACTTCTCTTACAATACTTGTGACTTAATAGCGACATCGAGGCGATTCGAACAGAATGCATGTATGCCGAAATAGAATGAATATTACCAGCGACATATCCACACTAAATGGGTTAGAGTGAAGAATGTATACAAATAAGTTAATCCCTTTCATTCAAATATACTTGATAAGAATATTTGTTAAATGCTGTTCTCACTAAACTGATGAAATGTGTTTATTTACAAACGCTAGCTAACTTTAAGTAATCTTAATGACTGATTTGTTTTATTGAAACGGATACATTCAAGTTTATAGACCATCTCCACTTATGATGATACTCATAAAAGTTGTTTTGATTTATTCTGGTTTTTAATTTCTAATGTAATTGATCATAGGAAATTTATTTGTTTCGTATGATCATTTATCTCTATAATTTAATATTTGATATTTAAATCTGTAAAATATACAATTTTTATATGCGATTTTTCCAAGTTGGTAAACTTGTTTCACTCAAACAGTAATATACAACAACTAGTTACAAAATGAAGATAACAATTACATAATGTTATGTTACTGGACTATTTATTTAGTTTAAAATATGACAGGGCAATATGGACTGATAAAAGACCACATAAAAAGTGGAAAATTTAACAGGATTTGATAGATTTATCAAACGACATTGATTTTATGGGGTTTTTTATGTACCAAAATTATAATGAAGCAAATCCTTGGGAAAGGGAGGATATTTTGATGACATATTCAAAAATATTGTTTTATAGAAGGAAATTTTTCTAGCATTTTCCTATTCGTTTAGACAAACATTCCTAATAAAATATCTTTTTTAGACCGCATTTCTGACTGACTATGTTTTCCATAACCCCCAAATGCCCTGGTATGGCCAAGAGTGAGGAGAGTCAGCTCTCCCTCTCCAAATGCTTTCACATAGCCATTTGCATACAACCACTGACAGGGAAGTCCTACCCACTGCCTTCTAGTGGCACTACTGTTGTTTACGAAATTGAAAGAACGAAAAGCGAATGTCCGGCGCTTTGACCGGGTTGGTGGACACGGACAGTTCACCTAGGGGAGTTGGAAAACCCTTATTCCAAACCAATGGTGCATATTGGCTCCAGTATCCTGAAGGAACGAATAGTGTATGAGCCAATTGTTGGTCACTGGCCACCATGGAACTACATCTCCTTACGTTGCTCCACTGTCTTGTGGATTGAACCTTTAGGTCGAAGGTTCCGGGTGTGAACCCCTGAGAAAACCAGATGCTTCGGTTTGAGCACCCGGGCAGTATCCCACCCCTCACGTAAACCGAATGATTTATGTGGTGCATATCTAATCGGTGCTTCCTTGTACCAATGTTTATGTGTTTAAATAAATAAATAAAATGTTTCCTATAATCTAAATAGCTGTTATTAAATATTTTTTATGGAATTATTTCTACTATGATTGAAAACCAAGTTTATTCAGGAAGGTTTCGAATTGTTTTCAAGATCAACTTAACACTAGGATCTTGCGTAATTCTAGAAAACAAAAGTTATGGATTTAAAGAGCAAAATGGAATCACTTGGTGTTGGGCATATATTTTGAAACATTTCACATCTATCATTTATTCTATTTTTAAAATTCTAAATACTTAATTTAAAAGATGAATCCTGTTACAATTATTTACACATGACAATAAATAGCGTAAATGGTAGATGCCGAAAAATAGATGTTCAAAACACATTAATAGTTGAAGCTTAATATCTTTGTCTATAACTGCCAAAGTATTTTTCGCAAAATCACGTTAGAAACTATGATCGGAGTGTTTGACCCGTCAGGATGACTGATTATCAGTGGGAAATGACGGATATAATTACTTCGACCCTCAACTTATTTTTACTTATTCACAATTTGAAGTTAAATACCTTTACATTTAGGTACGTAAATATGTTCTTTACTCAGAGGAAGCTTGTTATCTCTACAAGTCAGTCGTTTCTATACCTTAAACAGTCTAAAGTATGATATTACACTTGATAGTGCAAGCGGAGAGTGAAAACTTAGTAGTTAAAGGACTCAACTTTCAGCTAACTGAGATGATACTACTAATCCTCTGGAAATTAAGTACATAAACGTTTACTTGACAAACGAATGGATATCATCAGAATAGGAATAGTTGGGAAATTGGATTCTATCAAAAGTTCAATAAAAATAAACTTAGATTATATACTTACCAACGAATTCTATTACACCTCGCTTTGTCGGCTGACCAGGAATTCGAACTTCACACCTGATGCATTAAATATATACAGTTAGAACATCAATCCATGAAAGTAGTTTAGTGATAATAGAAAATTATAATGAAACTGTAACTAGCAATTTCTAGGTATTCATAATAACTAATTTCTCAGAATTACATTTATAGACTGTATATTCCATATTTTATTTATTTATTTTAACACATAGATATTGGTACAAGAAAGCACCAAATACATATGCGCCACACAAATCTTATTCGATATGTGCGAGGGCTGTGATACTGCCCGGGTGCCCAAACCGAAGCAGGAGTGCCCAAACCATAAGAATACACAGAAAAAGGCCTCAAAGTATTAACTACGAATTTATATTTAGTCTATTCATACTTATTGTTTTAACAGACTAAGTCATAAACAAAGTAAGACATGGTAAAAGTGTACATTGAACTCCGGCGTGTTGCGTTCTATGAACTAAGTGGTTAAGCTGCGAAACCTTCATTTTCTTGTTAGACAATATCATTAGCGCTTGCTTCACGTATAAGTGGACCATTTGATTATCCCATGAGTGAAAAACCAGTCCACTCTGATAACTTTGCTTGTGACTGATTATCTTCATTTGTAATCTTATTCCCATTGTCTGTCTTAGTTGACCTCTGATCATGTGAGTTACTAAACTTGTTGTTGTACTCATGGCAACGTGATTACTCAATACAGATAGAGGCTTTTAGAAAGTTCTCAGTATTCTTTGACCTATAATTTTGGTCACTTTAGCTGTCTGCGTCCAGAGACATACATGATAACAGTTATTTCGTCTCACTCCTAGCTTGTGTTTATGTACGCGTAAATAAAGGATAAGTCTACCTTGTCTAATGTACTGCTCGATAATATCAATACAATTTCTCAAATAGATAATGTATCAGTTTAAGTTATTGTCATTTTGTCTGCACAAGACAGAATTACATTGTTGTGTTAGCTTTTGAGAGACATTTATTCTGAATGGTTTGATAGTCATTATAGTGATTTCCGAGGTATTTTCGCACATAACAGAACGATTTGTTTCCTAGTCTACGAATGTGACTGCGATAGTACGCTAACTTACTAAACACTTTTCGGTAAAATTGTAGGGATGATCTGCTGTTAAAGACTGATAGAAAGTAGGTTTCTTCAACTTTTCATGTGGTGAGGATGCTTCAGTGAGTCCTGGCTCTTATAAATAGTGTTTGTATGCAACTCGATTTGTGCGCTGGTGTAATCCTCCATTTGGTTCGTATGGCTCAACTTTTATAACTGTTTCTTAACCGTTTCTGCGTTTCCTGCTGATTACTACATTCAGGAATGGATATTTGTTTGGTGATTATTCTCCCTTTGTAAACGTTGTGTTTATGAAAATGTTGATAACCAAGCCTGTCTCTCCGGAGAATAACAAATCTATCATCTACGTTACGTGTTCATTTGCTGGTTTGATTATCGACTAAAATTTGACCTCAAGTCTTTGTATAACGGCTTTTACAATTAGTAATGATACAGGCGGTTGTAATGGAATTTCTTTGGCCTATTTATAAATCTGTCTATCGATGGGAAATATGTTGTAAAGTGCATTTGGAAGAGTTTTATCTAGATTCTCTCTTGGTTACTGATCAGTTATAACACGGTATCTTTGGGGAATATTGTTTCTTTCAAAGTAAATAGGGGTGTAACATCGGATACCAGTATTTCACAGTTAATTAGTTGTATGTATTTGATCTTGTCTAAGAATATACCATGTAATTTAGTCAGACATCTCAATATCCCTTAGCTTTTTAGACAAATCGTGAATTAAAGTAATAAAAACTGACACGATTCGTTGTAAAGGGGTATCTGTTATGCGCAACAGAATTAAAGGAAATAGGTTCGTTAGATTTTATTTACCACTGATATTGTCTTATTTATCGCCTTTGGACAAGTTTGCTTAGTATTTCGGTACCAACTTCCACGCTTTGCATGAGCGAATCAGGAGATGAAAAATAAAAAAACCTATCTGGAAAAAACCATAAAAATTCGAGAAATAAATCCATGTATGCATGAGTAGTATCGCTAAACTCTTCAACAGGTATGACTGAAAGTATAGTTCATTAAGATGTGCGGTTATGGGACCGTAATCGTTATTTGTACATAGGTTCAACAGCTATCTGAAGGGAATGTGGTAGTATCTGTCTAACACTTGAATCAAAATATGTTTAACGGATCATATAACATACAGAGAAAAGGACTGCGGAAAGATTTCCACCTACCGGGAACCTATAGATAATGATTCAGCATTTTGTTTTTCGTGAAATTCAGCCAATTGACGTTGTTCTTCTATTCGTTTCTTTTCTTCAGGATCAACGTCTCGAAATTGTCCAATTTTGTTACGCCGTTTCCATGCCAATACTGATTCTTAAAGAGTAAAAAGATGCTGTTTGTTACGATGTCACAAATACTTGGTATCGAAGGACAAAAAATTTAGCTGAGATTTGTATATGAGTACAAATCAAAGATATTCTTTGTTTAGTTGAAAGACGGTTTACAATTTTCGCTCCCGACCTTGACGCGGTGGTCGGGCTTACCTATCGTGATGACCCAACCGAGCTATATTGGCTGGAACATATGTTCCTGTAGGTTCTATCATGCCAGGCAGGTCGATTAGATAGATGCTCGGAAACTCATTCCACCTGGCTCTGAACATAGTGAAGAGCGGAGTCAGCTTAAGCGCAAGCTGACAAGAAGCCTACGCAATGATCGTGAACAGTGGTGGGTAGCGAAAGCACGAGAGATGGAAAAGGCAGCGGCAATAGGTAATAGCGGACAATTGTTCAGACTTGTTAAGGAAACCGGTATTAGGAAACCGACTGTTAGCGAAACAATCGCAGAAAAAGATGGACATATTATACATTCTCAATCCAGGAGATTGGATCGATGGGCAGAACACTTTAGGGATCAGTTCAACTGGCCTTTAGCTACACTTCGGTTTCCCACGATCTACAGTCAACCTGAATGGCAAGTTAATGTAGGTCCTCCGTCTCTTTACGAAGTTGAAAAAGCCATAGGAAATCTGAAACGAGGGAGAGCAGCAGGCCCTGACAGGTTTACTCCTGAGATTTTTAAGGATGGTGGTTCAGTATTAGCAGTGAGATTAACTGAGGTCTTAGGTAGAATTTGGGAACTGGACGCAATCCCATCTGACTGGTCTCAATCACTGATTGTGCCAGTCTATAAGAAAGGACAAAAGTCCTCTTGTGACAATCACAGAGGAATCAGTTTGACAAATATAGTGTCTAAAATATTAGCTTCAATAATACTCCAACGCCTAACCAAAACTCGTGAAGAACAGTCTAGAGAAAACCAGGCCGGTTTTCGACCTGGACGTGGTTGTATAGATCAGATATTCACACTACGTCAGGTTCTAGAACACAGACACACATTCAGACGCCCCCACAACGGTAGTATTTCTCGACCTTAAAGCGGCATTCGACTCTGTTGATCGTGAGGTTCTATGGCAGTGTTTGTCACTGAAAGGAGTATCAAAGAAGTACATTAACCTTATAAGGGCTCTCTACTCGAACACAACTGGTCGAGTGAGAGCTTATGGCTAACTGTCATCAGAATTGATTACCTCAAATGATGTTTGTCAGGGCTGTCCATTCTATCCATTCTTGTTCAACTTTTTCGTCGACGTACTTTTAGAGATAACACTTTCCTCGTCTAGATTTCCAAGGGTTGAACTTCTACCGGGAGGTTCGCTTGTTGACTTAGCATATGCTCATGACATAGTTTTATTTGTTGAAGACGCTGACAAAATGCAGAGTCTTATGACCACTCTAAGCAACAATGCAAGTATGTTCGGAATGCGATTCTCCCCCTCGAAATGCAAAATGTTGCTTCATGATTGGGTTGCATTGACACCCGAACTAATGATAGGGAGTGAAGTAGTTGAGTGTGTCGATCGCTTCACTTATCTTGGAAGTCTCATCAGCCCTTGTGGTCTGGTGTGTGACGAAATCTCAGCACGGTTACAGAAGGCTTGACTAGCTTTTACCAACTTGCGTCATTTATGGCGTAGGAGAGATATCCGTCTATCAACCAAAGGACGTGTTTACTGCGCAGCAGTTCGTTCCGTCCTACTTTATGGCAGTGAAACATGGCCGGTAAGAGTACAGGATATTCATAGGCTACTAGTATTCGATCATAGGTGTCTTCGAAACATTGCTCGTATACCCTGGGACCACCGAGTAAGTAACTCAGTTGTTAGGAAACGGGTACTAGGTAAGGATGGCAAATCGATTGATGAAGTGATGAAACTTCATCAGTTGAGACGGCTGGGACACGTGTTGCGTATGCCCAACCACCGACTACCTCGACGTGCGATGTTCAGTGGTATAGGAGTAGGTTGGAAGAAAGCTAGGGGCGGCCAGACCAAAACATGACACAAATCAATGAAGTCACTGACAAGTGGACTGATTCATGTTGGTAGGTGTAGACTACCCGGTTGGAATCCATGAAACGATAGCAACCGATGGTTAGTGATATTGAATGACACGGCTCAAAATCGTTTGCAATGGCACAGGTGCATCCACTCCTCATGTTCTCCCAAACCTAAACTTCCGGATTCTTCATGTTTCTCTTTTTCTCCTTCCAAATATATTTCACTGGATTATAATCCTTGAATAACATCTTCAAACCCTAATTTTTCTGATTACAGCTTATAATTTTACTACATCTAGCACTACGGGATTTGAATCGACCAATGCATCTCTGTGCTAATGTGGTGTGGCAACTCGAACTGATGTACGTACGTACGAAGTTCTACGTTGTTACTGACTGAATTACAATTTTCGTTACATATTGAGATTCTTCACATAAAAATTGAGAAACAGTGCATTAAATCAGTTAAATGAGGCGACAATAACATTCAACCACATTCAAAAATACCCGACCTGTTAGCACATGATTGATACTTATCTCTCAAATTACAAGAAAGACTTTAATAACTTTGTGAAATTGAGTACAAACTTTAATACACAAGTCTGATAATGACAAACAACAATAATTAACGTACCCTCACGTTTTGCATACTCCTCAGCGGATATTTGGTAAGTTTCAACCGATTCCTCAACTTGATCGTATGCTCCATCTTGTATCGTAGGATCTGCTACATGAATGTGCATCCCATTTTCAATCCCGAAATCATAAAGTGGTTTATCATCACCAACTAATTGACCCAAGGATCTATCCTCATTATCAAACAACTCTACTTTCATTGTACGGTTATCGCAACCTGTAATTAAAACTAGCTTCTCCTAAAAATGACTAATTAATGAACTGAATTACTAATACCTTCAATTGACCCAAAGTTATATCAAGCGGATAACGTTTTTCAGATCTTAATTTTGATGCATTTGTGGTGATCATAAGATTGGCGAAATTGGACATTTTTCACAATATCGTCACTGCTATTAACAAATTAATACAGAGTTCAGATGAAAACACTGATTAAATAATAAAGATTTATGACAGAAGACTAGATTTTCAAAACAAGCATGTATTTATTTATCTTATTTATTTGAACAAAAAAAAACATTGGTACAAGAGAGCACCAAATACACACAATAGCACAATAACAATGAGGTTGTGAAGAGATAGAGAATGTTATAGTAAAAGAACGACAACGAACAGAAATTAATGTATGAGTGAGATAATAACAATAAAATATGGGAGAAACAGTTCAGTTGGCAAAAATATAACTAGAACCGGTTAATTCAATGTTGGTAATATATAAAAGAAAGATCGCATATAAGGATATAATATAGTAAGAAAGAATTAGTTCGCAGAAAAATATGAAGCGATTTTAACCTTATAGTTTAAGGGAAAACAGAGTGTATACATCTACGACATTGTGGTCCATGTCACACATTCTCCAACCATTGGTTACGATATTCAAGCGAACCCCAACTAAGTATTCTGCATCTACAAACATAGTTCAGACCAGAAGTTAGTGACTTCTAGCACTGATGACACGTTTTGGTTTGACCGCCCCTGACTTTCTTCCAACCGTCTCCAACACTGGTCAGCATTGCGCATCGTACCACGTAGTCCAACCATCTCAGCCGGTGAAGATTTACAACCTCATTGACTGATTTATTGTTATTCCCTAATGCTCCACATCTAACCTCACTATCACTTATCCAGTGATTCCAGCAGATGCGAGCTATGTGATCAAATACTAGTAGCTTACGAGTATCTTCTACTCTTAATGGTCACGTTTTGCAGCCGTAAAGTAGAACAAAACGAACTGCTGCGCAATACACTCGTCCCTTAATTGGTAGACGGATATCTTGCCTTCGCCATAGGTGACGTCAGTTGGCAGAAGCCAAATGAGCTTTTCGAATCCGTTCAGAGATTTCGTCAGACACCAACACACTAGGGTTGATCAGACTTCCAAGATAAGTGACGTGTCGACGCGTTCAAATAGTTCGCGTCTAATCCTTAGTTCAGGTGTTCACTCAGGCCAGTCCTGAAGAGTCAACTTGCATTTACATGGGGAGAAACGCATCCCAAATATCCTGGCGTTGTTGCTCAGTGCTACCAAGAGACTGAATTTTATCAGCGTCTTCATCAAACAGAACTATGTCATCTGAGTAGTCTAAGCCGATAAGCGAGCCTCCTGTAAAGAGATTAATTCCTGAAAATTCAGTCGACGAGGATGTTATTCCCAGCAATAGGTCTATGGTGAAATTCAACGCAAATGGAGATAGTGGACAGCATTGTCGGACACCACATGAGGTTGCAAGATCGGATGACAGTTATCTGTAAGCTCTGAATCGACTTGTAGTGCTGAAATAAAGAGCCTTTACAAGTTTTATGCACATCTGAGGTACACCTTTCAATGACAGACACTGACACAGAACCTCAATCTACAGAATCGAATGGAGCTCCTAAGTCAAGAAAGAGTATAATTATTGGACGCCGATAAGCATGCTTGTGTCCCAAGATCTGACGAATAGTGAATATGTGGTCGATGCAGCCACAATCAGGTTTGAAACCAGCCTGATTTTTTCGTATGTGCAGTCCACGAGTCTTTGTTAGGCGTCCGATAACTATTGGAGCTAGTATTATAGATGCTATATCAGTTAAACTAATCCCTCTAAGGTTATCACAGGATGATTTCGACCCCTTCTTATATATTGGGACGATAAGTAATTGTGACCAGTCAGATGGGATAACGTCCAACTCCCAGATTTTAGCTAAAATATTAGTCAACCTATACATCACATTGCATTCCTTCTTCCACAGGGAATAAGCAATATGACCGTTCACATTTGTGAGCAGAGCTGACCATCTTAAAATTGAACTAAAAATGGTAACACAAAAATGGATATGTAAAAAAATTTTAAACCTTAACTGAATAAATCAAGTCAAAGTCACCCAAGTATCCAATAAATGCACAGAAGCAAAGTCAATAAATACGAGTTTGATTTAACTAAAATAAATTCAACTGAGAGACAGTAGTTTCGATGCGTAATTGACGATCAAAACAGTGAACTTAACTCAACGAGGAATAACACTACTATCTTTCAAACAGCTAAGTTATAGTACGGAAAAACGACAAATCGTAAGATTTGGCTCAAAGTAAATTTATAAGCATCACAAAGGTCTAGTAGAGAAAGATCACATGTATTAAAATGTTTAAAAAATGTTGACTTTACACATTAGCAAGCCGAAATCAACATGATTTGAAGGATTAATTCCTTTGAATTTGACTGTATTTTAGTACCTAAGCTGGTTTACGAAAAGTATCTCGGACAGAAAGAAGCTGATTTTAAATAAGTGTGACGGTATAACATGGTCATTCACAAACGAATTTCTGGCAAAACTCACAAATATAACAGATCAAGGACTACAGACCCCACTTTCAAACAACCCGGAGTACGCGGTGCCGCCGTTGTTTACCACTCTTTTAAAGAGCTTACTATTAGTGACCACAAATTATTATTAAAAGAATTTGATAATCGAAACCTGGTATAAATTTTTTGCTTAATTTGACTGTCTCAACTGCTAAAAAATACTTTATCGAATCTGTCTGTCTATATCGTTCCGCCTTATTCACACTGTAGCGGTTGATGATGTCACAGGTATTCAGTGTTTGACAACGCTTCTACCAGTAACACCTTCTAATATATTTTGTTCCCACCCAGAGAAATCAAAAGACAGAGTCGAGGAGATCGGAAGAGTATATTTGGCGATGACCAATATATCGGAATTCTCTGATCTAATCTGGCTAGCGATTGCGGTTGATGTTGAGCACGGCGTTACCACACGTGATCTGGTGCGGATGCCTGACCGAGCGCCTTCAGCTAGATGAGTCCACTAAAACATATGGTCAGCATCCAATGTCGAAAACTTACAGAGCTATTTATTTTGGGGATTTATTTACCGCTACAGATCACTCCCTCCCTAGTGGGGCAGTGGTGTCCCTAAGACGTGGCCAGCCAGAAGTTTAAACCCAACGACTTTGTCGTTGGTAAACACTCTTCTGATAGCTTACTAAGTGTAGCAGCGTCTGGTCGTCTTTCCTTACTATATGGGACGGAGGTACAGGCTGCAATTAAATGCAACTCAATTTCGTAAATGTGCCATTCAGCTTAGCAACCAATCAGAATGAGGCGGGAATTATTACATCCGCCATCTTTGTAAGCAATGGCGGTCGGCTTTCTTCGTCCTGTGCTTCTTTCAGCTATTTCTTTTGTGTAGCTATGTATTTTAATGTTTCGGTGTGCTAAAATGCCGCAGTTAGTGTAATGTTCCATATGTTAGTGTGAAATTTACTTCGAATCAGCGATTTTTTCTGAGTTTTTGCTGCTTCTACTCAAGTCAATTTATTTCTTTGCCCAATCTGGCTAGTCTTGTGTCATAAAATGTTAATGCGTTTTGTTCTGAGTTCTTTTTTTCAGATGTCGGGAGTCAAGGTTAGTTTTGTTAGCTTAAATAAGTGTTGAGGCTGTATGGAACTCAAAATGTCGGCATAATCGTTCCTAACTGGCAGGCAAGCTCGTTTTTCTTGTCACAAAATCTTAATCCGTTATATTTTGAGCATTTTTTTAGATGTGGAGAACGGAAGTTAGTTTCCTTTAGCTAAAATAATTGTTGCTGCTGCATGTGACCGTAACTGGACGCATATTCGTCCCTTACTGTTATTTATTGTTATCAGGCAGAATGAAAGATTTATTATTTTCTGCAGTATTATGGATCACGCTACTCCATCAACCAGTCAAACTAATACTGAGTGTCCAGTAGTTGTGGATACCAGTGATGTCTTCGAAATGATTATGCGACCCAGGCACCTGACAAGCTGGGACCAAGTTAGAGAAGCTATCGATCTGTTGCAAAAGGTTTGTTACTGATAATACACCATCTAAAGAGTAATAGATGACTTGGACTCATTATGTTGCACGTGAAAGCAGGCTGAACAAAGAAAACCCGGAAATTCGCTATGAGTATGTAGTGTATGTATGTTCTTTTGGCCATGAAAAGAAGCCAGAGGGCTATGGTCAGAGAGTAAAAGGGTAAATGATTATTATTATTGTTTTCAATTTTCATAGATCAAAGTTTAGTGGTTGCAAGGCCATGTTTCGTTTACGATATGCTGTGAACCGGTTCGTCATATCGTCGTCGAGGATGATACATAACCATCCTTGTGATGAGAAGTGCCTGAAAAATGATCCTTGGTTCAGAAGACTAAGTAAAGATCAGTTGAAAGTTGTTCTACCGATGGTTGAGACTGGAAGTAGTGCTGAATCAATTGTTAAGTATGCGGAAGAAAATTTCGAAAAGACAATAACAGTGCATTATGTCAATAATTTAAAATATAAATTTGTCGAACGTAAGCTTATCCCATATATCTACAGTTTCTTAGGTTGTGGAAGTTTAAACGATGTAATTGCAACCTTAAGGAACAGTGGAAAATTGTTCGTCTCTTATGGGGGTGTGGCTAACCAGGTCACAAAGATAGCATTTAGCACACACGAGCAAATTGCAACGTACAAACGGTTCCCTGAAGTTGTGTGCTTGGATTCAACATACAACACGAACAGGGGAAAGTAAGTAAAATTTTCCTGCGTACTAATTGTCTATAGTTATAAACTCTTTCAGCTGGTTTGTACAGATAACTGTGGGCATGGAGTCCCAGTTATGTTTGCTTGGACCAAGGAAGAGAAGAAGGTTGATGTAGTATGGATACTGGATCATTTTAAGAAGATCATGAATGGAACCAGTCAAACGGAAACGTTTGTGATGGATTGTGCAAGATCCATCATATCCGCTGTTGAATTAACGCACCGTACTGCCCACATAGCTCTATGCTCCTTCCACGTGTGTAGAGCTATGTGTAAGAAGACCCGCAATCCAATAATCAAGCAGTACTTATGTCAACTGGTGCGTGAACAAACAGTATCTAAGTTTAATCAAACACGTCGCATAATCAGCGTACGCAGCAGACGCATCTCAGCCCACTTAAACAGGAACTGGATGAGTAGGAAAGAAACTTGGGCCGCAGCTTTCAATAGCAATGTCGTTACGTTGGGTAACAACACAAACAACCGGGTTGAAAGTGCGCACAGACAACTGAAGAGAAAGTTGTCTAACCGAGACGCGTTGAGTAAATGTATGTGGAAGACATTTACATGGCAGAGGCAATTAGGCAAACGTAGGTCAGTACAAACCAGCTTACATTGTAGTCACAAACGCAGATACGTAGCTGAAGATTGCTTAATGCCTCTACTAAGCAAGCTAACCACCTATGCTGGCTTTATAGTCCTTAAAGACTATAAAAAAAGGGGACTGATGTACATCAAAAATAGCCAGTCACCCTTTGTGTTCTTCATAGACGGCCACCAATGTCCGGTAGTGGATATAAGCAACGGCACTTGCACCTGCCGATTATTTAAAACCTGTCGAATTCCATGTAGGCACATAGTTTTTACTCATCTGCAAATGCCATAGTTCACAGGTATGTTATGTTCATCTTTGTATCATGAAGTAATTGATTTAGTTTTGAAGCTCTGTTGCAGATGGACTTGGCAGGCTGTCCAAGGTGTAGATGAAAATATACCAGCTATTCCGTCTCCAGATTATAATGAAACGAACAGACTTTATCGCACTCTACGCAGTAAAATCCACACGCTCAGTACACTTTTCGGACAGACGACGGTGCAGGACACACTAAGGCAATTGATAGATCAAGTTGATGAATTAATACGCATGAGACGTCTGGCTGCAGTTTCCGAACATGGTAAGTCCACTGGTACTTTGGAAACCAAAATCTAGGTATTTATAATTGCATCTATTAAGCTAATACTCGTACTCTCTATTTCAGATAATCAATGAACACAAATCTCGTCATGTGCGTCTGCTGCGTTGCCAGTTTTTGTTAATACCTTATTAAATAAAAGTCTTGTATTCACGAAATACAGAGTTTCTTGCTATATTTCGTATAAGGGGGTGAAAACATTGAGTGGGCCTGTAGTTGTGTTTTGACGAGCGCGTACCCTCACGATGCTTAATGACCCGTCAGTGTAGCTCAGGTACTGATTGGAAATCCGACGGCATTTCAATTAACAACTATGGCTCAAACGGATAAGATCACCCGAGGTACAACATAGTAAAAAAAGAAAATGTACAATGAAAAGTTCGGATCCTCATAAACGTCATCGTTCTTTTCCAGCCGTCCTGGAAAAGAAAAAAGAAAATGTAAGTGCATGTCGAAAGTACACTCGTATGTGCGTAAAAACACAATGTCGGCGGATGAAAAATGGAAAATAAACTCATGAACACGTAATAGCGTTAAAAAATTGTTTGTTTTGTTTTGTTTTTTTTTAAAATAGAAATTAAAATATATAAGCATATTAAAATTGTTTTTTGTTTTTTAAAAAAAAATAATATAAAATGTCGAGAAGTGCCTTACGTGCAATAGTCGTTTAAATGTTCTGGAAATCTCACCCTTCTTCCAGAACGCGTCGTTTTAAGTTTATTTTCGGATACTGTCGAAGTATCATCGTGTGTGTTGGTTGTCGGATGAGGTATTATAAGTGTCCGAGTCGTGTCGTTCGATTGTACCGAAGGAAGATCCACGTAGACAGGATTTCCTTATAAATACGCTGCTTTTAAGCGATCGATGCTGATGCTATCGTTGGTTCCGTTCTTATTGACTATATAGTACTTAGATTCACGTTGAAGAACTTTGAAGGGTCCTTCGTATGCTGATTCGAATGGTCGTCGATGCGAGTCTCGACGAATGAAAACGTGTGTACTATATCGTAAGTCAGGTTGAACGAAAACATCAGTTGATTGAGGTCGACTGGAAGCAGGTTTAACTGAACGCATTGCGTTTGTAAGCCTGTTCGTGTAGGAGGTTAGATCCATGTTCATTGAAGAGGATGAAGGATCCACGAATTCTCCTGGAAGTCGAAGTGTCGTTCCATAAAGGAGTTGAGCCGCAGTGTATCCAATGTCAGCTTTCACTGCATTGCGGATACCTAGTAAGACGAGTGGAAGAGCGTCGGTCCACTGTGAAACGTTTGCAGCTGATAGCGAAGCTTTCAGTTGTCGGTGAAAACGTTCTACCAACCCGTTTGCTTGTGGATGGTAGGCGGTCGTTCGGAAGCGAGTGATTCCTAAAAGTGTGGTCAGACGATGGAAAAGATCGGATTCAAACTGACGTCCGCGGTCTGTAGTGATGGTTGAAGGGCAGCGGAAGTTTGCTACCCATCGTTCGACGAAGGTGCGAGCCACTGTTTCAGCAGTGATGTCCTTGATAGGTACTGCTTCTGGCCATCGAGTGAAACGGTCTACGCAGGTTAAGAGATAAGAGTATCCATTTGAATCTGGTAAAGGTTCTACCAAATCCAGATGAACATGGTCGAAACGAGCATCGGGAGTTTTAAACGAGCCTAAGGGACATTTATTGTGTCTGATGACCTTAGATTTTTGACAGCTTACACAGGAGCGTGCCCACTCCCTCACGTCTTTATTCATGCCAGGCCAGCAAACCGTTCTGCTATAAGCTTGATGGTTGCACGAACACCTGGATGAGAAAGTTTTTGCAATGTGTTGAAGACATTGCGTCGATAATGTTTCGGCACGATTGGGCGATCCCTACCTGTAGATGTGTCACAAAGTAAGGTTTCCTTACCTGTTCCCATCTGTTTGATGCGTAGTTTAAGGGTTGTAGACGATAACTCGTGCTGAAGATCACTGTCTTCTTTTTGAAGCTCGGCGAGTTTAAGAAGGTCGATTCCTTGGAAAATGTTCAAGAAAGTTATGCGAGTTAAGGCGTCTGCAACTACATTCTTTGCTCCAGAGATGTGTTAAATATCTGAAGTAAACTGCGAAATGTAGTCCAGTTGTCGAGACTCACGGGGAGAGTACTTGTCAGAAGGAGAGCTTAATGAGAAAGTGAGTGGTTTATGGTCCGTGAAAAGAGTGAATTCACGACCTTCGATGTAGTGTTGGAAATGCCGTACAGCACAATACATAGCTAGGAGTTCCCTACCGAATGTGCTGTACCTCGATTCGGTGTCTAGCAACCTTCTAGAGAAAAATGCCAAGGGTTGCCAGGAGTTGTTAACCCATTGTTGTAAGACGCCTCCGATTGCTGAGTCGGATGCGTCTACTGCGATGCTAATGGGTGCTCGGGTGTCCTGATGTGCGAATTGGTTTTCGAGTCAGTCGGTTTCGTGTTGGGAAAATTGCAGGGTTTTCTGCAATTTCTGGAAAACTTTCCATACTGGTTATGATACCAGTACCAGTCGGGGTTATCCGTCTCTCGTGGTCTAAAGACAGATCGCTTACGAGAAATGCTTCTACGTGGTGTGCGCGATCTCTTACGGTCGGTACGAAGACTAAGATAACGCGTGAGTGTGTGACATAAGTCGGTTATATCGTTCTGAGTCGTGTGAGGCTTTTCTTTGACTGAAAATACCTCGGCAGTAGATTTCGTAATTTCTAGAATGCGGTCGGCAGATGCAGCTAGCTCGTCTAAGCCGTTGTTCTGGAACGAGACCAGAACTGCTTGCACCTGTTGGGGAAGTTTTGACAAGAAGAGTTGTTTGAATAGACCTTCGTCGAAAGTTCTTAGGCCTATAACCTCTCTCATCCGTTGCAACATGTCTGTCGCAGAACCGTGTTTCAGGTCGATGTTATTGAAGAGTTGATCTAACCTTTGTCGATCGGTTAGATCTCCTCGTTTAAGAATCGAGCGTTTTAAGATTTCGTAAGGGTCGGAAACATCACTAGTAAACATACTAGGTGTCACGTACCTGTTGAATTCACGCGGTAGTGCCTTGACTACTGCGAGGAATTGTGCACGTGTGTCGATCACGCTGTGCTCGGAGAAGTCGGCTTCTGCGTAGCAAAACCAGGCTTCGATGTTGTCGGGCCAGAAAGGCATCAGTTGAAACGAAGGTGGGGACAAAGTCTTAAGCTTGAGTACTTTAGGTGTCTGTTCAGTCATGATGAAATATTAAGTATGATAATGAACGAGGGGAAAATATGTATATCCAAGAAAAAGCACGAAAAAAATCACAATGTTTAAAAAAAATAAAAAATAAGGCAATGATATATAAAAATCCCAAAAAGGAACAGACTCACAGTTGCAATAAGGTGTACCAGATCACGTCGGTTTCACCAATGATGATGTCACAGGTATTCAGTGTTTGACAACGCTTCTACCAGTAACACCTTCTAATATAATTCGTTCCCACCCAGAGAAATCAAAAGACAGAGTCGAGGAGATCGGGAAAGTGTATTTGGCGATAACCAATATATCGGAATGCTCTGATCTAATCTGGCTAGCGATTGCGGTTGATGTTGAGCACGGCGTTACCACACGTGATCTGGTGCGGATGCATGACCGAGCGCCTTACCGTGTAGCGGTAAACAAATCCCCAAAATAAATAGTTCCAAGTTTCCGACATTGGATGCTGACCATATGTTTTAGTGGACTCATCTAGCTGAAGGCGCTCGGTCAGGCATCCGCACCAGATCACGTGTGGTAACGCCGTGCTCAACATCAACCGCAATCGCTAGCCAGATTAGATCAGAGAATTCCGATATATTGGTCATCGCCAAATATACTCTTCCGATCTCCTCGACTCTGTCTTTTGATTTCTCTGGGTGGGAACGAATTATATTAGAAGGTGTTACTGGTAGAAGCGTTGTCAAACACTGAATACCTGTGACATCCTCAACACCTTCCACGTGATACTTCCACACTCACAAAGTATTCTTTATGGTAAGACAGGTGGTAGATAGTGACCATTGACCCACTGGGACTTGACATGTTGATCACAATACACTCAGCAACCAGAACTAACTTTTATCAGTCACGTATGAAGAGTTAGAATCAATGCAATTACTGAGTTTCTGAATTTAAAAATGTCACGCCCCGGTTTTCAAATTCGTCCTCAATGATGGAAACGTTTTTATCTTCTAGTTAGTCGGTAGAAGAGTATCATTCGTTAGTTCCATTTGTTTCGGCCCAATAAACTTTATGAAATTTTCAGACAACAAAAAATGAGTCACATGTTTAGCGACGTTTCTTTCGAGTCAACTTCTATGAACAGGTTAGTCTGTATGACACATGTTCAAACAGTTATATAAATTATAAAATAGTTCTATTGATATCACGAGCTAACCTAAGTCAAACAGCCTTTGAAAATCTCGGAACACTGGTAAAACCTTTTACCATATTCCGTAACTTTACAGCAACGCACATCTACGACGGTGTCATCACGGGCCAAGCTAAGGATCTTCCGTCTCTCGACGTACTGCTTAAACTTTGAACTACTGGTCAGGATTCAGTTGATGTACGAATTTAACTTCTGTCAGCTCATGACAGCATGCGACCATATTTCATTGACTTAGTTGAGTAGCTTTCCCTTACTTTATATGGTCTACCTCCACCGGTCTCAGCCTCCAACTAAGAGCCCAGATTTTCTCACGAAGCAAATCGCTAGAGAGCATATGTTTCTCTGTTTCTAAGTTTTCTCCACTGTAGACTAGTTCGTGATCTTAAAAACATGTCATTCTCTACAATTTTATACGTGAAATTATTGAAACGGGTTGCAGAGTAGATTCAGAGTATAGTGTTAACCGATGTAATAAAAAAAGCTGAAAATATAAAAAGCTTATATTTGCCCTAGTTATTCTTTTTTAACTATCACATGTATTATTGAGTTAATTAAAGCAAGACCACCACGGAAAATCTGGAAGCACTTTACGACCGTCTCATTCTAGTATGAGACCCCTCAGCAGTGCTCGTCCACGATCCTGCCCCGCGAGATCCAAACCCTGGACCTTCAGTCTCACGCGCAAACGCTTTACCTGTAGACCACTGGGCAGGCATCCGACGGTGTTAATGTCTAGCTCCAATTAATCCACAAAATTGTCCCACCGTCCACTGCTTCCAAGTTATCCATGGTGGCCCGGCTTTAATTGACTCATAGTTTGGAAATAGTATTAGACTACTTTGGTGGTCATTCGTAAGATTGAGGAATAGTTCTAGATTTCACAGGGAATAAGGATTTATGCTTGAACGTTTGCTATTAACTTATAATACTCGTTAAGACAAGAAAGATCAGCACCGGGTGTGAATTGATAGTTAAAAACTGAGTATCTGAAGTTACTTGCAACTGCGCTCAGTTAGGAGAAATGGACCATAGCATGCCAAACTTTCACCCTTCTGAAATACGGATTCGCCTCCTGAAATTGTATAAAAAGATCAATATACAAATATATGGCGCAAGATCATCGCCTTTTTCCTCCCTTATTATCGTTCTTTCGAGTCGGCCGAAAAAATAAATAAAAATGAAATGACTGTCTGATAAAAACGGTTAGAATTTTACCGTTTCGCTCGCGGTTTATGAAATATACAGGAAGAAAACATAAATATGTACGTGTAGGTATAACGCAGCTGTTTTGGAGCACCACAAAAATTACAAATCCAACACGATGTTGTAACGCACAAAAAATAAGTGAAATGGTTGGAAAGTTGACAGAAATAGTTCTCGAAAAGCGGTCTTCCAGGTTCTTTTGAAGGTAATGTCTTTCAGAACGTGTTGAAGTTTGCCAATCTTCAGAGACTACGGAAGTTTAACGATAAAGGTTGTAATTAAACTTTCGTGTCGAGGTTAGTGACGCTACTGTAAGATCGATGAAGAATTGCTTGTTTTACAAGTGTGAGATCTCCATTGGGTCAGTGATGACGAAGTCGGGCTCCGCTCATATTAAAGGTTGTAATGTGGAACCTATCAGAGCATCATCGTGCAGTGGGTTCAATGAGTCCTGGCGTTCAATAACGTGTGCTCTGCTTCGTGAGGTTGGCTGAGTTAAAACGTCAGTTCAGACCTGTATTCATTGAAACTAAGGATTTAGAATTCTCCTGATGGTCCCAGAGTTGTCTTGTTATTAATTTCAACTTCAGATTCACTTGATTTTCTCTCGTATATTTGTTTGTTGTCTCCCCTATTGGCCGGGTGATTTGAAACGTTTTCATGAATAAACATGAGAACGTATGCTGTGTTCTACAAGGGATACCTCAAACTCTTGATAGCTAGTTTGTGGAGCATGATTTGCCTGATATTCAGAAGGCACTTAAAAACAGTATGATTTCTCATTTGCACACACTGACCTATTTACAGGCATTAAAATACCAAAGTGTGAAATATGATATTGTTCCTTTATCTCCCTTATCTAAGTACCGGTTGTGTAAGTTTATGAAGGTTTTCTGTTCAATACCTCGGGTTTTGTATTGGGTTGTAGTAGTCTGTATTATCATAAAGTATCATGGACACTTGAGATTTTCAGATTCTTAACACAACGTGAAGTGATCTGGTGCAAATGAACTTGAGAAAATTCCACTAAGGGGAACACTGTATTTTTCTCTAAGGGTTTCAATGATTTTCTTCGTGTTTGAAAAGTAAATTTTTTTATCACAAACTACCACTATTGATTAGAGCACTGGTTATTTCTCCTAAGCTTACATTAGGACTGGAAAAATCTCTATATGTAAGACTGGTCATCATAGCAATCATAAAAGTGTTCGAAAACGACGATCAAGTAAACCGAATCTCCGGGGTCAATAACTGGAACGCCCTTTCAGGATAGACTATAGAAAACAACCTCTACAGATGCATTTGCGCTTCGAATAGGAATTTTCATAGTATATGTGTGGTTATATAGTTATGGCTTAGTATATGAAGTCCTACACTTCCCGTAAGTTTTTTCTCACCTGTAACGGTCTGGGTTTCCGAGAAGTGTTAAGTACGGCTAAAACCTGAGTTCATAATACTTTATTCAGTGATCAGATTCCATCTGCTTACTGGTGCTGACATGTTTCCTCTCGTTTTACACGTGTTTCAATGTTAAGATGTTGAAGCAGTAATAATAGCATAACAGACGACGCTGCACGTATAGCAATTAATAGTAATCGATATTGTCGGAATTTAAGTAGGTTGGCTGTGCTTATATTCACTGACCACTAGACCACCTCTTCTCGGCAGCCTCTTAAAACCTTATTCACCTGAAGAAACAGGTTTTCGATAACTGTTTACACCTGAATTCTCGGTTTGCTTTGATTCGCTAACTCACTGGTAAAGTATGGAGATGGCGCACTTTAGTGAGCGGTAGGCCCCTAGATTTCTGGATAATTCATTATTTTCACCATTCGTAATATCACTAGGTAAACAATGAGTTTATGGGTGTTTCATCCCTTTAAGACCATTCAAACAGCAAGTTTGTTAAGGTCTTTTTATTTCGATGTTGTGTAGATGTCACTTTAACATCGAAAGCACCCAATCTGCGTCTGTTCCGAGCGTTGTTGCTACCTTGACGTGGTGGTCGGGCTTGCTTATCGTGATGAAACAACCGAGCTATACTGGCTGGAACAACCGCTCCTCAAGGTTTTACCATGTCAGGTCGGTTGTAGAGCGGCAAGACTAAAAGCAACAAACCGAAGGCGAAGTCGTACTGCTGACTGTACAGAGGTGTGACGCCAGTAGGGTGTTTTCTTCAGACAACCAGCATAACAGCGATGCTGCCTTCCCACAAAGAGGGGTGTCTTTAGAAAAGGTCGACCCTAAAAATGCACACCTCGCCTTATCCCATGGATATCCGTCTCCGGCGGTATGATCTCAACAAGTACGGAGCTAACACAAAAATTACTCGTAAAAAGGTCGTGTGTGACTAACCTCAAGCAGTTGTCCCTTGAGCACTGCGGTCACGCTCTCAGGTCACTAAGGCCACCCCTAATCCAATTTCCTTTTCAGGTACCTCCAGAAGAACTCTTCCACGATGTGGGCGACCGGGAAGTGATAACCGCCCTCATACCTCTAACAGCACTCAAGACCACTGTATTAATAGTCAAAACCCTTCTTCAATTCCTGACTGAATCTGCGTGTGTGAGTTAGGCATAGGGCTCCTCTGGCCCTCCATTAGTGGGAAGAGTCAGCTCTTCCACTCAAGATGCTTTCACATGGCCACGTGTATACAACCAGTCAGAGAAGTTCTACTCACTGCCTTCTTGCGGCATCACCGTTGTTTACGAAATTGAGAACGAAAAGCGAATGTCCGGCGCTTTGACCGGGTTGGTGGATATGGAGGATCCACCTAGGGGAGTTAGAAAACCCTTATTCCGAACCGATGGTGCATATTGGCTCCAGTATCCTGAAGGAACGAATAGTATATGAATCAATTGTTGGTCACCGGTTACCATGGAACTACATCTCCTTACGTTGCTCCACTGTCTTGTGGATTGAACCTTTAGGTTGAAGTTTCGGAGTGTGACCCCCTGAGAAAACCACCCGTTTCGGTTCAAACACCTGGGCAGTATCCCAGCCGTCACACATATCGAATTATTTGTGCTGCATATCTGTTTGGTGCCTTCTTGTGCCAATGTTTATGTGTCTGTAGATATCACCTTACCATGTGATATCAGAAATCGTTCACTAATAAATAGTACAATTATTTCATTAAAATATAGAGTAGTGGCTTAATGGTCGGTATCTCATTTCCAACCATCATGTTACAGGTATGGGTCCTGCTACATCGACTTCAGTCTGGTCAGCATGGTGTCGTCGTTGGTTTACATGTAGTGTGATTAAAAGCTCCATAAATGACTTACATCTTATATCATTTTCTGAATATTTAAGATGATCCCTGTATGTTGTTAATGACAAGAAATAAAATTACCGATTAAAATGTTTTATAATTTCGGACGTATAAAAGTTCTAACTTTATTTCTTTCCTTCAGGTACATTAAGACGAAAAGTTATGGTATTAGATTTGGATGAGACACTGATTCATTCAGTACACGATGGGATAATGCGGCCAACGGTCAGACCAGGAACACCTCCAGATTTCGTTCTCAAAGTTTTTATTGACCATCATCCTGTTCGCTTCTCCGTTCATAAACGACCGCATGTTGATTTTTTCCTCAATGTGGTAAGTTTTTTAATATCAGATTTTGTGTTTTTCTCAAAGGCTTCAAAGTAACGCATTTATATCCTAATTAACGTATATTTTCTTCACTTATCAGCTAAATGCATGTAAGTAGGTCTATATCAGTTTCCAAATACCTAGTTTAAGTATCCTTAAAGGTATTACAATTCTGAGTCATACTGTGATTTATGATACTAATGCTCAAATTATTTTTTCCTGGTATATGTGTATACTAAGTCGTGTTATTAAAGTTAGACAACTAAGATGTTTATGTTAGTCCAGACAACATAGGTCTCACTTGGTCTGTTCTCCTAGATAAGTTTAAGGATGGAGTTGCTGTCACCTTTGAAAATGGGGTATTTTAATTATTAGGGGACTCATTACGACTTTTGGCATCTTTATATGTTTTTGATATTGGTAGACAAGTAGGCAAGGTTATGATAATATCGATGTGGTTAATAAGTAATCCAAAAAACTGATTAGTCCACCTCGGATCCTTCTATATGATAACAGCTTTATCTGAATAAAGTACCACCCGAAAGCCTGAAAATTCTGAAGACAGTTCCCGTCAAGTTTGCTTAAAACTTCAGAAAATAATTACCTCAATATTTACGATATTTGAGCTTTAGACAAACTGTTACTGTACTCAGTATTGTAAACGCTTTGACATAAATTATCAAACGGCATGTATCCTGCCCAAAGTATCCTAAGAGTGCGACTGTAGAACCACTTACAATCCAGTTGTTTTGAAGTGTTTTATGGTCCGTTGTGGGTTTTTGATCGACGGTGAATAATTATGTAATTATCCCCACATCACTGACTAGTAGGGATCATAATGCTCTTGACAGGACTTATTAGCATTCACTAATTATCGGTCTGTTTGAAACCTTATAATATTCCCTGCATTTCGTTTTACTTTCCATGTCTTCATGCTATCTGCGTGTGGCGAAACTGATAACTTCGGAAGCTTTAGGTAGGTCAATTAATCACAAAACGTGAAATTAAGATCAAGATTGTCCTCGGAATTCTGTATAACATGGGTTTTGAGCCCAAATTCTTCTTTGTCCCCACCTAATTAAGATATTTGTCCATGCAGGTTCTTTTTTGCTTCAGGTCTTACTTCTCTTTGTATTTATTTCATTTATTATTTGATCACATAAACATGGGTATAAGGGGCACCAAATACATATGCTCCACACAGTAACAATGAGACCAGCAGTAGTTATCATTAATTTGTGTGAGGGTCGTGATACTGCTCGGGTGCTTAGACTGAAGCAAGTGGTTTCCTTAGGAGGCCACTCCCCGAGCCTTTGGCTTAGATGTTTAATCCACAAGACAGATAGTTCACAAACCTTTCGATTGTAATGACTAAGGGATTTTTTGTGGTCATCGATTTTGTCAATGGATAATTTAAAGGTTCCCAGCGTATTTCCTCCTGACTTTGACCACGTCAACTTTTATCGTAAAAAGTTTAGATATGTAACTGATTAAATTCCAATTGATTTGTCGTTCTGTTACTTGCCGCATAATTTATTGATTAAATTATTATGAACATTCTTACCCCCTACTAAAACTTAAGTAATATTTACGAATTCTGAATTTAATAGCCTGTTCTAATTTTGATGATTCCCTTTAGATAAGCCAGTGGTACGAACTTGTAATATATACAGCTAGTCTTGAAATTTACGGAGCAGGAGTAACTGAGTTGCTCGACAATGGACGCCATATTCTTCAGAGACGATTTTACAGACAGGTCGGTTATTGTTGAGGAAATTATTTCCATTTCAGCGTTACGTCCATAATTGCTTGTTCGGTAATACAATTAGTGTAAAATTTAAAATAAATTCTATTCTTCTTGATATCCATCAAAAGATGTGGGATCAAGTCCTCTTTCAAGATCTATAAATCGACAACATTGTACAAATAGATATATAAGTTGCAAATATTGATCTATTTGGCGAATTATTCCTCAGTGGAGGATCTATACTTCTATCCTATAAAAACTCAGTCCTAAAGATTATTAGGATCGATCCCATATGATATCTAGGATAGTATCCCTCATTTCGAACTCTGAAGAGTTTGCGTGAAGTGTGATCACATGTGGAGTTGAAATCAGCCAAGTTCCATCATTCTCCTACAATATCGCTTATATTCTACATGTATGTTAGATTAAATTGTTACCATGTAGTATTCCTGATTTCCATTTTTCTTAAGATGATCATTCATGCTAATCACCAACCCAATCAACAAAACCACTTTTTTGTCTTAGACTTGCCCATTCCACAATAGTCGATTACAAAACAAGATTATAATGGGTTACAATCGTCTTGTATTTATTGTCCAGTCACCTCGTTTTTGAACAATGAACTTTAAAAAAACAGTTGAAGGAGAACAACCAACGACATAGCCTTATGTTGACAACTAGGAATGTTTAGAGCATTGGAATGCTGGGTTTAAGTTTAAATAGTTATAATCTAAAGGAAAGTAACAACCTTGGAGAGTATGAGTTATCTAATTTTGTGTGAATCTGGTAGGCACGTTATGATTATGTTATGTCTATGTTACCTTTTTATCCATCTCAGATAAGTTAATTGGTGTGTGTTTACTTGGCCTGTACTCAGCCAGTATAAACGTTTTAACATAAATTAACCACCCTAACATAATACCTTTCTTTCGTAGTCCATTCTATACGATATCTGTGGACCTATTGTCTTCAGTTATGTTTAATGAGAAATAAAAATAAAAAGGTACCAGTTAAATAGAAAACAACCAGTTTGCTGTACTTACGAGTTCTCAGGTCATTTGTGAATCTAAATTGCTGATAATAAATGTCTATATTTCTCATAGAGGTTTTCTGCACTGTAGAACAATTTAATGAAAACCCAATGTTACTAGGAAAACCAAAGCTTCTACGTGTCATTTTACCATTGAATGAAATTAAACCAACCGTTCAAGAATTGTCTACGTTCGGTACATAAAAAGTTTACAATAAGCATTTTAGACTCCAATTAAGACAAAAAATGTAATATTTCTGGTCATCCGGTTTCATAAGTTACTCTAGGATCATATGTCTATCTTTAAGATAGATGTAAGACTGAAAGCCATAATGTTTCAGTGTTAATAAATGTAAATCGTTTGCTAACTTTTGTAGTTTAGTGATTTGGACCTTAGCACGTTTATGCCAGGTCCTCGGTTGATTATAACTAATTGAATCTCTCATTTCTATGTTGTTGAATGTCTTGGTACCTTAAGAAAGCGCTTATTTGGTTTTTTTTGTTTATCTACTGTTTTAGCATTGTACATATGATAATGGCAGCTATTCAAAGAATCTTTCCCTAATTACCTCTGATATGGCTTCTGTATTCATATTAGACAATTCTCCAGGGGCCTACCGATCATATCCTGGTAATTTTGTGTAATTTATTACCATATTTCAACTTCATCTGTTGTCTAGCTTGTTTTCGAAGGAAATTTAAGGTCCTTTCAAATTTGAATCGTTGTTAAACGTTTGTTTGATAATTTTTGCAATCTGACTTCACGTCCGTGTCAGACAATTTTTATTTTCCACATATGAAGAGTCGGTTAAATAACCTGTAGTTGAGTTTCATCCATCTATTAACAACGAGACAATGATAACAAAGATTGCTTATATTGATGTATTTCACCCTAATTTTTACTAGGAAAAGATATAACTCGTTGCACCATGATACAACCTTCTAGAAGTAAGGTTCTTCTGATTATATTCAATGACTAATCTCAACTTATCAATGCATATACATTATCATGTTAGTGTTATAAACTTCAGTAATGCGAAATAATTACTATACGCACTGTCGCTGATGGCAAGCTAAGCGCAATGTATGTAATGAGTATATTATCACAGACAGATGAAAATGATGTTATTAAGCCCCCCCACTCCCACATTGTGTTTATTCAAAGAACTTTCAGTATGTTGACGATAGACTCAACGATACTTTCATTTGTATCCAGTATCAGAAGACATTTCTGTCCAACAAAAGTAAAGCGACTCTTATATCAAATAACAATCACTGCATGAGTGTTATCAACCACCTTGTGAAGGGTTAGTGTTTTTTTGGCGAGTTAGTTTTCTACGGGATGGGGTCGCTAACCCCATGCCCAACCTTCCTCCTTTATCCGGGCCTGGAACTAGCAGTAGCCCTCAGAGGGGCTCCAGGCGTAGTTGTAATGAATTTACACACCATTTAAATGAAATACTCTCTGTTTTTCGCTGGTAGTCTTTCACGCGTTTCTCACAGATCTACACTGTATGACGAAAGTAAATATTTCAGACAATTTATATCGGATCCCTACCCTTTTTAAAACGAATGAGACAAAGGTCTAATTATAGCTAAATATATACTCCTAGGTTTATACTTTTGGAAATGTAAGTACAAACTGCTAAGCACACATAAACTTCAATAATTTCATTTCAACATACCAGATGTTTTCAAATGACCAGGTCTCTCTTCCTCGACAGAAATATATCCATCTTTGTAAAAAAAGCTTGAAAATGGTTCTTCAGTTCTGATGTACTGTACCATCTTATTAGTTGAAGCTTTCTTTAAACACTTGCATCATCGAGTATAATAATGTTAAGCTGTCAAACATGCTCAACATATTTTGACCAGAGTTGCTACGACGGTAAATCAGTTAAAATATCTTTTGAAGTCTTTTACTCAGCTTCCCAAGTATATTTAGTTGTCATCTATCACTGTGCCGTCAATCTCAGAAGTGAATTAAGGGAGTGTCATTACAAACACTTTATTTGATACGGTCATTTGATAAATAACTTCAGGGTGTATTGTTTGGATATAGGGATAAAGTTATTTCGTTGGCAAAAGTAACTATGCCACTATAGCTTCAATCTACGTTATGATAACGGTTGGTTACATATCATTGTTAACACCTATACGTTCTTCTGAAATTGATATTTCTACTGCTTTGTTTGTTTTTCAGTTGAGAAATATTAATATGCTTATATCATTATTCGAAATAGTTTGAATTATCTTGTTGATATTTAGGACTGGATTTTGATCAGTATTTGTTGGTGTATGTGCATAATGTATGGATTGCCTCGATACAAACATGATGACACAAGTTATTCATTTTAGATTAATTGTTGTTAGTAATGAAATCCTAGTGTGAATATCAACGATAGGATGCTGTCCATCCATCTGACGAGTCCCAAACAGGACGAAATGTGGGTCCTTGATCCAACTCCTAGTCACAACTCATCTGTTTTATCAATATTCTTTTGTAGGTGTCATTACCACGGTTTGATTTGATAATTTCGAATAAATTGAACATTACACTAAGTCACGAAACGTCAGAAAATCCAATTTTCTACTCGTTGGGATATTACAAATATATTATTTTTATTTATAATATGCTTTTGGTTTATTTATTTGCTTAGAGTTATTGGACTTTTACTAGTAATTGTCTCTTTTTGTCGTGTAGTAGTAGTCAAATGGCTCGGCTTCCATTCACTAAGTCTCAAGTTCGTACCCCGCTCTACCCACATCTGTTTGGGTAGCTGGGTTGTATAATTAATTCTTACACCTTGCGTGGCTTATACTCAAATATCTAGTGAATGAGTCGATTTAATAAATTTATTTTTATCTCTTATTTTGATGCTTATCCATCTTTATTTTAATACCTACAGATAATGCTATTCCGATTCGGTCATGGTTTTCCGATTCACGTGATACAGCCCTTCTATGTTTGCTACCAGTACTGGATGCTCTTAGGTTTGTGAGCGATGTACGTTCAGTACTAAGTCGTAATTTACACAGGCCCCAATCCATACTACCTTAACACTAATACATACATACATGTTCTTTTGTCCAAATACCTGATTACCTTTTTGTTTGACCAGATTTTTTAGGTTCTAATTATTATTAATACTTAGTTGTATATTCGACTTCACAACTCTCATTTCAGTTAAACCTTTCTAGTGCGTTAATCTTTATACTTAGAATTTTATCAGACTATATAATGTGTACATGTTTTCTAATTTCATTAGGGCTCCCTATCTAATAGACTCAGTACTGTGTTTTGGATTATTATTCTCAATATCTTTCTGTGTTTACTACGTTTTTATTCATGTTTTAAAGCTTTATAATCTTTTTGTCTCCAGTCCACTGTATTGTCTGCACAGCCCTACTCTATTTTGCATCTGTTGTTTGATTCCAGTTAATGAATAAATTTAGGGAGGTGTTGTGCAAATTAGTATGTATACTCTATTTTTTCTGTGTATGCCTCAGTTAATATGAAATAGGTACAATTGATTTACTAATACACTACTAGAATAACATATTCTATTGTCCTTGTGAGCTAAAATTGTATTATATTTTGAATACTTTGTTTCTTATACTTTTCAGTATTATACCTGTTGTTATTTTAAGAATTCCCTTCATGTCTGATTCCAGTCTCTCTATTTTCTCCTTTTTCTTCTTCTAATGATAAATACAGTTATTTAAACTTAATTATTACCTCAATTCTATCAGCTTTCTTGTGTGTGTAAATAATAAATATACAATTTATTTCTTACTGTAAATTATTCTTTACACCACTAAAAGATTCACAAATGCTTTTTTTTTAATTTCCGCTTGTGAATACTTTACTGACAATTAAGTAGTATTACACCTTATCACTCCATAAATTGTTCGACAGAAGGGTGTTTGCCTTAACTTCATGAAAACTAAACAGTAAAAGCATATTTTACTGCCGACACCTATTGACTGTAATCTCGAAAAAGTGAAGACAATCCTTAGCTAATCAAGATGCAGGTGATATAAATAATGATTTTATGAAATATTCCTACTAAGACATCAAAAGTACAAATTGAACGAAGAAATATTTCTTTTCAGTTAGTTCCTTATCGGGGTTCTACACAAATATATTGATTTTACAATTCAGTAGATGTGGAGTCACTTAGTAACCCGAAATAGTGTCTAGGAATCACGTACCCATGGGTTTACGTACTGTGTACAGGTATTAGAAGTTTGAACTCTGTTGTTTCAGACTATTTAATGATTATCAGTATAGTGGTTGTGGAGATTGTTAAGTTTTTGATTGAGATCACTGCTGAGGAGTTCCACCATGGGACGAAACGGCCATCCAGTGCTTCAGGGTTTTCAGTGGTGGTCTAAAATCAATCGGTTCATGATCTCAATCAAAAAATATTTAATGATTGATTTACCTGTCGCTCAGTTTTTTCTATGGGGTTGTGTTTAGAAGACAATTTCTAAAATTTAATATGGTCACTAAGTATTGTATTCAACTTTTACATGTGGACTGTTTTGTCCATCAGAACTATTCTTGGTTTTTTTTCAGATTTGGCAATCATTAGGCTTTCATCTTTTTTTTTGCTTATTGAAATATTTTTTGTCCATTTTAATCAGAATGCTATCCATACTGTCAACAATATATTTAAGTGGACTTTAGCCTTTCTACCTCCTCGTTATTTGATGGTATTAGATCCTTGATTTGTGCATAGAGTTTTTCCAAATGAACTTTTATATTCATTTTATTATAGATTTTGTGACTATGACAAAATTTCAGATCAAGAGATAATACTTCAGTGTCAGTCATTTAATAATAAACACTTGAAAAATTATGGACATTCTGGATTGGATCTAGCAGGAATTTAATTTCTAGGCACTGATTTCCTAGACTTTTGACCAACTGGGTTTGCTTTTCTCCTTTTCTGACATTGACAACTTAAATCACGTAATCTGAACTATTTTTGTTTGAAATGAGTTTGAATTGAGTTTTAGGGTTAGGGTTGGACGGTGTCATTAGAGGAGGAAACGCTTTGTATCCACATAGAGGAACAGTTGTGTAGATAGTTCTTTTATTTCAAATTTTAAGAACTCGTAAGTTAAGTCGAAACATTCACAAATCATACTAAAATTGTTTCACTTTGTTAACTTTGTATGACTTCTATTAGTTTTTCCCATGAAAAATTAGTCACTTTCACATTATCATAACAAAAATTGCTCAAGTTTGTTTCTATTCTTTATTCTCACAATGCTCATCAATTTTAAACGTCTTAGTAACTTGTTAACCACATATCTATTATATACTATTCGTCATCATGTTATAATTTGGTGTAAAAGCTCAAGAGAATATATCTTAGATCTAACTGACCGACTGGATATAAGCTATATATATATATAAGCGCTCGAGCGCTTAACTACTGGACATGGTTGAACTCCATTGGTCACTGTTTCTCACTAAAACTCTAGGAAATACCAGGTCTGTTGTGAGATACTAGCTAACTGATGACAATGGTGGATGTGTCGCTAAATTTCGTGGATTAGTTGAAATTAAACATCAACACCGTTGGATACCGGTCGGCTCAGTGGTCTAGAGACTAAGTGTTCACATACAAGATTGATATGTCCTGGGTTGAAATCTCACGAGGTGTGATCGTGGATACACACTGCTAAGGAGTCCCACAATAGGACGAAACGTTCGTCCAGTGTTTCCAGATTTTCCATGATGATCTAGTTTCAATTGACTCATGATCTCAACTACTGAAATTACTAAAGTATCCACAAAAACCCCTTCTAATTTAAAAGCACTGGCTGATTCATAATACAATATTACTTATTGATTTGTCTGTAATCTAATTGTGAATTTTTTAATGGTACGATTAGAATTCAATCACTAAGTTGTTAAATAATGTAGTCTTTACAGATGACTAGTCTTATGTAATGTATATTCGAGATACCGATTTCCTAATTAATCTCTTAATTTGACTAATTTTTGATGCTTGAAGCATTAATGGAACAAGAAGATGGAAATATAAAGAGATTCACTTCTAAGAATAATTCGATTGACGGAAACAAAATATGCTGACTAATTTGATTAGGGTAGGCAGATACTGAATGTGCTTCTAGGAAATTCTGGAAACTTTTCAATAACTATGATTGGTGAAAGGTAATATAAGGTTGTTTTGAGCTTTTCAAATATTTTTGAATAATTACAGGTTTCTCTAGATAGTATAGTATATTTCCGTAAATCATACAATATGATTATTCGAATATTTGAATACTGAAACTAATCTAGTTGTGTAGTAAATTTCAGTTGTCTAAGAGTTCAAATCAAATTCCTAACCATGATTCTTCTTTTAGTCATTAGCATGATTTCGCTGACCAAATAATAATAGCACAATGCTGATAGATGTATGATCTAGTCAGTCACATAGACGTTAAGAATTTGACGTGAATTTTCATTGGCTCAAATTATCACACCATATCAGCACAATGTTAATATTGGAGTAGTAAAAGTAGCAATGGTATCAATGATAATATAAATGGTAAAGTTTAGTACGATTCTACTGAAGGAAGGAAGAATTCCTAAAATGAAAAGTATAAAGTAATTCTGAAACTCAGGATCAAATGATAACAAGATTGTTTGAAACGAACCACATACGTTATATTATGGATGCTCATTAATTTGACTAGATACTAATTGGTCTCATTTTAACAACTAACTTTCCATATAGCTAGGATAGAAAGTTATCACCGGATGTGTATTCCAAGTTAATAAGTTTCTAGGTACTTGATCAATCTCTGAAAAGTTAGACAAACATAAGGTCAATTATATATCTATAATTGTTGATATCATGAGTCAATTGAAGGTAGATCATCATGGAAAGCCTGGAAGCACTGGATTGACGTTTCGTCCTATTGTGGGACTCCTCAGTAGTTCTCATCCACGATCCCACATGCGAGATTCCAACCCAGGACTGATCGGTCTCGCAAGTAAACGCTTAACCAACAGACCACTGAGACGGCCGGCATCCAATGGTGTTGATGTATAACTTCAACTAATCCACAAAATTGAGCGGCACATCCACCATTGACTCATGATCTCAACTGTTAAAATTACTATAATATGCACAAAAACCCCTTCTGTTATTAATTATATATCTGACAAAATTAATTGATACTAGGGAGATTGAGAAACTCTTATGACCACTCTTTGGAGTAGCAGCTCTGATCTGACTAAAATTATTCAAGTTAAGGATCTTCACTAAGTTAATATCAATCTGGCATACATTTCAACGGATAAACTCTCCTGAAGACGTGTTGATCAATGACGTTGAATGCAGCCTTCAGACTAATAAATAAGACTAAGGTCTAGTGTCTGTAAGTATTTCTATGTTTGAATTCTTGTTGAAAGGTGTGTATTTAATGTATATATCTACAACCATATTTTCAAGATTATACCTGTAGCTTGTTGGTTATTTCTATTCAAAAGGGTTAGAGAAATAAAAGTATACATTTACCATTTTTACCGATGATGATATGACGGGAAGTAGTTCCGTCTGGCCTTGAGGATTTCCTTAATGAACTGTGTTTTTAAGGAGCCAAATATGGATTTCTATGCCTTAAAATTTTCAAAATGTCTACTTTAAAATTCTTTACTTGATTTCATTTCTAATATTAAAATGGAGTATTCTTCTTACAGAATAATAGTTTAAAGTTGATGAATCCAAATTCTATGAGGAAGGTAATGAGATTTTAGTATAAAGATGTCTATATTTGTGAATATGTTTGCATTATCTTAAGAGCTATGTTTCAGAGTGAAAATAACAAGAAATATGGTTTTGCTGATATGTTACAAGTAAATGAATTGTAACTAATTTTTGTATAGACGCTGAACGTGAGTAGGACATACATTTCAGAAATTATCAGACTACATCACGATGCGAGCGCTAATTTGTAAACTTGTAGGTTAAGGGGAAAAGGGAGACAAAAGAATACATTGCATCGGGAATTAAAAGCAGACATCAAAAGAATGAATAGCAACTGAAACCAATTGGAAAGGATTGTTCAGGATAGAGTTCGTTGGAAAATTATGGTGAGTGGCAAGATGTACCTGGAATCTTTCGTGAACTGATGCTCTCTGTGATATTTATACTCACGTCACCCAACTTTAGTTTGAGATATTACCGTTCGGACTATTACTATTCGAACCAAGACTGACCTCTTGTAGGTCTGAGATATTTAAAAGTGAGTGATCACAGAGCAGTGAGTAATTTTATGCTTGCCTATGCCGTCATAAATGGTCGAATTTTATCAATCATGATGCAATGCTTTCACCAGTTCAAGCGACTCGAGACCACATGCGCAATGTTGGAATAGTGGGTAGTTTGAGGCACTCGTCAAGGGATGCAGGTTTGATGTAGGTTGTGTAAGTTGACACCCGTCAACTATCAACATACAGTACGCGATGTCAAGTCACTTAGACTAATGGCTACATTGCAATTTTACCCATAGAATTCAATTGGCACTATAGGACTAGGAACAAACATGTCTTTGGTTCCCGACTAGTAGTCAGTTAACCGTTCTAAATATCTTTACCTCATATTAAAACAAATTTCATAGGTTTTACAAGTGATTCATGTATCAAAAAATTCATTTTATTCACTCGGTTTGTCATCTATATTTATTTAGAAAGTTCTTCTTAAACTGACATGTCAAAGTGAAGATCACTACTAAATGGAGCATTTTAAAGTTCGATGAGTATATTGCTTTGTAATTACACACACACATACATAAAGGGACTAATGTACACTCACATCCACAAATATCTACTACTTGAAAAACTCAATTTAATTCATTTAATCTACACGAAAACCTTTAGACCAGTTTGATAAAAAATGTCATGTTGTCTACAGTTTATTCAATAAAGAATTACCATTAACATTTATCTTTCACGGGCATATAATAGTTTAATCAATTAGAATACAGTTACAGGGGTAGTATCATAATTTATGGACGAACTAATCATATATAAAATGGAGAATCTTGAATTTCGATTCCAAATTCATCTATTCATCAGTGTTTGAAGTCACTAACTTCTGGTCTGAGCCATGTTGGCAGATGTAGACTACTTCGTTGGGGTCCGTGTGAATATCGTGACCAATGGTTGGAGATACTTGGTGACATGGTTCAGAATCGATTACAATCTTGTAGGTATATACACTCTTTATCTTCCCTTAAACTATGAGATTAAAATCTCTTCATATCTTACTATGAACTAATTCTTTCTTCCTGTACTACATCCTTATACGCAATCTTTCTTTTATATATTACCATCTATGAATCCGGTGTTCATCTCGTTGTGCTAATGCCGTATGGCCACTTGGACTGATGCATATATGTGCCTGACCCTACGTTTTAGCTGACTGACTAACTGACCATATGGCTAATTAACAATTAGTTTTGTTAGTTTGTGATGAAAACTTTAATTTTACTTCATAATCCTAATCAAACTGTCTGTTCGAATTAAATCTTAACACTAATTTCTAACCTTAGGAAGTAATTCCAAGGTCATTTGAACGTCATTCAAAGGTCGTTCATAAATTCCAGTCTCTCTATTATTTGTTCTGTTTTTTTTTACACCAATCAACGATTAAATAAATGATGAAATTTATCCTTTAGTTAGAATTAATCCAATCAAAATAAAGATGGTGAAATTTCAACGAAATAATCATACGATCAGATGATTATTTCTTTTTTATTTAGAAAAAATAATTGAAATTGGGAGATAATTTTCATCTTTTTTTTTTGGAAAAAGAAATAAAACTAGAAACTGATATGATTAATATCAGAAGGGGTTTTGTGGAGATTCTAGTCATTTTCATAGTTGAGTTCATGAGTCAATCGAAGTTAGATCACTATGAAAAATCTGGAAACACTGGATGACCAGTTTGTTCTATTGTGGGACTCCACAACAATGCATATCCACGACCCCATCTCTTCAGATTCGAACCCATGATCCATTAGTCTCTCATGCGAGCGTTTAACCACTAGATCATTAAACAATCATTTCATAAGTTGTAAGTAGTTCGTGATTTCTCGTGTGTTAATCAGTGATGACAATGGTGGATATGTCGCTCAATTTCGTGGATTGGTTGAAGTCAGACAGCAACACTGTTGGATGTCGGTCGGCTCGATGGTCTAATGATTAAGCGCTCGCACACGAGACTGATAGATCCTTGGTTGGAATCCCGCGAGATGAGATCGTGGATGCACACTGCTGAGGAGTCCCACAATAGGATGAAACGACCGTCCAGTGTTTCCAGGTTTTCTATAGTGATCTAGCTTCAATTGACTCATGATCTCAACTATTGAAATAATTATTATTATGTCGATATGATTACTAAAACATATTACAAGTAGATTGAGACAAACGGTAGTAATGAATGTATATAACTAACAGAAACTCATATAAATTCAGTCTACATCATCAGTAACGAGAATATTCTGAACTTTTCAAATCATGATATAAATATCGTACCTGTATTAGATTTGATGATTAATTTGGTATGACTGGTCGTCTTTGATTGTTATATAGGAGTCGCTAATTTCTTGTACTTGTAAACGAGACACCACTGCACCTGTTTTACAAGTTACTGGTTAGATAGACTCAATAGTTAAGTGGATAATGAGGTGTGGATTTGAAACGAAAAATACTGTATTCAACTTTTTGCTTAAATTTGAATACTGGGATGTAAGTACACCAAACTGATGACTTTCAAATAAGAGAAAACGTACATTCTAGATTTTGCTGCTAACAATTAATTCATCTATCTTATAAAAAATTCAGTAGAAATATATAAACCTAGGTTCCATCCAGTACTCGTCAGAAAAGGAAATCTGAAACAAAATAACTGCAACAAAGAAACTGTAGGAAAATTAAGAGGAAACAACTTTTCTTAACAGTGATAGACATTTGAAACAATTAGTCCCTTTAATAAATTTCGATAATGCAATGAGAAGACGAAGTTTATGTGTGATCAGACTGATCGAAATGTATTGTGCAAATATATCACATAATTCTGATAAACTTCGTCTTCTCATTTCATTATCGAAACGATAAACATACCAATTTTCTCAGATTGAAATCATGAGTCAGTTGAAGCTAGACCACCATGGAAAACCTGGAAGCACTGGATGGCCGTTTCGTCCCAGTATGGGAATCCTCAGCAGTGCGCATCCACGATCCCGCCTCCCGAGACATTCGAACTCATGACCTATCAGTCTCGCGCGCGAGCACTTAAGCATTAGACCACTGAGCCGCCATCGAACGGTGTTAATGTCTAACTTCAACCAATCCACGAAGTGGCGCCACCGTACACCATTGTCTTCAGTGAGCTGATATCTCACAACAGACCTGGTTGTACTCCACTGGTAACGGTGGTCTAATGGTTAAGTGCTTGCGCGCGAAACCAGTAGGTTCTGGGTTCGAATCTCGCAGGGTACGGGATCGTGGATGCACACTGCTGAGGAGTTCCATATTAGGACGAAACGATCGTCCATTGATTCCAGGTTTTCCATATTGATCTAGATTCAATTGACTCATGATTTCAACCTGTGAAATTTCTAAAAATCTCCACAAAACCCATTCTGATAATAACCTTTAATTGTCAGAAGTCAGGTTAAAATAACACCAAAAAAGTCGTTTACTTATCAACTCTGACAAAATTCTTATCATAAGACCATGTGATCATAAACGAATAATAGTTTGTCAAGTTACGGTTAGTGCTGTTTACTATTTTGTATATCCATATATATATCGAAGTTGAAAGTTCACAATTCCATTATACTGTAATCTGATTGGTTAATTTTTTCATAATGTTGGGGTGTGTAGTCATATATATATCGAAGAGGATCAAGATTCGTTATTCTCTTTTTTTTTTCGTTTTAAAAAGCATTTCTACAAAAACAAATAAACAAGCATTGCTCACATATTACTATTTTATTTGCAAGTTCTCAAAAACATTTTTTTTGCTGTTTTCGTTGTTGTTGTTGTTGTTGTTGTCAACTGAACTAAATTAAACAATGAGATATAAAAATTTAGACATTTCAATCTTATCAATGGTCTATCGGTTAATTTCATCTTTAACTCTACTTTTACTATTTATGATACAAACAAAAGGATATGGTAAGTGAAATTAATAACTTTGAATAAATAAACTATTTGTAAATTGTATAATATGTAATTAGGATCATGAATGATTATCTGTATTGAAGTATACTGTACTTTTTTTGTTTGTAGGATATCTATATTAGACTGTTACTATGTTATCATACTGAATCGATTGTTTGATTATGATCTTGTAGGTTATACATTTATTGATTACTATTTGATTAATGGAAAGAATATTAAATATAATCATTGTATCCATTTACTTGTAACGTGAATTGATTTTTAATGTACTAGATATAGTGTTTTTTTAATTATCCAAAACACCTTAGATGACAAATTACTTACTTACTCCTGTTACTCCTCGTTGAGGAGCATAGGCCATCCACTAGCATTCTCCATCCAACTCTGTCTTGGGAAATTCTTTCCGGTTGCTGTTCATCCTTTTCATGTCTGTTTTTCAATTCCTGACACAGTGTGTTCTTTGACCTTCCTCTTATTCGCTTACCTTCAGGATTTTAGGTTAGTTCTTGCCTCGTGATGCAGTTTGATGATTTTCGTAATGTATGTCCTATCCATTTCAAACGTCTTTTTCTAATTTCTTCCTCTACTGGAAGCTGGTTTGAGATAACAGATTATAACCTCTGTATTAGGTATTTCAACGTAGAAAAGTATTGTGCAACTCAGTCATAATTAAATCAATGATTCGATCTTTGTTTACTGATTAGAGGTTGAATGAAAGATTAAATAATTTTGCATACAATAACTATCTACTCTGAATATGTTTTATTAGTTAAAATAAAAGTATAATGATAAACTGTTGAAGTACAAGTACATATTGAATAATAAATCTTGATAACTGTCTATGGTAGTATAATTTAACCCTATCAAAATCCCTTGTTTAAAAATATTATATTAATTTCAATGGTTGAATTCATGAGCTAATTGAAGCTAGAACACCATAGAAACATTGGAGGGCTGTTTCATCCTATTGTGGGACTCAGCAGTGTTCATCCACGACCCCACCTCGCGAGATTCCGACTCAGGACCCATCAGTCTCACGTGCGAGCGCTTAACCACTAGACCATTGAACCAACCGGCATTCAATGGTGTTAATGTTTAACTTCAACTAATCCACGAAGTTTCACATTGTTAAAAAAAAAGTTATTCAAACCAATTTACAAACTAATAGTAATTGAATTTAATTCTGACTCATTACAGAATGGTAAGTTTAACTACTCAGTAATTATTGATATGGCACAATGTATCATTAATGTACTATTGAGTACTTCTTTTCTTAACGATTGGTTTTATTTGATAGATTCAAAGGTTTCAATGATTAATTGAAGATGATGTAATACACAAGTTCTCTCTTGTTAATCTTATATATGTGACATGATATTTAATATTTTTAACTGTTTAGACTTATATCACGTGAGTTTTTGTTCTTTTGTTTATGAATTACTATGCCATAAAGTTAAATATCGTCATAAGTACATTTTAAGATTTATTTTCATCGAATGAATAACAAGAGACTTAACCCTACACTGAATTGTTTACTAAATATAGTTCATTTTGTGTTAGAATCATATAAAGTTCGGAGACAAGTAATTCGATGACTTACCTACGTCTGTTACTCCTCGTCAAGGAGCATAGGCCGCCTATCAGCATTCTCTATCCAACTCTATGCCATAAAGTTAGATATCATCATAAGTACATTTTAAGATTTATTTTCATCGAATGAATTACAAGAGACTTAACCCTACACTGAATTGTTTACTAAATATAGTTCATTTTGTTAGAATTATATAAAGTTCGGAGACAATTAATTCAATGGCTTACCTACGTCTGTTACTCCTCGTCGAGGAGTATAGCCCGCCTATCAGCATTCTCTATCCAACTCTATCCTGTGCAATCCTTTCCAACTTTTTCCAATTGTTATTGATACTTTTCATATCTACTTTTATTTTACGACGTATTGTGTTCTTTGACCTTCCTCTTATTCGTTTCCATTCAAGATTCCAAGTTAGGGATTGCCTCATGATCCAATTTGATGATTTCCTTAATGTATGTCCTATTCATTTCCAACATCTTTTCCACGCAAAATACTCAGTATACTTTTTCTATAAAAATCTCATTATCTAGTTAGTTATTTTTTTCTGTGATTTTATCTTCGATTTATTTCTTTTCTTTTGAATTTTTAGTTGCGTCGAATAATGGAGTTTTAATACAAGGTTTGAAGTTCACTGAACCATGTCCAGAACGTGGCTACGATTTTAATGATCGTAAGTTTGTTATAATTAATTTTGATTATAAATTAAAATGAAACTAAATCTGAAAATTAAATAAGTTGAATGTCAACAGAATTGTTTTGTTATCCATTAAACTAGATACTTATGTATGCTATTATTTATTTATTCACTAGAGGGGGAGGGCACTGAATACATATGCACCACACAATTCATTTGATTTGTGTATGGTCTATGATACTGCCTGGATGCCCAAACCGAAACAGTCGGTTTCCTTGGGGGGGGGCAACATTCCGAACATTTAATCTAGATGTTTGATTCACAAGGAAGTGGAGCAACGTTAGATGATACAGTCCCATGGTAGCTGGTGACCAATAATTGGTTCATATATTATTTGTTCATTCAGGATTATGGAGCTAGCCCATATGCAAGATAGGTTTGGAATCAGAGTTTTCCAACTCCCCTAGGTAGATCCTCTGTTTTCACCGACCCGGTTAAAGCACCGGACATTCACTTTTCATCCTCTCAATTTCGTAAACACCCCGACGCAAAATAGTGAGTAGGACTTCCCTGAGAATGGTTGTATGCACACGACCATATGAGAGCATTTCGAGATGGAGAGCTGACTCTTCCCATTCTCGGCCGTAACAGGACATTCAGGAATGCCTTAATGAATTTTATAAATCAATAATAAGAATGAATAAAACGTAACTATACGTACTATTGCCAGTCTTACTAATGTTTTACATATTTGAGGCTCCTTTGAAAAACTGGCACATACAATGAAAGATAAAACTCACGTTTCTCATAATTACATCTAGTTGGTTATAAAGAATAAACAGAAAATCGCACAATTTCTAGAACTCCATCAATGAATAGTGATCAGTGGTCTAGTGGTTAAGCGCTCGCGCGCGCGTTCGAATCTCGCAAGACGAGATCGTGTATGCGCACTGCTGAGGAGTCTCACAATAGGACGAAACGGCTGTCCAGTGTTTCCAAGTTTCCCATAATGATCTCGTTTCAAAGGACTCATGATCTCAATCATTGAAAATACTAATTACTGTCAGTTAATTAATATTCCTTGAAGTGACATGTTTTTGTTTTACAAGTTCACATATTATTCAAACAACAGTTTAAACAAAATAGAAGAGTAATGAATACTATTGTTATCGAATTTATAGATTCCAAGCCTAAATCCAGTAAATGAATTGTATTGTTTCGTTCAATTATTTACATATATTACAAACTATCAACCAGTCATCTTATACATGTTACTACTATTCATAAACCTTTAATATGCTTTATAATACTACACCATTATATATTACAGTATGAGAAATAGAATTCAAGAGACCAGTTATTGTTATAGTTTAGTCAAGATTAACAATGTTAATCTCGAGAAACATAGTTCCAACAATAATGAAACTACATTCATTCTATTCCTATTGTACTGAATATTAATAAGGCAATACAAATTGCTATCTAACGTATATTTACTAAATAATATTAGTTTATAGTAAAAAACAAAAATAGTTCACCTTGAAATGTCCCAGATATTCCCGTCCAATTAACCTTAATTTCTTTGTAATGACTCGGATAAAATGGCGTGATCTCATGTCTTCTAATATACATATATGATATTTGTGTACACACATAATAGAATTAACTACACAAAAGTATTTCCATCCAACATTGTGTTAACCTAAAAATGTATACATAAACATTATATTCAAGTATTTATACATTAAACCCTAAGACACACCCTTTATGATTCTATGCATATTTAAAATAATAGATATATATATGAACTGATAAAATGACACCATTAAATATGATTTATTATTATGATTAAGTCAAAGTTCATTCTTCTAATCTGACTAGACTGAACTTCTTTTAAATATATAAACAGATTCAAAATGAATATAATTAAATAACTTCATACTATTGAGTTGGCATTCAACGATGTCAAAGACTAACTTCAATCAATAACATGATCTTACGCAATCATTCATCTATTGTCTGAAATACCATACCTGTCTCTATCCGATACGGATTGAACTCTACTGGTTACGGCTTCTTATTTGAACTCCAGGAAATCCATCTTGGAGCTAGTCACTAATGAGCACATGATGATGATGATGATTAGAATGGGATTTGTGGAGATTGTACTAATTTGAACAGTTTAAATCATAAGTCGTTATATCAGCTAGACCAGGTTTTCAATGATAGTCAAGCTTAGAACGACTCATGAATTCAACTATTCAAATAACTACAATATGCACAAATCCTCATTCTCATAATAAAATTTTATCTAATTTATATTGGATCTTACAGACAACATAAATTTCAGTTCCTATTCCTACTCTTATGTAGCTAATTGTGGTAATTAGTTGATTGATTATGGAATTTACCAAGCTTTTTATTTGCATACACACAAGCTTTTAAAGTTGTTATTTATACTACTATCTATTACACCATCACGTTTATCCATTGTTCACATGTCCTCACAGAATTATTTCTTAACATTTCATCTTAATTTCAATTTTACGAATTTCAGATTACTAAATGACTGCACATCATTGGCATAGATTTTCTACTGAATTGTAAAATCAATATATTTGTGTAGAACCTCGATAAGGAACTAACTGATGTCTTAGTAGGAATATTTCATAAAATCATTGTTTATATCACCTGCATCTTGATTAGCTGAAGATTGTTTTCACTCTTTCGAGATTACAGTCAATAGGTGTCGGCAGTAAAGTATGCTTTTACTGTTTAGTTTTCATGGAGTTAAGGTAAACACCTTTCTATCGAACATGAATTCAACTATTCAAATTACTACAATTTCCACGAATACCATTCTAATAATAATCACTATGTACTCTCTAATGTCTGGCTTCAAGATAGATTTTTTGGCGTTCGAGTGAGAAGCCATGACCAGTGAAGTCGAATCCGTGTCGCATATAGGCAAATATCTACCTCAGACAATGGATGAATGGTTGTGCAAGATCATGGATCGATGTAAATTAGGCATTAACATCGTCGATCACCTGCTCAATAATCTACAGGTTAAGCGTCCGCGTGCGAGACTGAAGGTCCTTGATTCGAGTCCCTTTGTTGCGGGATCGTGGACGCACATTGCTGAGCAGTCCCGTACTAGGATGAAACTGCCGTCCAGTACTCCCAGGTTTCCAATGACCGACTTATGAATTCACTTATTAAAATCACTACAGTCTCCACAAACTACCATTCTAATTTAAATAAGTAATTGATTTATTCAATATTGTGATATTAATTCCCTTGGAAACATAGTAGAGCAGGTTAATTATGATAAATTGTCGATAGAAATATGTGAACTTGGTTGTCAGTATAATTGTCTGTTCACAAGCTTCAGATAATAAGTTATTCTGTTTATTGTGTAATGATAACCACACGTTTCCAGTGTTCAGTGAAAGTGAAAGTGAGATATGTAATATTTTCGAGTATTTTTCTATTCATTCAATGTGTCGGTATTGCATTAAATAGTGTAATTTATTTTCACTGAACAATTCATTTTAATAATTTGAATGTGAATATGTGTTGTGTGAACACACCAGTGTAGTGAATTCGAAGATGTGGGATAAGAAACGAAACCAACGGACAAATGAGGTGAGAGTGAGAGTTTGGTAAGAAATCCTCTCTGAAAACTATGTTTATATATGTGATATGGATTCAGTGAATGAATGGAAAAATGCTAGATATTGCATATATATTAACGGTTAAGAAGTGGATGTGGTAGCTGTTTTAATTCATTTAATTCATCTTTAGTTAAATCACACATACTTTTGATATAACTAAGCGTCTGGAGTTTTATTCTTCATATCTTTCGCTGCTTCATTAGAAAGGCAGTTTAATTTCGGTTCAACTGTAAGTATAATATTGAACGGTCATAATCATGAATTCACTTGGTATTGTTTGGCTTGTATCTTCCCATTGAGGTTTAAAACTTCATTTGATCAGTCAGTTAGTACCAAGGAAATTCAAATTCACCCCATTGCACAAGCAAGTGGCTATCAGGACTCAGTTGCTAAGTGGATAACGCGATGGCGTTTGAAGCGAATGGTACTGGGTTCAAGTCCCAGAGTGAACATCAACTCTGAGATGCAGGTACATCCAGCTGACGAGTCCCAAATAGGACGAAACGTGCGTCCTGGTTTCCACTGCTATCCACTATCCATCATGGTCATAATAATGGTCTACTTCCTTTACAATTAGAACCTTGTCATGGATACTTAGATTTCTATCTGATAAATTCTTTATCACTTTTGTTAAGATTCACGGTGTAAGATTTGTCTACAGTCTGTTAAATTTTAAGGTTTTATATGTGTTGGAAATTTTTCTCAAAGCTTCTAACCTGTCGTTGTTTTAAAGAGAGATAATGAATCCTTAAAATTGTTTCAAACGTATTAGTATCTTCAGTGTACTCACTCTCTTATAACAAGATTAATTTATACCATATTTTGTTGTAAGCTTTCAGGACAATGTACAAATTACAAAAAAGATTTTTGATTTTGTAAGATAAAAGTTATAATAATTTAGTAGTTGAATTCATGAGTCAATTGAAGCTAGATCACCATGTAAAACTTAAAAGCACTGAACGGCCGTTTCGTCCTAGTATGGGACTCCTCAGCAGTGCAAATCTGCGATCTCGCCTCGAGAGATTCGAACCTAGGACCTATCGGTCTGTCTGAGTATAACAGTTATATTTATTCACTTCACTTGGTGTTGTTTTGCTTGTATTTTCCCATTGTTATTTATGACTGTAACTGGTCAGTCTCACGTTGGCATATATTCATCCTGTGCGGATCGCCTCGATATAACCTTAAGTCACAAGCTTTATAAGCAAAGATGGATAGTGGCTAGCAGTGGAATCCAATTTGACGTGCGTTTCGTCCTATTTGAGACTCGTCAGCTGAATGTACCCATCGCACAAGCAGTAGTTAAGTGGAGAACACGATGACGTTTGAAGTGAACAGTACTGTGTTCGAGTCCCAGAGTGCACATCAACTCTGAGATACTGATATATCCAGCTGACGAATCCCAAATAGAACGAAACACGCATTCTGGATTCTACTGTTAGCCACTATCCATCTTTTATATTTATTCACGTTTCTAATATTATTTCCAATATATTCTAATAGTCATTTTTACTTTATCAAGATTTGAATGTGTTACATCATTTTAGTCACGAGTGAATCAATTTATCATCATCTATGATTAATTATCAGGTCATAATTAAGAAAAATCGACCCTATATATATATCAAGGCCATTCAGTACTGGTCCTTGTAATGGTGTCTACATAACAATATTCAATGATGAATATAATGGGACAATAGAATACTTTGAAATAAACATAAAATTTGTTTATTGAATGAAATAATCGTACGATAATACAATCACATGATAAAAAGTAATAGAGAATCAACTTAATTTGAATAGTCGGTTGAGCCATATTTAAGTCTGACCTTAAATTATAATAATGAATAGGTGTATCACATTATTGTCAAAGTAGAGTAATGAAATATAAAGCAAGATAATAATGATATTACCATCAATCAATATTACTTACATAACTTACTTGAACTATCTAAAAACAAATATCTTCTACGTTTACGTGTTTAGTATGTAAACATACATAAGTAGTATCAGAGGAGTATGAATTCAGTTCACTTATTTATGATTGAGATCATGAACTAATTGATGTTAGACCACTATTGAAAACCTGGAAGCATTGGACAGCCGTTTTGTTCCATTGTGATACTTGCTCAATTGATTAGAACCCAGAACATTCGATCTCGCGCGTGAACGCTTAACCTCTAGACCACTGAGTCGGCATTCAACGATGTTATTGTCTAACCTCAACCAATCCGCGAAATTGCGGTTACTTCATGTTATCAATTACAATTCTTTAGTGAACTATTGAACTTTTTTTTCCTAACTGATTTCTGTAGGTGAATTATATAACGAGTTGATAATTATGTAATCCGATAGTTGAGATCACGAGTCAATTGAAGCTAGACCACCATGGAAAACCTAGAAACACTGGACGGCCGTTTCGTCCCATTGTGGGACTCTTCAGCAGTGCGCATCCTAACCTTGGACCTACCAGTCTCGCGCGCAAACACTTAACCACTAGACCACTGAGTCGGAATCCAACGGTTTTAAATTAATAAAATCTCCACAAAACCCCCTTCTGATACTAATTATCTATTCGCTAATACTGATTTATATAATGAATTGAATATTGAATTCTATGATTAATTTTCAAATTAAATATCTTCGACGAGACTATAATTTATGGGACGAACCAATCACTTGTACGATAACATGTCTCAGATTTTGGCGCAAAATTCACTCATTCATTTGAGTAAATAGAGTTTCGGCATTATAGCTGATGTCAATTCGTGATGAAAACCCGGAATCTAATTCCTAACCTTAATCATTAACTGTAAATTCTAATTCTAATTCCTTACACATGTTTATGACCCTAATTTGGTCCTGGTTAATAAGTGGACACTCTCAACGTCAGTCTAGTATCGTTCAAATGTTGTCCATAAATAATAGTCTCACCATATCTTCTTTTTTTCTTCTTGAAAAAAAGTCTTCTTCTTATATTTATTTTCCCTTTTTTTGTTTGTTTTATAATTAGCTACGGGAAATTTTATGTGTGTAGTACCAACACCAAAAGAATGTTTTAATTTATGCCAAAATATGGGTTGTACAGAATGGAATCATATGAATTTAATTCCATCAGGAAGTGAAGAAATTAAACGATATCATAGATGTCGATGTTTTCCTGAATATAATATGTGTTTTTATAATTATGTACCTAAAATACATCGTAATTTTGATTAATTGTATTCTTCTCTCTCTCTCCTTCCCCCCCTCTCTCTCCTCACTCCTCTCTTTCCCCTTCCCTCCCTCCTTCTCTCTCTAATATATATATATATATATAACTTCAGATATCCATTTAATGAAACATATCCAAATGGCTCATACACAAATTAAAGACTAAAACAAACTTGTATAATAACTATTCAATGCTCAAAAATGTACAATAATATTTTCTTCTTTTTTTTCTTTTTTGTTTTGTTTTGAACTCAGGTCAGTTTTTGTTTCTATACATATATACTACTCATTATTCCGATTTATTTCGTTATATAACACATGAACTGTTTATAAATAAATGTGAATTAATAATATAAATTTAAAGTAAATTCACTTGTTACTGTTTATTTGAATCTTTCCATTGTTATTTAGAACTACAATTGATCAGTCTCTTATTAGTATATGTGCATACTGTGCGTATGCCTCGATATTACCTTAATTGATAAGCATTATAAGCAAAGATGGTTGATGGCTAGCAATGGAATCCAGGGCATGGGTTTCGTCTTATTTGGGACTCGTCAGTTGGATGTGTCTGCATCTCAGAGTCGATATTCAGTCTGGGAGCATTCGCTTTAAATGCCATCACGTTATCCACTTAGCTACTGAGTTCCAATAGCCAAATTGTTTTATTTATTTGGTGTGTATTTATAGTTTCGTTTGTGTAGAACTCAAAAGATAACTTTGTGACGTCATACTAGGCTAAATGGATTTTTATTGCGATAATGTGACATAGTATTTTGTTGGCTTAAGCTATTATGTCTTATACCACATGATTTTATTCTGAATTATATCTCAAGAGCTTCGATTAATACTTCATGGATATTCATTCTAGAGCAACTGAGAGATTCTCAGACTGTGATCATGTAATTTTAATCAAGAGATAATTGGTTGGATAGAATACATATTCACTTTACATAGTATACAACAGTATATATCGCCTGTGCCATAAGTGGATTATATCACACCAGAGGAAATAAGGACTCAATGAGTTGATCTACTTAGCTCTTCAATAACAAACAAGGGACTGCTATAATCCACTACCGCAGCATCCTATGCCTGAAGAGTAAGAAAATTTTCAGATTATCACTTTCCTTTAGGTACATTTCTTTAGCTTTCCTGAAGAATGAGAACATTATTGAGGCACTACCGATTAAGAAGAGATCAATGAGTATATGATAGTACGTAGAGATATTCCTAGGAAGTTTTTGGAAAATGACAGCAATGAAAGTTCCTGTTTTGTGTTATGCCATAGTGGTAAATTTTGTACATATCCTTTTAGAATATAAGACATTAGCCAATCATACAAATGTGGTAACGCGTTGGAGGGAACAGACTCGTTTTATAAGTGACTTTAAATTAAGATTTTGGGTATCAGGATTCCATGGAGATTACTTACTCAAAATACGAACAGGTATTATGATATCATCTTCATTCAGCTCTTGATGTATATATCAAGAGGATAGGAACGTAATCTATTTCTCGAGCTGTCCTTATAAGTCTACAGTTCCACAAGTCTTATCCTGTAAGTAAAATTAGACGTTTTCACGAGTCTGAACACGATGTTTAAACAAGGGATAAATTGCATTTCAGGACAGTAAATATCCTTATTAAATTATCGAAAGTATCTGGTGACATCGACCAAGGTGACTTGAATCTTTTTGAAGTACACTACATAAAGAAGTGATTCCTAAGGACTAACACTCAGTTCGTTTGGATACAAGGTTATTTCATCAAACATGTATCCACCGAGCAATGTAAAGTATTTTGACATTCTATATCTTCTTACAAAATATAAGCAACATAAAATATCATTCGGAAAAACGGATGGAAGGTGTCGGTGAAAATTTTATGAAAAAGGATAGTACGAAAAGCTTATTTGTTTCGATAAAATACTAAGAGCTCGTTTGTTTTTCTTTCATTCACATTCACATTTTAACTCAATTACGTATTTAATGATGTATTAGATAGTAACTGCACATACGTCGTAGGAACTGTGTATGATTTTCAAGAATTTCACTTACATGATTCTTATAACGTTGTTCCATGAAATCATTTGGAGAGCTGTTGTGAAAATTATAACGTGAATTTACGAGTGATACGGAAAACAAACTGAATTTCTCTCGAATGAATGTATTATTGTAGCAGGGATATAAAAAGAATTAAAATCCTTGAGAAACTCAAGAACTTTTAAAACCACTTACTTAAGTGAACAAGAACACAGATAGGGACAATCGAATGTACTTGAATACAAAATAATAGAACATCTTAGTAAAATCTGAGGACCGTACTGTAAATACTTCGTTTGCAAAATGTCAATCAATTGTCTCAGACTTCGTTATTCTTTCGTTTCCACAGCAATCATTCTTTGTTCCCGTTCTCTTTTCTTTAAACTTCTTAACCTTCCGTCTCCAGGCATTTCACTTTCGATTGATGATACATATTACTTATATCTGTCGACATCATTAGCACACACCATACTGTCCGTGGAAGAGTATAGGCCTCCCACCAGCATTCTCCATCCAACGCTGCCCAGGTACGCGAACGTTTCCAACTCTTTCAGAGCTTATTTATCAAGTGTGATTTGATTGACGCTCACTGTACTGTATTCGAGGATTTTGCTTTTTCTCTTGTGTATGTTGAGGCCTACTGATGCAGAGGCTGCTGCTACACTATCTGTCTTCATCTGTATATGTTGGTGTGTATGGGATAGAAAAGCTAGATCACATGAGAAGTCTAAGTCGTTTAACTGCATTCAAGCTGTCTACTGTGTTTGGTTCTTTCCTTGAGATTTTGAGAACTTCATAATCCAGTCAACCACCGGGACAAAGATGAGGGTCGAAAGTAAGCCGCCTTTGTCTGACACCGTTATTCACTCAGAATGCATTTCCCAGCCGTCCTCCATGCACGACTTTGTAGTGTAGTCTGTCTTATGAACTCCGTATGATGTTGACGATCTTCCCGGGTACACCAAATTGTCGAAGAAAGTTCCATAATATCCTTCTGTCCACGCTGTCGAACGTTTTCTTATAGTCAAGGAAGTTGATGTATGGCGAAGAGTTCCATTAAATTGATTGTTCAACGATGATCTGTAGTTTTGCGATTTGGCCTGTAGACAACCGATTTTAACAGAATCCAGGCTGCCGAAATCAAAGTTGGGTGTCTACTGAATCTTTCATTTTATTCAATAACACTGTTGAACACTTTTTCTGGTACTGATAGTAGTGTGATACCTCTGTAGTCCTCACACTTGCTCAGATCTCCTTTCTTTTGTATTTTGACGAGTTATCCTTGCTTCCGGTCCATCGGTACTCGTTCCTCCTCCCAAATCCTTCTGAATAGAATGTGCGGCATCTTTGCAGTTACTTCTGTGTCTGACCTGTGTTCTTCAGTTCGTATGTTGTCTGGTCTTGCTGGCTTCTCACTCTCGACATATCTGATGGCCATGCTGATTTCTTCGATCGTGGGTGGGGTGACATCTGTGGGAAGGTCTGTGTATGCTGCTTCACTGTCTGGTGGGTTCAGTGTGGCTGATCTATTCAAGAATTCTTCAGTGTTGTATCCACATGTTTCACTGTTTTTGAATCTCAGTGACTGGCTTGCCTTCTTTGTCTTTGGCTGGTCTCTCTGGTTTAATATATTTTCCTGCCAGTTTCTTTGTTGTGTTATTTTCGTTATTTCTAGATCTTCTTCGTATTCCACTTGTCAACTCGAATGCTCCTCTTCACTCGCTTGTTCGCTTTTGTGGAATTCTCTGCTGTTGTTCGACTGTTGTTAATTGCTGTCTTATTGTTTTTCCTTTCTTGAATCCTGGTCAGGGTATCGATAGAGGTTCTTTCCTTATGATGACGGTTCTTGTGGCCCAGCACCTCCTGGTATTTTGAGGTTAGTGATCCGCCAACCTCTTTTCAGTCATTCACCATAGTAGTTGAAATTTCTCTAAGTAGATCTTATAAGGCTTTGAACCTGTTGCTGAGTGAGATCTTGAATTCATTGGGTTTGTCAGTATCTTGAAGGAAGGCTGTATAAAACTTCTTTAGTTCTGTTTCTCCAGTTGTCCAATGTTTCTTTAGCCTCAGTTCCATCTTGGCAACCGCTGGATGGTGATCTGAGGCTACGTCAGCTCATCTCTCTGTTCGCACATTTTCAGAAAATCCGATTTTTTAGCGATGCAAATAATATCCATATGGTTCTCTGTGGTGTGATCCGATGAGATCCATGTATGCGTTTGTGGTATGGTATACCAAAGGTTCACAAACATGATGTTACACTTAGACCTATCCTATAAATGATCAGCTCAACGTATTACAAAGCTGCACGTTGGCTATCAGATAGGTTATACCCAGTCTTTTAGAGATTTATTCCAGTTTGCTGACAGACCAAATCGTACGAATGTTGCCGGTAAGTTCATGGTTTCTTTTGATGTAACATACTTGTTCACCAAGATACCACTTTTTGAAATAATTAATATAATTTTTCAGAATTCTCACCTACATTTACCAGTCCAAATGTTCAGAAACTACTGCTAATATGAATAGACGTTCAATTCCAGTTCAATAACACCACATACTGTCAACTTGTTGGTGTATCAATAAGAAGTCCATTAGGTTTAATTATGGCAGATGCTTACAAAAGCGATTGGCAAAACGACTGAGTACTCCAGATATGCTGATGACATGTTTATTGTCTGAAATAGTAAACAGCATGCAATCCGTCTGCAAGAACTATTCAGTGATGCTCATCCCCACATACACAAAAAGAATGACACGTTCCACTTTCTTGATATTGCCATGCTACGTAAGGAAGATGGAACAGTTCAACTTTAGGTCTATCGAAAAAGTACTTGAAATGGTCTTTACCCGAATTTCAATAGTTTTTGCCCAATGAATTATAAAAATGCATTGATCAAATCACTATTTTATCGGCTAGATAGGATATATGCCATCGATAAACTGGAAGAAGAATTGATGAACGTTAAAAAATGCCGGAGACGACTGTTATCCACAGAAATTTATCGACAAATATGAAAAACCAGTATCTATAAATCTCAATTCCAAAGCTGATGACGTTGCAAGCACAGTCAGCTGGAGGCTTATCATTGCATTAGCCAGAACTGAATCGGCAGTCAAACAGTGCAATTACTAAACATATCTTGGATACAGGGTATCAGGTTGATAACTTGAAATCCTTCAAGGTGATTATTTAACAATCAAGCTCCAGTCTTCTGAAGTTTGCTGAAGCCGTTGTTGTCAGATGTTAAAATCCTGTCTTGATGACAAATATTCCTTCGTTGCATTAAAAAAAATTATTTCAACTTATTCTTTCATTTAATTGCATCATCACGTCTTTTTATTTCGACTGCCTCCCAGATTAGCAATCTTATTTTATTAACTGCGCTTTACTCATTTCATTCCTATCAGCGTTTATTCGTTATATATTCACTCGTTTCTGGACTTTTGGACTATTG